>BTHU01000017.1:8568739-9768739 GCA_036184795.1 Tokudaia tokunoshimensis | reverse complement strand
AGATGACCTTGGTGAAAAAAGTATAATTGAGATAGATATTATTGTAAGAATAGGACTCAATATAAATTCAAGAAAATGCTGACTGAGCAGCATAGAAAGGGTCAAGTTCTAGGTTTAGTAGACATTTGCATATTGGGTTGTTTCTGAGCAGCAGGATCAGGTAGAACAACCAACCCACTAGCACGTACAATCCATGAATCCAAATGAATTAGAAGTTTGATAAAGGAACAAGGGGCAAACAACAGTGTAAAGTATTATGGATGAGCATAAAAAAACCAGTCAAGGAAACACAAAGAAATAAAGCTAGAAAAATATAGATTTATATAATATGGTTTTAGTGTATAGTAGATATAAAAATGGAGTTATAGTATAGTAGAATAGGAGATTAGGAGAATTTTTCTCTAAAAATACAGGGACTTTTACCATGAGTGTTGTCACAAAATGATATCATAGAGTAGCCTCTACAAAGGCTGTATAAGGGCAATGTTAGACAAGAGTTTCCTCTATGGCTTCCAAAGGAATGATTGATTAAGGTATGGCAGCTGGATTTAAGTGGTCGAGGTTGAGTATTTTCCACGGACCAAGTTTTCTGTAGTTGTCTGTAAATTAATCTAATGGAAACTGAGGAAGATAGACTGTAACCCAGAATGTCAAATCTGGATAAAGCAGCTGACTGGAGAAGTAAATTACAAACTCTATGGTTTGCCTTAATAAGCAGAATTCCTAAAACTCATGGGTAAAGTAGAATGGCAAGGTAAGGTAATGTGGATCTCTGCTTGGGGTGTGTTGAATCAATGCCATTCAAGGATACACATCCAGGGCAAGATGTGAAGTAGCATTTTGACAGGAACTCGAAACAAGATTAATACAAGGATTCTAGACTTGAGGGAGAAGGTTTCAAATGTTTAAGAACATTCATACACCAAAGAGACAGACTACTAAAAATCAATGCTGTAGGTTTACTATATGGCAGACATTGAACCACAGTTCACTGGCAGTGATGAATACGATGCAAACTCAAAAGTGCATAGGCCACAGTGCTGATCTCTGACACTTCTTATCCTTCAGTAATGAAGCCAAATTATCTATTGTCTCCTCTCATCAAAATTACTTAATAGTGTTTATTTAGCTTAGAAGTAGAAACGGTAATCAGAAACATGATGAAGTTGTTGACAAGGGAAAACAGAAACATTTGCAGCAGCTTCAAAAAGAAAAATTGATTGCCTTTGGAAAAGTTTGTTTATTCAGGTATTTAAATGGCGTTCATCATTGCAGCATCTGGGGTGTTTTACATCTGAGAAAATCATTGTTACTGAAACAAAGGAAGCAATTTCCACAACAGAAAGCAGAAGTAATTGAACTAATGTATTGCCTGTAGGATTAAATGACCCCCCTAAACAAAACAGACTTTCCATGTGCTCAAAATAGAAATATGAGAGGGAAGTTAACAGAATAAAACATAAGGTAAACAAAGAACAAAATGGATTTATTAGTGATCATAAATAGTCATCAATAAACCATCTTGACAGAGTATGTCTAAGCATGTATTATTTTGACCACTTAAGTGGATTAAGTAATGATCACATCTAAATTTCTCTGAACTTTGTCATTATCTTATTGCCTACAAAAACTCATATTTAGATTGCTGAATGTTATTTCTTCCTGTGAATCTTTCAAGACAATGTCAGATTAGTCTGTCAAGAAATATGTACTTGTCAAACAGTTCATGCTATCTTCTTTTTTTTTTTTTTTTGGTTTTTCAAGACAGGGTTTCTCTGTGTAGCCCTGGCTGTCCTGGAACTCACTTTGTAGACCTGGCTGGCCTCGAACTTAGAAATCCTCCTGCCTCTGCCTCCCAAGTGCTGGGATTAAAGGTGTGCGCCACCACTGCCCGGCTTCACGTTATCTTCTTAATATATGGTAAGCAATCTAGATTGCATGTTATAATCAGGTGAGCCCTATGTACACATATTTTCTTTGACCTGCTTTTATCCCTTCTTTCTCATGTTTTGGATATTCTAAATTGCTTATTAGCAAAATTACCTTTAGTTGATTTTCTTACCATTATTATGAAAACAAAGCTAAGAATACATTTGTCCCCCCATGGAAAATTCTATAGCTTTAGCAACTGTAATCACCACCAATTCTGTTATTTTTTACTAATATCATAAAAGGTTTTCTTTTAATCCTATTGTAAAAAACTTTTTTTTTTCAAAACAAAAGTTTTCTAGAACTCCAGGACCAGAGAAGACATCTTTTATATTTATTATCACAAAAGAAAACACATATGACATTGTTCTAGATTCTCAAATCCTGGCTGAATGATGGACTTACATAATACTTACATATAAATTATTTTGTGTTTTAAATAAGTAAATGTGCATCTAAATAAGTTCCTGAATAGATTCTGGCCTTAAAAACATCTGTAAGATATCCTTGCAAAATCCTCTTATGCTTACTAGGTAGCTCTTAGGTGCACTGAACTACCACAGTGGGGGAATGTCTTTTATTTATGGTTGCTTAAACCCACAGTCAGCTTGTACTTTCACTCACAGATGGTGCATCAGCATTGGGAGATACCATAAGAGGACTGATGAGCTGAAATTAACTGCTTGGAGCAGCTACTATTACCTTGGTAACAACATTTACTCCAAAGTTGAAGGAAGACCAAAATGAAGAAAATATTACTGCAAAATTTAAGAAGAAAGAATGTGACTTTGTTTTTGAAACTAGCAACACAGACCCCATTCCATAAAACCAAACCAAAACCAAAACTAAAACCAAAGAAACAAACAAAAACACCACCAACAATAAGAAAGAATGTGAAGGTGGATTCTAGGATCCGAAATCTTTTCTCTTTCTTTTTTCTTTAATTAAAAAACAAAAGTGACACTATAGAAAGTACAGTCTTGCAATCCCACCAGCAATGGAGGAGTAATCCTCTTTCTCCACATCCTTGCCAGCATGTGCTATAACCTGAGGTTTTGATCTTAGCCAGTCTGATTAGTATAAGGTGGAATCTCCTGGTTGTTTTGATTTGCATTTCTCTGATCCCTAAGAACTGTGAACCTTTCTTTAGGTGTTTCACAGTCATTTAAGATTCCTTTGATGGGAATTCTCAGTTTAGTTCTATACCCCATTTTTTAATTGGGTTGTTTGGTTGTTTGGGTGGTTAGCTTCTTGGGTTCTTTATATATTTTGGATATTAGCCCTCTATCGCATGTGGGATTAGTGAAGATTTTTCTCAATCTGTAGGTTGCTGATTTGTCTTATTGGCTATGTCTTTTGTCTTACAGAAGCTTCCAGTTTCATGAGGTCTCATTTATCAATTCTTGATCTTAGAACATGAGCCTTTGAAGTTCTGTTTAGGAAATTTTCCTCTTGTGCCAATGAGTTCAAGTCTCTTCTCACTTTCTCTTTTATTAGATTCAATGTATCAGATTTTATGTTGAGGTCTTTGATCCACTTGGACTTGAGCTTTGTGCTAGGTGAAAAATATGGGTCTATTTCACTTTTCTATATACAGACAGCCAGTTAGACCAGCACCATTTATTGAAGATGCTTTCTTTTTTCCATTGTATATTTTTTTGCTTCTTTGTCAAAGATCAAGTGCCTGTAAGTGTGGTTTTATTTCAGGGTCTTCAATTCTATTCCATTGATCAATGTGTCTGTCTCTGTACCAATACCATGCAGTTTTTGTCACTATTGCTCTGTAGTAAAGCTTGAGGTCAGGGATAGCATTTTCCCCAGCCATTTTTTTTTATTGTTAAGTATTGTTTTACATATTCTGAGTTTTTTGCCTTTCCAGATTAATTTGAGAATTGCTCTTTCCATGTCTTTGGAGAATTGTGTTGGGATTTTGGCAGGGATTGCAGTGAATCTGTAGATTGTCTTTGGTAGGATGGCCATTTTTACTATGGTACAACCACTCTGAAAATCAATCTGGAGGTTCCTCAGAAAATTGGAAATAGATCTACCTAAAGACCCAATACCACTCTTGGGAATATACCCAAAAGATGTCCCACCATGCCCCAGGGGCACATGTTCCACCATGTTCATAGCAGCCTTGTTTGTGATAACCACAAGCTGGAAATAGCCCAAATGTCTCACAACAAAAGAACAGACACAGAAGATGTGGTTCATTTACACAATTGAATACTACTCAGCTATTAAGAATGAAGACATCCTGAATTTTGCAGGCAAGTAGATGGAACTAGAAAATAACATCCTGAGTGAGGTAACTCAGACCCAAAATGACATGCATGGTATGTACTCAATAATAAGTGGATATTTGCTAAAAAAATTAAAAATGCCGAATATCCAAGATGCAGTCCACAGAACTCAGAATGGTCAACAAGCTGAAAGCCCAAATGAGTATGCCTCAGTCCCACTTGGGAGGGAGAAGAAGGTAATCACAAGTGGGGAGGGAGGACCCTGGGAGGGAAAGGGAATTTGGGGAGGCAGAGAGGGGAACATGATTGGGTATTGGGTGGGGGGGGGGAGGAGTGAAATCCCTGAGGCCAGCAGGAAGAATTGAAACATGTAACCTTGGGAGGTTGGGGAGACCCTCCAGAATGTACCAGAGACCTGGGAGGTGAAAGACTCTCAGAACTCAAAGGGAGGGACCTTGGATGAAATACCCTAGATTGTGGAGATGGAACTTGTAGAGTCCACTGCCACCAGAAAGACAGGGTATCAAGTGAGGGATGGGGTTGCCATCCTACTCTCAAAATTCTGACTCATAATTGTTCCTGTCTGAAAGAACTGCAGGGATTGAAATGGAGAGGACCATGAGGAAAAGACAGGCCCAAAGTGGTATCCAGCTCAAGGGGAGGCTCCAAGACCTGACGCTATTACAGAATCTATCAAGCACTCACAAAAAGGAACCTATCATGACTGCCCTCTGAAAGACCCACCAAGCAGTTGAGTCAGATGCAGATATTTTTCACTCAACCAATGGACAGAAGCTGCTGAGCCCTATGCTTGATCTAGGGAAGACTGGATGAAGCTGAGGAGGAGGGTGACCCTGTAGGAGGACCAACAGTCTTAATTAATCTGGACCCTAAGATCTCTCAAACACTGGACCACCAATCAGGCAGCATACACCAGCTGATATGAGGCCCCCAACACATATACAGCTGAGGGCTACTAGATCTGGGTTTAGGTAGAGAATATGCATCTAACCCTCAAGAGACTGGAGACCCCAGGGAGTTTAGAAATCTGGTGGGGTCAGAGTGGAGGATGGGGACATACTTGTGGAGACAGTGGGGCGAGGAGAATGTATGGAATGTGGAACAGTTTGAGGGTGGACTGGGAGGGGAATAAAATCTGGATTGTAAAATAAATAAATAGAAAGTACAGTCCTTTCCTTAAAAGTTTTTACTTATGACTTACATCTGAGAAATATCCCAAACCATAAGAGTTACACGATACTCACATTATCTCAGCCTAGAAATGTTGCTTTTATTTATTATTATTATTATTATTATTATTATTATTATTATTATTATTATTATTATTATTTTCTATATTCTTTATTTACATTCCAAATGATTTCCCCTTTCCTGGTTCCCCCCTCCCCAAAAGTCCCATAAGCCCTCTTCCCTCCCCCTGTTCCCCATTTACCTAAGAATTTCACGAATTCATTGCTTTTAATTGCTGAGTGGTATTGCATTGTGTAAATATACATGGAAAATATCTCTGATAAAATTGAAAAAATATATAGAAAAACATGTTAAGATTGAGTATTTCATGGAAAAATTATACAGATAAAATGGTATGCGTAAAAATATTCCTAAGTTGATTGAAAATGGAATTATAAACATTTTCTGATAAAATTGAAAATCTACAAGGAAAATATTTCTGATAAAACTCAAGAAATATATAGAAAAACATCTTAAAACTATTTCATGAAAAATTATACAGATAAAATGGTAGGCACAAAAACATTCCTAAATTGATTGAAAGTAGAAGTAAAAACATTTTCTGATAAAATTAAAGATTTATATGGAAAATATCTCTGATAAAATTGAAGAAATTTATACAGATAAATTGGTAGGAATTAAAATATTCCTAAGTTGATTGAAAGTAGAATTGTAAACATTTTCTGATAAAATTGAAGATTTACATGGAAGATATTTCTGATAAAATTGAAAAAACATGGAGAAACATTAAAATTGAAGATTATGATGGAAAAGTATACAGATAAAATGGTAGGCATAAAATTATTTCTAAGTTGATTGAAAGTAAAATTATAAACATTTTCTGATAAAACTGAAGATTTACATGGAAAATATCTCTGATAAAATTGAAGAAATATTAAAAAATGTGTTAAGATTGAGTATTTCATGGAAAAATTATACAGATAAAATGGTAGGCATGAAAATATTCCTAATTTTTTGAAAGTGGAATTATAAACACTTCTGATAAAATTGAAGATCTACAAGGAAAATATTCCTGAAAATTTTCAAGAAATATATAGAAAAACATGTTAAAACTGACTATTATATGGAAAATTATACAGATAAAATGAAAGGTATAAAAATGTTCCTACATTTATTGAAAGTAAAATTATAGACAATGTCTGATAAAACTGAAGATCCACATGGAAAATACTTCTGACAAAATTGAAGAAAAATACAGAAAAACGTTAAAATTGGAGATTATCATGGACAATTATATCAACAAAATGATAGGCACAAAAACATTCCTAAATTGATTGAAAGTGGAACTACAAACACCCCCCCAAACGAAACTGAAGATCTACATGAAAAACACCTCCAACAAAATCGAAGAAATACACAGAAAAAAATGATAAAATTAAAGATTATCATGGAAAATAATACAGTCAAAATGGTAAACACAAAAAACATTTCACAACATTGAAATAGGAGTCACAAACATTTTCTGATAAAATCGAAGATCCACATGTAAAACATCTCTGTTAGACTATGTTTTTTGTTTGGGAATTGAGACTATTGACGTTATAAGATATTAAGGAATACTGTTTGTTGCTTCCTGTAATTTTTGATGTTTTTTTTATGTTTGTGTGGTTACTTTCTTTTGGGTTTGTAGGAAAAAGATTACTTTCTTGCTTTTTCTAGGGTATAGTTTCCCTCCTCATGTTGGCATTTTCCATCTATTATCCTTTGTAGGGCTGGATTTGTGGAAAGATATTGTGTAAATTTGGTTTTATCATGGAATATCTTGGTTTTTCCATCTATGGTAATTGAGAGTTTTGCTGGGTATAGTAGTTTGGGCAGGCATTTGTGTTCTTTTAGGGTCTGTATGAGATCTGCCCAGGATCTTTCGACTTTCATAGTCTCAGGTGAGAAGTCTGGTGTAATTCTGATAGGCTGCCTTTGTAGGTTACTTGACCTTTTTCTCTTATTGCTTTTAATATTCTGTCTTTGTTTAGTTCATTTGGTGTTTTGATTGTTATGTGCCAGGAGGACTTTCTGGTCTGGTCCAGACTGTTTCGAGTTCTATAGGCTTATTGTACGTTCATGGACATCTCTTTTTTTTAGGTTAGGGAAGTTTTCTTCTATACTTTTGTTGAAGATATTTACTGGTCCTTTAAGTTGGAAATCTTCACTCTCTTCTAGACCTATAATCCTTAGGTTTGGTGTTCCCATTGTGTCCTGGACTTCCTGGATGTTTTGGCTCAGGAGCTTTTTGCATTTTGCATTTTCTTTAACTGTTGAGTCAGTGTTTTCTGTGGTATCTTCAGCCCCTGATATTCTTTCTTCTCTTTCTTGTATTCTGTTGTTGATGCTTGCATCTATGACTCCTGAATTCTTTCCAAGATTTTCTATCTCCAGAGATGTCTCACTTTGTGATTTCTTTATTGCTTCTACTTCCATTTTTAGATCCTGGATGGTTTTGTTCAGTTCCTTCACTTGTTTGTTTGTGTTCTCCTGTAATTCTTTCAGGGATTTTTGTGTTTCCTCTTTAAGGGCCTGTACCTGTTCACCCATGCTCCCCTATATTTCTTTCAGCGATTTTAGTGTTTCCTATTTAAGGGCCTTTACCATTTGACCCATGTTCTCCTGTGTTTCTTTAAGGGAGTTATTTATGTCCTTCTTGATGTCCTCTAACAGCATCTTGAGAAGAGACTTTAAAACCAACTCTTGCTTTTCCGATGTGTTGGGGTATCTGGGACTTGCTGTGATGGGAGAACTGGGCTCTGATGTTGCCAAGTAGCCTTGGTTTCTGTTGGTAGGGTTCTTGCGCTTACCTTTCGCCATCTGGTTATTTCCAGTGTTAGTTGGTCTTGTTATCTCTGGCTGGAGCTGGAACTGTCTGGCTCCCTGCTGCCGATGGCGGCTGGAAGGGAAGACTCCTGTCCCAGCTGCTCCACTGATCGTATGCCCTGTGCGCTCCTAGCTGTCCCCCTCCAGAGAAAAGGTGGAGATCTCACCTCTGCACTCAGAAGTGAAATCGCTGCTGGGAGATCATTCTCTTCTGGTGGGCTAAGCACATAAGGCTGTGGAGCTGCCTGGTTCCATGGTGCAGATGTTGGCTGGAAGGGAAGACCGAAATGCTGCTTTTATTAGGCATATTTGTATTATTATAGGCTTCTGAAGCAATTCTTTTTACAGGGTAAAATACTATGGCATATTTCTGCATATGGTAAAAATATTTCTCAGTCATATTCCACAAAGTACTTGGAACTACATATGGTTAGTACTTTTCCTAAATCTGTATTCAAAAATTTAAAGTAATTTATACTCTATTTTCAAAAGAACCCAATTGATTGCATAATTTATATGCTGTTAATAGGTTTCAATTGGATCTCATTCATTCCAGATAGATGGAATAGCCTATACATAGTTAAGTTAGGGATATTGTTAACAAACATACAAGATTCCAACTTATCCTTAAAACAGTAAGACAAAATTTATTAAATAAATTTTCCATAATATAAAGCTAAAAAGTCTATTTTCTTAGATTCTTACCACAATTAAGGTACAATTTTCTCAGCTATATTTTTGAGAAATAAATTCACGGACTTCCTTGGTAAATGCACAGCAAAAGAAAAGAATGGACTCATACGGCATACCATGCATTAAGTATTTCCTCATCTATAATATTTTACTGATTCATTTTAACAGTTGCATATAGGTGATAAAGAGGTCATATGGTTTAACAAAACATAGATACTTGATAGCTAGCATGCATATATAGCATGTATATAGCACACACACACACAAATACACACCCACACCCACATATATATCAGATATCATATCTATTAGCAAGCAAACCTGAGGCTGTCTTTTATACTTGAAATCCCATCATTTGAAAAGGTAGAGAGAGAGAGAGCAGGCATATCCTGATGGCACATACACACAGTTAGCCTTGCAAGTACCCTCAGATGTCAGTCATTAAGAGGAATTTATGACAGGACAGTTCATTTCTGAGTGCTGACAAGCCTGTGAGCACAGAAAAGACCACCACTTCTGTTCAGAGGGTCCTGCCCAGAGCCCTCAGGAACCAAGTAGCAGCCTGGGACAGGATCCTTCCTGTTTCCTTCTGCACACAAAGCTGATTCTGAACCTCAGCACTCCATACCCAAATACCACTGGGGGAGAGCTGGTCTCCCAGGAGTTTTGTCAAGCCTGTGAGCACAAGTAAAACCACCACTTCTGCTCAAATTCCTGACCCAAGAGGGCCATCAGGACACAGGAACCAAGGAGAAGACATGGACAGGATCCTTCCAGTTTCCATTTGCACCCTGGAGCTGACCCTGTGCCACAGATCTCCATACTCAAATTACTCCCAGTGAGAACTGGTCTCCCAGGAGTACTGACACACAGACTTGCAGGAGGGATAAGCCACAGTCAGAGACAGCAAGGACAGCTAACACTAGAGATAACCAGATGGCAAAAGGCAAGGGCAACAATATAAGCAACAGAAACCAAGGTTTTTTAACATCATCAGAGTCCAGTTCTCCCACCACAGCAAGCCCTGGATACACCAACACACTGGAAAAGCAAGACTCTGATTTAAAATCACATCTCATGATGATGATAGAGGACATTAAGAAGGATATAAATAATTCCCTTAAAGAAATACAGGAGAACACAGGTAAACAGCTAGAAGCCCTTAAAGATTAAGCACAAAAATCCCTTAAAAAATTGCAGGAAAACACAACCAAACAGGTGAAGGAATTGAACAAAATGATCCAGGATCTAAAAACGGATATAGAAACAATAAAGAAATCACAAACGCAGACAAGCCTGGATGTAACTGGCCGCAGTTACATTGAACGGGTTACCTGGAAGGGAAGCTGGGGATGTATGGGAAGATGGTGAAAAGAGATGGAGACTAAGACAACACCTACTGCTCAGTCTCAAGATTTAATAGAGGACTCAGAATTTTAAGGTTTCAGGCAAGAACCTTCCCCCAAATTCCAGGGTTTGTTGTGGGAAACTGGTCTTCACTGGGTGTTGGTTCCACTGCTCAGGTGGCTTGGCAGGTCACCTGCTTAATTCTGGAATTTGTAGACCTGGAGGAACAATGAACTTCACCTTGGTCTGAGTGCTCCACCCTAGGTGGAGGGGATTATGGCTAACACAGGAGTTCCCATTCAAAGGCTGGGAGAGGAACTTGACATTGACCAAGGTGAAGTTCCTGCCAGGTGGCATGGCACCCCAATAAGACTTTCTACATCTCCCTTTTTATTAGTTTTAAGATGAGAAGGTAACGACCAATGTAATTATCTGGAAGTTGTTTGTTCAGTTTAAAGTTATTGCATAACTGAAGTTTGGGGGATTTATCAATATTTATTGCCTTCTAATGGCCATTTGAAAGAATAGATAGTATTTATTAAGCATATTTTATACTTTTTGGTTGGAAGACTTATTGTTTCTGTAATTTCTATAATTGCATATGTTGTAATCATGATTTCCCTGGGCTCATTTCCATGGTAGTATAGAAAAAAATTCCAAGTTTATAACTAGAACTGGAAACATTAGGCATGATGGATTGCACTCAGCCTATAATTCCCAAGTCAGGCTGGTCAGCAGACACTCCCACTAACTGTTCCTCAGTTTCCCTTGCTCTACAATTTTTACAAACACACATGATAAAAGTTTTAAAACTGTAAAAGTCTGAGGGACAAATAGCAGTTAGCTGTGGCATCAGTTTAAGTCCTGAGGCTGTGTCAGGAATTTTGACTATGGGTTAGTAACCCTGCCTCTCCACTTGAGGCCCTATCTATTGGAGGTGGATTCTTCTAGTTCCCTTTCTCCAATATTTGGCATTTTGGCTAAGGTCACTTCTCATTGAGTCCTGAGAGTGTCTCACCTCCTGGGTCTTTAGTACTCTCTAGGAGGTCCCTACCACCTTCCACTCCCTGAGTGCTTATTTCTATTAATTCTCTTGGCCTTCTGGGCTTCTCTCCTGTTCCATCTTCCCCTCATATCTGATCCCATTACCATTTTCCCCACCCCTTTCCCTCTCCCACCCAGACCTCTCCATCCCTACACCTCCAGTGATTATTTTCTTCCCCCTTCTAAGTGGGGTCGAAACTTCCTCAGTTTGGCATTTTTGCTTGTTACCCTTCTTATGGTCTGTAGGTTGTATCCTATGCATTCTGTACTTTTTGGCTAATTTCCACTTATTAGTGAGTACATACCATGCATATCCTTTGGGGTCTGAGTTACCTCACTCAGCATGATATTTTCTAGTTCCATTCATTTGTCTGTGAAACTCATGATATCTGCATTTTTGATAGTTGAATAGTATCCCACTGTGTAAATGAACTGCATTTCTGTATCCATTTTTCAGTTGAGGGACATCTGGGTTGTTTCTAGATTCCAGACTTTACAAATAAAGCTACTATGAACATGGTGGAGTACATGTCCTTGTGGTATGGTAGGACATCTTTTGGGTATATGTCCAAGAGTAGTATAGCTGGGTCTTCAGGTAGAACTATTTCCAATTTTCTAAGGAAACAACAGGTTGATTTCCAGAGTGGTTGTAGCAGTTTGCAATCCCTCCATCAGGGGAGGAGTGTTCCTCTTTTTCCACATCCTTTCCAGCATGTACTGTCACTTGAGTTTTTAATCTCATCCATTGTGATTGATGTGAGGTGGAATCTCAGGGTGGTTTTTATTTGCATTTCTCTGAAGAGTAGGGACTTTGAAACATGCCTCAATAGATAAAAGAAAATTGCAGTAATCCCAAGTGTTCTATCAGATCATCACAGACTAAGGGTAGACTTTGATAACAACAAAAACAACAGAAAGCCCACGTACTCATGGCAACTGAACAACACTTTGCTCAATGATAACTTGATCATGGAAGAAATAAAGGAAGAAATCAAAGGCTTCATATAATTCAATGAAAATGAAGACACAGCATACCAAAACTTGTGGGACAAAATGAGAGCAGTATTAAGAGGAAAATTCATAGTACTAAGTTCATTCATAAAGAAATTGGAGAGATCCTATATATGAAACTTAACAGCATACCTGAAAGCTCTAGAGCAGAAAGAAGCAAACACACCCAAGAGGGGTAGGTGGATGGCAGGAAATACTCAAAATCAAGGCTGAAATCAACAAGTTAGAAACAAAGAGAACAATACAAAGAATCAACAAAACCAAGAGGTGTTACTTTGTGAAAGTTTTTACTAATCTTAAACACTGCTTCCTGTAAAATATTCTATGGAGATACATTTTTTCCTGAACAGTTTTCTTATATTTTATTTAAAATATCAAAGCAACTAACATTCAGAATACTCCATGAATTATGGTTTTATTTGGAAATAGTAATACATTTCAATGGGAAACCAGTTACCACAACATTCAAGAAAGTCCAAGATAAAATTTTTTAATGGAAATGTATTAAATAGTATTTAATAAATACATATATTATTTAGATAGTTCAGTGGTCTTGAAAACGTCAGGTGGAACTTTGATGTGTACTAGCAATAGTTTTAGAATTGAAATATTTCTACCTTAGAGGAAGGTTCCTTAAGCCTCAAGAAGTTTCACTTAAAATATTCTATTCTAGTGGGAGACCCTTAAAAACTCAGGAAGTGAACACTTCTGGAAATCCCTGGAAGTCTGAAAAATTCTCTAGCTCTTTTCTCCATAGAGATATATAAAAAGTAAGGTTGGGTAAGGAGCGAGGACACTTTCAGACTGACCTGCCAAGTGAACTAGTTGAAAGATATTAAAGCCCTGGCATCAATCATCTTTCATAAGTTATCCATCCAAGGTGGACTTTCCAGTGCTGCAGCTGTCTTTAAGTCACCCATCATTTAAGTCACCCATGAAAACTTACTGTTTTGCCAAGATTGACTTTCTGTGGAGTATATTCTTTGCTCTTTTGTTAGGGCCTGAAGAGGTGTTCCAATCTTCCTAGAGAGGGCTACACATCAGACTCTGTCAGCTCCTTGATATAGGAGAAATCGCATGGAAAGTATTCCCTGAAGCCTCTTCTCTGAATTTGTACAGTTTAAAGAATGGTCATAATAAGCCCTATAAGTCTGCTCAAAGCATGGGGTGCATATGGACTCAGGAGGCATCTATCCTGAGCTGTTTTGAAGTGATTTCCTTGTTCAGTTAGGCAAGCATTTGCCCCTCTCCTTATAATTGTGTAACTCTGAGTCTGCCTTGTATGTGTCAGAAATAGGTTATCTTTATATTATCAACTGTCACAGAGATTTAAAGGTCAGCTATGATACATAACTGTAATTCTTATCTATTCCCATAAATAAAGTACCAATGAGATTTGTGATCTGCTTTTGTTTGTTTTTAAAGCCATACTTCACTGGCTTATTTCAGAAATTTACCTGACCATAATATTTGCTCAAAATGCTGACCTCTAATGTTTCTATTCAATAAACATTCCTTTAAAAGAAAAATTGCCAGTCAAATCCATAATTTCATATTCCATGACCTTTGTTGTTCTGTCTCTTTGTTTCCTAGACTAACTATTCATCTAACCTCAACTGATTATATGTGTGTGTGTGTGTGTGTGAGTGTGTGTGTGTGCATGTGTGTATGTATATACTGCTTAAAATCTTCAAATGTTGTGATGTTTGTTTCACATTATTTTAAGTAATATAAAATTTTTTTTCTAACAGAAATAAAGATTCTAGATTTAGTGAAAAGTTTTCTTTATGAATGACCCTGGTATTGTATGTGTCCTGGAACATCAGCTGTCTGATCCTATTCTTTGGAGATTAGAGTTGAGGTGGTACAAAATTAATGGCACAGACTTTGGGAGTAGGTGAGAAACATCACAGTAAGTTTGCCTGAATGTTATTGTAATTTTTTTAAAATATCTTTTAATCTGTGCCCCATTGGTCCCAAGAAAGTATCTTTTTTAAACAACCATTTTGATTGGCTGCCATTGTCTCTATCAGTAATTTTTGTTCTCTCAGGCAGTCTTTAATTTGGTCTCCTTGTAGGAGATGTCTTTGTGTATGTGTGTCCCCTGGTGTTTATGTAGAGGCAGCCATACCTTTTTAAAAATATCATTACCTTTTTTTTTTTTTTTTTTTTTTAGATTTTGACAGTCTGGTGGGAGTCATGGTGTCATTTTCTCAACACTGTTGACCCCACTTTGGAGTATTTTTAGTATATTGGACTGTGTTTGTCTTAGCTCGTCATGTCTTTTAGAATCTTATCTGTCATTGACATCAGTCCTCAAAAAGATATCATTTTCAAGGTATGTCACATAGAGGGAGATTGGGAATAGCCTATGTGGTAGTCTCATGTATTTCTGTCATCTAGGTTTTGACCATTTTTTAGGGGGTATATTCTGGATTTTTGAGAGCCATTAGTATCTGGAGGGGGTCATCTTATTTTTGGAGCATTGTCTGGAGATATGCTGTGTGACACACTTAAATAAAATAATCATTAGTATGACAAGTCCTCCCAAAATTGGTCTAGGTTGTAAGTTTTAACATTGAGACCACATGTAAGGTTTTTGAGTGTGTTAATCTGGGTTTTTTTTGATGGTAAAGGAGAGGGAACCTATAAAGAGTAAAGGAAACAAACAATGGACAGATATAACAGATATGACAGACAAGGTAGTGGGATGGAAAATGTGTTTGGGAGTCAAGCTTTGGTATCATTATCTAGGAAACTAACCCCTATGTCAGGTGCTAGGATGAATCAAAGTTGAAAGTGAAAGTGAGTAGCTCATTGAGACAGCAAACAAAGACAAAGAAGACATCAAAGAGAAGCTCACCCTTGAATTGAGACCAAAAAATGAAAGTACACTAGTTATTAGGGCAAGTAGACAAAGAAAAAAGGAAAGATGGCCACCACACACATGTTCACCCATGACCCAAAACCTAAAGTGAAAGTACGATGATCACCAGAACAGACAAATACCACAAAGACAGAAATGAAGTTCGAGTGTTTATCTTTGTGGGTCCTATGACATAGAACAATAAAGGGCCAACTCATTGAAGACCTAACTGAAAGGGGTACAAGAGTAGCTCTGAGAGGAGCAGATCAGATTGAACTATGAAGATAGTCTTTGTAGCAATAGGCAAAAACAAAAAACAAACAAACAAACAAAAAAAACCAAGCTCCCAGGAAAGGATGTTTGTAAGTAGTCATAAAATGAGGATGTGAACTAGTCTAAAGCAGCATGTTGGGTGCAGATGCTGCCTGTGCCCTGTTAGAGGTAAGATGGAGCAGAATGAAAGGCATGGACTCCAGGAGCAGGTGAGAAATGCCACAACAATCTCATCTGCACATTGCTTCAAGCTTCCATGTCCCATTGGTCCCAAGAAAGCATCTCTTCTAAACAGGTGCTCCAGTTGGCTGTCATTGTTTGCATCAGCAATCCTTGGTCTCTCAGGGAGTCCTCAATTAGGTACTTCTGCAGGAGATGCTTTTGCAGCTGTGTTGCCTGGTATTTATGTAGAGGCAGCCGTTCTGTTCCTCCTACATCCTGGTATTCCCAAATGTACAAGTTCTGTGCTGACGTTTTATTAAGGAGAAGTGTCCTCTGGACTAACCAAGTCATTGTGGGGCTCAGTTGCCTTTCACGTGTTGTGCAAGGAGGAATCTTTAAAGAAGCAAAATATTGTACAACCTGTAATCTGAAGAATGACAAGACTCAGCAGTAGTAATTTTAGATGACGGTGTTAAAAATACAGCTAGGGTACAATCACAGGAATATGAGGATTCACTTAGGAAAATTCAGACATAAAAATAAATGGGAAGAGTAATCAAAACTTCCTTAAGCCAATATAGATGACTTTCAAAAAAATTAGTTGCAGTGATAAAAGTCACAATAGAATAATTATAAATGTAAAAAAAAATCCCCACAGATTTTTAGATATATAAATTCATGTGAAGTAGTAAAGTAATAAAGCAATAAAGAAAACCAAGAGTAAAGGCCAGTGTCTGGAACTCCAGGTAAAACTGCCAGCCCGCTCTGCCTTCACCCATTCAGCATAAACACAATCACTAATCTTCCCTCTTTCATTAACCCAGCAGATGTCAAGCCAGCTATGTGAAAACAAGGTAAGCCATTCCCTTTTTGACTTACCTGTGTAATCCCAGGATAACCTCAAACTCCCCTCCTCTCCTCCTCATGATATCCTAGCCCACACTTTTGGACAAAGACTCCTGCTTCCCAAAGACCATGCCAGGCCCCTAAATACTAAATAATACCACCCCCAACTCTGCACATGTTGACTTAGCATAATACCAACTTTCCCTCTTTTCATCACCATATCCTGGACAAACCTCTAGCAAAAGCTTCCCATCCCACCAGAGCCCAGGCCAGCATTCTGAACCACAGAAGAACCATGACCATATCAGGGGACAAGCACATCACCAGTACTCCAGCATCCATAGAGGGCAGAAATCCTCTGCTTGGCCATGGGCCGTAGCCATCTAGACAATCAGAAATCTATTCTGTAACTCTGGTGGAGAACCTCCTCTCAACCACAGGTAACTGTAGAGAAAGAGAGGGAGAGAGGGAGAGAGGGGGAGATGGAGAGAGGGAGAGAGGTAGAGAGGGAGACGGACGGGGGGATGGAGGGAGAGTGAGAGTGAGAAAAACAAAAATAAAATAAAACAAACAAACAAACAAAAACAAGGAAGAAAACACCTAGCCAACAAAGCCAAAGCCAGAGATTGGCACCTCGACCTTTAGTAACTCCACATCCAGATGCCTAACCAACAGTGTAAGAGCATAATCAACATTCGGGGCAATAAGTCACCAGCAGGGCCTAGATATCCTACTACAGTAAGCCCTGAATATTCCAACACAGCTGAAGCACAAGAAAAGTACCTTAAAAACAAGTTATATAGAACAGTAGAGGTTCTTTAAGACAAAATAAATAAGTCCTTTAAAGAAATTAATGAAAAAAACAACAAAAAAATTTGAAACTTTGGAGGAAGTCAATGATTTCCTTAAAGAACGTGAAGAAAGCTAAGAAAAGACAAACTAAGAGTTGAAGGAAATGAATAAAACTATTTATTCAAGGCTAGGAAACAGAAGTATAAGCAAGGAAAAAACAAACACAAACTGAGGGAATTCTGGAGATAGAAAATCTAGGTAAGCACACAAGAACTATAGATCCAACCCTCGCCACTAGAATATAAGAGATGGAAGAGAGATTCTCAGGTATTGAAGATACAATAGAAAAAATATACAAATCATTCAAAGAAAACTTTAAATCTAAAAAATCTTGACACAGAACATCTGGGAAAACAAAAAACCTAAGAATAACAGGTATAGAAGAAGGAGAAGATTCCCAATCAAAGTTCTTGAAAATATTTTTGATAAAATCATAGAAGAAAATTTTCCTAACCTAAAAAAAGACATGCCTTTAAGGAACAGCAAGCTCTCATAATACCAAACAGATTGGACGAGAAAAGAAATTACCTACTCCACACAATAGCCAAAACACTAAGCACACAGAATAACAACAAAAAAATTAAAGGCTGCAAGAAAAATAGGCCAAGTAGCATATAATTACAGACCTATTAGAATTACACTCAACTTCTCAATGGAGACTACAAAATCCAAAAGTGCCTGGACAGATATTGCTGCAGGCTCTAGGAGACCACAGAGGCCAGCCCAGAACACTTTGCCTACCAAAAACTTTCGATCACCCCAGATGTAGAAAACAAGATATCCCCAGTCAAATTGAAGTAATATACATCTACAAATCAAGCACTATCAAAGTTACTAGAAGAAAAAACTTCAACCCAAGATTAAGCTACACCCACATAAACAAAGGTAATAAATAATCTCACACTAGCAAAATCTAAAGAAGGGAAACACACACACACACACACACAGACACACACAAACACACACAGAAACAGACACACATACACACGCATACACACACACACATTCTGTACAACAACACACACACCACACACACATACACGTACAACACACACATGCCAAAGACACAAACTCAGACACACACCCACACACACACACACACACACACACACACACACACACACACAAAACCACCGCAACAATTACACAACCACTAATTACAATAAAATAAAAAGAATTAATAATAATTGGACATTGATATCTCTCAATATCAATGGACTCAATTCTCTAACAAAAAGATACCGACTAACAGAATGAATATTAAAAAAGGATCCATACTTCTATTACATACAAGAAATACACCTCAACATCAAAGATATATATGACCTCAGGTGAAGAGATTGGAAAATATTTTCCACACGAATGGACACAAGAAGAAAGCTGATGCAGGTATTCTAATATTTACCAGAATATACTTCAAATCAAAATTAATCAAAAGAAAGATGGGGAAAGACACTTCAGACTTATCAAAGGAAAAATCTACAAAGATGATGTTTCAATATTCAACATAATAGCCCAAATTCAAGGGCCCCCATATTTGTAAAAGAAATATTACTAAAGCCTAAATCACACATTGACATTTACACATACATATTGGGAAAAATTAATACACAAGTCTCACCAATGAGCAGGTCATTCAGACAAAATCTAAACAGAGTAATACTGGAATTAACAGAAGTTATAATCCAAATGGACCTACCAGACATGCATAAAACGTTTCAACCAAACACAAAAGAATATACCTTTTTCTCAATGCCTCATGGAACATTCTCCAAAATTGACCACATCCTTGGTCACTGAACAAGTCTTGACAGATAGAAGCAAATTGAAATAATTGCCTATATCTCATGAATTAAAGTGGAATTTCAACAACAAATGAAACAACTGAAAGCCTACAAACTCAAGGAAATGGTGCAATTCTCTACTGAATGAACACTAGGATAAGGCAGAAATAAAGAAGAAAATTAAAGACTTCCTAGAATTCAATGAAAATGAATGCACAACATGCCCAAACTTATGGGACACAATGAAAGCTGTGCCAAGGGAACATGTCATATCACTAAGTGCCTCCATAAAGATATTGAAGAGATCTAGGAATGTAATAGCATACCCGAAATATCTAGAACAAAAATAAGCAAACACATCAGTGAGAATTAGAAGGCAATAATCAAACTGAACTGAAATCTATAAAGTAGAAACAAGAAGAAAAATACAAAAAGTCAATGAAAGAAAGAGGTAGTTCTTTGAGATAATCAACAAGATAGTCATACCCACAGCCAAACTAACTAAAAGGAATAGAATGAATATTCAACTCAATGAAATCAGAAGTGAAAAGAGAGACATAAAAACAAATAATGAGGATATCCAAGGAAACTTTAGGTCATACTTCAAAGTCTGATACTCCACAAAATTGGAAGATCTAAAAGAAATGAACAATTTACTTGGTAGATACCAGTTATGAAAGTTAATTCCTGATCAGGTAGACATTTTAAAATAGATCTATAACCTACAAAAAAATAAAGGCAGTCATTAAAAGTCTCTCAAACAGCAGCAGTAGCAGCAGCAGCAGCAGCAACAACAACAGCAACAACAACAACAAGAACATCAACAACAACAACAACAGCCCAGGGCTAGACAGTCTTAGTGAAGAATCTACAAGACTTGCAAAAGAGAGGTAACACTAATACTCCTCAAATTATTCCACAACATAAAGACAGAAGAAACATGGTCACATTCATTTTATGAGGACACAGTTATCCTGATTCTCAAACCATACACATAGTCAACAAAGAAAGAAAAGTATAGTCCAATTTCTCTCGTGAACATAGATTATTGTTCTAATAAATATTTAATCCCCATCAGGGGTTTCTACTCTACCTTTGATCATTTAGTTCCCAGATAAAAGACACACAACTTTTATATTTATAAGAAGCCTTAAACAGCACTAGAACTGGGTAGAATCTACCCTATATGCTATTATGTATACTTTCCAATTAATAACCCTGAGTTTTGACATGCTGTGTTCCATCTCGGCTGCTCTTAATTCCATTTGGCCAGCCCTCACAGCCATGTTCTCATGACTCACCTACCCCACAGGGTCTTTAATATGCACATTCTCTTTCTTCTCATGATTCTTCCTCAGACCCCAAGCCTGGAAATCAGAACTCTGCCCACCTCTCTTCTGCCCAATTATGGCTGTGGGCACCTGTATTTAACAAATAGTTTTAAATTAAGGTGTAAGGTTACATAGTATCACTTAGTGTTTATGAGGATTCTCTCATCCCTGGGGGCAACCAAACCTTGTGAGCCAGTATTTAGCATTACAACATATAGCAAAGGATCAAACCTCACAGATTAGATACAAAAATACTTAATAAGATACTTGGAAACTGAATTAATGTACTCATAAATACAACATCTACTAACATCAAATAGGCTTATTTCCAGAGATTCAGGGATGGTTCAACATAAGAAAATCTGTTAATGTAACCTACCATATGAGCAAACAGAAAAGAAAAAAACACATTATTGTGCATTAGACCCTGAAAAAATGTTTGACAAAATCCAACAAATCTTTATAATAAAAGTCTTAGAAAGATCAGGAATATAAGAACATATTTAAACATAATTAAGGTGATATAGAGAAAGCCCATGGCCAACATAAAAATCAAATGGAGAGAAAGTCAAAGCAATATCACTAAAATGGAGAAGAGAACATGGCTGTCCACTCTCTTCCCATCTTTTTAATATAGTAGTTGAATTTCTAGTTACAAAAGTAAGAAAACTGAATGAGATCAAGGGGATATAAATTGAAAAGGAGGAAGCCGAAGCCCAGTTATTTGCAGATGATATGGTAGTGTATATTAGTGACCCCAAAAATTCTATCAGGGAACCTTCAGTGAAGTAGCTGGGGATTTCACTACTGAAATATATTTTTATGCTGTGCTTATCAGTTGAACCAGATGAAGCATGTTTACAGCAGTTTTTTTAAAATAAACAGATATTACACAGATAACAGACATAAAAAATATGATTTAATTATATACTGTTTATATTTATGTTATATATATTATATTATTATATATCATTATATTATTTTTATAATTATAAAATTATATATTATTAAGTAATATATATTACATATAACTATCATATAATAGATATATTTTATATATTATATAATATGTATTTTAAATATATTATATATAATTAAATAATATACAATTATATCATATATTATATATAATTAAATACTATGCAATTATATCATATATTATATATAATTAAATACTATGCAATTATATCATATATTATAAATAATTAAATAATATTTAATTATAATATAATTAAAATATTATATATATAATTTAATCCTCATGTAGGTAAGGTTCTCAAATTTTTATATTGACTATTACTTTGTACCTGGAAGAGTTTACTCTAAGAGTGAAGGTGGAAAGTGTAGAATGGAAAAACTTTGTTGTAGAATATTTGTAGAGAATTTTTATCCAGAAAAATGGCTGTTCTGCCAACAGATAATATACAAAGACCTACTAGGTCTCTGTGATCTGACTTAATACTGATATTCCTTTAGTACACATTTTTAATCTCTCTGACTGGAACAGAAATACTCCCTTACTATTGTTTAACTTCAAACAATGAAGGTAAAGATAGTTTGTAGAAGGAAGTAGCCATTTGGACATGAGTTCTAATTGAGAGTCAGACAATATGACAGTTCAGAGAAAGATTTGACAGAATAAGTCAAGAGATAGGATATACCCACTCTCATGAAATAAGACAGGAGATAGAGGCACTTAAGAGAGAAGCTCAGATTCAGGAGTGGAGGGAGAGTAGCTCATTGAGTATGGTTCAGTTGAGTTCAGGCAATGCAATATAGTTCAGTTAAGTTCAGATGAGTATGTGCAGTTCTGCTCAGTTCTATTCAGTTTGTGAAGTCCTGAAGTCAATAGAGTTCAGTTCATGGAATTCAGAAGCAGCTTTTCCAAGAAGAGCAATTCAATGAGAAGTAGAAGCAGAAAGAATCTAGTTGGAATCAGTCAGTTAGAAGAAGAGGGTTTTTTTTTGTTTTGTTTTTGTTTTTTGTTTCGTTTTTTTTTTTTGTTCAGAACAGCTGGGTTGAACCAGCCAGGCAGAGTTCAGAAAGAACTAGAAAGGGCGTGAGCTTATTCATCAATAAGATGACAATTACATCTGGTGAATAAAAGTCAACTTTATGTATGGCACCTAAGGTGATTAGAGAAAGAGAAAGCCTGCTGACTTTGCAGTGGACAGAAGACATCTGATAAAAAGCTGCAGAGGAGAAATTTTCCTGGGATTGTCTCCAGAGGAGAGATCAGGTCTTCAAGATTGACTGAATACTCAAAAAGACTCAGGAGATGTGGGGTGGTGAGCTGTGATAAGCAGCCTGGTCTCTGGTAGAGCTCAGGCATAAAACTCCGGTGACCCAGCAGGTGACAGTGGCCTGCAAGGGATGGCAGGCATTCTGCCATGCCCCTTGAACCTTTGGCTACTGTCCTGTAGCTACAGCCTCCCACAACCCCTGCAGAGAGGTTTGTGGCTCTCTGCAGGGGTTGTGAGCAGCACTGAGTCCTCCCACATGCAGATAAGGTATCTCCAACCTCTCAGACCAAGCTAATGAGAAGTACCTGCTGTCAGACCCTGACCCAATCAAAAACTGTATATAAGAATCCTATCAAGAAGGAATAGAGGTATGTGAGAACTACTCTGTTGTCCTAGAGCTTCTGTCATAAGAGCTGTAACACTGCAACTTGGGAAGAGGTCTGCTCTCCCAAAATGCCACCTGAAGCTCCCCTCACTTCTTGCTGGCTAGTCGCCCAACCCGAAGTGACAGAGACAGTGGAGACTGGGGTGGAGCCAGCTGCAGCAGCTGAGGTGTCAGAGATGACTCCCCCTTCCTGTTCACACTCTCTCCCCTCTGCCTGAACCCTCACACCTGGCTTGGTCAGAGATCTCTGTGGAAAGCCTCAGGTACACAGGCCCAGAAGGAGACTCTGGAGCACCAGAAACCTCAATCCCAGAGCAAGGAAAGACACAGGTGCCTCTGAGAAAATGAATTGTAGTAAGCAACCCCAAAAGGCAATTTTAATTATATAGATAGACTTTTCCTTCAATATAAAATGGGGAACTCCATTTCAGAACCCTTAAGATCGAAAGTGGGAGTTGTGGGGTTAGAAATGTTACTTGAAAAAACCACCACAGTATTTCAACTGCGATCACTGGAGTAAGCCCCTTCCTACTTTCAACTGCAACCTTCATATTCTTCTTCTCAAAATGTTGGAAAAAATAACTACACAACAAGAAAAGTTAGCAATGATAGAAGGCTTGAGAAACAAGAGACAGAGAAGTAACAGAACAGGATATACTTAATTGTGTACCTATAGTACCTAATGAAATTGATGATCGGGTGCAAGTGCCTAAGTGTCCAGTTTATATGTGACTTCATAAAGACAAAATTATACCTTGATAAACAGAAAGGGGTAATAAGATTATCTGAAAGATACTGGATTTAGAAAAAAATTGTTGAATTATATCCACTTGTATCCTTTAAAGAAGTATTAGCATCATAATGGAAATAAGGGAATGCGTTAAGTTGGTGAAGAAGTTTTGCCTATGAAAGACTAAGGATTCCATCAAAATTGATAAAAATCTGATCCAAGTAAGAGAAGATTCTACATGACGGGCATCAGTCAAAGAAGGAAGTGACACAGAAAGACAGCAACACAGATGACACTGACATCTGCTACCCCTGTATGGACACAGCTCAGCTAATCAGCTAAAGAAGGAAGATCATTCATCAGACTTGAAGACCTTGTTTCTGAAATGGGTATTTGCTGAAGGACAGATGATCAGGGCTGCAGTTATGAAGACTCATAACATCTAAGAATCTTCATAAGGACATTTATACTGTTAAGCTTATGGTATGAGGGTCATCACATGAACAGATCTTCATATGAACATACAGACTCTAAAGGTTATGCGATTGACAATTATTTCTGTTATAAGAGATCCATTGTGTATGATTTTTAGCTTAAATGGAAATAGGGGAAGATATAAAGGAATTTTAATTCAGCAACATGTCTGCTCTGATAAGGGATCATATCTAAATACCTAGGTCTGTGAAATCCAACTAGAATAGGGACACAGTACTTACTTTTAATCTTCCTGGATGGAAGATATACACTCACTCATTACCTCTCTGACTGCCTTTCAGACATGTCCTTAGTACAGATGTTTAATTACAAACAATGATAGTAGCATTCCTTCTAGGTTCTGTTCCACAGTTACCTGGCAACAGCCAGGTATGCTTGACTCACTATAAAAGGGGATGTTTGCCCCCTTCTCACTCTCTTATCCTCTTACTCTCTGTCCCTTTCTTCCTCTCTCCCCATTCCTCTTCCCCCTCTCTCTTCATGTGTTTCTGGCCAGCCTCTTCTCTCTCTCTATCTCTCTCTCTCTCTCTCTCTCTCTCTCTGTCTCTCTCTCTCTCTCTCTCCTTCTCTCCCTGTATTTGTTTCTATTTTCTCCTAAGTCCCCTTCCCATGCCCTAAATAAACTCTGTTCCATACTATATCCATCGTATGGCTTGTATCTCAGGAGAAGGGATGCTTAGGCATGGGCCAGGAGAGGCACCCCTTCCCACCGCACCATACCTCACTCTATCAACCATATTCTGGACACTGCTTCTTTTTTATGAGACACAGCAAAGGTAAAAGTAGTTTATAGAAGAAAGTGAGAGACTAGATCTTTTGTGTTCAGTCGTCATCTCAGAGAACCTGACCTAAGGTTGAACTCGAGTTAACTACCAAAACTGGCACCTAGCACCAGTTTCCAGGTTACTCCTCAACAAGACCTGCATCAGGCATCAGTTTCCTGGATATTCCCCAACAAATCTGCACCTCCAGGTTACAAGCCTTCCCCTGACACTTTACTTTCTCACAACCACCAATCGGGAAGAAAACAGAGAAGTTAAGTTTATGGTTTGGCTTCCAGCACCAGTCAATTATGTTAAAGGTCATTATGCTCCCCCAATCAAGTGTGTACCAGGCTAGAAATCCCCTTGATTATTTGCTTTCCCCTAGAAATGCTTGCCTGAAACTAGGCTCAGGGATGCCCACTCCCAGACTGCTGTGTCAGAGATGGTGGTATGGCCCAAGCTCTAGATTAAATAAAAAGACCCTAATGCTATTGCATCAGAATCAGCTTCTTAGTGGGATTGTGGGGTTCATGAACACTTCCTAGCCCAACAGAAGCAGCCATGTTTGAAAGTGAAATCTAATTGAGGGGCAAAGTGATGAATCAAAGAAAGATATGACAGAATGAGTCAGAGATATGATATGCCCAAGTCTCACAAGAACAGACAGGAAAGAGAGTCCATTTGAGTGCAGCACAGAATGAGTCGAGGGTAGAGAGCAGTTCGGTGAATCCAGTCAGTACAGTTCAGTTGGTGAGCTTCAGAGGCAGGATTTTTTTTTTAAATCAAGCAGGGCAATTTAGATGGAATCTGAGTGAAGCCAGTTTGAATCAGTCAGGATGGAGAGGAATTTTGGGCCAGAATACAATTTACTTTTATTTGCAAATTAAAGTTACTTTCATAGGCATTCATGTAAAAGATGTAGAGTACTCTTTGTGCTTGTTTAGAGGCTTCGGCAGGGGAACTCAGCTACTCTATTTTATGGTCTGACCCCCTGATTCCAGAATAATTGTAGTCATTTTTGTTCCATGCCTGTCAGTTTTTTATATTCTTGCTGTAACATCCCTGCCCGTCATTGATGCAGAGAAATGACGTGGCTCAAGGACATGCTGACCACATACCCTGTTTTGTTCTGTATGTTCTGAATGTTCTGTATGTAGTTTGCTGATCATAAGAAATTCCACAAAGCTTTATGTAGGACCCATAAAATCAAAGGTCAATATGAACTGTTATGTCTAAAATATATTGAGTCAGAGCTGACCAGTGAGGAGTTCCTCCTGCTGCTACATATGAGCTCACTATGGTTTTTGTGGCTAACACTGAAGAACATTACTAATAAGCCAAAATTTATGCTTAAAATACTCATTCCCTGTCATGTCAATGTTCTGAAATCCCTCTGCTCACTACCTATCCACCATCATCCTTACTTTACTCAGGACCAATCAGCTTAAAGGTTAGCTGATAATACTTTGCCTAGTAAGCCAACTGCTCCCCTCCTAGACATCTAGTATAAGGTGTGTGTTCAATAAACTAATTTTGTTCAACTGAGATCAGTTTTTGTTTGTTTTGAGTGGCGATTCCTGAGCCCCCAACAATCTAACCCTTGATTGAAGACAGATCTTCTTCTATTTGGGAAATATATCCTTGGGTGGTTGTGGTATAAGTCTTTAATCTAGACAGGAGCAGAGTCAGAGTGAGGGTCAGATTGAGGGTAAGGGTGAGAGTAAGGGTGAGGGTGAGGGGCAGGGGCAGGGGCAGGGGCAGGGGCAGAGGCAGGGGCAGAGGCAGGGGCAGAGGCAGAGGCAGAGGCAGAGGCAGGGGCAGAGGCAGGGGCAGAGGCAGAGGCAGAGGCAGAGGCAGGGGCAGAGGCAGGGGCAGAGGCAGGGGCAGAGGCAGAGGCAGAGGCAGAGGTAGAGGCAGAGGCAGAGAGGCAGAGGCAGAGAGGCAGAGGTAGAGGCAGAGGCAGAGGCAGAGGCAGAGGCAGAGGCAGAGAGGCAGAGGCAGAATTGTCTCTGTGATTTCAAGGACAGCCTGGTATACAAAATGCGTTCAAGGACAGCCAACACTAAACAGTGAAACTCTGGAAAAAACAAAAACATCAACAAACAACAACTAAACCTTTGCACAATGCAAAGTTGGTTTAAGGTAATTTTCTTTAATTTTGTGCATACGTGGACACTTCAGAGAGATCATCTGAACTGAATACAGACTAACAGCCTGAGTTAGTGAAAGCACACTAGACATACATTATACAATGGTCTTGTCCCTTAATTAACCCTCAGTCAAGCTTGAGGCTTTGGTCCCTTTATTCATAGTTGTACTCTGCTGTTAAATGCAGCACTTATGGACACCAAAACTTTTGTATCTATCACATTCTTATTAAATTCAAAATTTCATGAAGTTTCTTGTCTGTTTTATATTATGTAAATTAATTCTAATTCATCTTTAGTTGTAAAAATTCCAATCTTACACAATTACTTAATGTAAAACAAATAGATTTTTAGTATATTTTTAAATACTAAAGAGTATAGTATAACAGTTTAGTATAACAGGAATTTTTTAGTCACAAACAATATCCTTGAAGTAATCACACTGGTTACAATAAAGTCATAACTATTTTTATAAATTATTTATTATTTTTATTTTAGGACATATCTAGTATGTAAGCTTTTGAAACTTATATAGTGATATCTATATAATTTAGCCATTTCTTTTTTTAAAAAAAAAGATTTATTTATTTATTTTATGTATATAAGTACACCATTGTTCTCTTCAAACACACCAGAAGAGGGCATCAGACTCCATCACAGATGATTGTGAGCCACCATGTGGTTGCTGGCAATTGAACTCAGGACCTCTGGAAGAGCAATCAGTGCTCTTAATCTCTGAGTAATCTCTCTAGCCCTAGCCATTTCTTTCTAAATTTTAATGAATACATTTAAATTATGATAATATATTATGCACCAGTGATTTGGAAAACTGTTTATTACCCAAGGGTCTTTCATTTTAGTACTCTAAACAGTCTTGATATCCCTGTTGAAGTTTCCTCAAGAAATCAATTGCCAACCTATATAAATCACACATAACTATTTTTATATCTCACTATACTATAATTATTATTTTTCCATTGAGAATTTCAACATTTGTCAATTTTGAATACTGTGAAGTCTATAATAATTTGATATATGGTCTATAAAGGATTTTCAAGGAAGTGATAGAGTGATTTACTCACTTATTATTTAAATACTGAAATGTTAATAGGTTCTGAGTTGGGGATTTGACTCAATAGAAACATGATTGACACAAGTGTAGTTTCTGAGTTCACATTCCAGAATTCATGTAAATTGAGCATTGTAGTGCAAATAAGTAATCAAGTATTCTTAAAGATGGTGCTCATAACAATTGGAGAATTCTCAGAAGCATGTGAGTGGGCTAACCTGTCATATAAAACTATGAACAAGAAATTCTGTCTAGCATGGTGTATGGGAGGATTTCATCTAAAGTCCTTGGATCTCACCACACACATCATGGCATGTACCTGCAATCAAACACAAATGTACATACAACACATATCTCTCTCTCTCTCTCTCTCTCTCTCTTTCTCATACACACAAATGAAAATATTTTAGTATTATTAGTCTTTCTCAGGATACTTAAATTTGCTATCTAAATATATCCAACCAGTTTTGTATTATAGAGATTTTTAATTTTTATTGCTTCTTGTTCTCATAAATAATTCTATCAATTTTTCTTCCTGTAACATTTTGTGCAGGAGCTAAGCTAGTAGATTCTCAGTAGCTTCACATCTATCACTATATTCACAACTACATGGATCTTGGAAACGAATAATTGAAAAGATTTGTAGACTCCACAGATTATGTTCAAATGGAGCTATTAGTAATGAACATGGCAGCAGAAAAATAAACACAGCCAACCTAGGGTTACAGAAACCTAAGGGCACCTCCCTGTAAAATCCCTGCAATTTAAAGGACACAAAGAGTTAGATTCCTCAAGATCTTCTATATCCTGGTGTTGGCCAAATCTGACTGGTCAACTGAGTAAGCATGGCCCCACTAAATTCTACACACTCTCAGCAACTCATATAGATAGGCAGATATGGATAGTACCTTAGGCATAGGAGGGCTCTTGAACTTTACACAGGATATTTTATGTCTTAAACTAATAAAGAGGCTGTAATGATAAACATTATCTATCAGTGACAAGCCAGAAGTTAATCCACCATTCTATGTGGTGTATAATTTCAGATATCTCTTTATTATTACTGATAACATACAGTGGAGTCACAGAATATGGGTTATGTGGTGTATTTTTCTTTTTTAATTTCAGAGAACTTTAAGATCTACAGACTTTAACTTTTCAAAACATTTACTAGTCTCAAAAACATGCATTATAGAACTGCTAGAATATATATATATATATATATATGTATATATATATATATATATAGTGTGTGTGTATATATGAATTTGCTTTGCTTTGAACAATTACTACTCTCAAAAACATGCATTATAGAACTGCTAGAATATATATATATATATATATATATATATATATATATATAGTGGGTATGTATATGTGAATTTGCTTTGTCTTTTTATGTGTGTATTTGCATGTATGTAAAAATGCCTGCACCACATGTGTCCCTGGAATTTGTGAAGGCTAGCAGGTATCTAAATCACTGGAACTGAAGTCACAGATGGTTATGCTGAGAACCAGATCTGAGTCCTCTGGAAGGACAGTCAGTGCTTTTAATGAATAACCATCCACCCAGCCATCAATCTCTGAAAAACCAGAAGCCCAATTCTTTTAGAACCTCATTTTGTCTTTATCAGGCAATGAGAAGAGATTTGTTAAAGGATTTTTTAAATCATCCTGCATTTGTCTGTCTTTTTTTTTTTTATTTTATTTTTTTAATTTACATTCCAAATCACTTCCCCTTTCCCGTTTCCTCCCTCCCCGAAAGTCCCATAAGCACCCTTCCCTCCCTCTTTTCTCCATTCAACCCCCTCTCGTTACTCTGTCCTGGCGTTCCCCTACATCCAGTCTTTCCAGGACCAGGGGTCTCTCCTTCCATCTTTTTAGAAATCTATTGATATGCGGATTGTGTCTAGGGTATTCCGAGATTCTGGGTCAATATCCCCTTATCAGTGACTGCATACCATGTGTGTTCTTTTGTGATTGGGTTACCTCACTAAGGATGATATTTTCAAGATCTGACCATTTGCCTAGGAATTTCGTGAATTCATTGTTTTTAATTGCAGAGTAGTATTCCATTGTGTAGATATACCACATCTTCTGAATCCAGTCCTCCGTTGAGGGACATCTGGGTTCTTTCCAGCTTCTGGCTATTATAAATAAGGCTGCTATGAACATAGTGGAGCATGTGTCCTTATTGCATGCAGGTAAAGCCTCTGGGTATATGCCCAGGAGTGGTATAGCCGGATCCTCCGGGAGTGTCATGCCCAGTTTTCTGAGGAACCGCCAGACTTCTTTCCAGAGTGGTTGTAGCAGCCTGCAATTCCACCAGCAGTGAAGGAGTGTTCCTCTTTCTCCACATCCTCGCCAACAACTGCTGTCTCCTGTGTTTTTGATCTTAGCCATCCTGACTGGTGTGAGATGGAATCTCAGGGTTGTTTTGATTTGCATTTCCCTAATGACTAAGGATGATGAACATCTCTTTAGGTGCTTCTCAGCCATTAGATATTCTTCAGGTGAGAACTCTTTGTGTAGCTCTGTACCCCATTTTTTAATAGGGTTACTTGCCTCTCTGGAGTTTAACTTCTTGAGTTCTTTGTATATCTTGGATATTAGCCCTCTGTCGGATGTAAGGTTGGTAAAGATCATTTCCCAGTTAGTTGGTTGCCGCTTTGTCTTTTTGACAGTATCTTTTGCCTTGCAAAAACTTTGTAATTTAATGAGGTCCTATTTGTCTATTCTTGATCTTAGAGCATAAGCTATTGGAGTTCTGTTCAGGAAATTCTCCCCTGTGCCCATATGTTCAAGGTTCTTCCCTTGTCTGTCTTCTTGTGCAATTTTTTCTTAAATATTTGAGGATAGCATCATGTACTCTTTTTTTTTCTTCTTTTTTGTTTGTTTTTTTTTGTTTTTTTGTTTTTTTTTATTATTTATTTTATTTTATTTTTTTAATTTACATTCCAAATCACTTCCCCTTTCCCGTTTCCTCCCTCCCCGAAAGTCCCATAAGCCCCCTTCCCTCCCTCTTTTCTCCATTCAACCCCCTCTCGTTACTCTGTCCTGGCGTTCCCCTACATCCAGTCTTTCCAGGACCAGGGGTCTCTCCTTCCATCTTTTTAGAAATCTATTGATATGCGGATTGTGTCTAGGGTATTCCGAGATTCTGGGTCAATATCCCCTTATCAGTGACTGCATACCATGTGTGTTCTTTTGTGATTGGGTTACCTCACTAAGGATGATATTTTCAAGTTTTGACCATTTGCCTAGGAATTTCGTGAATTCATTGTTTTTAATTGCAGAGTAGTATTCCATTGTGTAGATATACCACATCTTCTGAATCCATTCCTCCGTTGAAGGACATCTGGATTCTTTCCAGCTTCTGGCTATTATAAATAAGGCTGCTATGAACATAGTGGAGCATGTGTCCTTATTGCATGCAGGTAAAGCCTCTGGATATATGCCCAGGAGTGGTATAGCCGGATCCTCCGGGAGTGTCATGCCCAGTTTTCTGAGGAACCGCCAGACTGCTTTCCAGAGTGGTTGTACCAGCCTGCAATTCCACCAGCAGTGGAGGAGTGTTCCTCTTTCTCCACATCCTCACCAACAACTGCTGTCTCCTGTGTTTTTGATCTTAGCCATCCTGACTGGTGTGAGATGGAATCTCAGGGTTGTTTTGATTTGCATTTCCCTAATGACTAAGGATGATGAACATCTCTTTAGGTGCTTCTCAGCCATTAGATATTCTTCAGGTGAGAACTCTTTGTGTAGCTCTGTACCCCATTTTTTAATAGGGTTACTTGCCTCTCTGGAGTTTAACTTCTTGAGTTCTTTGTATATATTGGATATTAGCCCTCTGTCGGATGTAAGGTTGGTAAAGATCAATTCTTCATAGAGTTAGAAAGAGCAATTCAAAAATTCATCTGGAATAACAGAAAACCCAGAATAGCTAAAACTATTCTCAAGAGTAAAAGAACCTTTGGGGGAATCAGTATCCTGGACCTCAAGCTGTACTACAGAGCAATAGTGTTAAAAACTGCATGGTATTGGTACAGTAACAGACATGTAGATCAATGGAACAGAATTGAAGACCCAGAAATGAATCCACACTCCTATGGTCACTTGATCTTTGACAGAGGAGCTAAAACCATCCAGTGGAAAAAAGATAGCCTTTTCAACAAATGGTGCTGGCTCAGCTGGAGGTCAACATGCAGAAGAATGCAAATTGACCCATCCTTATCTCCTTGCACTAAGCTCAATTATAAGTGGATCAAAGATCTCCACATAAAACCAGACACGCTGAAACTAATAGAAGGGAAACTAGGGAAGAACCTTGAACATATGGGCACAGGGGAGAATTTCCTGAACAGAACTCCAATAGCTTATGCTCTAAGATCAAGAATAGACAAATGGGACCTCATTAAATTACAAAGTTTTTGCAAGGCAAAAGACACTGTCAAAAAGACAAAGCGGCAACCAACTAACTGGGAAATGATCTTCATCATGTACTCTTAAGTTTTCAACCTTTGTAGTGCTTTGTTAAACAGTTTTCCCACTATAAATTACTATACCTTTCCAAGGCCCAGTATATATATTACAATTGGCATAATTTTATGTAATTTTTGCTCACATCTAATTTTCTAAAATTTTATTTTGAAAATTTCTTTTTTGCAAATTTGAGATATTACAACATCTCTTCTTTCCCTTTAGTATATCAAAATCTTCCCATATATACCTCTCTTTTTTAAAACATGAACTCTTTTAAAATTACTTGTTAATGTATGTATATGCACAATATATATCTATATATTTCTAAATACCTAAATATGGACTGCTTATTCTGTTATTTGCATGTATAATTTAGGGCGAGTCATTTGATATTTAGCTAGCTAATCATCATTATATTCTCTGAGGAAGACTTTTTCTTCTGTATGCTTTCCTGAGTTGCCTATACCTCTTTGTGTATGATTGAGGCTTCATGGAGTTTTCCTAGTTCATTTTGGCATATCTACTGGTTTAGCTTTTAAATCTCTAGATAACAACATATATCTTTAGTTTTAAAATGTTAATGTTGTAATGCTTATCTTTTATCTAGTGACTGGACTGTTCTATATGGTAGAATTACTTGTTTCTTTCAATATAGTTTTGATTCTTGCTGCTTTGTTTTTCCCTATGTTCTTATTCTTTTTCTTTTAACTTACTTTTGAGTGGTAGTATTTTATCTCCTCTTTTTTCAGAAGTTGTCTTGTGTTTACTAATTTTATTTTTACCCTAACGTAAATAATTCAGGAAAGCTGCTTTCACATTAAACCTTACTACTGTGTTCTGCACAGTAAATAATGACACGTCTTCCAAAGAGTATGTGTGTGCCCCTGAAGGGAGAAACTCTCATCTCCATGGTTGTATAACTCAATTCTATTCATGTTGAATTTTCAGCAAATACTTATGGGATCTCATCTGTGTAAACTTGAATGTAAAATGGTTACAGTGTGGCCTGACTGTTCTTTTTTCTAACAGAGTCAACTTTTAAGGACCGTTTACTATAACTGTATCTCCTGAATGCTTCAGTGTATGCATGACTCATCACTGTGCCCATGTCCACATTTCACACAAGAGTGAACTTTCCTTTTTTCTCAATCACATCCTTTATAGTTCTTGAGATAACATAATAATTTCCAATAAAATAGAAGTTCTCTTCCTAAATATCCTATTTCTAGATTGATGCACATAACAGGCAGTGATGTAAAAACAGCAGTAGACATCCTTTATGTCAAAATGATACCTTTATTTTTGAGGTAATAGTTATGTTTTGTTCATTGCCCTGATTTATTTTTTTCCCCTGCAACCTACTGAATTATGACCCATATAGTGATGTGATTGCTAGTGTTTAACATCGAAACACATTCAACTTGAGTCATTTGAGGGAAAATCAACATGAAAAGCTACAGCAGAAACCTATGTTTTCAATAATCAGAATGTAAATGGGGTATATCAGAAAGTATGTTCTCATTCACTTACAAATAAACTATGTAATAGCTACAACAGAATGTTTCATATGTGGGATGGCTAAAAATAGGAATGGTTTCAAATCAACACTTTAAATGTCAATTTTACCAACAGCATAATCAGAAGTGTTTTCCTATTTCGAAGATCAGTTTGTTTGCATCGTTTCACTTTATTTATCCAAAATGCTATAGTTTTCATGTGGAGAGATCATTTTTTATGAAAGAAATCAGAACTGAAATGTCATTTTAGAAGTAAAGGCAAAAAAAAGTTTTATTAATAGAGGAAGAATTTATTACTGGTACATATATTTATTATATCTGTACATCTGGATATCTATCTTGTTTGATTTGGCTTTTGGAGATGCCATAGGTTATAGTTACTTACTAGAAAAATGTGAAATTTGGCAAGCACTTTTCAATAGGGAAGTTTACAGTCAAATATATTTCTCAATTATTTGTAGTTTTAAATTTTAATATTTAACAAATTTTACCTTTCATTGATGTTATTGATACTAGTTTTCTGTTGGCATTTAGTTTTCATGTTTATTTCTCATGTACAGATGCTCTCTTCATTGTCTTACTAAACAATTTTAATAATCACATGAACATTTGAAATATAAACTTGTTCAAAAGATGGTCAAGTGATTTTAATATTCCTATTTGGAGAATATAACAATGTATTGCCTGTATAATTGGAAATCCAGTGAATCACGTATAATTCTTTTTACTTGAAGTTATTGGCTAATCTTTCAATCAACCTTGCCCAATATTGATTAAAAACAAGATACATAAAATTTAAGAAGTATGTACAGCTTAAATGCATATGGTAAAGTCAATGCAGGGGAAATTATGCATCATATTACATCCAAAGTATGTGTGAGTGTGGTATATGCTTATGGAGAGCATGTATTATCTTCTATCAGTCTCTATGTTGTTATTATTGTCATCCTTCTTTTTTTGAGATAGAGTTTTTCATTGAATGTGGAGTTCAATGTTTTGGTTGGATTAAAAGGTCAGCAAGGTCCTGAATATGAATTTTCCCTCAGCTCCACGTTCTAGGCTTACTGTTGCCTTTACCACAACCAGCTTTACACTGGTGCTGACAATCTATATTAGTGTCCTCATTCTTGTGCAGAAGGCATTTTATCTCCTGATGTATTCCCACATTCAGATTTTGTTGAGAAGACAAAAATTAAATATATAACAATTTAAAGAACCACCAAAATGTGAGAAAATTAAGAGCAACTATAAACAAATCAAGCTATTTGATTGTTCAAGACAGGGAGAGATGAAGACATTGTGGCTTTAGGTCAAAGGAAATAAATTTATTATTATTATTATTATTATTACATCTCCATCTCAGCTTCCTCTCCCTCCTCTCTGAGTTCTTCCCTCTCACTTCCCCTAATGATTTCTCTTCAAAGAAGGGGAGATCTCCCATGAATATCAGCCAGTCTTGGCGTATTAAGTTGCAGTAAGTCTAGGCACATCTCCTATTGAGGATAGATGAGACAGAACCCCCATCATTCCTGTAAAGAGAAAGCAATCCAGGGGCAGGAAATAGAGTCAAAAATAATCTCTAGCTCCACTTTAGGCATTCCACATAAAGAACAAACTTCAAGAATGTTATATGTGTATTGTGGGATGAGTTTCTATCCATTCATTTTCTCCAGTTGGCAGTTACAGCTCCTTGAGCTTCTATGGGCCCAGGCTAGTTGATTTTGTAGGTTTGTTTGTAGTATCCTTGACCCATATGGCTCCTTCAATCCTTCCTCCCCAACTTCTGCATGATTCCCTAAGTTCTGTCTAATGTTTGGCTGTGGGTTTCTGTATCTGTTTCTATGAATTGCTAGGTGAAGCGTCTCTGCTGACAGTTATGTTAGGCTCCTGATTGCAAGTGTAGCAGAATATCATTAAAAGTGTCAGGGGTGGCATCTTTCTCATGGCATGGGTTTCAAGCTGGGCCAGTCATTGGTTGGCTATTTCCTCAGTTTCTGTTCAATTTTTATCCCTGAACACATTGCGGACAGAACAATTTGTGTGTTAAAGTTCTGTGGTTGACACAGAACCCCATTGGAAGTCTTGCCTGGTTATTACAAGAAATGGCTGTTTTGGGCTTCATATCCCCCATTGGTTTAAAGTATGATCATGTCTTGAAACCACCAGATTTAGAATAATGAAATACAATTCAATTTAGATAAAAGATAATGCTAACCTTTGCCTGGTATCCTATGATAAAAACCTTAATTTGAAAAGTATAAATCACCAGTAATTGATAAATAAATCTCCCATCTTCCATCTTGTACATGTATTATGTTTGGGTAGTTAGCACTATATAAAAGTTACTTATTTTAACATGAATCTTGATGAATTGCACTTGTGATCACATTCATATTTTCATTTGCAGATTAGTAGATTTAAACTTCAGTGCATGGCTACAAGTTACGTACTTTGTCCATTACAGCATTGTATACAATTGGGTTCTCTTGGAACTGTATTGTAGCATAGAAACTAATGTGTAGGACATTTAGGAAGACATGACTTTAGGACCAACTGGTATGAAAAACAAAAACCTACAATAAAGTAGATTCATTCAACTCATGGTTGGAAAGCAGAGAGCAGAGAGCTGAGCTCATGAATGACAAGACCTAAAGATCTTTCACTGGATCATTGCTTTTATATATTCCACAGTCTCCAGAATCTCCATATTGTTACCCTTGGAGAACTAGACTTTTGAGACACATTGTAAATTCCAGGATACAGAAACCATACTTTAATTTAACCCTAGATGATTACTTCTACCTGAGTAAGATTGGGTAGTCTTGTGATTCCTGTGGCATCAGTAATGACTGGAAGGTTTCTACCCTTACTCTCAGTAGGCATATCAAGTTAGGGTTTTTTTGTTTGTTTGTTTGTTTTTTATTTTCTAAGTTTTTTTTATTTACATTCAAAATCATTTCCCCTTTCCCATTTCCTCCCTCCCCGAAAGTCCTATAAGCCCCCTTCCCTCCCTCTTTTCTCCATTCAACCCCCTCTCACTTCTCTGTCCTGGCATTCCCCTACATCCAGTCTTTCCAGGACCAGGGGTCTCTCCTTCCATCTTCTTGGAAATCTATTGATATGCGAATTGTGTCTAGGGTATTCTGAGATTCTGGGTTAATATCCCCTTATCAGTGACTGCATACCATGTGTGTTCTTTTGTGATTGAGTTACCTCACTAAGGATGATATTTTCAAGTTCTGACCATTTGCCTAGGAATTTTGTGAGTTCATTGTTTTTAATTGCAGAGTAGTATTCCATTGTGTAGATATACCACATCTTCTGAATCCATTCCTCCATTGAGGGACATATGGGTTCTTTCCATCTTCTGGCTATTATAAATAAGGCTGCTATGAACATTGTGGAGCATGTGTCCTTATTGCATGCAGGTAAGTTAGTTTTTAATAAGGAAAATATTGGGTTTGCACTTTAATAGGTTTCAAGATGTGGAGGAAGATTATTGTAGCTAACTGCTTGCAAGTATTGAATTTCCATTCTTTCTCAAATACCAGCTTAATAAAGAACATTCCCTCTGCTGGCTTTAAACACATCCATTTCTCTATGAGCATGAACAACAATAGACACAGTGTTCATTGTGAGATAAACGAGGTAATTTCTTTCTGTTTCTACTTAAGTCCATAGTGGGCACTTTGCTTGATAAATGCCATATGCAAATTTAGATAAAAATTGTTAACATGGCCTGTAATTCTTTTCTGAATTATCCAGATACTCGTCTTAATCCCCCTATGCCCTTAGAACATGTATGGATGCCAGCCAAAGAAAGCATGAACATTTCCCTAGATAACTGAAACCAGTATGTATGAATTGATTTGGGGGGAAGAACTGCCTCAACAATTAAGCCCTTGTTGTATTAATAAGGTTTTAATATAATGACTTTATTGTCTGTATTTGTTTCAACTTTGAATTACAGAGTTATTTTAATTTTCTCACTTGCCTCTCCAAACAGCATGGGAGTATTATTGTGGAAAATCCTCCGTTACGTATCTATTTACTGTGAGCACTGATTTTTCAGGTTCTAAACGATATCATGGTTTACCACAGCAAGTAATGTTAAATGGAAGATAAAATACATATTTAAAATTATTTTAATGATTTTTTCTTTTTGTTAGATATTTTCTTTATTTACATTTCAAATGTTATCCCCTTTCCTCATTTCCTCTCCAAAAATCCCCTATCCCATCCCTCTTTCCCCTGCTCACTAACCCACCCAATCCTGCTTCCCTGTTCTGGCATTCCCCTATATTGGGGCAATGAGCCTTCACAGATCCAAGAGCCTCTCCCTTCATTGATGTCTGACAAGGCCATCCTCTGCTACACATGTGGCTGGAGCCATGGGTCCTTCCATGTGTACTCTTTGGTTGGTGATTAACCCTCTGGGAGCTCTGGGGGTACTGGTTGGTTCATACTGGTGCTCCTCCTATGGGGCTGCCAATCCCTTCACGTCCTTTGGTCCTTTCTCTAACTCCTCCATTGGGGACCCTGTGCTAAGGTCAATGGTTGTCTGAGAGCATCCCCTTATATATTTGTCAGGCAGGGTCTCTCAGGAGACAGCTATATCAGGTTCCTGTCAGCATGCACTTGTTGGCATCTACAATAGTGTTTGGGTTTGGTAACTGTATATGGAATGAATTCCAAGGTGGGAAAGTCTCTGGATGGCCTTTCCTTCAGTCTCTGCTCTACACTTTGTCTCTGTATTTCCTCCCATGGGTACTTTGTTCCCCCTTCTAAGAAGGACCAAAGTATCCACACTTTGGTCTTCCTTCATCTTGAGCTTCATGTGGTATGAGAATTATATCTTGGATATTCTGAGTTTCTGGGCTAATTATCCACTTATCAGTGAGTGCATACCATGTGTGCTCTTTTATAATTGGGTTATCTCACTCAGGATGATATTTTCTAGTTCCATCTATTTGCATAAGAATTTCATTAATTCATTCTTTTGAATTCCTAAGTAGTACTCCATTGTGTAAATGTACCACATTTTCTGTATCCATTCCTCTATTGAGGGACATCTGGTTTCTTTCCAGCTTCTGGCTATTATAAAAAAGACTGCTATGAACATAGTGGAGCATGTGTACTTATTACATGTTAGAGTATCTTCTGAGTATACGCCCAGGAGTGGTATAGCTGGGTCCTCAGCTAGTAAGTACTATGTCCAATTTTTTAAGGAACCGCCAAAATCAAACTGATTTCCAGAGTGGTTTTACCAGTTTGCAATCCCACCAGCAATGGAGGAGTATTCCTCTTTCTCCACATCCTGGCCAGCATCTACTGTCACTAGTCTAGGTCTCTGGGCTATCTATAAACCAGGCAGTGTTGGGAATGGTTTCCTTCTGGTGGCATGGGCGTTCAGTTAGACCAGTCATTGGTTCAGTCATTGCTTGGCCACTCTCAAAAGTTCTGTGCCACTATTGCCTCACCACATTTGCAGGAAGGATAGATTGTAGGCTGAAAGTTTTGTGGCTGTGTTGGTGTCCCAGACCCACCACCAGAATCCTTGTCTGCTAACAGATTATGGCCAGTTCAGGTTTGGTATCCTCCATTACTGTTAGTCTGTGCTAAGGTAATCCTTGTAAATTCTAGAGACTTTCCACTGTCCTACGTTTCCACATCAGTCTGAAAATGCCTTACATTCCAGTCATCTCTCAGTACTCTCTTCCTCCTTCTCTCTACTCTCACCTTATCACTCTGTTCCCATCACACTTGCCACCAGCTTACCTGCAAATCTATTATATTTCCCCTTTCCAGGTAGATCCATGTATCCCACTCTGAGCCTTCCTTGTTACTTAACCTTCCTGGGTCTGTGTATTATAGCACAATTATCATTTATTTTAGGGATAATATGCACTTATAAGTGAGTACATATCATATTATTCGTTCTGGGTCTGGATAAGTGTACTCAGGATGATTTTTTCTAGTTCCATCCATTTGCCTGTAAATTTCATAATGTCATTAAAACAAAACAAAACAAAGCAAAAGCCCCCCAAAACCCAAAACCTTGATATGAGGGTTTGTTCTGAGTCTTATTGAATCTTATTATGCTGTGTTCAAGTAATATCTCTGGTATGTTTGCTCTTTCTTAAAGCGAAGAGTGGAAAAGTTGATCTAGCTGAGACGGGAACAGGTGGCAGGAGTGGTTGAAAGGGAAACAGCAGTCAGGATGCATTGTATGAGAGAGAAAAAATTACATTATCTTAATGTTAATTTTGAAGGAAGAATCAAGTTTGAATGCTTGAATCACACTTAGAAGGGGGAACAAAATGGTCATAAGAGGCAGAGTGGAGAGAGTACATGTGAGAGGGGACAGAAAGGGAAGTGGGGGTTTGTGTGCAGGATCAGGAAAGCAGAGAGACAGGAAAGAGACCCAGAAAGCCTGGAGAATGAATGGAGATCTGTACCTTCTGGGGGTAGGGAGTCAGGGGAATCTTTAGGACATCCCAGAGACCTGAGATGGAGGAGACTCCAAGGAGTCAAGGCAGGTGACCTTAGCCAAGATGCCTAACAGTAGAGACATAGAACCTAAAGAGACTACCTCCTGTAGCCAGGTAGGACCCCAGTAGAGGGATAAGGACACCAACTGACCCCAAATTTGTCCTTTTTAAAAGAAATGCAGCGACAAAGAATGAGCAGAGATTGAAGGGATGGGCAACCAACAACTGGCCCAACATGAAATCCATCCCATGGGCAAATACCAATCTCTGACACTATTAATGATACTCTGTTATGCTTGTAGACAGGAGCCTAGCATAACTCTTCTCTAAGAGGTTCTACCTAGCACCTGACAGATACCTACTGCCAAACATTGGATGAAGGTCTGGAATTCTTATGGAACAATTGGAAAAAGGACTCAAGGCCTTCAAGGGGATTGGGAACCCCACAGGGGGACCAACAGAGAGTCAACTTACCATACCTCTGGGAACTCTCAGAGACTGAGCCGTCAACCAAAGAACACACATGGGCTTGAATGAGGCACTGGTACATATATAGCAGACATGCAGCTCAGTCTCCATGTGGATCCCCCAATAACTGGAGCAGAGACTCTTTACAAGACTGTAGCCTGATAGTGGTATCAGTTCCCCAACAGGGCTGCCTTGTCTGCCCTCAGTGAGAGAGGATACAGCTATACTGACAGAGACTTGATATGCAAGAGTGGAGGGATACTAGGGGACCCCACCCTCACAGAGCAGAAGTGGAGGAGGGATGGGGGATGTGTGGAGAGTCTCTCTGAAGGGGAATATTGTTTGATGTAAATAAATTAATTAAAATATTTTAATGGATGGAAGGAGTATATTTCTCTTCAGTTAAGATGTAATATTTGAGGCAATTCTATTAAAACCCTAAATCCTGCAATTCATTTTTCATGTCATGGAATGACTCTAGTTATGTAATACAGGGTCAAGGTCATATGAGAAATGATTTGCTCCCTTTTTCCTTTAAAAAGAACAAATTAAGAAACAAAAAAGTTCCAAACCTAAAAATAAATTATAAGATTTTTTCATTAAAGTCAAAACAGAGCATGTAAAGGGAAGTATTAAAATATTAAAATAAATTATTTTAATCAGTTTGCTTTTCACATGACAGTGATGTACCCTCTTCTGTACTCTGAATGTTGTTCTTTTAGATTTAATATGTCAGTATATGTCACTATATCCACTGTTCTGGATGTCCTCCTCTCCCTCCCTTCTCTTCTTCCTCTCCATCCCTACCTCTGCCTTCGACATCACTTTTCCATGTTTACTATGTCTTTTTAATTTGTGTACCACAAGGTTTATCTAAGGCCTTCTTGTGTGACTCTGGACTGGACATTATCAATAAAAGCCTTATGTGCTCACTAATGAGTAAGTGACTAGATGCTATGTGCCTCCCCTCCTGGAATATGCTGTAACTGTTGAAGGTTCTAGTCTAAACAAGTTATTCATATTCATCGTGCACTGGAGTCATTGCATAGGAGGGACCAGAAAGGTCTGTCTTGTGAATTGGAGTTTGAATTCAATAAGAAAGTTTGCTTGGTTAATGCTGTGACATTCATGCCCCAATTGCACAAGTGAGCGAATGTTGTCAGGCCAGTTACTGTTGTAACTCATAGAGTTGCAACTGGTATGGTTGATGATTAATTTCTCTTCTGGTAGCACAACACAACATTATGAAGCTATTCTGTAGCAATTAAGCTGCTACACCAAAACAAGCTTGATACACATATTTCCTATAACTCACAAATACGGTTTCTTCAGCAGTAAGGTGTTAGTATCAGTTTTAGAACATAAACAACAGTAGTGTCAATAATCGGCAATGTTTCTGAAGGACTATGGATTCTACTGACCAAGAACTCTCAAAGAACCCCTATATAGCACTGGAGTAATGATTGGGTAATTAATCAAATGGTATCTTTAAAAGTCATTGTACAGGTGTTACAGGATAACTCAATTTAAACTCCCTTTATAAAGATATATGTACACATTAGGAAACTTCTATTGTAGTAGATATCCATATAGCTTTTCAAAGGTTCTTAATGTTAGGAATCTCCCTGTATACTCCTCCACTACCCTGCCCTCCCATTATTTCACCATTATTTATCAAAGCAGTTATATTCATTCTCTCATCCTTTTAAATTCACAACTCAATGCCACTTTACTTGTTCCCTGCCTTGAATGTGTACTTCAATTTAACCACATATACTTGTAGTTGATAATTCTGTAACTTGGCTACTTATCTAAATGAGTGTCTTAAATGAAACCACTTAACTATTGGTGAAGATTCATTACAAATCAGGGCATCTTGAACAGAAGCCTAGCCATTATTTCAAAAAGTTGCAAACATCTTAATCTATGATGATGCATTCTACTTCTATGTATTCAAATAAGAGATTTGAAAGCAATATTCACTAAAGACATATCCAGGAATGCTCATAAAATCTTAAGTCATCCTGGTCCCAAAGTAAAACAACATAGGCATTCTGCAGCAGTTCTGGAAAAACACCTTCAATATAGCCTTTTTTAAGGAATGTTTCTTTGCTATTAATGAAAAGAACATGCAATAAAAACAGACACACTGATGAATCTCAAAATTCTGATGGTAACAGAGGCAATGTAAGAAAATAGCAAATTGTATTTAGTCATTTATTTAAAATTCTAATAAATTCAAAATAAGGAACATAAGCAGGTTTTACTTATGTGCTAGGAACAGAGGTTCTAGACCTCTGTGAGAATGATGGACTTTAAAAGGGACAAAGGGAATAGTTCAGGAGTGATGAATTTGTTTGTGCATTGATGATTATAGTCATCATTTCTTCCATAGGTGTTTAAACACTATAGATGCTATCAAATATACCTATAGACATGTGGAGACTATTTTATACCTGTTTAAGTTCCATAAAATTAAAAATAAAGCAAAGCAAACACTGTCTTTGATGGGTATGGTAGATTACGTATATAATCCCAGCACTTGAGAAGCAAATACAGGCTAATCTCTGTGGATTCAAAGCCAGCTTGTGCTGCATAGTGAGACACTTTTAAAAAGCAGTATTAAATACAAAAATAAAAACTGACCTCAAGGTTAAATGTAATTTGTAAATTAGTGTCTCACTTAGATATCATCAGAAAAACTCCCTCTTGTAGTAGATGGTAACTAACCCAGAGACCCACAATTGGACAATTTACAGAGAGTGTGAGACTTTGGAGCACCCAGTCTTAAAAGAGATGCATTTAACTCCTCCCCTCAAGGCTCAGAGTGAGAAGGGATTGATGGTACCAAGGAAACCTTGTCTTCCAGATACAACAGGACTGATGCACATAGAAATGCACAGAGACTACAATAGCATATGTAGAATCTACATGAGTTCAAGTTAGACAGGGTCCCAGTGCTAAAAGGGGGAAGTGGATGTTATTTCTTGCCTAATCAATTATGTGTATTTGTTTGCATGAGTATTATTCACAGGAATTAAGGAAACCTTGAAGGCCAGAAGAGGATTATGGGATGTACTGGAGCTGGAGTTAAAGGCAATTGTGAGTCACCTAACATTTGCACTGTGTACTCAACTATGGTTCTCTGAAACCATAGTTGAGCAGTACAAAAACTCTTTGAACTGCCACCTATCCAGCCCCCTAACTGATTTTTAATGATTGCATTACCTGTATAGTGCACTATTCACTAACATGTTTCAGATATTATTCCAAATTACTTGTGAAAATTACTGTATTCTATAATTATGATTAAGACTAAATGCTGAAAACTATTCTATAAAAGAAGAGTATAATATGATAGAGTATTTGATTATATGAGGTCTGTATGCTCTGACCTATATTGTAGAGAAGTTACAGAAACCAAGAAGTAAAAAATGGTTTCACACTATAACATCTGCTCAATTTTCTACTTCAGTTCATTAATACAGAATTATCCTCATATGGTCTGCTTAATTTTTACTCATATTTGTCAGGGTGAATTCATTTAATTAAAATCATTTTATTCAATGAACAAAATCAATAAAGCAACTCATCTAAAAAATGCAATAACTAATAACCCCAGTAAACCTGCAGTTATTAGTAGAAGGCACTATGCTCTGAATTAATCTGGATTATGCCTCAACATCATTTTGCTGGGCCAACTCTTATGAAAAGCTGTTCTCATTATAAGAACATATCGAAACAGAGAAACAATTATATAGATGTGATATATTTTCCTTATATTATAAAAATAAATAAATGAGAAAAATACCATTATGTATGTATGTATGTATGTATGTATGTATGTATGTATGTATGTATTGACACACACTTATGTGTCTATACACACATATCCATATATGTGCATGCACACACACACACACACACACACACACACACATACACACACACATATATATATAGGTATTTTTTCATATTTTTATTCTCCACTTTCTATAAGAAAAATATATCACTAAAATCAAATAAAATGGCACTGATAAAGGAACTTTATAGGCTGAGACTGCTTTACCATGATTGCAGTCCCCAGTATTATTGCCACCATGATCTCCACAGTGTTACGGCTTTTTATAATCATTTTCCAACAATAAGAATTAACTAATTCAAGTAGAAGTTGGGGAGAAAGAAAAAAGTAGTAAACTCCAATATCAGAATATTTACATGTGTTATTTTCCTTGTTTATTTACCTGTTTATTATTGACTTATGTTGAGGATTCAACCCAGGTCTTTATGCACAATAAGGAACCACTCACTCTATAGTGAGTAAAATCTAAACCTGGTATTCTAATTCTAAGTTAATCTTTTGTTTTGAAAACTTCAGTGGATGAGCATTATGACAACTTATATATTTTTTAACTCTGTGATTTAACAACAAAATAGAAAGAAATGAATTTAATTTTAAATTCAGTGACAGTAAACTGCCCCCACTGCGTCATATTTCATGAAATAGTTGAAACATACCCTACAAATTTGTTTGTTGTTTATTTTAATGTCAGCTTCAGCTGTGCTTAATAAAAAGTTTGGATGCAATCATGTCTTAAACTTTATTTGTGCACATGGTAGTAAGCTTTTATTAACTGGGCAATTTTTCACTAAATTGTATTTTGCTTAAATTTGCCTAAAATAAACAACAGACTTAGCCATGTGTCTTGTATTGTATCTGCAAGTTTCCCCTTTCTTGTTATTCATAAATGTTTAGCTTCAGAAATGAGCCTTTAGAGTAGCTTTCATAAATCATACAGTGTAACGGTTTTGTGTAGTTTGAAGCTAACTAGCATCAGCTAGGAGGAGAAACAATCATTTTAGGTTCTTTAATGAAAGTCAGTCAAGTTGAAGAGATAATGAAAAATAATAAGGGCACCGAGTCCTACAAAGAGACTCATGATGAACTGTGTCCACTTTCACAGTGAATAATGTTTGTATTGCTCGCTGTGCCACCAAGTGTGTAAATGTGTTAGGAATGACCTGCATGCACGATTCTGCTTGTCCTGTCAAGCAGAGCTCACCTTGATGAGGACTCTGTAGACTATAAATATGACATAAGTATGTATGAGACAAACCAAAATAGGTTTATAACCCATTCATCTGCAAATAAACTGCCTATCAATTCAAGAATGGATCTACCTACCCACAGAGACAGAGCCTACAAGACAATGCTTGTTAAAGATCCCATTAATCCTCTCCTCTCCTCTTTTTTCCTTCCCCACCCCATCTCATCTTTGTCCTCTGGCTCCTTCTCCTTCCCCTTCCTCTGCCCTTCCTCCTCCTCCATATTTCTCTCTCTCTCTCTCTCTCTCTCTCTCTCTCTCTCTCTCTCTCTCCCTCTCCCTCCCTCCCTCCTTCTCTCTCTCTCTCTCTCTCTGTCTCTCTCTCTCTCTTTCTCTCCCTCTCTCCCTCTCACCCTCCCTTCCTCCTTTCCCTAGATTCTCTCAATCTCTATGCTAGAATCAAATACAACTCCCTGACACAGCTTCCAGAGTACTGGAATAACTAATGTGTTTCATCCCGCATAGCTAAATTCACCTCCTAAAACCTTACAGTGAACAGTACAATTCAACTCATGCTTTATTGGATCATTGCAGTGGTCTCTGTAAATACCAGGGACAGCAGAGTATAATCTGTAGGAGCAAACGAAGGCAGTTCATTCAGTTCACCAGGACCTCAGTATCTGGTGTTGGTTCATACTTTGGGAGTCTGACCTTAAGTAGGTTATTTTAGAAAGATTTAAGCACAGCAAAATTTTGTAAAAAATTGTCAGGTGATAAAACTCAATCCCATATGCACAATAAAGCTTAAGACATGACTATATCAAAATGCTTTGTAAAGTACATGCAACATCTTCCATAGAATGGGTTCTGTAAATTGACTACATCTTCCATAAATTTGGGTTCTATAGATTGAGAAGCTAATGATAAGAGTCTTGAAGAGATTCCTGTGTGGTACTGCAGAGTCATAAGGCTATTAACCATGTCTGTTCCCAGCCTTCTGTGCAGAAAACAGGCTATATATCTCTCTTTGTAGGGACAACCCAATGTGTTTAACATTCCTGGTTTCCCTAGTGCTTATTGGCAGGCACAAAGACTTTTGTATCTCCCACAGAATCGTGAAACTTTAGCACTATTGATAGCAATTTGTTTATAACTGGATATAGTTCACTAAGATATAAGATTTTTTTCTTAAACATATGAAATGCAAAGGACCAGATTTCATTAATCAGGAATCAAATCATGATTCAGAAGGAGTTTGTCATATCACTTATTAACATAGATATGTATCTTTGTAATGGTTTTACTGCTGTGAAAAGACTCCAGGTTGAAGGAAACTCTTATAAGAATTCAATTGGTGCTAGCTTACAGGTTCAGATGTTCAGTCCATTATCAAAAAGGTGAGAGTATGTCAACATCCAGGCAGCCATGATAAAGGGTTTCCTGAGAGTTCTACATCTTCATCTGAAGGCCACTAGAAGACTGGCTTCCAGGCAGCTAAGATAAGGGTCTTAAAGCCCATGCCCACAGTGAATGCTTCCTCCAACAAGGCCACGTCATCTCCAACAAGGTCACATCTCCAAATAATGCCGTTCTCTGGGGCCAGCATATTCAAACTACCATAATATGGATAAGGTTCCTATATTTAAGTATGTATTTAAATAGTTATATGAATACTTATTTTATTACTATTCTTCAAACACTTGCATATATATATGTGTGTGTGTGTGTGTGTGTGTGTGTGTGTGTGTGTATGTGTGTGTGCAGGTGGCATATACACATATGTTGTGAAATATGATTTCACAAGATCATACTTTTGGAGCCAATAACAAGGGTAAATATTTTTCATGACTCCAAATCTTTCTGCTTGAATTCTACCAATGCATACACATATATAAAAATAAATAACTACATGTTTGGACATCATAGGAATTTAATTTTTAATTTCTTTCCTTTTATCTTTAAAAAATAAGTGGTGGCTATAGACATAATCAATAATGTATGAGGAAGATTAAGTTAGTGTTAGAACTTATATGTGACTTTAAATGGATGCTGAATTCTCTTTGGACTGAATAGCAGAATTTCATGTGCTTTCTAATGACTATTATTTTCTGCTAGAAGTATTTGGGCCATTCGAAGACGTTCACTCTGTGATAAATTAGTGTGATTAGAGCTGGGTAGCTGCTTGCCATTTATTTCTGGGCAGGACTGCGAGTCAGAATGTGCTTTGTCTTGCCTCAGGTCACAGAGGGCCTGTACAGGCTTTAATGAGACTCAACCTTAATTCTTTACATTTGACATGAGAATTTGTGTAATTCACAACTGCCTTTTACACATGGGCTGCATATTTGTGAGTGAAGTAAAATTACCATTTGCTCCATGTGAGGCCTTTAAGATCTATTTCCTTGTATTGTGCTGTTGTGGAAGTTGAGGAAGTTTCCTGTTGTGATTTAGAGAACAACTTTTGCCTACCTTTGGTAAAAGTTCAGAGGTGTTCTCTAAGATTTTTTTAGAGACATCTTTCCTCCATCTTGTCTGGTTGGCCCTAAGTATCTGAGCTTAGATGAAGCTCATGCCATATTTTCTGGTGTTAGCAATAGACTACAGTAGAGAGTTGCTTTTGGAGTAGAATCCTAAATGACTTTGATGAAGGAATCACCATATTGACTGCCTAGATCAATGTCTAATTAGAATGACAGTTCACATAAACTGTTCTCCTTTATCATTGAACAACTGTTCCTTTATACCCAGTCATTGAACTACTGACTTCACCGTTCATGTGTGTGTGTGTGTGTTTGTGTGTGTGTGCATGCGTGTGTGTGTATGTGTGTGTGCATATGTATATGGTGAAGTATCTAGACTGAATAATTGTGTAAAAATAACTATGCTTTAAAAAGTTAAGTGTTTCCATAATACTGAGTTCTTGGTTAAACATTTGATCGCAAAATGTACCAAGTCATATTCTTAGAAATGAGGAATTGTTTTGATGTAGATGTTGCCAAGCTCTATATTGCATACTTTACTGTATGATGGATTCTTGATTATAAAACAGGGCATCAGTATTGATTTAAATAAACATCATTATAAAATCTGTATACAGGTTTTCACAGAGATATATTTTAAGTATTTCATAATTTGTATTAATTTTGTAAGAACTGTTATTACCTCTCACAATTTCACTATATTATTATCATCCATCTTCTTTTATCAAAGTTACCATTGTGATCAAAGTTGATAGTGATTCATAAATGGAATCAGGTCAGAGTTAAACTAAGAAAGCCTCAGAATTTCATGCACTGTCATTGAATGTATTCTATCCAAGAGCTGACTTGTGAGCAAATCAGAATGGAGCTTCACATCATAAAATAGAAACAAACAATACAAATGCATCTCTGGCTTCCATTCCCATAATGCAGGTGTGGAGATGAACGGATCATGTGAGATAAGCAGTTCCATCCCATCTAATTGGTCTTTACTTTTATAGTCAGATCTACTGTGAAAAAAGTAGTTATTGCTCACGTACACCTCTACATTTTCATCATCATCATCATCTCTTATTCAGATGAGCTTATTATGAAAACTCTAATGAGTTATAGGATATTTTATCATGCAAATGCACTATTTCCTAGCTGATGAGTTTATTCTCATCTTTTACTTAAGAATATCAACTCATAAATAATAAGGACGAATCAAATCAATGCATACATAATGATCTAGCAATAGCTCTATTCTTTGTATGTATGCCTGTCTTCAATTCTTTTTCTATATTCTCATATTGAATAAAATTTTCAAAAGTCTTTTTGTAATTATAACCAAAACTCCCACAAAGAAATGAAAGTATGTATTCTCTGATTACTGAAATATCTTGGTTTAATTTGAAATTTTCTTATAATACAACTTAAAATAAATCTTGGAGGAATAATTTATGAAATATATTTTAGATAAAAGTAATCATTTTATAGGATTTTCCATTTGGCATATTACAGTATTAATATGACACCAAGATAAACAGACTATAGCCTATCTCAAACTATGATATATTAAAATCATGAAAAACTCTTTGAATGTGAAGATCTGCTTATTAAAATCATCAATATTGCATTTACTGCACACAGATAAAATTTACATCAAAACACTTCATAATAAGATGGTGGAGAGTCTGAGGGAAGTTATAAGGAGGAATTATCTTAAATAATAATCATTTCAAAGTAATAAATGTCTAAAAAATGATGGCTTAGAGCTTCTACTTTTGCTATTCAGTAAGTAGTTATACTGTCAAAACTGCCAATGCTGACTGATAAGTATTCAAAAGGCCACAGTGGAATATTGGCAGGCCACAGATCTCATATGTACTGTGGAGATAAGAAGATTAAGTTTATATTTACTTTAGCTTATACCCAAGCCTTGTGCTCCACAAAACAGACACGCTTTGTTAACAGTTTTATAGGATGATGAGTCTTATCTGTATGAATAAAAAAGGAACATGCGTGCCACTCTGTTCTTAATCACAATAGCATGTGATTATTTCCTAGTCACCGTGGAAGCAGAAAAACCAGCAGGGCAATCCATCTCTCTGTCTCAGTCTCTCTCTTCTGTCTCTCTTTCTCTGTCTCATAGCAAATTAATCTCATTATTTGAGATCTATTCATACATGTATGTACTAAATTTCTTTACACTGTAATAGAACATGTGTCAGAAGCAATTTAAGATAGAGCATGTGTATTTTGTCTCAATAATAGTCCATCCAGGTAGAGAAGGCATAGTGAATGAGTCAGTAGTGGTGACTCCCTGTGGAATGGCTTGACTGCATCTTGGAAGGTCTAGAAGCAGAAACCTTGTAGCACTCAGTATGTTAGTTAAAGCACAGTTGTAAATAGTCTATAGCCTGAAGAACTCTGCCCCGAGGAAATAAGGGACCAAACACACAAGCATGAAGGAGACATTTCATATTTTTAAATATTGATTATTATAAATAAACTTGTATAATTTGGAAGGTTCACAAAGGAGGTTAGAATCTGGCATTCAGAGAGAGAGAGAGAGAGAGAGAGAGACAGAGAGAGAGAGAGAGAGAGAGAGAGAGAGAGAGAGAGAGAGAGAGAGAGAGAAAGAGAAAGAGAGAGAGAGATCAGAATACCTGAGAACTATATAGAAGAAGTTGCATCCTTAGGACATAATTAATCTCTGCAGAGAAAGCTTCAGGTTGTGTGTGTGTGAGTGTGTGTGTGTGTGTGTGTGTGTGTGTGTGAGAGAGAGAGAGAGAGAGAGAGAGAGAGAGAGAGAGGGAGACCGAGGGGGAGAGAGAGAGGGAGACCGAGGGGGAGAGAGACCGAGGGGGAGAGAGAGAGAGAACCTGTTAGTTGGTTAATTCAATCCACAGAGGTTATCAGGAGATTGTCAGAATCTTATCAGGTGTCCACTAAATAGCATGTGCTCTAAGCCAAAATACTTGAACTTCCTCAATTTTCCAGATGTGCAATGACAATTTGTAACATTATTAAAAATAATAGTTTGCACATTCTGTGAGTTAGTCCTATAGTGATGTGACATGACATAATATGTCTCCTGTCCTCCCCATTTACAATCATACTTTGTATACCTCTCAACTTTGATGCATGTAAAGTATTAAACTTTATTATTAATAATTAACTAAGAGAGTATCTGTGCAATGTCAAGAAAAGCAGTATATTTGTTGTTTGTCTGTTTTCTTGCTGTGTTTGTACACAGTACAAATTCATAGAATTCTTTTAAGATATAGTGTTTTTCTTTAAAAAGTCTTTGTAATAATATAGTTAATTGTGTGCATTTTTACTGAGACATATATCTTTTAATTTTCATTTTTTGAACAAATACAAAGTATAGAATTATTAAAAGACTGAAGATTTCAATACAGAATCATTAAAATTGTGAGATCATATCTGATAAACATATATTGGTGATAGATTTGTTGTATTGTCAACAAGAAGTTGAGATGAAAGAAAATACATGTATTGTTCAAGAGCAAAATAGGGAATAAGAAATATTGGGCCTTGAATTCAGTTATTTAGTGCTGGATTTCATCAAGTTATATAATATATCCGTGTTTCTTTATAAATGGGTTCATATTGTTCCCTAATCACATATTTAATACAGCAAAATCATAGAGCAGGTTCTATGATATTAATGGGATGTGGAAATAGGAAGAAACAGGTGAGTACTATGAGTTTTCCAGATAGTCTCTAGTCCATCTTTGAGTAGTGATGGCTGAAGAAATTTTTTAGTAGCATGCCTGACATGTATTAAGTAACCACTATATGGCTATTTTTATTTATATTATTAATTTTGTAGTATTATTATCAGACACACATGGCTGGTTTAGTGTGACACTTGGATATGTGGTCAGAATGCAACATAAGAAATGGTAGTGAGACCTTGAAATAATTTGAAAAAGAGCATTAATTAAATCAGTTAAAAGGTAATGAAACTGAAATACTATAGAAGTTATTTTAATTTATCACTGCTGTGTTTTATAAAAGGATAGAGAAAAGGATTGTTTGGTGGATGTACACTCAGGGGTAGGGAAAAGGGGTGCCTCCATGGAACCATGCTGAGGCATTGCTTTCCCCTGAGGGACTGGGCATGTGATGGTATAATATGAAATAGAGTGCATTCAGGGCACGGGGAAGGGAGTTGAGAGGGTAGTAGAGACAGAGAAAATGAGAGAGAGAAGGAGAGAGAGAGAGAGAGAGGAAGAGAGAGAGAGAGAGAGAGAGAGAGAGAGAGAGAGAGAGAGAGAGAGAGAGAGAGAGAGAGAGTAGAGCCAGCCATGAGCACTATGGAGAGAGAGAGGGAGAAGGGGTAAAGGGAGAGGGGGAGACCAGAACACGAGGACAGAGCAAGAGCAAAATAGCAAGAGAGAGAGAAAAAAGGCCAAGCATATCTCATTTTATAGTGAGTCAGGCACACCTGGCTGTTGCCAGGTTACTGTGGAGCAGAGCTTAGACAAATGCTAACAATTACTAAGGTTGGTGGATGAACAGAAAGATTTTCAGAGTATCTGTATGTTTAAAAGGAACAGTAGGTATACCTAAAAATTAAATACTAGGGATTTTCTAATCTCTGGACAAACATAGGGGGAAAGCATATATTCATTGTATAATTGTTTACTCAGCAGATATTAGAGCCTTAGAAGCACACGTATGCAAGAAGAGGAGGGTGGGAAAAGGAGAGGCACAGGGAGAAAGGGATTTGATAGGAGAGATTTGAAATACATGATTCAATGGTGATTAAAGAAGTTAGAAAACAGTAGGGAATGTTTTTTAAATATGCCTCAAATTAGAGTTAGTATTGCCTGTGGGGAAATTGACCATTCCTTGAAATATATTTTCACCAACAGTTTGTAATAGATCAATATTTACATTCTTTACTACCAATATAATTTTATAAAATTAAACAACAGGACAAAGGCCTGGATCATAATCGGCACTGATTGTTAGTGGTTACCTGGTACTACAAAAGGCAAGTGAGACTAATCATTTTTCCGACCTAGTCATTTCATTAAGCATGCTAAACTTTACTTTCAAAAGAGTAGAGCCATCTGAGGATTTGAATTCATCAAAGTATGGATAGGGTATGTCATGATGGATACTTTACAATCATTAAGTTAATTTAATCAACCTTATAATTTTTGCAACCATCAAAATACTGTTTATAGCAGCCTTATTTATAATAGCCAGAAGCTGGAAACAACACAGATGTCTGTCAACCGAAGAATGGATACAGAAAATATGCTTCACTTACACAATGGGATACTACTCAGCTATTAAAAACAAAGACACCATAAATTTTGCAGACAAATGGATGGAACTAGAAAATGATCATCTTGATTGAGGTAACACAGTCCCAAAATGATGCACATCATATGTACTCACTGATAAGTGGATATTAGCCAAAATGTTCAGAATGCCCGTGATGCAACTCAACAGACCTTGTGAAGCTTAATCATAAAGAGGGCACAAGTGTGGACTAATCAATCCCACTTAGAATGGGGAACAAAATAATCATGGGAGGCAGAGGAAGGGAGGGATTTAGGTGAAATAAAGGAGGAGGGGGGAATGGGAGCATGATCAGGTATGGGAGGAGAGAAGAAAGAAGACAGAGGGTCAGGAGAATGAATACAAATATACAGCATGGTAACATGGGGAATGTGGGGGAAACCACTAGAAAGTCCCAGATATCAGGAATGTGAGAGGCTCCTAGGACCCGGTGGGGATACCATTAGCTGAAATGCCCAATAATGGAGAGATGGAACCTGAAGAGACTACCTCCAGTAGATAGACATGGTTCTGAGTTGAGGGATAGGGCCACCCACTCAACTCAAAAATTCTGACAACAGGCAGCTTAAGATGCTGTGGCATTGGCTTGTCTTACAACTCTTTGCTGGTCTTGTTGGGATTTCCAATGACACTCTTCCGTTAGTTTGCCTTGCTTTCTTTTCTGATCTTCACTTATGGAGACTTTGTAGAGAGAAACATATCAAAGAACTTGTGGTGTTCTGACTTCTTGCTTCTTCAGTAGACTGGTGCTGATTGGTGGGACCTTGTGATTTCTTCTTAATTAAGCAACTGATGATTCATGTTTAATGTTTTGTTAATGGACTGGACTACTGAAGTGACCCCAAAGAACTATTTCTAAATAGGCCCACAACCCCTGTTTCCTATTATCTCTTGTAGCTCATCATGTCTGATTCACTTACATTATACAGCCATTCCGAAACCTGTAAGAACTGTGACTCTATATGTACTTCTCAATTGGTTGATAGACAGGGAGTATAACTGTATTTGTTATTTCTTGTTGAAAATCTAGTAGAAAATACACAGCACTAAGCTCTACTGAAACAAGTGTGTTATTTTGATGTTAGAGACAATTCAATATGAATTATCTAATAAAAATACTATATGCAATATAACTTTCTTGTGGTAAATAATGTATTCATTCATGGCTGGTTACATAATACCATCAGAACAATACCTTTAGAATTAATGCTTGAAATATAAACATCTCTTCTTCTCATTCAAAGTACTATATAAACAAATGATTTCCAATTTAGATCACTGTTTCCCACATTTATCTTAATTGCTCTTTCCCACTACTTCTATTAGACAAGCTTGGGTGCTTTTGAAAAAAATCTAGTTTATCTTTAACTCAGGTATTCGAATACAAGAATTTAACAATAAGCATAGGCTCATAGGTGTTGAAATCCTTCCTCATATACTGCAATATTGGTCTTTATTTGATAACTTGTCAAAGAATTATACCTTCCTCTGGGTCTTATGAGTTTTAGTGTTGCATTGGATATTTCTTAAACAAATATGAAATGCTCATATTTCTTCACATTAGGTCTATTCTATCTAGAAAGTCCTGATATACTAACATTTCCATACACCCTTTTCTTCATGAAATCATTTTTTTTGTTTTATCAATCATCATTCCTCCAGAAACTAGAGTCAAATATGTACTCCACTGGAATTACTTAGACCTCATTAAACATGTAATTAAATCTCACCTTACTTTTGAAATCCAACTCAATAAAGTGAATGCAAGATGAGTGATGGATAAGGAAAAGTCAACAAAACTTTGATTGCTATGAAGCAGACAGGTAAATGACCATTAAATTAGATGCCTAGATGCAGAAAGCTAAATTCTATGAGTTGAAGGGAGAGTAAGTTCTAGAAGTACAGAGCATGTATGCTATGACACCCACAGTCTCTGCTAACTCAAAAAGTGTTAGTGAGTAAGTGTAAGTCTTTAACTAGAAGCAAATTTTAGGCAGAACACTGGATTGCCTCCTTCTAAGCCCTTCCACCAGGGATCTTTAATCTCCTGTAGCAGATGTCTTGGTTTTTAATATCCAGAGAGCTTTAGTTAGCATGCTTTTGTACATGATGCTAGTGATCATTCTAGCAAAACAGTTGGACTTTTAATAAAATGAATTATTCAGAAATGAATTTAATGATTCATCCCTAAACCAGGAAACTGCCCTAAAATAGTGTTAAAGGCCTTGTCACTCAAATATATTTATCTTCTCTTTAGGTACAGAAGTAATCTGGTTGTTGGAAATATAGTAGTAAACTCCTCTTGAAACATATATATATATATATATATATATATATATATATATATATATATATATGGCATATAGAGAGATATATTATTAAATAAATATAGTGACACATATATTAACACTTTTCAATAGAGAGCAACAGGATATGGAGTTGTGCATGCATGTGTGTACAAACATTTAATATGTTCTTATAAATGTTTGTCTTTATGAGAATTTTCCCTAAGGAAAAGAGAGGTAGAAGGAAGAAACAAAGAAGAGAAGAGAAGAGAAGAGAAGAGAAGAGAAGAGAAGAGAAGAGAAGAGAGAGGGAGAAAAAAAATATAAACATCCATGTTTCAATACTAATAGTTAACATTAGTAAACACTAAAGATAGATGTAGAGTAATTTTAATCCAGTAACTTGGCTGCTCTGGCAAGGAATCACATCCAAAGACCTATGTCTGTGTGATCCAGCTGGAATGCAGACAAGCTACACACTTTTAATCCATCTGGCTCAAATACAGACACACCCATAATACACAACTTTAAGGTAAAATTAGTTTGTAGAAAGGAGCAGCCATGTTTGAAAGTAATGTTTAATTGAGCAGCAGACAAAGTGATGAATCAGAAAAAGATTAGACAGAATGAGTTAGAGATAAGATACAGCCAACTCTCATGAGAACTGCACAGGGAAGAGAAGCTACCTAATAGCAGCTCAGGAAGAGAGTCAGTTGGGAGTCAGTGCAGTGAATGCAGTGGAGTTGAGTTCATTCATAAGTTCATGCAGTTCAGTGCAGATCAGCAGAGGCAGTTGAAGCAAGACAATAAGAAGGATTCAGAAGATTTGAACAAATTGCCAGTGTAGTTTGAGGCCAACAAGAAAAATTCATTGAGAAGTTCAGAGAAGCCAGATTCAATCTATTAGCCTGGAGCGGAGCTTTAGCCAGGACAGCTGAGTTGAACCAGCCAGCCAGAGTTCAGAAACAGATAGAAAGGGTGAGCTTATTCAGCAGTAAGCCTCCCAAATGGCAATTACATCTGGTGAATTTATGTGTTAGTTTTAGTATGGGTGGTATACTGAGAATTCACATTTTTAGAACTTCTTACACATACATTAAATCTTTCACTTAAATATTATTTAAACTTTTTGAGTTCAAAATGTTATTGCCCTTTTGTTAGCTTACATTTTTCAAAACCTACTTTAATAAGGGTTTTTAAATGCTTCAACCTCCCTTATAGTCCAACAACAAAAGATAGGGGAGGAATATGGCTAATATAGGATAAGGGGACATGGACCTGTTTATCATTCCTTGGGACAATTCTAATCTTCATTGTTTTCAGTCAAGTCAACTAGAAAAACACCAAACACAGACCAGCAATAGTGGCTTGATCCAGAAGAAAGCATGAGGCTCCAGTTGTCACAAATCTGCTGAAGTTGCTAGAACACCACCAGAAGTTCTTTGGTGTGTTTCTCTCTATTAGCTTACAAGAGAAGATCAGAGTAAAAAAGCAAGGTGAACCAATGCCAGAGTGTTGTCAGTGAAGACCAGCATCAGTGAAGCCCAACAAAGATCAGCAAGGCGAACCAATGTCAGAGCATCAGCCACTGCCTGTTGGTTTATACTTACACTCTTTCCAAAAATCAAATGTCCTCTCAAGTGTCTGCTCTAGCCAAACATCACATGCCCTTCTACCAGGTAGCTTCCAGAAAAACACCCTATGTTTCTTCTCAGAAAAATGTCCTCCCACATGTATGCTTAGCAAAACATCTTCTCATGTGACATTTTCCAGAAAAATAAAATCATCATATTGGACAACTAGTCTCCAATAAAACCAGAAATTTTTACCCTTCTTATACAGAATGGGATTGAATCCTAATAGTTTTGTGTGAGATTGCATGTCATTAATACTACATTGAATTCCGATAAACTATATGACGAGTGCCAGTCAGAAAGAATAAAATTTGCCAGATGAACATTGTAGTAGAATTTCAAACCACGAGATGCAGTTTGAGAAGTTCACAACTTTTTGGAGCAGTAGCCCAGAGAGGAGAGGAAGCCAGGCTTACAGCCACCAGGTATAGAAACTAAGCAGGCAGAGTGAACATGTATAACCACCCTGGCAGCAGCAAGCCTGTCACCCCAGCATTATCACATCCAGCCCCAACTCTAGGCTTACTGTGAATGAATTCATCTAGCTCCCAGATTCCACTTTCTGTCTGTCATTTTTCTGCACACCAAATACTTGGATTTTTACCTGAAAAATTTTTGTTTATACCCAACCTTTTATTATTTTATTTTATTTTATTTTATTTTATTTTATTTTATTTTGTTTTTGTAGCTAAGGAGCCCATTACCTTATTCATTCATGCTGCTACATTATCTTCATCAGAGGATACAGCAAAACTAAAAGGCACATCAGTGTACTATAACAGGCTTCAAACATATGCTTTACAATCCAAATTTTAGGGACAACAGTTTTTCTCAGTAGTCTATTCTAATCCCTGTATTTGGCATCAAAAGTTCCTCATATAGTGACATGAAAAGCTGGAGCAGATGAGAATAAAAATACAGTCAATATTTCCTGTGAGTTTTCTTATATTGATGTAGTGGGTATGGAGTTCTTTGAGGTCTTTTGCTTTTTTGCATATCATTCTGACAGTGGCAAACAGCTTATTTCTGTTCATCTCTCTTCAGAACTACAGAGATGTATTTACTTATGGCTCTGGGGTGTAGAAGTGTAGGAATAAACTTCTAGCAGGGAAGGTCTCATTCTGAGCCCTCTTCTCTTATTTTATAGGCAGCTGTCATTCTACATTTGATCACATAGGCTTTCTCAGAGCGTGCACTGGGGAGAATGGAATAAGAGCAAGGGGGAATACTGAGATTCTCCAGTGTCTTCTAGAAGTATGTGTTCTGGGTTGCCTTTTTGAGTTTCATTTATTCTTTATTACTTCTCTAAAATGTCCATGTCCAAATACACAGCAATAATTATGAAATATTTGACTCAGAAATATTAGGAAACACAAACTTTCAACCTGTGATGGCTACAATGCAGACTCAGTAATGCAGCATCTGCCTGAGTTGATCAGGGACTTGAGTTGGGTGAAAAGATGTATTACAACCATTACATTAGGGCTGTCTCTTATGCTAAGAATCAATTCTTTCACTCTGACCCAGTCTTGAGTCTTTGCCTGCATCTATTAAACTATTCAAAATAATTTATTCACCTACAAGCTTACAAGTTTTACAAGGATAACACTAAAATACAACCATAAGAAAATCACAACAGCATCAGTGTAACCTCACATAAGCTCAGCATTTCTTCACTTTTGATGAAAACAATTCAAAAAATTGTACTTTTTGTGTCAAAAGTTTGCAGGGATGTGGACAAATATAGTAAGAATATATTGTTTATTAAACTTATAAAAAAGTACAGTTTCTGTAAATTCTATCACTCATTTTGAAAAGTATTAAAAATGTTGATAATCAGTGACTGCAATGTTAGATGCCTAATAACTATTCAGTTTAACTACAGCATTGGGAGGTTTTTCAGAGCATAAGATATACCATTATGACAGGTATCCTACACTTATGAGATTCTCTCTCTAAAGTTACATCTGTATTTTTGGGGTTCATTATAACGCTAGCTCAAACTGGTTAGATATCAAACTGGGAAAATATCCAATTTAGGCTACTTAATTATCTGTTATTCAATCATTTAATTTCCATTAAGAAGCAGAAATAGGTTGTGACCTGTTACTTAAAGCAGAGTGGTCATTGGCAAATACATTTCTTGGAATGTGATCCACTTGTGTGGTTTAGCGGCATTTCAACTACAAGGGCTGTGATGTTGCAAGCACACTGCTCCCTTTGGACATTGCACAGAGAAAAACATCAAAACACTGTGTAAGTAGACATGCATGCCTGTGTTCTTTTAAGACTATAAGATCAGGAAAGTCACCTTCAGGATGTAGCTTATTGACTAATGCTCTTGTGAAGGGTTTCCACTGATTATAAGAAGTATTCCAATCCTTTACCGATTTTTAAATAACTTTGGAACTTCTTCTTCCTAAGAGCCAGGTGCAAAGCTGAGGAAAATAAATTGAATACTTTAAAACTTGTCTGTTACTTTGGTTGCTCAAAACTAGTAAATTAAATAGAGTCCTGTTTTCTCCCAAACCTTCAAGAGCACCGAGTACCATTAGGCATTTGTGAATGCATTTCATTCTATAGATGATGTTTTTTCTTTGCATATCTTAAATGCTACAAACATTTTAAAAAATTTTATAAGTATGCTAGACTCATTTCCCCTGAATTTTATATTAATATTTATGGCAAACAATTATAGCAGCATTTTTTCAAGCATTACTTGCTTGCTGGATTCTAGTAGTATGGTGTTATAAATGTAGTAATCAGGCTTAGAAAACAGCAGGGTATGGGTCTATTGGGGTTCCCAGTCTCTTGTGTACCCAGGGACAGATGGCACACTGCTGGGAGTTGGGAATGCAGGTCCACAGTCCATGCTTCCCCTCAGAGCATCCACTTGCAAGGCAAACAGAGGAAGACAGAGCCTGGGATAGGGGCAGAACCCCGTTTGGTTCTGAGTGAGTGCCAAGAGTATTGAGGGATTAGGAGAAAGAAGTCTTCCCCCATGATGATCCTTGAAGAGAGGGGCCATGCTTGCCCAAGCTGCTTTATTTGATGGTGAATGTCAATGCATACACCTTACTCAGGGTGAACTAAGGATTAAATACTTTTTGTGGGAAGGAATGCCCAGGAAGGGAAGCTCATTGACTTAACACTCGGGTTCTATCTAGATACTTCATTAGCATGGAGACCTCCATATTTTTATGCTACTTAACTAACTGTCATGGTCCTCTCAGTGTGGTGTTGTGGTTAAGTGTTCCAGAGCAGATAGAGTTTGGCAGGAAATTGGCCCTTTATTCAACTCTGTTTCATGGGCTTTAGACTCACTCAACTTTAACAGTTGTCTGGTGGCACTCTACACTTGACTCACAGAAGATGAATTCTATTAGGATGGAATAATGACAAAGACAAAGAAAATGGATTCAGAAAGGGAGGTAAACAAGAGCATAGAAACTAGGGGTGGGCTTTGTTGACTGACAGCTTCTTCTAGTGTTTTTTCCCTCTGTGGTGGTAGAAAATTGTAACAGATACAGATGCATTTTCTGCTTTTACTTAGGAAATAATAAGAAATAATACATCTTGCATGCTGAAAGCTTCTATTATCCCTACCCCCAAATCCTGTCAAACATACAAATTCTAATCCCAATGTAATTACATTTGGAGATCGGGCTTCTGGAAGTTAATTTAGGGCATTGGTGTAAGCCATTATCAATGAGATTAGTACCTTTAAGAGAGACTAAAGAGCCCTCTTGTCACCATGTGAGGATTTTAGAAAATGGTGTCAGTCTGAAGACCAGAAGATAGCCCTCATCAGAACTTTGTCACATTAGCAGTCAGCATCCTCATCCCTCATTTATTTTTCAGAACCATGTGAAATACTTTTCAGATTGCTGAAAGCTACCCAGACTGTAGGACCTTTTATTGCAAATACATTTTATTTATGCTCCTAACATCAAAACCCCATCCTCTAAGGTATATGTACCACCTACTTAATAGGTAAATTAAGTAGGGGGCAGAGGGTGACAGGAAAGAAATTGTCATTTCTCAAGGCACTGAAGATGATTTTACATTCTGTAGTTCTCTCAAGCATATAGCATTTGTTTTATCATTGTGGAAATAAAGAAACATTCAAGATCCCTAAAAGGACACCCTCTACAGGCCTTCCCTCCTGTAGACAGGAAACTGGTATGGTTATAATTCCAGTAATTTTGATTCTGTCCATTTATAGCAGGTATCTATGTGGTCAGACTACACTTGTCCCTGCAACTTTGAGGATGGATATTCATGAGGTGGCACCATTAAACCCCAGAGAGACTGTATTACCCTACTGAACAGTCACACTGGAAGACAGCCCTGAGTAAAGCCTAAGGAGGAATTTCCTATATATTTTTACGATATTGTCATTTCATTTTCCCACATGTGGATTTTCTGATCTGTTTTCAATTGGCTATCTGACTACAGATATTGTGGTGACTTAAATCTGATCTCTCCTGAGACACATAAAATATCTCTAGATCCACAAATCATAGGGGGACTTTCTGGGTAGCCATAAAGTTTATTGCTACAGACACTCTGATCAATAACTAACCACCAAAGATTTATCTAGTTCAGAACATCCTGGACTCCAGTGGAGTAAATACATGTTCATCTTATGGATTTGAATGACTACTGAGAATACTCCTGTAATTAGCAGTCTCTGTCACTATCTAGTGACCCTCAGAAATCAGTCATTACAACGCATTCCAGATATTCTGCATCTATACACATGAGTATATTTCTGAAATCCAGGGCATGGAGAGTTTCTACAAATATTCTCTTTAGACACATTGTGTCTGTGAAAGTATATTTATACACAACAATTTATCTACGTACCTTATACCACTTAGATTTCTGCTTTCCATTGCACAACTATTCATCTGGTACCTCGACATTTTTCTTTATTATTATTATTATTATTATTATTATTATTATTTGTATATGTTGGTATGTACATACAGAGACCAGAAGATGGAGTCAGATCCCCTGAAGCTGGAATTACATGGGCTGTTAGCCATCTTGCATGGGTGTGGTACTGAACTTGGGTCTGTAGGGGATAACTATGTGTAACCTATATGCTCTCTCTCTAGCACCCTGATCTCTATTAGAAGTACTTACCAATAAGTCAAGATGCAATCATCACACCAGCCACACCTCTTTGAAAATCAACACAGCAAAGCTTCTATGATCGTCTGTACAAAGAATGATAAAATAATCTATAAATGAATTATACAGCACACTTTAACTAGAAGACTTCAGAGTGTGGCTGCTTAGCCCATTAGCAGGACTCTGTTAAGTTAGTGAATATGACATGCATTTATCTTCTCAGTTTCTGATTTAGTAACATACAAACACATTTTCCACTTATGCTGATGTAACTAGCAAGACCCTTTAATATTCTTGATTCATACCCCTGTTTTAACTTTAACCCTGGTTCCTAAGCTATGCAGATATCTGACTAGCATTATAGGCTTGGAGTCAATGTAGTCTAAAAGCAAATGACAATATGGAGGACAGATTTCAGCACACATGTCTCTAGAGAGTTGATTATGGAAATAATCTATCAGGCTGCAAGGGTTGCTAATTCTCATGGGAAAGTGGTATATTGGGATTAATGCTTCATGTGCTAGTCAGCCACAACATAGTCAGAATTATGTAACATGGAATATTCCACATTATAAAAGATGTATTCACCAAATAAGCAAAGATGATGAGTAGATGCTCATTTTCTATGGCATGATTGTAATACTCTAAATTTTAAAAGATATGATGTTGTATAAAAGTAAATGCACATTTACTTTAGAAATAATTAAAAATTTAAAAGAAGACAAATAAAATAATTAAAATTGTTATTCACTGGGGAAGACGAACCCAAATTGAAAAAGATAATTGTTTGAAAACCAGACATGGAGGATATGGCAACCCAGGCCAAGACAGAGAGACGTATGTAGAAGTGTGTATTAATATAGATATTTTAGGTGTAAAGTTTTCTAAGATTTTCATAATGAAATATCATAAGCTGGGTGTCTTAAAAGACATCAGTTTCCCAAAAAAATCTACATAGTAGAGTGTTGCCTCATTGAACTGTATCTATATTTTATTTCTTTGAAAGCAGATCATATTTTTATTTTAGGTACTGACTGGTTATAGCAAAACAAAATGAGTGTTCTCATCTCATTCATACCAAAAATGAGGAAAGAAAATGGGCTACATGTTAATCATTTCAAGGGGCAGGATTCTGAATTAAAGTAAGCAGCCTGATTTAGCCTTTCTTCTTCAATGAATGCTGAGCCACAAAACCTTGAATAAAAGTATTATTAAAAGACCCTCATGCTCATGTTGAAAACTGCTTATATTGAAGATCATAAAGACTTGGTTTTTTTAAAAGTAAAATCAGAGCTCATGTGGTCTTTGTACTTTTGGTCTTATTTTACCTTGCATAATACTCTCAATATGTAATTGTATTGACAGAAATGAAAGGTTTTCACCCACTTTTCAGGGATGCATACTTCTCCATAGTACCTGAGCACCCCATTGTGTTGTCCATCCATTTGGCATTTGGTGATGAGCGTTTACACTGATTGATTCCTTATCCTGTAGACATAAAGTGCTCCTCCAGCAAACAGTGCAAGTGTCCTGTGAATGTACTGATTATTACTTAATATGCATGCACAATGTCATGTTACACCTTAAAAATCATTAGTACGTGTAATGATTATATGCCAATGACAAACTAATAAACAGTAAACAAAGAAGCCAAGATGCTGCAGGGAAATTGAAAATGAAGCTTCATTTGTTTGACATTATAATAAGCCAATCAATTATTACTCTCACAAACATCATATGCTTCAGAAAAATAATCAGTGTGACTTGGCTGTATTACAAAACAATATGCATACATCTTTATGCAAGAATAATTATGAAGGAAAACAGGTTACCAACTTGAAAGTGAGGGGCATTGTGGAAGGCATTGGAGAGGTTACTTGTGAAGGAGAGCAAAGGAAAGAAATGAGAGGGCCACAGGATGTATGCCTATTTCATTTAAAAGCATTCATGGAAAAAGAAAAGCCCCCAAAGAAACAAAACAACAACAATGAAATGCCAAACCCTGAAGTGGGACTGAATTCTTGTCTACCAGCTCTGGGACCCAGAGAATGGAGATGTTAGCATCTTATTGGCTCTCTAGCCTAGTTTACATTTAAATGCCAGGTCAGTGGAAGACCCTTTTTCTTAGTAAAGAAGGTAATGAGTTTGTGAGGAATGAAGCCTGAGGTCAACTTTTGTCCTCCACATGTACACACACACACACACACACACACACACACACAGAGAAAGAGAGAGAGAGAGAAAGAGGAAGAGAGGAAGGGGGAGGGAGGGAGGGAAGGAAGGGAGGAGGGAGGGAGAGAGAGAAACTGAGATCGATCAGTAAAACTAGATTGTACACATTATGAATCTCCTATGATGTTTAACTATCTAAAATACACAATTATAATCAGTTAATTGATCTTTCACATTTCGCTCTATTTGAGAGATTATATACAAATGCCTAACACAAATAATTTTCTAAGAGGAATCTTTAACTCTCCGGAGGCTTCATGTCCTCACTAAACAGGAGGACAGATTTTGTGTCTGTCACTTACTTTAAGTTCTTGGAATTCAGAGTGATGATGACTACACATTAAGGCCACTGACACTGACTTACTGTATAGGTATCATGCAGTTTCAAAGGCTTGAAGGAAAGGACAGGGTGGCACATCTTCTACACAGGTAGCAGCAGACAGCATAGTTATTTAAAAATCAAATAATTGAAATGAAACAACTTTAGACAACAATTTTTTAATCATCAGTATTCTCCAATCTTTTCTGTGATTTCACCAGTTATAAACTAATTACAAAAGAAAAGCCAAAGGAGAGAATGGTGTGTTTTTAGGTCTAGAAAATCTGGATATTAGCCGCAAGAATATTTCTCAATCTTTTAATTATATATTTTTAACTTCACCTTTACTGTCATTGTAGAACTATTAGAAGGACTTCTATGAGTTTTAGGTTTCAAATTAATAAAAGTCAGATAATTAGCAGAATAGAATCACTTAACTAAATGTTTTGCAAGGATGCAGTCTATAAACAAAGAAAGTCTGAGTGAACTAGTCTTGGGTCACTTTAGTGTTTAATCAACATGTGTGGTTAATGGTGGACAGGTAAGGGTGACTGCTTTCCCAGACACTGAGAAGCTTCTTTATCACTACATATTTCAGTGGGAGATAATATTTTAAAAGTCCAATCACACCTTCCAGAAGGTTCCATTATTTTGAAATTAAAGACATAGATTATAATATAGTGAAAATTAGTCCTACTCTGATGAATCTAGTGTAACAGTCCATTATATTCAGAATCTGAGCTCTGTAATTGATCATTTAAGAACTTCTAAGCATCTAGATGTGCAATACCATAAGCCTTATTTTCATTCTAAAAATAAAGCAAAATGCTTTAAAACAGCAAATCAGCTGTGCACGGCTCTCCCTGAGGGAAGGGAAGAGGATTCATCACACATTCTTGCATCAGTACCTTTATTGTCTCAGAAATGACAGTGTGGCTCTCAGCCTCACTTGCTGATATGCAAATAGCACCTTCCTTAGGGCTCTGCAAGTGTCACTGTGGATTGTTCTGTAACCCTTGAAGACTCCTCCTTCCATTCAGGCATAACAACAGTCAATAACTGCCTTTTCTTTTGTTCTTCACATACACATTTCAGCCAAGCATTATACAAAGGAGAGAACTTTACTGTCAGCCTTGTGACTGTAAGCTAAAACTGATGCTTTCTGTCATACTGGGCCCACTCTGTTTGTTCATACAGTCTACCTCCCCACAAAAAATATACTCTTAGAAGAAATATTTCTTTTCATTAAATATTTACTTCCTTGTTTATTTTAAAGTACTATTGTTGGGTTTAGGGTAGAAGTTGAGAAAACTCACTTCAGAGAAAGCTTTAAAAACAGAAGCTTCATTTTCTGAGCACTCCAGGAGGTGACCAGTTTGGGATCTGAACCTTGTTCTAGATACAAAGCTGTATTGCATTTTTAAAGGGCGAAACTTCAAATAGCAGGGAGAAAGGACTTGCCGAGCCCTGAAGTGGTATTGAGGACTGGTCCACCAGCCCTGGGATCCGGCTGTCAGGGACTCCTTCTGTCTTTGGAGGCTGAACGTGGCTTGGGTCATATCTTAAAGACTGTGGTCAAACTGGGAAGAGAATTGATCTTACAAGATTAGAGAGGTAGTCAGTCCTGCTGTTCCAGTATCAACACCTATCTGCCATTCCCGCAGCAACCAGGAGTGACATAGTTTGAACTGCCCTCTTTTTATGTTGGGTAGGTATTGTGTCTACAACTGGGATTGGTGGGGTCTCTTTTCCATGGATTACTCCTAATTCAGGGAAAAGGAACACCAACGTGTAAACTCCTGACCAGTTGGTATGTAAGCAGTGACATACCCGAGTGACACAGAGAAATGACATGTTCTGGACTGTAGGGTGCTGTGTCAGCGCTAAGATATCAAGGGTTATGTTTCTGCTGCAGTCCAGGGAGCTTAGCATTTCTACAGAATATGTCCCGGATGTCTGAAAAGAGTCTACCACACCACAAAGAGTGATAGAGAAAATGTATGAGGATTGTGGCAGCACCAGAGTAGGGGCACCTGATGAGCGGCGAGGTGAGGTTGCTTGGCACAGGACACCGGAGAGACTGTTAAGTGACAATTGTGACTTAGTTCAAGAGGGTACAAGTAGCCAGCCATCTCTAAAGTGACCAGGTTAGGTGTCATGAAGGAGTTTGCAGGCCAAGGTCAGGGTCTGAAGTAGAAGGCAAAATGACAGGTTAGCATCATTTATGAGGGGGTGGTGTCAAGGAAGTAAGGACCTAGAAGGAGTGTTTGAGTACTTCTCCTATATTTCCAATATCTAGAGGTTAGGCAATGGAGACATGTTTTTTTCTGGATGTGAATAGTACTTACTGGCATCCCAGATAGTTTTACAGTACAGCTTACCAACAATGTTTCCTACCTGGGATTCTATGGGTCTTGAATACAGAAGAGGGTCTTTCACTGTTGATAGAAGTGATTGGTCTGTGATCATAACATATGTATCTGGCAAGACCCATATGGGCAGCCGACGTATTTTTCTAGTCATTTTTTACAATCATCTTTCATCTGGTACCTTGGAGACAATAGAATCATCCGTCTGGTGGGATCTGCGGTGGACCAATTCTAATAGTTGTAGAGAGATGGGAAGTCTTTAGTGTGGCCATAATTTGTTTTGCTTTAGTTACAGACCCTCCTTTTGTTGTAAGTAACCTTTACTCATTCCAGATATCAGCATGGGACAGGAGGATATGAAAAGCATATTTGGATTCTGCATAGATGTTTAGGAATTGTCCCCGTGCCAGTTGAAATGAACGGGTAAGAGCTATTAGTTCAGTCTGTTGATTGGTGGTGTAGGAAGAGAGAGCCTATGCCTCAACTACCTCTGTGTCTAACACTATAGCATAGCTAGCTCTTCTGGATCCTTCATGTAGAAAGGAGCTTCCATCTGTATACCAGGTATAGATGGCCTATGGTGATGTGTCCTCCTGTAGATGTGATGGATGAGGTAATAATTCTTCTAAGGTTTCAGTGCAGGAGTGAGATAGGCAATGGCTAGTATTTGGTTAAGGAAGAAGACTGGAAATATTAATAGATGGGAATGATTGGAAGCAAGTGTGGAGTTTTCTATTAGTGTTACCTGAAGGGAAAGAACCCTGGAGGGAAGTAGAGTTTGTAAGCCTTTGTAAGTTAGGAGTTGTGACTTATAAGAAGAGAAGACAGTGATAGACGACCCAAAGTATAGTTTTGGTTTTATTTTTGACTCTCAAATAAGGAGTCCAGTGGCTTCTAAAGTATATATACAAGGTGCCCACCCCAGATGGTTAGGTCTAGTTTTTTTTTTGATAAGTATACTACAATTGCAAAAGAGGGTCTCAGTTGGTGACTAGGACTCCAAGAACAAATCCCTCCTTTTCAGTTACGTGGAGGGAGAAGGGACAAGTCAGATCAGGCAGGTGTAAGGCCCGGACCTGAATGAGAGAGCTTGTTGGAGCCTTTGAAAAGGCTTGGTAACAGGTTTGAGGAGAGGTTCGTGGGTGGGTCCTAATGGTGATTAATAAAAGGGGTGGAAAAGGAGGGAAAAGGAAGGAGGAACCCAGGAACGTAAAAAGCTAGCCATTCCTAGGAATAATAAAATCTCCTGTTAGACACTGGATTACATTCTCTCTATCTAATGTAATGGCCTTGTGTGTTGAGGCAATTGGTAGTTACAAATAGGTGACCTGAAGAGTGGACAGTTGGACTTTAGAAGGTAAGACTCTGTAGCCTCGAGTAGAAAGGAAATTCAGAAGAGCAGAGGTGTCAGCTTGGCTAATTCCAAGAGAGTGATTACAGAGAAGGTTATCATTTGTGTAATGGACAGTCTTAGATTTAGGGAGAGACAGAGAAAGTAAGTTGGAAGCCAGGGTCTGGCCAAATAGGTATGGCCTGAAAGTAGGTTCCAGCCAAGGATGCCTGTAGCTGGCACAGGAGGGGAGGAGCCTAGAGGAATCTGGTAGAAGAGGAAGCTGAGGAAGCTGGTGAAGTAGGAGATATTGTTCATTAGCTGGATGGAGAATACTTGAAGTTTCGTCTGGTTGAGGTTTCATAGCTAGAAAAAGTTGAGATGGGGGACAGGAAGAGCAAAGAAAGGTATTGGAGCAAAGATAGGTAAAAACTTGAACATAGAGGACCTCCTTCCATTTATTGGACTGCTGTCAACATTTATGAAGGTCCTTTAGAATGGTAGGATTAAATGTGCCGATACACAGTCACATCTAATAGGTACTGAGGCCAGACATGATTGCAAAGTTGTATAAATTTGGATGCCTTTACATCAGGCACTAGTTTTAGAGGTTTGAGCTCCAGTGGTAAGCCTGGAGGTACAGTCAAAGACAAGATACCAAGATAAGAGATAGTATTAAAATATTCTTACCAGCATCCCGAGAACAAACTAATAACAATAGATTAATCTTTCCATGGCATCCTGATGGTAGTAGATCAGTGAAGTACTGGAATGAGCAACCAGTCTACTTTACTGAGTTGTCATGTGGAAGATAGGGGCTGAGAGCAGTGGGCCTGATACCTGAACTGTGGGCCCTGGGCCCGAGGGAGAATGGTTTGCCAGGAGCATGGCTCGGGAAAGAAATTGAGAGAAAAAAAATCATTTCCCCCGACAGTGAGGGTTCACCAAAGGGTAGAAGTCCTAAAATATATTCAGCTAGAAGGACGGTCATAGACCTTGGATAAATCCATTCCTTAGACTCATAGAGGGTAGCCAGTTCTCTTCTGGGATCAGTGGAGCAAGGACATAAAGCTTACCAATGCTTCTGTGTTTGCATGTAGTTTTAGCAATCTGGTGTCCGGAAAGTTATCCTGTGTAACAGGTGCACTTATTGGGATGAGGTTCGGACCCGTGGGCTGTAACCCACATGTCGGTGGGCACACCAACACTCCAAATGATGTCGGGCTTGGGCTCCATGCCCAGAGCTAACCATGAACCACCTGGACCTACACGTCAGGGCCAAAAACAGAGTCTTGGCATTAATGTTATAGAATGTGCAGTGCAATCCCAGACAAATCACACTAGCCACAGGTCTCATGTGGGAGGTATTATTGGCAGAGGCAGCCTCTGGGGCGAGGTTGGGTGTGTGAGAGGAAAGAAGAAAAGGGGATAGAAAAGGGATGTGTGGCAGATGAAATGGCAATGGATGCAGGAGCGGCACTGTCACCTAGGGGTCTCTTTTCTGTGTCCAGGAGAGGCTATAAAGAGCTTCTGGCTATCCAAGGATGTACCAGAAGCTAGCTCTCTCTCTGTGTCTCTCTCTCTCTCTCTCTCTCTCTCTCATCTATCTTCCTATCTATCTATCTATCTATCTATCTATCTATCTATCTATCTATCTATCTATCTATGATCCATAAGTCAATCTATCTGTCATCTATCTACTATATACCTACATATATATATATACATACATACATACATACATTTATATATATCTATATACATATATATATCTATATACATATATATATATATATATATAAAATCTATCTATCTATATCTAATCTTCTAGGCAGGCTACCTATATTATTCAAAACATGGAAAAAGGAAAGAGCTGCATTTGACCAGGCAGGTGTGTTTAAACAATTGACAATACAAAATCCAATCACCTGAAAATTTCATGCTTGAAAACAATGCCGTTGAGTTACAAAAGTTTGCTTCATAAAAATAAATGCATACATAAAGCAACTTTTGTTTTAAATAAACAAATTTGTGTCAGTGGAAGGCTGGACATGCTTGTTGGCGCTTGTCCTAGAATATAGAATGACGAAGTGCTTCCTTTTCACTCTTCCTTCATTCCATGCGGCCCATGGGTAACCAATGTTTTTGGAAGCTGAAAATAGAAGATTAAGCCTTTGGTGCTGAAATGCTTTTTTTTTGACACTGTGATAATGAGTGTTTAAGATTATAAAATCCAGATGATCACTATTGTAATTTGTAGTTCTGGAGTTCCAGAGTCACTTTCTATGTGTGCTTGCTTTATAGCCTTAAAACTGCTCTACATAGGACACTTTTGGTACATTAAAATGCTTTTGTATTTACCAAAGTAACATCTATAGTTGTTAATTTTATTCAAGGGGAATAGACTTGAATATCTATGTATTTCACCCACTAAGTTCCTGGGTTATAACCTCTATTTCAAGAAAGGAGATGCTATACATAGAAGTGGGAGCCAACTGTGTGAGTGCCCTCAGCACAATGAGTGCCCTATGAATTTACACCAAGGAATGCCTAAGGGACCACAGAGTTTTCTGCTGTACTGCAGGCTTTTTCTCCCCACTTTAATTTTGAACCAGGGCATTAGCTTTGACATTTCTAAGTTGATAGGTATTTTTTTTTTCTAGCTGGTCTTTGGGGATTTCAAAGTAGGCTAAAAGGCTTTTTGAGGGATCGGGAAATGACGCTTTTATATTTGTTATTTCCATTGCTGCTATTATTGAGAAAATTAGCTCAATGCCAAGAGTACAGAACAAACGACACGAGATTAGTTTCTAGGGTCTTAAATGAGATTTCTGACAGTTTGTGGTGCTCTACATCACTCCAAAAGGAAAAAAGGATTCTTATTTCTTCAAATAACAATACCCGAAATTAGGTAAATGAGAAAATTAAGAATATAAGCCTTTATGGAAATGTCTGATGTTAAAATCAGTTAACTGCATGCTTTTATCTTGCAAAGGAGAGCTGGAAATTGCAGGGTTTACAGCTAACTCTAACATTGGTTTTTCTAAATGGCAGAAAATTCACAAGTAAGTTCCTTACAATTCCAGCAGAGACTTCTAGAGTATACTATGGAAATCCAACACAGTAATGATCTAGGCATGTTCAGCCTCAGACTCATCAAGGTAAATTCCACCAACACTTGAAAATGATACTGGCATTCATGAATCAAAAGTCCATGAACTTTCATAAATTGCTTAAAAATATTATATAAGCAAATTAAGTGTACCAATCATTTGCAAATCTCTTAAGAATAAAGTCATCATCCCTTTTTATGAAAGACACAGCCTTGTTCTCTAGCTCTATCTTTCTACTTCTCAGGTAATAACTTGCATAATTACACTTATCAAACACTAATAAATAATATTCTTTCCTTTTCTGTCATATACTTTTGTTCACCTAAGGCCTGTATGAGTAGAGATGTTGCATGGAATAAGACTTTGGGGGAGGAACACGCTTATAATTCCTTTGTAGGTGCTAAACACATACAGAGGTATGCTCATCACACTTTGACAGATTAACCTTGTATTTGTGAAAGTATTCCTATTTCTATGAATATTTCTTTTATTAATGTTTATTTTATGTGATAGTGCCATACTAATTCTAGTTACTCGATATTTCTAGCATGATAATATATTTTCTCAAAATTGCAACTTTCTCCCCCACTCCTTTGAATAAGCAATGTAACCACATAAAAGGCATTTAAGAAAGTCAATATTTTTGCCTATTCTAACAAGTTCAGTCTTTTGATTAAAATATATATTGTATTTATATTTAATGTCATTATGAATATAGTTGTATTTCAATCCACTGTTCTTATGAATTTCTCACTAGCTAGATTTCTTTTTATTTTTTCTACAACTATTTCTGAATGTATACCATTTACTCTTCTGTTCACTTTTGTTGTGAGTGTGACTTATTTACTTACTCATTCATATTTATATATCTTAGCAATTTACCTTGTACTTTGGAGGTAGTAACGACAACGTCTCTTTTATGACTGATTACCTCACAGTATATTATTTCATGCATCTTGACTAGTTACGAGTCTTTGTTAACCCCTACCTACTGAGAATAAAGCTTCTCTGACCAAGTCTAAGAGCAGCACTAGTCCATAAGTATAAGCACAAATATTTAGAGGGCAATTTGGCTGTATGGCTATTTAGCAAAGCAACAGGAGTAATTTTTCCCATGGGGCCTATTCCTTCGATATCCATGGATTGTTGAGCAGACTTTTTATAGCAGATAGGAATTTTCTCTCTTCAGTCAAATTGCAGAGCAATTGGTAAGTCATGATACACTCATACCATAGTTGTACCAGAGTGTAAGTCTTGACTCTGCAGGGTGGAATCAGCATACAAAATCCATTGCAGAGTAAGATCAAGGATGGCTCTCCTCCAACAGTGACTTTTTTTAAGTCTGGGATATTCAAGACTTACCATTCTGACCATTAGTAAATTTTAACAAAGGCCTTGGTTCAGATACTGGCATTATGTCAGGACTAAGAATTTGCAAATATCTGACCCTGCCACTTCAGTCAGTGATGTGTAAAAACAAGGAATGCAAGTATAGAGTCCTCTCCTGAAAAACAAAACTTGTCTACAGAAGCAGAAACAGTAGGAAAAAATTTAACCCTCGGCAGTCCTAGTTAACATTTGGAGGTCTGATTTTGCTTTATAGTTCTCTTAAGCTTGGAGAGTTTAAACTTTTAAACTTAAAGGTTGATGTCAACATAACATTTGCCATCACAGCCTCCATAACATTTTCTGTCACTACAAAATCACCAACCACCGCAAAATATTCCATCTCAATTACAACTTCATATTCTATTCCCTAAAACCAAAGTTGGTGATGTCTTCAGCACATAGTGTGGTACCTAGTTCTAGTGTGCAACTAAGAGCAGTGACTATAGCCTATAATGTTTAGGTATCCTGAAAACCTACTTACGGTGTTAGATGTTAAAACCTGACAATAGTTCTTCCATATTGCCTCAACCTTTCTTTTGCTCCTCATTATGCTAACCTGACCTAATAATGTTCCTTTCCCTGACCATAATGTCACATTGTTGCATTTTGACATGGAGATTCATGGACTCTAAAAATTCTCTAGCCTCCCTGTTTCTAGATCCAGCCAATAAACTTAAAGGTCAGACAGCCCTGTTTTGTTTAGATATCCTAAATGATGACAATGAACCTATTTGTATTTTTTCCCTTATAGAAACTAGCCCTGAGAACTGACCAGGGTTGTAGTTTGGCTCCTGACTCCTAGCTGTGTCTCTGATTAATTAGTCTTGGGATGCGTCTTTAATAAAGCAGCAACACCTGACTGAGATTGGTGTCTGCGTGGTTTGTGTGGCTAATCCTGAACCCCGCCAATAGGTTTGTCCCATTTCTGGCATTGAGGTTTTCATGTAAGAACCCATTTCCATTATTTTTGCACATCTTTTGTAGTTTCATGTATTGTTTGGATAAATTCCAAATGCACAAAATCTATCACTGTACAATTTCATTTATCTGTAGCAACTTTGAAATATTGTTACCATGTTCAAAAGAATAATCAAACATTGAAGTTCTGTTCACATGGGACAATATCACTTGTGACATGGTGTGATTTAAAGTGTCACTCTTCAGGACATTTGACTGGTCATATGTACACCACTATGCTTACTTTCTATACATTTCACCTTCAGAGCAATAAGCTTAGTCAGACATCATTGTAAAGAAGTGATGATACTGTGGAAGATGATGTGTTAGAAACAGGAAGACAAATATAAAACCAATACAATGATATTGGGCTCAATACTTTTTAATGGCAATGTAGATAGAAATTTAGATACCCTTTTATACTCTAAGTAGGCAAAGGTAAGATCAAGAAGGTACTACAATGCCCAAGTTTCAACATGAAATTTAAAACATCTTCAACATGAAAATCCAAATAGTAGGTGAAATTACTGGTTTTTATTAATAAAAGTCTTTAAGCATTCCCTGAAAACATCTGCAAAGTAATAACATAAGCATATAAACAGGTAGATTGCCAAACACTTCAAAAACTAGAAATGGTGAAGGTAGGGATATATTGGTATTCCTTCAAACACCTTTAATGTTTAGCTCTGTGCATGGTATATTCTCAAATGGTTCACAATTTTAGACAAGCAGTCAAATAAATTCTAGCTATCAATCACACAGTGAGACCATTTTCATAATAATGCACTGTATATTTCAAAGCAACTAAAAAGTAGGCTGAACCATAATCACTATGAGAAACAATGAAACAAAAGAGATAGGTTAATTAGTCTTATTTGTTTATTCCACAATTTATCACAGCTTGATATTGTGCCCCATAAATATATAAAATGTTTTTGACAACTAAAATATAGTTTACTTATTTACTTTTTATTGGATATTTCATTTATTTACATTTCAAATGTTAGCCCCTTTCCCTATCCCCCCCCCTCAGAAACCTCCTATTCCATCTCCCCTCCTCTTGCTTCTGTGAGGGTGTACCCCCACTCACCTACCCACTCCTGCTTCCCAGGCCTGGTATTCCCCTACACTGGAGCATCAAGCTTTCACAGGATCAAGTGCCTCTTCTCCCTCTGATGCCGGACAAGGCCATCCTCTGCTACATATATGGCTGGAGCCATGGGTCCCTCAAGTGTACTCCTTAGTTAGTGATTTATACCTTGGGAGCTCTTGGTGGTTGACATTGTTGTTCTTCCTACAGGGTTGAAAACCCCTTTTAAAATGTCAAATGTCTTTCATGACAGTTTATCATGATGAACATTGTAATTAATAGTCTCCTCAGCTTGTAGAATATGGGGAAAGAGGGATATAGATATTACAAGAATCATTCTTTCTTACTTTTCTTGTCATTCCACTCTAGATATACTCATGTTGTTTATAAATTACTAAAGATTCAGCTCTTCAGTCATGTTAGGCAGCTGTAATCTCTATAAGGAGCAAAAACTTATAAATGGACAAACACAACAGTATCTCATATAAAGATAAGTCACAAACAAAAACACCCTGAAGGTGTTACATTGTTTTCATAGAAAGGAGTCCTACAAAATACTCCAAAAGATATAATATAATATTCAGAGAGGTGATTTTTTTTCAAGAAGATACAATATCTTTATATTGTATTCAAGAAGATACAATATCTTTATATAAGAATAAAATCAGAAAGTCAAGTGATGCTTATTTTGACTACTTGATATTATACTTATTTCTCAAAATGGAGAGTTTTACAACATATCAATTACACCTTTTCTATGTTGACTCCCTACTCCCAAAGACATACATGAAGTGGAGGTTCCTAAGGAAGATGTTGCTGCAGAATATTGCATCAGGTTTTCGGAAGAACTGGTAACTAAGGAGATATTGCCAATAGGTTGAGTTGTCTCTCTTTTACAGTTCAGATGAAGCTGAAGAATTCAATCTATATCAGAATCATGAATTATAATGAATCATTTTATAATGATTTTATACTTTTTATTGTTTTCATTTAAACTTATGAAATAAACAGAGGTTGATCTTTTTGAGTTTTGCGACATATAATACTTACAATTCTAATGGAAAGACATATATTTCCATATTTCTTGTTTTATTATAATATTTGCAGAATTGATTTATTTTCCTTTTTATATTGTCATATTGTGTGTTGTTTTTCAGTGTGGCTATACCTTTCATAAATTGGGTACATATAATCATTGATTCTAATGAAAAAAATTTATGACCTAATCTTTAGAGACTATCAATCCATTAACTTATAGTCAAAGGCAACTGTATTTGATGCTATTTTAGTTAAAGATTATGAGACTTAAAGATTTTATTGGTTCTCTGTGTGGGTCTAAAATACTTTCTGAAGTTCTTGTAACAGAAAGTTGCAAGATTGGGATGAGAAGGCAATGGGGACCGATGAAGATCAGTGACTGAAACGAAAATCAAATGGCAGAATGGAGAAGCCACAAACCAGAGAATACAGGCATCCTTCCAGAAGTGTAAAGATACAAAATAAAATAAAAACCAAAAGCAGAAAAAGATTTCCCTTTGCCTTGCAGATATCTTGATATTAGTCAACAGAAACTTTGGAGTTCATATGCCGTGATGTAATCCAATTATTTTCAAACCATTTGATATGCAGTATTTTCTTACAATAGCAATAAAACACTGACACAGAATTGAAGTCTGGGGTATAGATACAATGTATCCCTGGAACAATCTGCTCTAACTCAGTTGAGTGCTTTCTTGTTGCATGGAAATTAATAAAGTGATGTCTAATATACCACATTGGTTAATGAAAGGAAGTCGGGATTGAGCAGAATAACAATTTCTCTCTCTTCATTGGAAGTCAGTCACTAGGTATGGGGTATTAAGACTAATTAGCTACAAAAAGAAAACCATGGGTTTTGTGAGCTAGGAACTCTCCAGTTCCTGAGAGTGCTTTCTACTGCTGGTGAATGTTACTCTAGATTCCTCATCACCTTCAATCATTCATAACTGTTATAAAGAAATCAAACCTCATCATTCTTCCTTTTCCTGTTGCTAGGGTAGAGTTAAGAACAGGTGCTACAGTAGGTCAGAGCCCGGTATTACTGACCAGAACACAGCAATTCAGTTTGAATAAGACTGACTGCATCACCTGATTCTGAAAGGGAAAATCTCTGACCCAGATTCTTACCATAAAAGAACATATTTCTACTATGATCTTTATGACATTTTTTGTTTTTAAGTTGACAAATTTATGTGGACAAAATGTTCCAATTATTATATATGCACATAGTATAAGTTAGACAGCATTTAATGATCTTGAAAGCATTCAGATATCTGACAACATAGTTTAATATTAGAGCACATAAAGAGCAAGCTCTAAGCCCTAGATTTGATATTTAGATTCCACTTCTCCAAATCATGTACATCACAGAGAAATATGCAAAGGCTCATCTAATTGTACAGCAATATTAGTATGTATATCTACTCTATACAAATTAAATATATAGACTATTTAAGTAAATTTTTAATTCTGTGATGGTTATGTGACTTGCTTTACTATTTGAAATTTTGTACATTTTCATTCATAAGACATCTAAAATAATACTATATCTCTACATCCTCAACTAAAATCAAATAAAACCCAATAATAAGCCAAGCAATAGCCTCCACTACCCAAGAAAATTTACAGTGTTTTCTCCTTTTGTGCTTAATGATATTATGACAAATTTGAGATTTGAGAGAGTTATTCCCTGAGCACTTAAAGAACGTAACAAACAGGGACAGAAATTAATCACAAAGGTCAAGAACAAGCCCAAAGAAAAGAATAGAAATTTCTCCAGCATAATTTTGCTTTTTACAAGTTCATGTTCTTACTTTACTCTTTCCCATCTGTTCTTTAAACATAAAGCTTGAGGCTGGTAGGAGAGAAGCATTGTTTGTTTGCTCAGAGCTGTATATTCTTTCCCTTTATTAGGATGTTGTAGTTGTTATTAAAAATGATATGCTTAAATGCAATTTAAAACAACTTGCTATATCTGTAACATAATATGACATTAAATGAAAAGTTATTGTGTAGGTAAGCATGAAAATGGATCAATGGGGGGAAAATTTGATATTTTTGCAATAAAGTCATCATTAGATGAGTGAATGTAATGCCTAATTTTTGTGCAAATCGTCAACTACTTATTAAATTTCAGAAGGAAGAATGCCTTTAAGACATAGTTCACTTTCTGTTGATGAGAATAGTAGTAGACTTTTGCTTACTAATATATCTGTAAATATCTGTAATGAGATAGACATTGGCATGACTGCTACAGACAAAAAAGCATGACTATTGTTGAAAACCTGCTGTGGCCATGTGTTATGAATGTCTACAACCTCCCCAGTAGAGAGGCAAAGGCAAAAAGATTTTCATTGTTCCATCAGAGTCAGGGCTACATCAAGAGACATAGAATATTGTTGTTGCCCTTAGTTACATTTCAGAGGTTGAAAGCAAGTTCCAATTGCTGGAGAAGAGGATTTGGATAATTTGAGCTGGATCTCACATGAAAGCCTCCTTCTCTGAGGACTAGCCTTCTGATAGGGGAAATAAGAAAAGGTGTAAAGGGGGAAGAAAGTAAATACATTTAGAAGAAGGAGATATATAAAAATGACAAAAAAGAACTTTAGAAAAATCTTATAAAGAATAATATTAACCACTCCTCCAAACCTGTAGTATGTATAACTCCATCAATAAATACACATATATAGTTTGAATAATTTCTTCTTATCTGGGCAAGCAAGCAGTGCTTATTCTAGGAACCATTTCACAAAAATTCTAATACAAGATGAGAATAGCCCTCTTTTGAGTTGTTAGCCAATATAGTCTAGAAGACTCCCAAAACATATAGGATAATGCTATTGGCCTTGGTCAATCCCCAGAGATTAAAGGCAAATCTTTGACAAAAACAGCACGCACTTCAGAAATAAAGTGTAGAGCCACCTGTGCTGGAAATGACATGTATGGCCCTTTCCTGAGGACTTAATTTCATAATAGAAGGGGCCAAGGAAGCTTTCAAAGACAAAAGACAGCTAACAGCCCTATTCAGTTAAGATCTGTATGAATCACAATATTTATAAGCATGGCATAATAACCCATGAGTTTAGCAGTTGTACACATAACTTGGTAGAAAAAAGAAAAGCTCTTTAATTAGACTTCAGATCCACTCAGCAAGAGAAAGACTGGAACCCCAGTAAACTATTCATGAAAACACAGTTATTTGAGGAAAATCTACAACTAACTTACTAAGTTAGAATAATACCTAACATCAGTTTACAAACATTTGACTTTGTAGCCACATATAATAACAGTATTCATTCCACATCAAGAAAACTTCTCTTTGAGATACAGGGAAATCATGCAGAAAACCAAAGCCAAAATAATTGTAGTCATAGAGCCCAGTCCCAACAGACATATCAAAATACCCTCCCACTCCTAAGACTCAGGGTACATTATAGATAAGGAGTCAGGAAGATTGTAAAAGATAGAAAATCTGAAAAATTTTATGAGATTATGTCTTCTAGTAATATCAGAAGCAATGTCCTTAGAATATCACTAACGTGACTGATGAAATTGAGCTAAAGAAGTATTTTTGAATATGACTAACTGGACAGAGAAAAGTCCAGTGGGTGTCAACCCTACACAAAAAGCTACAGGCAGTTGTGGAAGTCTGGGAGTGAGAAAGATGGTCTTCCCCAGGGAAGAACACAGGGATTGTTTTGTTCAATGCCAAGCAGTCAGCTCTGAAAACATACATACAGATGGCATTATATGGGCTGAACAAGTTATATTTAGCAATACATATGTACATAAGTACATATCCATTCAATAACAGTTAGTTAAAAAAAGAGGTCGTGAAATTTAAGGAGAGCAGGGAGGAGCATATGGGATGGTTTGAGGAGAGGAAAGAAAGGGGGAAATGCAATTCAACTACAATTTCGAGAATTACAAAGTAAATAACATAAGAAAATATGCAGTCACTGATAAGGGGATATTAACCCAGAAACTAGGAATACCCAAGACACAATTCACATATCAATAGATTTCCAAGAAGATGGAAGGAGAGACCCCTGGTTCTGGAAAGACTGGATGTAGGGGAATACCAGGACAGAGAAGCGAGAGGGGGTTGAATGGGGAATGGGGTTGGGGGGAGGAGGAAGAGGGCTTATGGGACTTTCAGGGAGGGAGGAACTGGGAAAGGGGAAATCATTTGGAATGTAAATAAATAAAATTTAGAAAATTAAAAAAAAAAGAAAATATGCTACTGACAAATTACTATACAAGCATAATTCCTTATGATACTCTTAAATGTATTTTTAAGTAACAGGAACTTTGTGTGTGTTGTGTATGTGTGTATTGAAAAGATGTACAGGTTTTCTTATAATTTTTTTATTCCGAAAGATATCTGGAAACATCCTCATTTGGATTAATTCTATATATGTTATTGTCATACAACAGGACAAAAGCAATTCTTTTCAGTCAGTTGCATGTGAAATTGATTTTTGTAGGCATGTCAGTATCTATAGGGCTGGAGAGATAACTCAGAAATTAAGAATACTTGCTATAGTAATAAGGAGTGGTATATAAACAATACCACCTGAAGCAGGCAGTTTGCAGATGGCTGTGACTTCAGCTCCAAGGTATAGCGTTTTCTTTTGACCTCTGTTGGCACTGGTGTCCATAATCTCCTACAGCCACACAGAGCCACATGCATACAGACATATCATAAGATATTAGAGCAGAATCTCCTTTTCCACCGTATTTGTATTGGAGATGTTTCTGCTTAGTAGTCACCTAAGAGCCTTCTATGCTTTTGTTCCAGAGGAACTGTAGGGAGCATCAGAGGAAACAAAATTGTAATCAAGCAATTACATAGCCAACTTCTGGCCATAGTGTGGTCAGACACTTGGGTTATTTAAACACACCTTCCTTCAGCCTTTAAAAATAAAGATAAGAGAAATGGTTATTCTCATGTGTATGATTTTATTTTATTACTATGTGGGGGACACAGACTGATTGCACCTGTTAATTTATCCATCATTGTTTCAGTGGTGGTCTATTATTACCTCTTCATTTGAATAAACCTGTGAAAGTATAATCTTAGTAAAGTCCTAAAGCAAATGATATAAAGAAGACTGAAAAAGACAGGGAACTTTCCCCTTATCAAACACAACACCAAAATCTTGGTATTCAGCTTAGCCATTTAGTAAGTACACCTTGAATTCACTACTAAATAAAACTTGACTTGATACCATTCTTCTATACATACATTGCAAACTTAAAACTATTCAATTTACTGCAGGCACAGGGGATGGAACAGAGACTGAGGGAATGGCCAACCGATAACTGACCCAATTTGAAACCCATTCCATGGACAAGTACCAATCCCTGACACTATTAATGATACTCTGTTAAGCTTGCAGGCAGGAGCATGTTGTACTCTGAGAGGCTCCACCCAGCAGCTGACTCAGACAGATGCAGATACCCACAGGCAAACAATGGATAGAACTTTAGGACTCTTAGGTAATAATAGGAGAAATGATTATAGGCCCCAAAGGGGATAGAAACTCCACATGAAGACCAACAGAGTCAACTAACCTGGACCCTTGGGGCTCTCAGAGTCTGAATGACCAACTAAAGAACATACATGGGCTGAACTTAGGCCTCCCCACACATGTAGCAGATGTGCAGCTTGGTCTTCATGTGGATTCTAAGCAGCTGGAACCAGGGCTATCCTAAAAGTGGTTGCCTGTCTGTGGGATATGTTCTTCTAGCTGGGCTGCCTTGTCTGGCCTCAGTGGGAAAGGAAGCACCTATCCTTGCAGAAACTTGAAATGTCAGTATGGGGAGGTACACAGGGAAGTCCCTACCAGCTCAGAGGAGAAGGGGAAGAAGGGATAGGGGAAGGATTGTGGGAGGGGTGATCAGGAGGGGACAGCAAGCAGGATGTAAACTGAATGAGTAAAAACTTACATCTAATTTAAAAGCTAACTCAATGTACATAATTATCAAAAAATTATGGATTTGATTGTCACTTATACAATGGTATTAGGTTGGAGCAGATATGATATGAATCAAGTGGATTTATCACAAAAAGATTATAATGAAGATATATATCTATCAAAAAGTGTACACGAAGATTTGTGGCAATCTTGTAATGATAATGACCAATGACAGAACTTACATAACACAATGGTAGCACTTCAAATGAGAGATATATCTCTCCTGAGAAACCATCTCCACCTTAACAACTTTATTTTTGTCATTTCCTTATTTCAGATCTGATTCTCACTACAAGGCTGGCCTTGAACTTACAGAAACCAATCTGCTTCTGCCTCTCATGTGCTAGGATTAAAAGTTGTATGACCGGGGGCTGGAGAGATGGCTCAACAGTTAAGAACACTGACTGCTCTTCCAAAGGTCCTGAGTTCAAATCCCAGCAACCACATGGTGGCTCACAACCACCCATAATGAGATCAGATGCCCTCTTCTGGTGTGTCTGAAGATAGCTATAGTGTACTCAAATATAATAATAAATAAATCTTTAAAAAAAAAAAGTTGTATGACCATCAAACAAGTGAGGTACTTCTATTTGGACCATTACTTCCCAACACTTGAACTTCCAATATTTCTTCTTATCTATTAATCACTATGTATTGTGCTGCACATACTATGCCTCAATACCTATTTATACCCACACGTTACCTACTAGTTTTTAGCTTCTTCCAAGAAAATACTTTGTCCTTGTGGTTACCATTTTTTAAAGTACATAATATCTAATAGGATAATTTGAATATATATTAATGAATGTCCAATTAAACAGATTTGTTTATCATATCTTATATAAGCCTCAAAATAGAAAATATTAGGAGTCACATATTATATTGACTCATATTCTTTCTAGTACCAGTACATTATTTTTTTTAAAATGCAGATTCTTTGATGGGGTAAGGGTAAGAATGTTCCTTTTTTAAAAAAAAATGTTATAAGACAGAATAAAGCTGTTATATGAGACAGGACTACAGATTGCCCTTCAGGGTAAGGATTGAAGTTTGAAAATGGGCAATTCTGGGTATGTGGAAGATCTCTTCTGGAAATGTGAGGAGGGGAGAGCAGCCATGTCGGAGTTATTGGGAGTTCCTAGCACACTACCGAGAACAGCTTAGGCCGTGTAGCCTCACCTTCTGCTTTTCTGTTCTTAGTTGACCAGAACTTTTGAATAAAAAAATAAAATAAAATAAAATAATGAATGAGAATCTTGGAACAAGTCACAGTGTAATGAATGTTTTCAAAGATCTTCAGCCACTTTAAGGCGGAACTCACCAACAGCTAGAAGACAAAATTCTCATCTACCCCAAATATTCCCTCGGCTGTTTTATGATTATTGTCAAAGACAAAAGTAAATATCCAGAACACACCCACTATGACAAAACTTTATTAAAGTGAGATCATCGGGTTAAAAGAATAAACATTTGTAACAGAACCTTAGCAAAGCCAATAATAATTGTAATAAAAGATTTTGGGGAAAAGATAAATGTACCCAAAGTCTATTGGAAAATTATGAAATATAGAAATATATGATCTTTTTGTGAGAGGCAAAAGTCCTTAAATGGATGCTCTGAGATTTTTCTCTAAAATCTCAGAAACAAATTAGGCTGTTTAATGGCAAGGGTACTTTACAGTTGTAATTGAGTTTCTAATTACATTTCATAAGGCTATCCAAATGGTCGCAATCGGATCCAAGAACTCTCAAAAGGTACAGTGTTTTCTTTAAGTCTAGGAAATGAATTGCATGATGACTGCTTTGAATGTGGTAAGGCGGCCTTGTAAAACATATTAGAAAGATGACTCTATGGGCAGAAAACTTGGCCAAATGTCAATAAGTAACATATTATTTATGTATGTATGCATGTATGTATTAAATGAAAAACTTGTTCATAAATTTTAAAAAGTGCAGGGAGGGCTATAAGGAAGGTTCAGAAGGAAGAAAAGGAAGGTAAAATATATTTTCTACTGCTGAAACCTCAGGTACTATCAGACTAACATTTAGGAATAAATTAACAGTGTATTATTAGTTTTTAAACAATTATAATTGCTTTGATTGACAGAAGCAGAAAAAAATTTATTCAACTTCTATTTCATGTCAATAATCAATTCTAACACTTTTATGCAGTTTTATTACCTAGCATTATTCAAACCTGATTTCATATGAGATTTCAAGAATGAAAATTTTACTCATATATTCAAGTAATTAATTAATTAGCTAACTAATCAATCAAAATAGTCTTACCTAGCCTTGAACTCCAGGTGTAGCCTGGGTTGTCTTTGAATGTGATGTAATCTTTTTTCATCTGCAGGCCTGTTTCCTAAACACTGGGATTAAAGATGTGATCCACCAAGCCTGGATTTAAGTTTTTCTTCACCTAGAACTTGCATTGTTCCTGACTAGCCTTGAACTCAGAGATCTGTTTGGCTTTATCTCCTGGGATTAAAGGTGTGTACCGCCATGACTTGATCTAAATTTAGCTGGGTAGAATCTTGTTCCAAAGTCCCATTTTCTTAATCTGCTATCTCCTAGAACACAGGATTTGGTTCCATTTCACTTCCAGGTGCCCATTTAATACTCAAACCATATGTTTTCTATTTTTTCTTTCTAAGCCTGCTACACTTGTTCAAAATGCTCTTCATGAGACTTAACCAGAGAACAAAGTCTATGCTGAGCTTTTTTGAGACTTTCTTTGTCAATGCAATTAATATAAATCTCTTTACCTTAGCCTCAGGTAGAGTCATCATACAAGGGCAAAAAGCAATATTCTTTATCCAAATACTAGAAAAACAGGCTCTATACCACATACTGAAATTGTTCTTGGATACTTCTTGGGCTTGGTCTGCACAGTTCAAATTACTCTCAGCAACAAAATCTTCCATATTTCTACTAGGATAGCCCATTAAGCTCCATTTAAAGCATCCACGGTTTTCCAAATCCAAAGTTCCAAAATCCAAATTCTTCCAAACAAAAGCATGGTTAGGCTTATCACAGCAATACCCCAGTTCCTGGTACCATCTTCTGCCTTAGTTAGGGTTTTACTGCTGTGAACAGACACCATGACTAAGGCAACTTTTAAAAGAACAACATTTAACTGGAGCTGGCTTACAGGTTCATAGTTTCAGTCTAATATCAAGATCAGAAATGGTAACATCCAGATAGGAGGAGCTGAGAGTTCTATATCTTCATCTGAAGGCTGCTAGCAGAATACTCACTTCCAAACAGTCAGGATGATGGCCTTAAAGCCCACACCCACAGAGACAAATCTATTCCAACAAGACTATCATATCTCCTAATAGTGCCATTCCCTAGTTGAACATATACAAACTATCACAAACCCCAAACAATATCACTCCACAGCTCTTCAGTTTATAATGCCTTCTTATTAACAAATCTAGCTAGAGTTCTTGTTGTCCATTTGAGAATACTCATTTTTTAAAAACTTTTATTGATTCTTTGTGAGTTTAACTTTATGAACCCAATCGAACTCATTTCCTCATCACTTTATACCCAACCCTCCACCCTTGAAATACAACCTCAAGGAAAGAAAACCAACAAACCAACAAACAAATGAACCAAAAAAAATCTCATTTTGGAGTGGTAATGTGCCACAGTGTGCCTCCCCCCAATACACCCTTTTCCCAATACTTCTTCATTTGCAAATGTTCATTACAATGAGTCGTCTGTCTAGTCTGAGGTTCCTGGTTTCTGCCACATTGCTATACTGGATCCTTACCGGAATTTTTCCTCAGATATCATGTTGTTGCCCTGCGTCACAGAGATCCTGCAGCTTTGGACTATAGGACCAGCCTTTTCATGCACTCCTGCAGTTCATAGATGGAGTAGATGTTGGGGTAGGCCAACTCAAAGCCTTGGCTGGTAGCTGGGCTGGGGAGACCAGCTGTTCTTCCACACACACCACCAGTGTGATCTCTACAGAACTGCCACAACTAACTTGTCCATTGCTGCAGATAGAAAAAGGGAGAAGAACCAACTCTGCTACTTTCGTGCTGCTGGGGCCAGATCATCATCACCCACACTACCAGGGCCATCTCTATTGTGATGTCTAGGGGAAGGTGCAGAGCCCACTCTCCTGAATGCTGCAGCAGGTTAGAGGCTGGGACAGATCTCCTGTTCTCTTGACTCTGGGGCCAGCTCTCTTCCTTCCTGCAGGTGGCAAGGGTTGATGGGGAGAGGGCATCCCTCCCTTGCCCATGCCACCAGAGAAGTCGTGGGTCCACCTATCCCATCTTAGCACTCTTGGGGCTGGATTGCCCCCTAGTCTCACAATCAGAATCACCTCTACTGTGCTTCCTGCCTGAGATGCATGGGTGGGATGGTGCTCCTTCTCTTCATTGTGCACACATCCTTCTCTGTGTCTTTCTCTTCCATCTCTCCACCACTTACTTACTCATCTTAGTAGCCCCCCGGGCATCTGGGTTTCTGGAGTTGTCTCAGGAGTGTTGTGCCCCACTTGTCACACTTGGCCGAGGGTCATCTTTGGCTTGCTCTGTCAGTCTAGACAATGTGGCCCTGGAATCATTTCAGTCTTTCTCCTCAAAAACCTATGTTCTGCCACGCTCATTGTTCTCCAGTAGACCCTTGCCAGGATGCTATATATCTATGGGTGTTTGTGCTGTAGATTTTGAACGTGTTCATCAAACAGAAAGCAAAGTTAAGAAAGTAACTGAAGATGCAAGTCTGATGCCTCGGGATATATTGTTATGGTTGCTCTGCATAGGTTTGTCCTTGAGTGGCAGTTTGCATGTACATTAAGCCTTTTCTGTTGGTCGGAATTCAACCCATGCCTGTTTGCTTTCTATTCTCTCCAAAGAGAGTCTAAGGTTGCTTTATCAAAGTACACCTAACCTTGGTATTTGATATAAAATAGTATCATGCAAGACTGACAAATTAGGTAAATAGTAAAACAGTGGACCTGGAAAATAGATCATTTTCATTGAGCTTTTGGATTGGGTACTCAGATGTTAAGTACATAAAAAGCAGACTTTAAAGTAGAAATGTTGCTATCATACACAGTATGCATGCCATTATAACTATTTAAATCACAGAGCAGAGAATAATGGAGAGTAAGGTACTGAATGATCAAATGATCAGGACAGATAGTTGCTATGGAAATGACAGGGATTGTAATACTACTGCAAGGGCAGATGGTTACTATTGATGTCCCTCCAAAGAGGACACATAGTAAATGACAAATCAAAGGCCGCTAAGGACAGTTCATAGCATGCATGGGAACTCAGGATGCTTCACTGGCAGCTTCAAAGGAAGGTTTCCGCTGCAGGAAAAGGAATCGAAGTGTGAGGACCAGGCTCAGATCCTGATTTTAAGAACTACAGAGTAGGCTGCTCTAATTAAATATTAAATCTTTCCATCATTTTTGTAATTTTGTATAAAGCACTGGTGATCATGTAAAGTAAGATGATCACATACAAATTGGCAGATATGAATGAGGGCTGGGAATTTCAAGTATAAATTTTCCTTAAGTTATCTCAGTGCTGGGATCAGTAACGTCATAGTGTTAGTTCATTGTATTACTTCTGTTATAAAATAATTTTTAAATACATTTTTCTTTCCAGACCTGGCTCCTGGGATGATGACTCTGAGACTAATTATTTATTATTAAATGCCTAGACCATAAGCCTTGGCTCATTATCTGACTAGCTCTTAACTTATTTAACCGTTTAAACTATTCTATGTCTACCACTTGGTTAGTTACCTCTCTTCAGTCATGCCCCCCATCTTCCTTCATCTGCCTGCTGGTTTATGTTCATCTCCTTAGTCTGTTTTTCTCTCTCAGCTTTCTTAAATCTCTCCTTTTATCTCTTACTATTTCCTATACACCTTTCTCTTCCTGCCGGTGTCTCGTCTCTTATTTCCTGCCTCAGGTCATTGACTTTTTATTGGCAGGTGATATTTATAAGAGATGCTGTGATAGTTTATATATGCTTAGTCCAGGGAATGGTACTATTAGGAGGTGTGGCCTTGCTGGAGTAGATGTTTCACTGGGGACCTGGGCTTAAGACACTCATCTTAGCTGCCTGGAAGTCAGTCTTCCACTAGCAGCCTTCAGATGAAGATGTAGAACTCTCAACTCTGCCTGCATCATGCCTACCTAGATGCTGCCCTGCTCCTGCCTTGATGATGATGGACGGAACCTGTGAAACTGTAAGCCAGCCTAAATGTTGTCCTTTATAAGACATGGCTTGGTCATGGTGTCTGGTCACATCAATAAAACCATAACTAAGAAGTTGGTACCAGAGACAGGGGTATTGCTATGATAGGTCTGACCATGCTTTTGTTTGGAAGAATGTGGATTTGGGGACTTTGCATTTGGAAAGCAGTGGAATGCTTTAAGTGGGGATTAATGGGTTATCCTAGTAGGAATATGGAAGAGTGTTGCTGAGAGTGGTTTGAATTGTTTGGACCTGGCCAAAGATGTTTCAGTGGAGAAGAATTTCAGTATGTGACCTAGGGACTGTTTTTGTGGTATTTTGGTAAGAATGTGGCTAATTTTTTCCCTTGTCTGAAGAATCTGCCTGGGTCTAAGGTGAGGAGACTAAGATTAATTTCACTGATAAAGAAAGTCTCAGAAACACCCATCATAGACTTTGTTCTCTGGTTAAGTCTCATAAAGAGCATTTTGAACAAGCATAGCAAGCTGAGAAAGGAAAAATATAAAATATATTGTTCAAGTATTAAAGGGGCACCAGGAAGTGAAATGGAGCTGAATCCTGTGTTCAAGAATATTAAATTGAACCCCTGGTCCTGGAAAGACTGGATGTAGGGGAATGCCAGGACAGAGAAGCGAGAGGGGGTTTAATGGGGAAAAGCGGGAGGGAAGGGAGCTTATGGGACTTTCGGGGAGGGAAGAAATGGGAAAGGGGAAATGATTTTGAATGTAAATAAAAAAAACTTAGAAAATGAAATTTAAAAAAAGAATATTAAATTGAATTAAGGGAGTAGGGCTTTGGGGCAAGATCCTACCCAGATAAGTTTAGATCTAGGCATGGTGGTACTCACTTTTACTCCCTGGAGATAAAGCCAAACAGATCTCTGAGTTTAGCCTGGGACAGAGCAAGTTCTGGATATAGAAAAGGTTAATTCCAGGTGTGGTGGCACACACCTTTAATCCCAGCATTGATAAAGTGTCAGAACAAGGAGGGGGGCATGTTCTAGCCCCAGCAAGCAACAAAACTAAGTTGACATCCCATGTCCCTCTTTACATCTAATACTGGATAGAAGAGAGAGAAGAATAGAGAGGAAAAAAGAAAGAAAGAAATCCCTGAGTCTAACCTTTGTAATGTTTCTTCCCAGATTTAAGACCATAACTATTGTGGATTTGGTTTAGTGCTTATATTATGTTAATTGGGTCCCCAAATTACATGAGAATTCCCATGTCTACCTGTAAGACACTGACAGTCTCTGCCCTCAACTGGTTCTAATTGGTAAATAAAGTTGCCAGTGGTCCATGGCTGGGCAGAGAGACAGAGGCAACAAGGAATGCCAAGAAGGTGGTGGTAGAATTGTCAGGCCAGAGAAGTAGGAGGATCAGACTTAAGAGTTGCAGGAGAGGAAGCATCTAGACCTGGTGACCCCTTCCCCAATGGGTCTAGGGTGGCAAAGATAAAGTAGAGATTTTAGAAAGTAATAACTCAGGAATATTGGAGGGGAGAGTGTTTTAGCTGTGGGGAGATTAGGAAGTGCCCAGCCACTGAACAGTTTAATACATATTTTTAATACATATTAATCTCTCTCTCTCTCTGTCTCTGTCTCTGTCTCTTTCTCTTTCTCTCTGTCTCTGTCTCTCTCTGTGTCTCTGTCTCTGTCTCTCTGTCTCTGTCTCTCTCTCTCTCTCTCTCTCTCTCTCTGTGTGTGTGTGTGTGTGTGTGTGTGTGTGTGTGTGTGTGTCTTTCATTTGTTAATCTAGAACATTGGGAGTTAGCAAGAAATGAGCAGTCCCAGCAATTGGGGAATTCAGAGAAGATTAACAATTTACACACTATACTCTTAAATGACAACAAACATGATCCTTAAAACAACCCAAAAATCATTCACCTCATCTTTAGGGAATGGAGAGTAATTTTCTTAAAATTACTTCATGTTGATTTGGAACATGATTTTTACTTTTATTTTTTCTGAGTAACCAAGAAAATTGGGAAAATGGTCAAGTCTTAAGAAAGATTAAGAAATGATTGTTGTCTGGTCTCTGCATGCTCAGAACGTCCAGACTTAAGTAAAGTCTGGTCATCTGTTTGGGGAAGTTGTCTTGAATGCACAGGTGCCTTCTCAGGCCTCAGCATGTGACTAGCCAGCAAATGTTCAGCCAGTAGGAGCTCCCTGCTCGGGTCTCCAGCACTCTCCCTTAGCCTCGTACCTGACTAGGAAACTGCTTTGAAAAGTACTGTAGGTCAGAGCTGCTTCTCTTTCTCTTCAGCCTGGGCTTCTTAAAGGCACCCATTTTCCTATTCAGCAGGCTCCTTTTAAAAGTGCATTTTTTCCCCTTTACCTTTGTAGATGCACCAGGCAACTCCATCTGGCCACTCCCAAGCCTGGCCTCAGTTGCTAAGCAACCATTTAAATGAACAAAACTAAGAGCTTCTCTTACTCTGTTCAAGCTTGAATTTCTTTCTTTCTTTTTTTTTATTTTCTATATTTTTTTTTATTTACATTCCAAATGATTTCCCCTTTCCTGCTTCCACCCTCCCCGAAAATCCCATAAGTCCCCTTCTCTCCCTCTGTTCCCCATTCAACCCCCTCTTGCTTCTCTGTCCTGGCATTCTCCTATATCCAGTCTTTGCAGGACCAGGGGTCTCTCCTTTCATCTTCTTGGAAATCTTTTGATATGTGAGTTGTGTCTTGGGTATTCCGAGATTCTGGGTTAATATCCCCTTATTGGTGACTGCATACCATGTGTGTTCTTTTGTGTTTGGGTTATCTCACTAAGGATGATATTTTCCAGTTCTGATCATTTGCCTAAGAATTTCATGAATTCATTGTTTTAATTTCTGACTAAATTCTTGCCTGACATTCAGTGCCAATAGAGCCGCACTGTCTCTCAATCAGGACTTTACTAATCTTAGATACTATGCCCAACTGTGGATGCCATCTGTTAAAATAATTTTTAAATTCCATTTTCCTTTTTTGCCCCAGCTCCTGGAATGATGACTCTGAGAATAAATTTTTATTATTAAATGTCTAGGTCCTAAGCTTTGGCTCACTTTCTGAATAGCTCTTAATTTATTTAACCATTTAAACTATTCTATGACTACTACTTGGTTAGTTACCTCTCTTCAGTCCTGGCCCCCTTCTTTCGTCATCTACCTGCTGTCTCCTTAGTGTTTTTCTCTAGGATCTCTTGAATTTCTCCTTTTATTTCTTACTATTTCCAAGAAACCTCTCTTCTTCCTGCTAGTGTCTCACCTCTTATTTCCCTGCCTCAGTTCATTGATCATTAGCTTTTTTATTGACAAGTGATGTTTGCAAGAGATTTTCTCTACAATTCTGTGCTGTGGAAAGCACACTGAGTGGCATGTCATAGGCATGGATACCTGAATAGTGCTTCTGATGGAGGCACTGCTAGCCCATTGCATATGCACATCCTATGTATGAATGTGTGTATGCTCTGTGTATGTATGTATTCATGCATGTATGTATGTATGTATGTATATATATACATATACTCCCTACTTCAATCTACTTGATCAATGGTCCTACCTAATTTGGTGATTAACATTATAGTAGGTGCATTAAATTGGTAAAGGGAATTGGAGTTTATAGAAATAAGATGATCAACACTAGACTTTATCATTTCCCTCTTTCATTCTCTCGCATTAAATGAAAGTTAAAGATTATTCTCTATTACATAAATAACTGTGGTTAAAGGTGTGAGTGAATCTATAGTATCATCTCTTTTCTTATTAAAAGCCCTTGATGAAAACTTAGATGATGCTTACTATGGCTATCTACCATATCACAATCCAATAAACTGATAACAATATGCTACATTATTTTGTTTTGTAAAATAATATATTTTGTACCTTCTTGGCTCTATTCTTACATCATTACTATATTTAAATAAAGCATAATTTGTATCCTAGGTCCCTGACATAGCACAAATAGGTATATAATAACATTTTAAAATTGTTCTTTCAAAGGAAAATAAATTTTGGTATATATGTATATGCATATGTATATGTGTATGTATATGTATATATGTATATGTGTGTGTATACTTATTTAAACTAAAACATCTTATTGGATAAGAACAAATGAGATGTTTTCTAAATATTAAGGCAAAAGTAATTAGAGATATTGGTTCATAGGGATAAAAAAATCACTAAATGTTCCTTTTGTAATCTTTGGAACTTAAGGAATTAATTTGCAGTCAAAGGCATGCTGGCGTTTATAAGGAGTCAGTGTCTAATAGTTTTCATATATGAACTAGAGAGGGATGAAGGTATACTGATTTGGTGGACTGCCTCACCAACATTCATGAAGTCCTGGGTTTATCTCTAATAACATAGACAGGGCCCAATGGCATAGGCCTACAACCAATACCAGAAAGGTGGAGAAGGGAACCATCTCTATTGTTTGAGAGTTTGAGAGTAACCTGTCTGAGAAAAGAGGAGAGGAGAAGTGAGGGAAGGGGATGGGATTAGATGGAAGAGAAGGGATGATAAAAAGAGAAGAGAGAAGGAAAGGAAAGGAGGTATAAGAGAGAAGAGGAATAAGTGCATTTAATCAGGAAATCTGATTAACAGAGAGATGTTTATAAATATTAGCTCTGTCATAAATGCTTTGATTGGAGTCCTGCTTGCAAGATATACTTGTGAAATGATGTCACAAAGCTTGTAGGAGTAACAAACCAATATCTGATTTGACTTAAGTCAAATTGAACCCACATCTGACAGTGTTTGAGTGACCAAGAACCTGAGACTAGAAAACCAAGGAACCTAGGAGAAAAGGAAATAATTTTTCTAAAACAAAACAAAACAAAACAACAACAACCAATTACTTCCAATGTCACTGTCCTTTATTCATGTTTCAGTCCCTTGCTTAGCCATTACCAGAGAAACTTCCTCCTACAGCAGATGGGAATAAAAAGAAACCCAGACCCTGATAATACTCAGTGTTCCAAGAGCTCTTGAAACACTTGCCCCTAAATGGTATGCCTTGATCACATGAGGACTCTGGGAAGAATGAAAGAGTCAAAGGGGGATAGAAGACACCAAGCAAACAAGGTCCTATGAATCAACAGCATCAAAACATGTATGAACTTACAAAGACTGAGGCAGCATTCGTGAGGCCATATACTTCCACCCTAATCCAGAATCTATCTTCAATTGATAACAATCCAGAATCTATCTTCAATTGATAACAATTTACAAAGGAAAATTTTGTTTTCTTCAAGGTAGTCTCAACTGGAAAACAAACTACTCTTAAAGATAGGCTTCATGCCCAGCAGTAGAACCAAACAGAAAATAAACACAGCTGCATTTTTTTAAATTTTTTTTATTTTTTTATTTTTTTTTATTTTTTAATGAAAAAGGAAGTAAAAATATTTTATGATAAAATTAAAGATTTACATGGAAAATGTTTCTGACAAAATTGAAGAAGCATATAGAAAAACACATTGAGATTGACAATTTTCATGGAAAATTAAAGAGTAAAATGGTAGACATGAAAAACATTACTAAATTAATTGAAAAAGGAAGTAGAAACATTTTATGATAGAACTGAAGATTTACATGAGAAATATTTCTAATAAAATTGTAGAAAAATATAAAATAACATTAAAATTGAAGATTATCATGGAAAATTACAGATAAAATGGTAGGCATAAAAATATTTCTAAGTAGACTGAAAGTGGAATTATAAACATTTTTTATGCCTACCATTTTGGTCTTATAATGGTATGCTTGGATATTAAAAAAAAATTATCTTAGCTGCCAAGTTCCACTAAAGCATACCCAACAGCAATAGATTGGACCCTGTCCCCTGAATTCCATTTTCTGACCCACAGTTCTGCCTGCATTCCTGGAAGGGTGCTGGAACTAAGGAAAACAAGGTAAGATGCCACTTCAAACTTGCCCACCAAGTCCTCTTAAAATGCACAGAACAGTCTTAAACTGCACCCCATTACTTGGATTCCATTTTCCATCCTACAACTACTTGTGCTCCCCTAGAGGACATTCTGGCACCAGAGACCCCAGACCATACTGTTTCTAGGAACCTCAAAGTGAAGGTTAGCTCCCAAATCCCCAGAGGCCACATCGGCCAAAAATATCCTAGGTAGTCACCAGAACACTAGGCCACTCATTCAAGAAGATAGAGAAAAAAACAGGAACCGAGGAAGGAAAACAACAACAAAACAACAACGGGACTCAAAGGGAGGAGCCTTAGATGAAATACCTAAAATGGGGAGAGCGAACTTGTAAAGTGTAGTGGGAAATCTTAAAAAAGAACCCACCAACACTCTGTGCTCCTGCTTCTCTAAGCCTGCCAACTTCCCCGAGGGACCAGACCAGCAATTCTCTCCAGCTAGTCCTAGCAGTATCCGATTCCTGTGTTCCCAAGCTCTGGCTCGATTGTTTATGGAGCCAATAGTTCCCTCTCTGCCATACACCCCTGTAATCAGGGGGCCCACATTCCAGATACCAAGTAAATCAAAACTCTTGAAGCTTATAATTAACCAGTGAGATTTATGTATCAATAAATTCACAATCTACAAGATGTCAATACAATAATTTCAGAACCAATTGATAATGATAAAAGCTTTATCCCAACTATTCTAAACTTATGATATCATAACTAACTACCTGTGGCTCGTTCCAGCCATGCCTCCATCTTGGCCTTCCTCTCTCTCCCCTGAGATGCTCCCTTTCTCTGTAACTCTTTGCTCCTCCTCTCTTTCCCTGACCAATCACAGGTCTCCTGCTGCACTAATATAATTGGACAGGGAAAATCCTGTGACAGTGGAGTCTACCTCTAGTAGAAAGACAGGACATCGAGTGGAAAGATGGGGTTGCCATTCCACAGTCAAAATTCTGACCCAGAATTGTTCCTGTCTAAAATAACTACAGGGACACAAAATGGATTAAAGACTGAAGGAAAGATGGTCCAGTGATTGGCCCAACTTGGGATTCATCTCAAGGGGAGTCTCCAAGACCTGACACTATTACTGATGCTACAGTGTGCTTACAGTCAGCAGCCTAGCTTGGCTGTCCTCTGAGAGACCCAACAAGCAGCTGACTGAGACAGATGCATATACACACACCAACCATTAGATTGTAGTAAGGGAGTCCTGTGGTTGAATTAGGGAAAGACTGGAAGAAGCTGAGGAGGAAGGCAATCCCTTAGGAAGACCATCAGTCTCAACTAACCCAAATCCCTGAGATCTCTCACTCAGCCACCAAACAGGCAGCATACATGAAGTGGTATGAGGCCCCTGACACATATATACCAGAGGACTGCTGGGTCTGGCCTCAGTGGGAGAAGAAGCACCTAACCCTCAAGAGACTTGCGACTCCAGGGAGTGGAGAAGCCAGGCAGGGGGAGGGTGGGGTATCCTCTTGGAGACAAAGGAAGGAGGAATGGGATGAGGAACTGTGGGAGTGAGGACTGGGTGGGAGCAATAGTTGGATGGTAAAGACATAATAATAATAATAATAATAATAATAATAATAATAATAATAATAATGATAAATAGTTTAAAGGACTAAAATAAGTAAAATTAAAAACTATTGACACATAAAGAACATTTTATATTTTAATGAGATAAAAATAGGAGCAAAGTCAGGAGCTTATCATAAGTAAAAAATTGAAGTTGTAGTTTGTTGTTAAATTAAAATGATTCTCCATTGTTGACATGGAGGAGGAGTCCCTGAAATCTTATATTCTTTGATAGAACATGAAGAGAATCATTTCCAAAATCATTTCAAATCAACTTAGGTTCATGGGTTTCTGGTTTACAAACAATACTTTTTTCTTAATAACAGTAAAAATTTAGTCACTGCTAAGTGGATATTAGCAAAAACGTACAGAATACCCAAGATACAACCCTCAGACTTCAGGAACCTTAAGAAGTAGGAAGGTCCAAGTATGGATACTTCAATCCCACTTAGAAGGGGGAACAAAATGATCATGGGAGGCAGAGGGAATGAGGGACATGACTAATAGAGAGGATAGGGACGGGAAAGGGGGATAGGATCAGGTACGGGAGAAGACATGAGAGAAGCCCAGAGGGCCAGGAGAATGAATGGAAGTATGCAGCAGTGGAGAGTGGGGGTGAGATGGAGAACATCTAGAATTTCCTAGAGACCTGGGATGTGAGAGAGTCCCAAAACTCAATGGGGATGACCTTATCCAAAATGCCCAAAAGTAGAGAGATGGGACCTGAAGGAACTACCTCCACTAGATATCCAGACACCCACAACACCCATCTTCAAAATTTTTGACCCAGAATTGCTCCTATCTAAAGGAATTGCAGGGACTAAAATGGAGCAGAGACTGAAAGAAAGATCATTCACTGACCGGTCCAACTTGGGATCTATCTCTGGTGTAGGAACCAAAACTTGACACCATTATTGATCCCATGTGGTTCTTGCAGATAGGAGCCTACCATGGCTGTCCTCTGAGAAGCTCTACCAACAGCTGACTGAGACAAATGCTAAAACTATTCTCAAGAGTAAAAGAACGTCTGGGGGAATCAGTATCCCGGACCTCAAGCTGTACTACAGAGCAATAGTGTTAAAAACCACATGGTATTGGTACAGTGACAGGCATGTAGATCAATGGAACAGAATTGAAGACCCAGAAATGAATCCACACTCCTATGGTCACTTGATCTTTGACAAAGGAGCTAAAACCATCCAGTGGAAAAAAGATAGCCTTTTCAACAAATGGTGCTGGCTCAGCTGGAGGTCAACATGCAGAAGAATGCAAATTGACCCATTCTTATCTCCTTGCACTAAGTTCAATTCCAAGTGGATGAAGGATCTCCATATAAAACCAGACACACTGAAACTAATAGAAGGGAAACTAGGGAAGAACCTTGAACATATGGGCACAGGGGAGAATTTCCTGAACAGAACTCCAATAGCTTATGCTCTAAGATCAAGAATTGACAAATGGGACCTCATTAAATTACAAAGTTTTTGCAAGGCAAAAGACACTGTCAAAAAGACAAAGCGGCAACCAACTAACTGGGAAATGATCTTTACCAACCTTACATCCGACAGAGGGCTAATATCCAATATATACAAAGAACTCAAGAAGTTAAACTCCAGAGAGCCAAGTAACCCTATTAAAAAATGGGGTACAGAGCTAAACAAAGAGTTCTCACCTGAAGAATATCTAATGGCTGAGAAGCACCTAAAGAGATGTTCATCATCCTTAGTCATTAGGGAAATGCAAATCAAAACAACCCTGAGATTCCATCTCACACCAGTCAGGATGGCTAAGATCAAAAACACAGGAGACAGCAGTTGTTGGCGAGGATGTGGAGAAAGAGGAACACTCCTCCACTGCTGGTGGAATTGCAGGCTGGTACAACCACTCTGGAAAGCAGTCTGGCAGTTCCTCCGAAAACTGGGCATGACACTCCTGGAGAATCCGGCTATACCACTCCTGGGCATATACCCAGAGGCTTTATCTGCATGCAATAAGGACACATGCTCCACTATGTTCATAGCAGCCTTATTTATAATAGCCAGAAGCTGGAAAGAACCCAGATGTTCCTCAACAGAGGAATGGATTCAGAAGATGTGGTATATCTACACAATGGAATACTACTCTGCAATTAAAAACAATGAATTCACGAAATTCCTAGGCAAATGGTCAGATCTTGAAAATATCATCCTTAGTGAGGTAACCCAATCACAAAATAACACACATGATATGCAGTCACTGATAAGGGGATATTAACCCAGAATCTCGGAATACCCTAGACACAATTCGCATAGCAATAGATTTCTAAGAAGATGGAAGGAGAGACCCCTGGTCCTGGAAAGACTGGATGTAGGGGAATGCCAGGACAGAGAAACGAGAGGGCGTTGAATGGAGAAAAGAGGGAGGGAAGGGGGCTTATGGGACTTTCGGGGAAGGAGGAAACGGGAAAGGGGAAATGATTTGGAATGTAAATTTAAAAAAAAAGAAATATTGCTAAAGCATAAAGCACACATTGAACCTCACACATTAACAATGGCAGATAATAATATCCAACTCTTACCAATGGACAGGTCATACAGACAGAAACTAAACAGAGAAATAATAGAACTAAGAGATGTTGTGACTCAAATGGTCTTTACAGAAATCTACAGAACATTTATCCAAACACAAAAGAATATGTATATTCTCAGCACCTCACAGAAATTTCTCTAAAACAGACCACATACTTAGTCACAAACCAAGTCTCAACAGGTACAAGAAAATTGTATAATCCCCTGTATCTTATTAGATCACCATGGAATAAGCTAGATGATAATAACATCAGAAGCAACAGAAAGCCTACAAACTTATGGAAGTTGAACAACTCTACTCAATAACCACTGGGTCAAGGAAGAAATACAGAAAGAAATTATTCATAGAATTCAATGAAAATGAATGTATAACATCCCCACACTTATGGGACACAATGACAGCAGTGCCAAGAGGAAAGTTCTAAGTGCCTTTATACATAAATTATTGAAGTATCATACTATCATCTTAACAGCACACCTGAACACTCTAGACCAAAAAGTAGCAAACACATTCAAGAGAAGTAAAGGGTTGGAAATAATCAAATTAATGACAGGAATCAATAAAATAAAAACAAAGAGAACAATACAAAGAATCAATGAAACAAAGACTTGGTTCATTGAAAAAAAGTGACAAGATTGACAAACCCTTAGCCAAACTAACTAAAAAGCAGAGAAAGAGTATCCAAATTAACAAGATTGGAAATGAGAAGGACAGCATAATCACAGGTACTGAGGAAATCTGAAGAATCATATAGTCTTATTTCATAATCTTGTATACCACACAATTTGAAAATCTAAACAAAATGGACACATTTCTTGACAAGAAAATTTCAAGACAAATAAAAATCCCAGGGTCACATGGTTGTAGCACAATATTCTACCAGAATTTCAAAGAAGAACTAATACCAATACTTCTCAAATTACTTCAATAATAGAAACAGAAGGAGCATTGCCAAATTCATTTTGTGAGGCCACAATAACCCTCATACTTAAACCACACAAAGATTCAACTGAAAATATCAGATCAATCTCCTGTTGTGGGAAATACTGAAAGAACGGCAAGTTCCTGTGCTACAATGGACACTGGTTGGCCATTTGGCTCCAGCAGGATGTTCTCATCTCAGCAGATTCTCTGGCCCAGAGCTCCTGAGTTCTCTTGGCAGGTCACTGCCACATCAGCCCAAATGCAATGACTGCCCACTTCGAGGTTAGCTATCACAATTCCCAGTAACCAGGTAAAATCAAAACTTTAGAAGCTTATAATTAATAAGTTAGATTTATATAACACAAGATGCCCACACAATAAATTCAGAACCAATTGATAATGGTATAAGCTGTCCACCTAGATTAGACAAGTTACCCCAATTATTTTATCCCTATATGACATTATATCAATCTGTGGCTTTTTAAAACCACACAGAATCTGAACCATCCTGTTCATCCTCCAATTTGCCTCCTTCTCTTCTTCTCCTGTCTCATTCCCTGTCTTTGCAACTCTTAGCTCTGCTTCCCTTTTGTCTGTTCAATCACAGGCCTCCTGCTGCACTAGTATTTAAATTTATTGGACAGGGAAAATCCTGCCACAATCTCCCTTAGAAACATTGATGCAAAAGTACTCTATTAAATATTTGTAAAACGAATCTGAGGAAACATTGAAAATATCATCCACCATTAAGTAGGCTTCATTTCTGAGATGTAGGTAAGGTTATTCCACTAATCCACTATATAAATAAATTGAAAGAAAAAAATATATGACCATCTCACTACATGTTGAGAAAGCCTTACATAAAATACAACACCCCTTCAATATAAAGGTCTTGGCAAGATCAGGGATACAAGACTCATACCAAAACACAGTGAAGGCAATGAAAAGCCAGCCAATAGCCAACATTAAATTAAATGAGGAGAAACTTAAAGCAGTTCCACTAAAATCAGGAAGAAGACATGGATGTCAACTCTCTATCTATTCAATATAGTACTTGAATTAATAACTAGAGCAATAAGACAATTAATGTAGACCATTTGGATACAGATTGGAGTGGAAGAAGTCAAATTATTGTGATTTGCAGATGATATCATAGTATCCATAAGTGACCCAAAATTCTACTAGAAAACTGCTATAGCTGTTAATCAACTTCAACAAAGTGGCTGAATACAAATTAACTCAGTAGCCTTCCTATACACCACTGTTAAATGGGCTGATAAAGAAATTAGATAAAAATATACTCTTTATAAGAGCCACAGTAATATGAAATATCTTGATGTAACTCTAATCAGGCAAGTGAAAGAGCTATATGAACTTCAGGTATCCGAAAAAAGAAATTGAGGAAGAGAGCAGAAGATGGAAAGATCTCCCCTGCTCATGAATTATTAGGATTATCATAATAAAACTGGCCATCCCACTTAAAGCAATATTGTGATTCAATAAAATTTTCATTAAAAGTCTAATACAGTTATTTATAGACTTTGAAAGAACAAGACTGATCTTCACATGGAAAGTAAATAATCCAGGAGAGTTACAGCAATACTGTATGTACTATAGAACAACTTCTGGGAGTATAAACAACCATGATTGCAAGCTGTACTACAGAGAAGACATAATAAAATCTGCATGGCACAAGCATAAATACAGACAGTTTGATAATGGAATTGAGTTGATGAACTAGAAATTAAATCTACCTACCTATGGACCCTTGAATTTTTAGTTAAAACATACAAAGGAGAAAAAAAGCATCTTCACGAAATGCAGCTAGTCTAAATGGATGTCGCCATGCAGAAGTATACAAATAGATCCATATATATCACTTTGCACACACACACATACACAACTCAACATACACACACACACGTATGTCTATGTCTATGTAATCTCTTTTACGCTACAGGACCTAACATTTATATTATGACTTCCAGTTTAGTTTTCTTATAAGATTCTTAGCTCAAATTTTGAGAATTTCTAACTATAGACCTCATCTCTTCGTAGTCACATCGTCACATAAATCCCCTGATTCTGCTCCCAGGATCTCTTCTACTCAATTTGTACTATAAAATATGCTTATGCCAGGGAAGAAAGATAGCGAAAGATAGCCTATTTCATGGGTACCTTCCTTTTGCTTTATTAAGATTTATTTCTATGTCTGGATTCTCTCTGTCTCTCTGTTTCTCTGTCGTCTCTCTCTGTTTCTCTGTCGTCTCTCTCTGTCTGTCTCTCTGTCTCTCTGTCTCTCTGTCTCTCTCTCTCTCTCTCTCTCTCTCTCTCTCTCTCTCTCTCTGTATGCGTGCAGCTGCCTATAGAGTCCAGAAGAGAGCATGGGATCTGGGTTCTGCTGGAGCCAGTGTTACAGGGGGTTGTGAGGCACTGTACATGGTTGCTGGGATCCAAACTCAGGTTCTCTGCAAGAGCAGTTTGAGATCTTAACTGCCGAACCCTCTTTCCAGCTTCCTATCCTTCATTTTCTGTAACTGCCCACAGTTACATCAAACCGTTTACCTGGAAGGGAAGCTGGAGATGTTTGGGAAGGTGATGAGAAGAGAATGAGACCAAGACAATAGCTGCTGTTCAAAGTCTCAAGGTTTAATGGAGGATTCAGAATTTAAAGTTTCAGGCATGACCCTTCTCACAAATTCCAGGGTATGTTCAGGGGAACTGGTCTGACTGTTCACTGGGCATTGGCTCAACTGCTCAGGCAGCAGGGCAGGTCACCTGTTTAATTCAGGAATTAGTAGATCTGGAAGAATGAGGAGCTTCACCTAGGTCTGAGCACTCTAACCTAGGTGGAGGGGATTATGCCTAATGCAGGAATTCCTGCTCAAAGCCTGGGAGAGGAAGGCACAATTTTCTAAGTCTTACAGATTCTTGTACATTTTAACCTTTCTGAATTTTAATTGCTCCTCTGATCCTGACACTTTCTTTTGAAATTTTTTCCAATTAGGCTTTTTCATTGAGGGATCTCTCAGTCCTCCACCATATAAGAGAGCAAACTCTATGAGTGATTTGTTCTTCCCCAGAAACTCATTATCACATGCAGCAATGGGGCATTAAATATGAACTTTTAATAACTATATTTATTTATTATTTGAGAATTCATTACTAGATGATTTGATCTTATTCACGCCAGTTCCTTTCCTTGATCTCTTCAAGATATATCTCCATGTCTTTATACACTTTCAATTTTGTATCTTTTTTAAAAATGAGTTTAATAAGCAATTGACTCTAATTTTTGCTGTCCATATACTTCAGAATATGAGGCTGTTTACTGGATCATGGTTAAACTGCCAGAAGCAACTATTTCTCACCTAGAATCTATAAACTGTTAATAGCTTCTTTGTTAGGGATATGGTCTCATGAAACCTTCTGCTTTCCATGCTAGAAGGTTAACTTGTTTGCTCTTGTACAGTTCTATGCTGACAACCACAGCTACTGAATATCTGTGAGTTCAGAGGTCCTGTCTTGTCAAAAAGACATTGTTTTACTCTAGGCCTCTTCAACCTTGGTGTTTCTAATCTCTCTCTTCCCTCTTCCTGATGGTCCCTGAACTTTTAGTGAGCTTTTAGCAATTCTTTTACAGTTTGTCTCCTAGCCAAGCTAGCTCCCAAATACTTGAAATTATAATATTGTATTTATTTATCAAGCTTTAAGGGCATTTCAACTTAACAGAATTACTCTCTTTTAATCCTCTAAACGAATCTGACTACCTTCCAGCCAAAACCCCTGAGATACTTCCATGTTATGGCTTTCTGTGCTCAAACTGTTTACTCATAGTCTCTCTTAGACTTTCTTCCCATGGCTAAATCCCACTTTCTTTCTCTCCAGCCCCCATCCTGACTGGAAGGAAGTCTTGCCCTATTCTCTCTCCTGCTCTGTCATTGGCTATTCAGCATTTATTGACAAATCAGAGAATAAGTGGAGAGCAATGCTTTCACAACATTGAGGCAGGAGACACTCAGAGTTAATATTGCAACCAGATATGGGGGGCACAGAAATCAGCATTTGAATTTTACAGTGTACAATAACATTATGCCTACATTGAGTCTTGGCAGAGGTATGTAATAAAAAGTTCCCATCTGTGGCTGAGCACGCCACACTCACTTATTCTCAGTTTTTATTACAGAAAAAGCAGCAAACAGAATACACTTTTTTCTTTTTATGTTTACTTCATAAAAAGTATCCTTACTACTTCAAATGGCATAGCCAAGGACTCAATAAACAGTTGTTGAATAAAAGGTAAGCTTTATGCATTTTCATATATAATAAATACCTGAAATTAAAACAAATTATATAAGCTTTCCTAATATACTAGATATAAAGACATAGAATAGACCTGGCTTATGGAAAGCAAACAAGAAAAAATAAGTTTTATTATTAGTGGTACAGTACTGATTTATGTGGTATGTGGCAGTAAATCAATGGATTTTAATACTTTTTCCTTTCCTCCACAATTTCTTTGATTTATTTCCAATGTTGAATTTCTACCCTTGATTACCCTTAAGAGAATCACAGTCAAAGAGAAAAGCAAAGAACAATGAAAAGGCTAAATTTAGACCACATCAATAAAAATGTATGCTCCCTGAATTAGATATACAAGTGAATACTGATCCATAATTCCAGAAGAGATATGAGATCAAATAATGTTAAGAGATTTTAAAATCTTACCCATCTGAGCAGTAGAAATAGAAGAAATCATTTAAAATTAAATTGTGTCGTCAAAACTTCATTTACATTCTGGAAACCCTTTACCATTAAATGATGAAGAGATTATGCAACTAATGATTCCAAAATGACAACAATAACATTAATTATAAATCTATCAGTGGAAAAATAAGCAACATGAGCAAATACTATCTTTTGAAATAATAGACAAATACATGCAAAAGTAGGAATAACTCCCAAGACAATCGGTAACCGAATTAAAGAGTGCCATTCAGAATAAAAAATAGAATTTGAATATAGGATAACTAAGAAAGGGTCAGTTGTAGTTAACTAATAAACACAAAAAACACTCTGTTCTAAAAACATGGGAAAATATAAAAAGTAAAAATAAAATAAGAATTGGTGTAGATATGCTAACATTGGCAATAGTTTTAAGCAAGTAGAATTATTATGGCTAAAAATATATTTCAATATACAATAGGGGGGTAATTAATTCTGAATTTGAATGTATATATAGGTTCATACTATGAAAAGTAAAACTCATAGAACTTAAAAAGAGATATAATAAAGAAGCATCACCATCGACTCAGTGTTCACACATCTCTCTTAGTAATAGAACAAACATAAAAAATGGTGATTTTTTTTTAAGTAAAGCCACATTAATAGTCAGGTATTGAGGTTGGCTAATCTATTTTTAGCTTCTTTGAGTATGAAATATCTAAGGTATGTCAAAGAGCAGCTCCTAACCCAGCTGTGAGGACTTCCTGGAGATGATCAGATTATATCAAAGATTTCATCCATTGCTGTAGTGAGAATCAGAACAGCCAATTTGGAAGGAGCTATGGAGCATGATTTTATGGGAGTGACTGTAAGTGTGACTGCAGGTTGTAACTTGTCTGGTGCCTTTTGTAGTTCAGTCTTGGATTTTTGCAGCCATAATAAATTGGGAGAGCATAACATGAAGGTCCTTGAGCCCACAGATCAGTTCAATGTATCCTGAAGTATTAAAATAGTTAAAATAATTAAATATTAATTTAATTTAAGTAGTATGATTAAAATAATTAAGTAAATCCTGGCCGCACATTTCATGCTACCCACCACTTTGTTCTGGGTTTCTAAATGAAAGACACCGACACACAGCCTTTATATTTTGATATGCCTAAAATAGCTGAATGGTTGGACCACTTCCTAATCCATCTCCCTCTAATGATCCTGAGTTAACTTAACATTTACTACATTCTGTTTTCTACCTCGGCTGCCCTGGACACAGCTGGGCAGTCCTCTTGGACCACACTCTCTCTGCTTCTATGTGTTGGCTATGCCTCCTTGTCCTGTACTTTCTCAGGCATGGTGTCTCTCCTCTCCTTCTCTTCCTTCTTCTCCCTTTCTTCTCTTTCCTTCTCCTTCCCCTCTGTCCCTAGCCCAAGAATCCTAAAATTCTGCCTCTGTCTGCTCTGCCCAGCCGCTGGCCAATGGCAACATTATTTGCCAATCAGAACCAGCTTGTGACAGGTTCCCAGAAGCTACATGTCTGAACACATTCTTGTGCAAACAGTTTTTGGGGTAACATTATTAGCATTCATAATACAAGCCATTACATATCCAGCTTGTATTATTCATGTTGTTTTACTTATGAACCATCTTATTGGGTGACTCTATCTTGTTATTTGCATATACTACATTAAAAAAGTTGAAGTATAAACAGCAAGTAACACAATTAACTACATTACATAGTATTGGAGGAAAAATAGTATTATCACAACATAATACATTTGACAGAAGGTAATGCCAATTATACATTTTAAGTAAACATATTATTAGAGTTATGATGGACTTTGTTAATCAATTACAATGGCTGTAAGAATTAATAGAAATTTCAGTGAAATGTTGAGAAATATCTTCTTTGACATTGCACAGCAGCAAATCAAAGCTATGTACTTTCTCCATTGTTATTTAACATTCGTAAACTCTTCCATGTAAAAAATAAAAACAGAGATGAACAACGTAAGACAGGAAAAGTTGAAGAAGAAAGAACATTAACTATTATGTGATGCTTTTCTTATAAAAAAATTGCAGACATGATAAAATTCTGCAATCTCAAAGACTATTTGGCAAAAAGGTTGATGGGGAACAAAGGAGTAAAGAATAAATATGCAATTATATTTATAATATAATATTAACATATGTAACAAAGATAATTAAGGAAAACAAGATCACGAAGCTGAGAGGCAGTGGGAGCCATAGTAGGAGTTGGAGGCCATAGAATATGGTCTGCAAATGGTGTAAATGTCATGTATGAGATTTTTTTTTTATTGAATATTTTCTTTATTTACATTTCAAATGTTACCCTCTTTCCTGGTTTCTCCCAGGAAGCCCCCCCCCACCTCTTCCTCCCTCCCCCTGATTCTATGAGAGTGTTCCCCCATCCACCTGCCAACTTCTGCCTCCCTTCCTTGGCATTTCCCTATACTAGGAGATTGAGTCTTCACAGGACGCAGGCCCTCTCCTCCCATTGATGTCCCACAAGGACATCCTCTGTTACATAATCAGCAGGAGCTATGGGTCCCTCCATGTGTACCCTTTTGTTTTTAGTTAATTAATTAATTATTTATTTTTTACAGTATATATTTTGTCCCCCCATTACACCCTCTGACTGTTCCACATCCCATACATCCTCTCTACCTCCTGTCTCCACCTGGATGTCCCTACCCCCCACCCTACCTGACCTCTAAACTCCCTGGGGCCTCCAGTCTTTTGAGGGTTAGGTGCATCATCTCTGAATAAACACAGACCCAGCAGTCCTCTATTGTATGTGTGTTGGAGTCATCGTATTAACTGGCATTTGCTGCCTGTTTGGTGGTCCAGTGTTTGAGAGATCTTAAGGGTCCAGATAAATTGAGACTTCTGGTCCTTCTACAGGGTTGACCTTCTCCTCACCTTCTTTCAGCCTTCCCTAGTTCAACAACAGGGGTCAGCTGCTTCTGTCCATTGGCTTGGTGCAAATATGTGCATCTGACTCTTTCAGCTGCTTGTTGGGTCTTCCAGAGTGTGGTCATGCTAGGTCCATTTTTGTGAGTGCTCCATAGCCTCAATAATAGGGTCAGGACTTGGGACCTCCCCTTGAGCTGGATCCCACTTTGATCCGGCCTCTGGACCTTCTTTTGCTCAGGCTCCTCTCCATTTCCATCTCTGTAATTTTTTCAGACAGGAAAAATAATGGATCAGAGTTGTGACTGTGAGATGGGCCCCCTCCCTCATCTGATGCGCTGTCTTCCTGCTGGAGGTGGGCTCTATAAGTCTCCTCTCCCTACTGTTGGGCATTTCATCTAAGGTTCTTCCCTTTGAGTCCTGATAGTGTCTTGCCTCCCAGGTCTCTGGTGCATTCTGGAGGGTCATCCTAACCTACTATCTCAGAGGTTGCCTGTTTCCAATCTTCATTGACCTTCAGGGCTTCAGTTCTTTTCCTTCGTTCAATACCAGATTAGGCTCCCCTCTCCTCTCCACTCCCCTACTCCATCTAATTTCCCTCTCAGAACCCTCCCTCCCTCCCCACTTTGCTTTCTTCTCTCTCCCAAGTGGGACTGAGGCATACTCACTTGGGCACTACAGCTTGTTGACCTTTGTGAGTTCTATGTACTGTATCTTGGTTATTCTGGACTTCGTATTTTTTGACTAATATCCACTTATTAGTGAGTACATACCATGCGTGTCTTTTTGGGTCTGAGTTACATGACTCAGGATGATATTTTCAAGTTCCATCCTTTTGCCAGCAAAACTCATAATGTCATCATTCTTAATAGCTGAGTACTATTCCGTTGTGTGAATGAACCATATTTTCTGTATCCATTCTTCTGTCTTGAGACATCTTGTTTCCAGATTCTGGCTATCACAAATAAGGCCACTATAAACATAGTGATCCTCTTTCTCCACATTCTTTTCAACATGTGTTGTCACCTGAGGTTTTGATCTTAGCCATTCTGATTGGAATAAGGTGGAATCTCAGGGTCATTTTGATTTGCATTTTTCATCAATCACTAAGGACTTTAAACATTTCTTTGAGTGCTTCTCAGCCATTCGAGTTTCCTCAGTTATGAATCTCAGTTTAGTTGTATTCCCTAATTTTTGATTGGGTTACTTGGTTTTGATGGTGATTAGCTTCTTGAGTCCTTTATAAATTTTAGATATTAGACCTCTATCAGATGTGGGGTTAGTGATGATTTTTTCCCAATCTGTAGGTTGCTGATTTGTCTTATTGACTATGTTATTTGTATTATATAAGATTTCCAGTTTCATGAGGTTCCATTTCTCAATTCCTTTTTTCCTTTTTTATTAGATATATTCTTCATTTACATTTCAAATGATTTCCCCTTTCCTGGTTCCCCCCTCCCTGAAAGTCCCATAAGCCCTCTCCCCTCCCCCTGTTCCCCAATCAACCCCCTCCCACTTCACTGTCCTGATATTCCCCTAAACTGCTGCTTGGAGCCTTGCCAGGACCAGGGGCCTCTCTTTCCTTCTTCTTGGGCATCATTTGATATGTGAATTGTGTCTTGGGTTTTCCAAGCTTCTGGGCTAATATCCACTTATCAAAGTGCATACCATGTGTGTTCTTTTGTGATTGGATTACCTCACTTAGGATGATATTTTCTAGTTCCACCCATTTGCCTAAGAATTTCATCAATTCATTGTTTTCAATAGCTGAGTAGTATTCCATTGTATAAATATACTACATTTTCTGTATCCATTCCTCCGTTGAGGGACATCTGGGTTCTTTCCAGCTTCTGGCTATTATAAATAGGGCTGCTATGAACATAGTGAATCATGTGTCCTTATTACATGCTGGGGAATCCTCTGGGTATATGCCCAGGAGTGGTATAACAGGGTCCTCCTGGAGTGTCATGCCCAGTTTTCTGAGAACTCTCCAGATTGTTTTCCAGAGTGGTTGTACCAGCTTACAGTCCCACCAGCAGAGGAGGGGTGTTCCTCTTTCTCCACATTCTCACCAACAACTGCTGTTTCCTGAGTTTTTGATCTTAGTCATTCTGACTGGTGTGAGGTGAAATCTTAGGGTTGTTTTTATTTGGATTTCCCTAACGACTAAGGTTGTTGAACCTTTCTTTAGGTGCTTCTCAGCCATTCGATATTCCTCAGGTGAAAATTCTTTGTTTAGCTCTGTACCCCATTTTTTAAATAGGGTTATTTGGATCTCTGGAGTCTAACTTCTTGAGTTCTTTGTATATATTGGTTATTAGCCCTCTGTCAGATGTAGGGTTGGTAAAGATCTTTTCACAACTTGTTGGTTGTCATTTATCTGATGGACTGTGTCCTCTGCCTTACAGAAACTTTGTAATTTTATGAGGTCCCATTTGTCAATTCTTGATCTTAGAGCATAAGCTATTGGTGATCTGTTCAGGAATTTTTCCCCTATGTCCATGTGCTCAAGACTCTTTCTCAGTTTCTTTTCTGTTAGTTTCAGTGTGTCTGGTTTTATTTGGAGGTCCTTGATCCACTTGGACTTGAGCTTAGTACAAGGAGATAAGAATGGATCGATTTGCCTACTTCTGCATGCTGACCTCCAGTTGAAATAGCACCATTTGTTGAAAAGGCTATCTTTTTTCCACTGGATGGTTGTAGTTCCTTTGTCAAAGGTCAAGTGACCATAGGTGTGTGGGATCATTTCTGGGTCTTCAATTTTATTCCATTGATCTACCTGCCTGTCACTGTACCAACACCATGCAGTTTTCAACACTATTGCTCTGTAGTATTGCTTGAGGTCCAGGATATTGATTCCCCCAGAAGTTCTTTTACTGTTGAGAATAGTTTTAGCTCTCCTGGGTTTTTTGTTATTCCAGATAAATTTGAGAATTGCTCTTTCTAACTCCATGAAGAATTGAGTGGGGATTTTCATGGGGATTGCATTGAATCTATATATTGCTTTTGGCAAGGTGGCCATTTTTACTATATTAATCCTGCCAATCCACAAGCATGAATGATTTTTCCATCTTTTGAGGTCTTCTTCGATTTCTTTCTTCAGATACTTGAAGTTCTTGTCATAAAGATCTTTCATTTGTTTGGTTAGAGTCAAATAGAGATACTTTATATTGTTTGTGATTATTGTGAAGGGTGTCATTTCCCTAATTTCTTTCTCAGCCTGTTTATCCTTTGAGTATAGGAAGGCAACTGATTTGCTAGAGTTAATTTAATATCCGGCCACTTTGCTGAAGTAGTTCATCAGCTGTAATACTTCTCTGGTGGAGTTTTTTGGTTCGCTTAAGATACTATCTTATCATCTGCAAATAGTGATAGTTTGACTTCTTCCTTTCCAATTTGTATCCCTTTGACCTCCGTATGTTGTCTAATTGCTTTAGCTAGAACTTCAAGTACCATATTCAAAAGATATGTAGAAAGAGAACAGCCTTGTATAGTCCCTGATTTTAGTGGAATTGCTTCAAACTTATCACCATTTAGTTTGATATTGACTATCAGTTTGCTGTGTATTGCTTTTGCTATGTTTCGATATGGGCCATGAACTCCTGATCTTTCCAAGACTTTTAATATGAAAGGGTGCTGAATTTTGTCAAATGCTTTTTCAGCTTCTAATAAAATGACTACTGATTTTTTTCTTTGAGTTTGTTTATGTACTGGATTACATTGATGGATTTCTGTATATTGAACCATCCCTTCATCCCTGGGATGAAGCTGACTTGATTGTGGAGTGATTGTTTTGATGAGTTCTTAGATTCCTTTGGCAAGAATTTTATTGAGTATTTTTACATCGATTTTCATAAGGGAAATTGATCTGAAGTTCTCTTTCTATGTTGGATCTTTGTGCGGTTTTTGTATTAGTGTAATTGTGGCTTCATAGAATGACTTGGGTAGTGTTCCTTCTCTTTCTATTTTGTTGAATAGTTATAAAAGCATTGGTGTTATGTCTTCTTTGAAGGTCTGATAGAATTCTGCACTAAAACGTTCTGATCCTGTGCTTTTTTTTTGGTTTGAAGACTTTCAATGACCACTTCTATTACTTTAGGAGTTATGTGACTGTTTAGAAGGTCTATTTCATCCTGATTTCATTTTGGTATTTGATATCTGTCTAGGAAATTGTCCATTTCCTCTAAATTTTCCAGGTGTGTTGACTATAGGTTTTTGTAATAGAATCTGATGATTTTTTTGATTTTCCTCAGTTTCTGTTGTTTTATCTCCCTTTTCATTTCTGATTTTGTTAATTTGGATACTGCCTCTGTGTCCTCTGGTTAGTCTGGCTAAGAGTTTTTCTATCTTGCTAATTTTCTCAAAGAACCAGCTCCTGGTTTTGTTGATTCTTTGTATGGTTCTTTTTGTTTCTACTTGTTTGATTTCAGCCCTGAGTTTAATGATTTCCTGCCTTCTACTCCTATTGGGTATATTAGCTTATTTTTGTTCCAGATCTTTCAGGTGTACCATTAACCTGCTAATGTATGCTATCTCCAGTTTCTTTCTGGAAGCACTCAGGACTATGAGTTTTCCTCTTAGCACTGCTTTCATTGTGTCCCATAAGTTTGGGTATCTTGTGCCTTTTATTTTCATTAAATTCTAAAATGTCTTTGATTTCTTTCCTAATTTCTTCCTTGACCAAAGTATCATTGAGTATAGCATTGTTCAGCATACATGTGTATGTGGGCTTTCTGTTGTTTTTGTTGCTATTGAAGACCACCCTTACTCCATAGTGAGCTAATAGAAGGTATATTCTTTTGCTTAGGATGAAATGTTCTATGTATATATTTAATATATCTTAAATTCATTTGGTCCAAAACTTCAATTATTTCACTGTGTCTCTGTTTAGTTTCTGTTTCCCTGATCAGTCATTGCAGAGAGTGGAGTGTTGAAGTCACCCACAATTATTGTGTGAGGTGTAATGTGTGCTTTGAGCCTTAGTAAAGTTTATTTTACAAATGAGGTGCCCTGCATTCGGAGCATAGGTGTTCAGTATTGAGAGTTCTTCTTGGTGGATTTTCCTTTGATGAGTATGAAGTGTCCTTCCATGTCTTTTTTGATGACTTTAGGTTGAAAGTCAATTTTGTCCAATGTTAGAATGGTCACTCCAGCTTGTTTCCTGGGACTATTTGCTTGTGAAATTGTTTTCCAACCTTTTGCTCTGAGGTAGTCTTTGTCTTTGACACTGAGGTGTGTTTCCTGTATGCAGCAAAATGCTGGGTCCTGTTTACATATCTTGTCTGTTAGTCTATGTCTTTTTATTGCGGAATTATGTCCATTACTGTTAAGAGATATTAAGGAATAGTGATTGTTGCTTCCTGTTATATTTCCTGTTATGCTATTTTTATGTTTGAGTGGTTATCCTCTTTCAGGTTTGTTGAAAGAAGATTGCTACTAGGATGTAGTTGCCCTACTTATATTGGTGTTTTCCATCTATTATCCTTTGTAGGGCTTGATTTGTGGAAAGATATTGTGTAAATTTCATTTTATCATGGAATATCTTGTTTTCTCCATCTATGGTGATTAGGAGTTTTGCTGGGTATAGGAGTCTGGACTGGCATTTATGTTCTCTTAGAGTCTGTATGAGATGTGCCCAGGATCTTATAGCTTTCATTGTCTCAGGTGAGATGTCTGGTGTAATTATGATAGGTCTTCCTTTGTATGTTACTTGGCATTTTTCTCTTACTGCTTTTAATATTTTTTCTTTGTTTAGTACATTTGGTGTTTTGATTATTATGTGACGGGAGGTATTTCTGTCCTGGTCCAGTCTGTTTGGAGTTCTGTAGGCTTCTTGTATGTTCATGGGCATCTCTCTTTAGGTTAGGGAAGTTTTTTTCTATAATTTTGTTGAAGATATTTCCTAGCCTTTTAAGTTGTAAATCTTCACTCTCTTCTATACCTATAATCCTTAGGTTTGGTCTTCTCATTGTATCCTGGATTTCTCGGATGTTTTGTGTTACAAGCTTTTTGCATTTTGCATTTTCTTTGACTGTTGTGTCAATGCTTTCTATGGTATTTTCGGCACCTGGGATTCTTTCTTCTATCTCGGGTATTCTGTTGTTGATGTTTGCATCTATGACTCCTGATTTCTTTCCAAGGTTTTCTATCTCCAAAGTTGTCTCCCTTTGTGATTTCTCTTAGTTGTTTCTTCCATTTTTAGATCCTGGATGGTTTTGCTCAGTTCCTTCACTTGTTTCTTTGTGTTTTCCTGTAATTTTTTAAGAGATTTTTGTGTTTCTTCTTTCAGGACTTCTGCCTGTTGATTCAAGTTCTCCTGAATTTCTTTAAGTGATTTTTGTGTTTCCTCTTTAAGGGCTTCTACCTGTTGACTCATGTTATCCTGTACTTCTTTAAGAGAGTTATTTATATCCTTCTTGAAATCCTCTAATATCCTCTGGGATGTGATTTTAAATTCAAATCTTGCCTTTCTGGTGTCTTGGAGTATCCAGGACTTGCTGTTGTGGGAAAATTGGGTCTGGATGGTGCCATAAGCATGAGTCATTGGATTTCTGTTTATAAAATGTCCCCCTGTGCCAATGAGTTCAAGGTTCTTTCCTACTTTCTCTTCTATTATATTCAGAGTATCTGGTTTTATGTTGAGGACCTTGATCCACTTGGACTTGAGCTTTGTGCAAGGTGACAAATATGGGTCTATTTTCATCTTTTTATATACAGACAGCCAGTTAGACCAGCACCATTTATTGAAGATGCTTTCTTTTTTCCATTGTATATTTTTGGCTTCTTTTTCAAAGATCAAGTGCCTGTAAAGGTGCTGTTTTATTTCTGGGTCTTCAATTCTGTTCCATTGATCAAAGTGTCTGTCTCTATACCAATACATCGCAGTTTTCATCATTGTTGCTCTGTAGTAAAGCTTGAGGTCAGGGATGGTGATTCTCCCAGCTGTTATTTTATTGTTAAGAATTGTTTTTGCTATTCTGTGTTTTTTGCCTTCTGAGTGAATTTGAGAATTGCTCTTTCCATGTCTTTGAAGAATTGTGTTGTGATTTTGATGGGGATTGCTTTGAATATTTAGATTGCCTTTGGTAGGATGGACATTTTACCATGTTAATTCTGCCATGTTAATGAGCAGGGAGATCTCTCAGTTTTCTGAGATCTTCTTTGATTTCTTTCTTGAGAGACTTGAAGTCATTGTCATACAGGTCTTTCACTTGTTTGGTTAGAGTTACCCTCAAATATTTTGTATTATTTGTGCTTATTGTGTCGAGAGTCGTTTCCCTAATTTTTTCTCAGCCTGGTTACTGATTTGTTTGAGTTAATTTTATATCCAGCCACCTTGCTGAAGTTGTTTATCAGCTGGAAAAATCCTCTGGTAGAATTTTTGGGGTTCTCATAATACCATATCATCTGTAAATAATGATACCTTTATTTCTTCTTTGCCAATTTGCATCCTTTGTTCTTCTTTTGTTGACCTATTGCTCTAACTAGTACAATATTGAATAGATATGTGGAGAGGAGGCATCCTTGTCTTGTCCCTGATTTCACTGGGATTGCTTTAAGTATATCTCCATTTAATTTGATATTCTCTGCTGGTTTGCAGTAAATTGCTTTTATTATGTTTAGGTATGAACCTTGAATTCTTGATCGTTCCAATACTTTTAACATGAAGGGGTATTGTATTTTGTCAAATGCTTTTCCTGCACATAAAGAGATGATTTTGTGATTTTTTTCTTTGAGTTTGTTTATATAGGGAATTACATTAATGGATTTTTGTATAGTAAACCAAACTTGCATCCCTGGCATGAAGCCTACTCAATCGTAGTGAATGATGGTTTTGATGAGTTCTTGGATTTGGTTTGCAAGAATTTTATAAAGTATTTTTGCTTTGATGTTCATAAGTGAGATTGGTCTGAAGTTCTCTTTTTTGGTTGGGTCCTAGTGTGGTTTAGGAATCAAAGTAATTGTGGCTTCATAAAATGAGTTGTTTAGTGCTCCTTTTCTTTCAATTTTGTGGGATATTTTGAAGAAAATTGGTATCTGATCTTCTCCGAAGGTCCTGTAGAATTCTACACTAAATTTATCTGGCCCTGGGCTTTTTGTTGTTGTTGTTGTTGTTGTTGTTGAGATGTTTTTAATGACCTCTTCTATTTCATGGTGCAATATGGGCCTGTTTAGATAGTTTACCTGCTCTTGATTTAACTCTGATATATGGTATCTGTCTAGAAAACCATCCATTTCATCTAGATTTACCAGTTTTGTTGAGTATTGGCTTTTGTAGTAGGATCTGATGATTTTTTTGAATTTCCTCTGTTTCTGTTGTTATGTCTCCATTTTCATTTCTGATTTTGTTAATTTGGGTACTGCCTCTAGGCCCTTTAGTTAGTTTGGCCAGGCGTTTATGTATCTTGTTGAGATTCTCTCAAAGAACCAGCTTCTGGTTTTGTTGATTCTTTGTATTGTTTTCTTTGTTTCTATTTGGTTGATTTCAGCCCTGGGTTTGACTAATTCCTGCCTTCTAAACCTCTTGGGTGAGTTTGATTCCTTTTGTTCTACAGTTCTCAGGTATGCTGTTAAGTTGTTAGTGTAAGATCTCTCCAGTTTCTTTACCAGGGCACTTGGTGCTTTCCTATTAGCACTGCTTTCATTGTGTCCTATATATCTGTGTATGATGTGTCAATATTTTTATTAAATTCCAGGAATTCTTTAGTTTCTTTCTTTATTTCTTCTGTGACCAAGTTATCATTGAGTGAAGAGTTGTTCATTTCCCATGTGTAAGTGGTCTTTTGTAGTTCTTGATGTTATTGAATACCAGCCTTAGGTGACATTGATCTGATAGGATGCATAGGATTATTTCAGTCTTCTTGTATTGGCTGAGGCATTTTTGTGATCAATTATATGGTAAATTTTAGAGAAGGTACCATGAGGTGCTGAGAAGAAGGTGTATTTTTTTGTTTTAGGGTGAAATGTTCTGTAGTTATCTGTTAAATCCATTTGGTTCATAACCTCTCTTAGTTTCACTGTGTCTTGTTTAGTTTCTGTTTCAATGACTATCTATTGGTGAAAGTAGAGTATTGAAGTCTCCCACTATTATTGTGTGTGGTTCAATATGTGTTTTGAGCTGTAATATAGTCTCTTTTATGAATGTCGGTGCTCTTGTATTTGTGGCATAGATTTTCAGAATTTAGAATTTCTGTTTGATGATTTTCCTCTTTATGAATATGAAATGTCCTTCTTCATCATGCTTGATAACTTTTGGTTGAAAGTCTATTTTATTGGATATTATGATGTTAACTCCTGCTTGTTTCTTGGGGCCATTTGCTTGGAAGACCGTTTTCTATCCTTTTACTATGAGATAGTGTCTGTCTTTTTTATTGAGGTGTGTTTCTTGGACGCAGCAAAATTCTTGATCTTGTTTGTGTATCCAGTCTGTTAGCCTACATCTTTTTATAGGTGAGTTGAGTCCATTAATATTGAGAGATATTAATGAGAGATGAATTTGGTTCCTGATTTGTTTGTTTTTGTAGGTGACTTTATGCGCTTGTGGTTTTCTCCTTTTGGCTTTGTTGTGAGATGTTTAATATCTTGTTCTTTCTTTGGTGCAGGTACCTTCCTTGGTTGATGTTTTCCTAGGATCCTCTGTATGGCTGGATTGGTAGATAGATACTCTTTGAGTTTGGTTTTGTCCTTGAATATTTTCATTTCTCCTTCTATGTTGATTGAGACTTTTGCTGTGCATAGTAGCATGGACTGGCATTTGTGTTCTCTTACAGTCTTCATGACCTCTCACCAGGTTCTTCTAGCTTTTATAGTCTCTGTTGAGAAGTCTCATGTAATTCCGATAGGTCTACTTTTGTATGTTATTTGGCCATTTTCCCTTGAAGCTTTTAATATTCTTTCTTTTTCTGTGCTGTTTAGTGTTTTGATTATTATGTGATGAGAGGATTTTCTTTTCTGGTCAAATTTATTTGGTGTTCTATAGGCTTCTTGTACCTTTATGACCATCTCTTTCTTTAGGTTTGGGAACTTTTCTTCTATGATTTTGTTGAAGACAATTTCAGGTCCTTTGACCTGGGAATCTTTGCACTCCTCTATTCCAATTATTCTTAGATTTGGCCATTTTTCATTGTATTCTGAATTTCCTGGATGCTTTGGGTTAGAAGACTTTTATGTTTTAAACTTTCTTTGACAGTTGTGTCAATTTCTTCTACTGTATCTTCTGAACCTGAGATTCTCTCTTATTGGTGATACTTACATCTGTAATTCCTGACCTCTTTCCTAGGTTTTCCATTTCTAGTTTTGCATCCATTTGTGTTTTCTTTCTTGTTTCTATTTTCACTTTTAGTTCTCAGATTGCTTTATTCAATAACTTCATCTCCTTATCTGTACTTTCCTCTATTTCTTTCAGTGAGTTATTGATATCCTTCTTAAAGGACTCTATTATCTTCATGAGATAGGATTTTAGGAAGGATTCCTGATTTTCAAGTGTGTTGTTCTATTCAGGGCTTGCTGTGGTGGGAGAACTCAGTTCTGATGATGCCTACATATATTGGCTTCTGTTGGTTTTGGTCTTGTGCTTGGCTTTTGCTATCTGGATATCCCTGATGTTTGTTGGTCTGGGAGACTGTCTGGAGTCTGCCTCTTTTGTCCCTAGGTTGCTTCAGGTCTCCAGGTAGGCCTGCAGCCTTGGATTTAGCAGACCACCTGTGGACCCTTTCAAGTGGGGACCCTTCACAGGGGCAAAGAAGCTGCTGATTTGTTGCCCTGGTTACAGCAGATCTCCTGGGATGTCTTCAGACTGTTTGGTCTTCAGTGGAACAGTAAAACTCTTATTCAACTGCTCTGAGTGCATATGATCTTCCACTGGTCTGAGTGCATTGGGTCCTTTAGGATGGGTCAGAATTTGAAGTCTTCAGTGGAGCAGACCAGCTAAGAGTATGCCTCAGCAGAAATGATGGGGCTACCCATGTGTACTCTCTGGTTGGTGGTTTACTCCCTGGGAGCTCTGGGGGTTCTAGTTGGTTGATATTTTTCTTCCTATAGGGATGCAAACTCTTTCAGCTCCTTCAGTCCTTTCTCTAACTGCTGCAATGGGGACCTCATGCTCAGTCCCATGGTTGGTTGCAAGCATCCACCTCTTTATTTGTCAGGCTCTTCTCCAGAATCTCTCAGGAGAGAGCTATTTCAGGCTCCTGTCAGCAAGTACTTGTTGGAATCCACAATAGTGTCTGGGTTTGGAGACTGTATGTGGGGTGGGTCCCCAGAGTCTCTGGATGACCATTTTTTTTCAGTCTCTGCTGCATACTTTTTCTTTGTATTTCCTCCCATGAGTATTTTGTTCCCCCTTCTAAGGTGGACTGAAACATTCACACTTTGGTCTTCTGAGAAATACAAAAAAATAATAATTGGGAAGATACTCAATGATGATACAAAAAATATCCACACAGAAGTTCATAGGGTGTTTGTCTTGTTTGTCTTTGCAATGCTGAGACTGTAACCTAGGGGTCTGTCCTAACCACATAATTATTCTCTCTCTCAGCTACAATCTCAGCACAGAATCAACAATGCTTCTTAGGGAAAATTTAAAGATCATATATATAAGGACATGTCATAAGCATTATTTGGAAGATCAAATACAAAGCTTCATTAAAAAAGATGTTCAATGCTATGCGTAGTGGAAGAAATTTAAGTAAAAATAATGAAATCTGTTGCCATTGACTAGATGGCACTTTAAATCATATTATCAGTAATTGGAAAAACTGTGTAAATCATAGAATTCTTGTAGAAATATAAATTGAAATATTGAGATAAGTTATTTATATTTTATTTAAGCATGTGTTAATTATATCTTAACAATGAACTCTTTAGCAATTTTCATATATTGTTCCTGAACGAAGTCTCATATTAGAATCATATTAGAATATCCTTTGTGGTAATTCTAATCCCAAGTTGGAAATAATCCTATTGTTAATCGTATAATAGGAAATTGACAATATAGTAGGAAGGTCTATTATACGTTCACTGAATAGAATATTATATGTTTGTAAGGAATTAAACTAATGTCATGGATTAATCTTGAAATGAAATAGTGTGCAAATAGAATCTGCTACAAAACATTGCGTTATATGATACCATTAATTATAAATTAAAAATTAGCATAATAAGGTGGTGATACATGTTGGAATACAATCCAAGACTGTAGTCATGTGAGGAACAAAGTGCTTGTGAGAAAATGACAAGAAAACAAATGTCTTATGACCTCAATTTCTTCAAAACCACACAATTGTCCTTGGGTATTGCTTTTCTTCTCCCCCCCCGACCCCCCCACCTAGGTATGGTGGAAAGGAGTGTGTTTAATTTAGGTTACTTATTACAGCTGGATTTTGTTATTTGTTTATATACCTCTGTGGAAAAACATGTTTTTTTTTTTCATGTACAGGTTTTCTGTTGCGTATACCTTGCCCTTGTGGTTGTATGCTTTATCCATGTTACTCCTCTTAAACTTTAGCATATGTCTGATGCATGGGAAAAGTTGGCTATTGCATGGCACTTAAGTTTGCCTCATTTTTGGGCTCCACTATCTTAGTCCTCTGTCTTTAGAGGTAAACAATACAAATCACAATTGTGCTTTTAGGAGGTGATACTACCACAGAAGGAGGTAAATGAGGATGTAATATTTTACTCCTTGCCTGCCTAATGGCTTGTTCAGATGGATAAAGTCACTCATGTGTGTAGTTCTTAATTTTGACATCAGTGTGTTTAAAAAAATTACTTAAAATTAATATACTAAAACTATCTTACATCAGTCTATCTCACCTTATAAACAGAGGAAAATGATTGAAAGTGCCATCTAATAAATCCATTGATGTTCTACCCTTTTCTGATGATTTTGGCTTCCAGTATTATTACATATTTTCAGGGCTATTTATACCTTTCCCACATTAATCATTAAATTTCCTAAAGCATGCATATCACATATACCTTGTCTTTTCTGTAAATACAGTCTTACAGTGGAGAATATTTGTCATTTTTGCTTCACTAAATTATGAAAAAATAATATTCACACATTTGTACTTTTTATTACTGATGTATTTTGGGATCTGAGATGTGACAAATTTCTAGTTATAAGGAAGACAGCATGTTTTTAATCTGTAAAACTGGTGGGTTAAGTTTTAATTTGCTTTAGATAAATTGGGGGGGGGTTCTAGAACCAAATGCTATAAATAGGAAAGCTTATGCACAAAAGAAGTTTATTTTTCAGTCTTCCCAAGATGGCACAGTATAAGATCAAAGCTCTGGTACCAGGGTCACCATGCATCTGGTGAAGACTTATGTCAGGTTCACAGTTTTATGACTCTTCTCAGTGGGTTTTCACATGGTAGAATGAGTGTCAGGGTGTTCCATGATGTTTGCTAGAGGGATACCATGTATGACAGCTCTACCATTAATTTTCACTGAAACATATGGATTGCAGTTAGAATGGATGTCTATTTGTCCCTAGTGTCATCACAGTGGGGATTAGAATATGTTTCTTAGGCAACAATAACTAATGTCTAGCATTCAATCAATGCTAGTGTATAATAATAAATAGCATTCCCATAGATATTTTGACATTTAATTCAATAAATCACTTTCCTTCCTACTGAGAAATACAACCTTCCCAGAGGAATTATTGTGGCCTGTATTTTTAGAAATGGCTTATATATTTTACCCATAGATAGAGAATATATGCAAATCCTTTGTGTGATGAGAATGAGTGAGGAAGTTTCATGATCAAGTGAATGACATTTCTATGATTTCCCCTAAAGTATTCTCCTTCTTTCCTATCACTTCTGTGGTTTGAAAAGTGGGCTCAAACTCAGACTCTGTCTGACAAAGTAAGTGTCCAGAGAGGTATGAAAAGATTAAGAATTCTCACTTTGAATTTCAATGATCTCTTGGTCTTTCCCATAGGAAGGGAAGAAAAATTATAGAAAATTAGGTTTTATTGAGCTAATGAGGCTCACTGGAAAAAGGTACAGATTTGCTTTCACTATTTCACTAAACCAAGTAATGGGTATTACAGCTCACTTTGCATATTCATTCATCTATTTAACCCATCTTGATCTTGTAAAAGATCAACTTAAAATCCTATATAATAAAAAAATAGGAGAATGAATAGCATAGTCTGGATATTGTTTGTTTGAACAGCATATTAAATTTCACAATAATTTTATTAAAATGTTTTAAGAGTCAGTAAGTCATGTTCAGTCAGCTTACACATATGTCCAGATGCACACAGCTCATATAAGACTGAAGTAGATGTGTGAATTATATTTCTATATTGCCTACAGCCACTGCTGTATTGTAAAAGTAGGTAATTAGAATTTTCACTTGCTTTTATTTTGATGTGTATTTTGCCACTTTGTGGTTTTTAACTATGATGTGCAAACAGCTACTTTATACAATTCAGGCCACTCCTTAAGCTTCTGATTAATGTTCCCAGTCATTAGAATTATGGATTTTTAAATCAAACAACTTAATATGGTTATAATTTACAAAATCTTACATGCTACTGAGTATAGTAAACAGCATTATTTTATAGTATAGAAGTACTATGAGATGATGTTCAAACATTATTGGTTGTATATAAGTGTAAACTTTTAAAATGGAAAATATGAGAAGAAATTGATGTACATTTGAAAATTAATAAACAAATAAGCCATGCTATGCAAAATATGCTGCATATGGTAATGGATTCTTTTTGTGGTGGCAGCCTTCTTCCAAGAGCTAATTCAGGGATACAGATTCTCTACTGTAGATCTAACCAGTGCTTAATGTTTTTCTGTGTGTTATACTGCATAACATCAGATGATGGAGAAAATAAAAATCTTGAAGTTTTTCGTGGGAATGTGGCAAGAACCAGGGGTGGGAATGGAACCAGGCACTACTACTTACATTTAGTTTTTAGAACACAATTATAATGACACAGTGGACACTAGGAAATTTCAAATGATGTGCCTATAAGGAAAAGGAAGCTGGCATGGTAAAGTCTTAAAAGAACTTGAAACCCCTTGACTGAAAAGACATATACATCAGTATTACTAGCTTCACCCACTGAAGGACAGACACAAAACACTTCTTCACTTTATATGGACAATAAACAAACAAACAAACAAAAAACAGGATAGCTAAGACACTTCTGAACAATAAAAGAATTGCTGGAGATATCACCATGTTTTCAAGTTGTACTGCAGAGTAATAGTGTTTTAAAAAGAATATGTATTAGCATAAAAACAAATTTATTGATCAATGGAATTGAATTGAAGAGCCAGACATATATTCATTTATAGATACCTGATTTGGTTTTAAGTAAAGAAGCCAGAATGACACACTGGAAAAAGGAAAGCATCTTCAACAAATGGTTGTAGATAAACTGAATGTCTATAGGTAGCAGATTACAAATACTCATATTTATCACTCTGCACAAAACTTCAGTCCAAGAAGATCAAGACCTCAACATAAAACCAGACACATTGAATCTGATAAAAGAGAAAGAGGAAACAGCCTTACCATATTGGCACAGGAGAAAACTTCCTAAACAGAACATTAATTATGCAGTCACTAAGATCAACAATTTATAAATGGGACCTCATGAAACAGAAAAGCTTCTGTAACGCAAAGAACACCAAAATCTAGACAAAGAGGTAGGCTATAGAAAGTAAAAAGATATTTACCAACTCCTCATCCAATTGAGTTTTAATATCCAAGAAATATAAAAATCTCAAGAAATTAAATATAAAAAACCAAAATAATCTAATTAAAATTTAATACAGATTTAAACACGGAATTCTCAATATAGAAATCTTGTTTTTCTTTCTGAAATATAACTGATATTTTAATATTCTTACATCCAGATAGTTCTGTACACTTTAAATCTTAAAAGCATATACCTTTAATTACTATAAAATTTTTGTATAAATAGTTGATGTTCCTTATTATAATAGTATAATGTATTGATTAGAAAGTAGAAAATATAGATAAAAGGAGCAACTCATCATCTTAGCACCTGGGTCAGCAATCATTAATTTAGGATAGATTTTTTAATTATAATCCATTTTCTTTTTTCTTTTTTTTTATTAGATATATTCTTTATTTACATTTCAAATGCTGTCCCCTTTCCTGGTTCCCCCTCCCCAGATAATCCCATAAAACACCTCCCCTTCCCCAATCAACCCTTTTCCCACTTCCCTGTCCTGGTATTCCTCTACACTACGGCATCAGTCTTTCCAGGACCAAAGGCCTCTCCTCCCTTTGGTGTCTAATAAGACCATCCTCTGCTGCCTATGTGTCTGGAGCCATGGGTAAACTCCATGTGTACTTTTTGGTTGATGGTTTTGTCTCTGCTAACTCTGGGAGAACTGGGTGACTCATATTGTTGTTCCTCCTGTGGCACTGCAAACTCCTTCAGCTCCTTGGGTCTTTTCTCTAGCTCCCCCATTGGGGACCTTGTGCTCAGTTCAATGGCTGGCTGAGAGTGTCCCCCTCTGTATTTGTGATGCACTAGGAGAGAACCCTATTTATAATAGCCAGAAGCTGGAAAGGACCCAGATGCCCCTCAACGGAGGAATGGATACAGAAAATGTGGTACCTTTACACAATGGAATACTACTCAGCTATTAAAAACCATGAATTCATGAAATTCTTAAGCAAATGGATGGAACTAGAAAATATCATCCTGAGGGTGGTAATCCAATCACAAAAGAACACACATGGTATGTACTTATTGATTAGTGGATATTAGCCTAGAAGCTTGGCATACCCAAGACACATTTCACATATCGAATGATACCCAAGAATAAGGAAGAACAAAGTATGGATCCTTGGGTCCTTTGTAGAAAGGGTAAAAAATACCCACACAAGGAGATACAGAGACAAAAGGCAGAGCAGAGTCTGAAGGAAAGACCATCCAGAGACTACTCCATCCAGGGATCCATCCTATATACAGTAACAGAACCCACTATTGCGGGTGCCCACAAGTGCTGGCTGACTGAAGCTGGATATAGCTGTCAATATAGGAATCTTAAATGGCTGAGAATCACTTGACATATTCAACATCCTTACTAATCAGGGACTGCAAAGGAAATCTTCCTTGAGATTCCATCTTACACCTGTGAAGACAGTTAAGATCAATAATACAAGTGATAGCTTATGCCAGGAAGGATGTGGAACAAATGGTACACCCTTCTATTGCTGGTAGGAATACAAACTTGTGCAGTCACTTTCGAAATCAATACTGGTGTTACTCAGAAATGTAGAACTTGACCTATCTCAAGCCCCAACTACACTTTTCTTGGGCATATATGCTCCCCCCCAAAAAAAACAAACACTCTATTCTATCAAAAGTTAATTGTTCAAACATGTTCTTTGTGGCTTTATTTATAATATCCAGAAACTGAAGAAAACCTAGATGTCCCTCAGTAGATGAATGGACAAAGAAAAATGCGGCACATTTTCAAAATGGATTACTACTTAACTGTTTAAACAAAATGGCATCATGAAAATTTTAGACAAATGGATGGAACTGGAAAAAAAATCATCCTGGGTGAGATAACCTCAACTCAGAAAGATAAATGTTATATAAGTGAATATTAACCATTAAGTATAAATGATAACCAAGCTATAATCTCTAGACCCAGAAAGGTTAGGTAAAGAGGAAGGATCTAGAAGAGACATAGGAATATCCCTGGGTGGGGTAAGTAGAATAGATTTTTGTTGGTGGAAATGGGAAGGGTAGAAATGGGAGCAGAAGGGATCATGCAGAAGAGCGGAATGAAAGAGTTCAAGGAGAGACAGCTCGAATTAAGGGGTGTCTGGGGGGATCAGTGTAGAAACCTAATTCAATGCTTTTGAGGTGACAGGAAGCCTATGCCCTACATTGCTTAGAAAAGCTTGGTGACAGGAAGCCCATCTTCTACATTGCTTGCTAAGCTTGGATCCAGCGACTGAATAGCTCAGAAATCTAGAGTAGAGCCAAACAGGACTGGGAAAAAAATCATCAAAATGACTCCTAATGATATTCTGCTATACTCAGAGATCAGAGTCTTGTTCACTTGTCATCAGAGACTTCCTCTGGCAGCAGATGCAGAGACCCACAGCCAGACATTATGCAGAGAAAAGTTTAAATTCAGGGTTTCCATCAGATCCCTTCACTTGGAGAACAAGGAAGTCCATGGGAGAGTGGGAGGAAAGATTTTAAGAGTCACAGGAATATAGGACACCAAGAGAACATTGCTCACTGAATTAAATGAGCAGAACTCATATGAGACTGAAGGGACAAGAACAGCACAGGGCCTGCATGGGTCTACACCAGGCCTTCTGTGTATATGTATCTCTGTTAGCTTGGTGTTTTAGTGGGACTCCTAACAGTAGAAGTGAGCATACCTGTAACATTTTTGCTTACTCTTGGGACTTTTTCTTGCTATTGCTTTGTCTTTCCCAGCCTTGATATGAGGAGTTTTCCCTTGTTTTATTGTATCCTGTATTGTTCTGTTTGGTGGCTGTCTCTTATGGTCTACTTTTCTCTGAAGAGGAAACGGAGTGGGAGTGGATCAAGGGGAGAGGGGAGAAGAGGAGATAGTTGAGAAATGTGAAGGGAAGGGAAACCATGGTTGGGATGTAATGTCTGAGAGAAAAATCTATTTTTAACAACAAAAAACTAAACAAACAAACAAATAAATAAGAAACTTGAAAAGCATATCAGTATTAGTTTTACCCATTGAAGGACACAAGCAAAAATCTCACATTAAATATTAGTTCATTGAAATTGTTATGAAAATTATCCAAATTTACAGTAAAATTTTAGTGTGAAAATTAGCATTTATCATAATAAAGTGTCATAGATTTAGATTATGTCTGTTTGTTGTTGTATTACTTTTTATCTGGTCAGTGAAGTCACTTTTACAACTAGCCTACTAAGATTAATAATGATTAACTCTTTCTGGAGCAATAGAGATTAATGTGGCACTGTTTTAAACTACTGAGGACTGTCTGGAATATACTAGCTAACCAATAAATAAAATGAAATCTTGATTTTTATCCAGTATTTGTTAATGTAAGACCATAATATTACAGAGAGCCTTAATTCTGATATGACCCATATTCATGCGTAGTTAAATAATTATCATCAGATCATATTTGCAAACCAATTCTTTTAGATTTCATAATTTATTAACATTACTCAAAGAGATCTTTTAGCCCAGCCATCATAAAGAATGGAAAAGAGATCTTGCTATAGTATAGTGCAGAGTTAAACAATCCTTAACACGAAAGAGAGCAAGGATGCATAGGACTGGAAATTGATATAGCTTCTGTCTGTGCAGTTTAAGATGGGCTATTAATGTTTGTACCTACTGGGAAGTACCTCTCTTCCAATGACTGTGAGCAATAGAAATGTTTAAATTTAGAAAAGCAAAAGTGACAAAAGTGTAATTTTAGACCTATTTTAAAAACCTATTTTAACTTCAAACCTTTGAAAAATATTGAGGGCCCCAGAGAGGCTTTTGAACTACTCCTATTCCGGAAGGAAGTAAAATATTACAAACTAAATTATTGTCTCCATTCCTGGGACCTTGAGCTCTATTGTGGGACTGCAGTTGCTTGTTCCTGTTTTCAGCTTGAAACAAGACCCGACTTTGAGCTACGAATGCTTGCATTTATGACAACACATCCCTTGCAGGAAAAAGTTGCTGTGTATCAAGAACTGTCAAATCTCTACAGCAATACAAAGGGAAGTTATATCCTGTATCTGACTGAACTGTACCTGTATTTTTAAGAAAATAAATGTTAAAACAGACTATGCTTTGACATTATTCTGGACAAAGATGAATGTATTTGTCTCAAAATAGAATAACAAGAATTTAGTATCAGGACAAACTTCTGCCTGTCAAACCGTTTCTATAGGTTGCACTTTAAAGTATAAGGTGCTGGGATGATTCCTCAGGAGTTAAGCTAAATTCTTTCTCCTGCAGAGGAGCTGAGGTTATTTCCAAGTATTAATTTTCGGGGTTACAAACCTGCTTATAACTTCAGCTCCAAGGAGATATTATACCTGAAACCTCTGTGGATACCTGTACTTAAATGCATAACTCTCCTCCCACCACTCCCACTTACAAACATACACATACATCAAACACACATACACATACATACCGCACACACACACACACACACACACACACACACACACTCCATGTAACAACACAGCAAGTGTATACACTAGTTTCATACACGCAAACTATGTATAAACAGCATTCCACACACATATGCACACACACACATACATACACACACACCACACACATACTCAAACACACACTTTAAGAAATGTCCATGTTTCAAAAGTGTGCATCAGATATTATCCAGTTAAAACATATAGACAACTAAGGAATGTTGAGAGCAGGAGAAAGAGTCTACTCTGGTAAAAAGTGCATCCATTGTTTATCCAATACCAAAAGGTCAGCCCTAAAAATATACATAGCAATAGTATTACACAAGCTAAATAATTTGGATTTATGGGATTCATGGATATATATTTATGATATAATGCAAGAAGTGTATATAGGAGAGTTTTGAGGGAGAAAATGGAAGGAAGGTGTAATTAGATTGTATATATAATTATAATATAATTTAATTATATTATAATCTCAAACAATATAAAATAATTTTTAAAATGCAAAAAGTCACTGACAAAAATATAGCTATATTCACTTTGTAGAAACATGTTTTCAGTGAATGTCTATAAGTACATTGATGCTTTATTGTCCTGGTGCCAGAAACATATATGCTCAACATACACAGGATACTTGGAATGTGGTCACTGTGATACATAATGTATATACAGCTGATATCTATGTTCATAATACAAATACAGCTGGTATCTACGTTCACAATATGTATATAGTTGATATCTATGTTCACAACACATATATAGTTGTTACCTATGTTCACAATACAAATACAGCTGGTATCTATGTTCACAATACAAATACAGCTGGTGTCCATGTTCATGATATAAATACAGCTGATATCTATGTTTATAATATGAATACAGCTGATATCTATGTTCACAACACATATATAGTTGTTATCTATGTTCACAATACAAATACAGCTGGTATCTATGTTCACAATACAAATACAGCTGGTATCCATGTTCATAATATAAATACAGCTGATATCTATGTTTATAATATGAATACAGCTGATATCTATGATCACAATACATATACAGCTGGTATCTATGTTGACAATATGTATACAGCTGGTATTTATGTTCATAATATATATACAGCTGGCATCTGTGTTCTTAATGTACAGTTTTTATACTTTCATATTTTAAAAAGAAAACTACATAAGTTTAGTAACATAACTGATGGCATATTTCAAAGCATCTTTGCCTTTATAACAATTTCAGTGTTTTTAGGGCAGCTTTGATTAATAGTAAAATAACATTAGCTTTTAAATGTAACCATTATTACTGATTTTTTATGAGATTTATTCTTTATTGCTTGCAATTTTTATTTGAAAACATCTCAAGATTTCTAAATGGAGATATTTTTAAGGATGAAGTAATAACTTTATATATTTTATCAAAAATGTATCATTATTTTCATGCACACCAAATGTAAGGTGTATTGATATACAACTGATAAATCTCATGTATAATTTTATCAATGTATACTTAAAATTTATTCTTGCAACCTGTCATCTCAGACCTGTAAGCATTGAATTAGTAGTTTGAGATAAAAGATTTTCCCATGCAATTTCTCTCTTAAAAGTATTATATTTTTTAATGCTATGCTAAAAATATGTAGAAAAATTGTGTAACATTTAATATACAAATTATTAACAGTTCATTTAAACTAATTATTAAAATCACAGTGAAATAATTTCATGTAAAGGTAATTATTCTTTCTTTACATAAGAGTGATCTGAGAGTTAGTGTCTGGGGGGTTGGATAAGTTTTTATTATTCTCTTATTGTAAGTCAAGTCAGAATTCACAAAGTAAGACAATTAGTGGTGACAAGGCATAATAAAAAGTTTTAAATGTAGAATGGTTATGAAAAGTTTATTCATACAGCACCTCCAACTAAATGCCTTTTGCTGAAATGCTACAGGACAAACTGACTAATATAATTTAATATAATATCTATGTTGTTTCAATATTTCTTCACAGTAGTAAATCTTTTAAAATTTGTTTTCATGCTTTTGTTAAGTATTCATTCATTTTCTCTACTAGTCTCAAATTCTTTACTACATGGCAGAAAATGTTAGTAAACAGTCTATATAGTAATATTCTCTTGAATACAGAAATGACTTTAGTGAAGAAAAGATTTAGGGATAGCTGTGAACTCTTGATAGATATCATATATAATATTAGCATCAAGATGTTACAATAACTACTTGGTTAATTTCAATGAGTACATTTAGTCATCTTGAGAATGTGTACATAACTCAATTATGTTTCTTTAATTTTTCTTTTATTTTTTATTCCCAAGGGCTACCTGCCAACCACATCATATGGTCCCCACTGATTCTCATTTTGTGCTTTCCTTTCATCTCTAAAATCTTCTTTTTATTTAATACATAATTACTGTTAAAATACTGGATGACTTACTGTGACTTAAGTTTCAATAGCTCACATCTCTCTATTCACCAGATGATCTGTAGGAATTTTACAGCTATGTAGCTAACAGCAGGGCCCTTGGCTGTGTTCATGATCCTGAACTAGGTATTAGTGGGATTCAGTCTAAGTTTTTGAAGACTTAAGTCTCTTATCTTCAATAATCTCAATGTACAAAATCCATCTCTTGTAATATAAAATATGCCATATAACATGTATATATACACTCATATATGTATATGTGTATATATCAATATATGCACATATACTTATATGTAGCATATAAACATGCTACATGATGGAGAACTTTATTATCTGATTCTTGTCTTCTTTGATATAAATCCATGTGAGGACATCCATTAGATCAAATAATACTTAAGCTTCTAAATTATTTAACATTGTAAATATGAACCCAAAATCAATAGGTAGGAATCCTCTTTTCTTTCACAAGCAAAGCAGGTTATTCATATGTACATATGTAGTTAGAAATACACACACACTCATATATACATATATATATATATATATATATATATATATATATATATATTAGAAAAAATGGCCATCAATTTGAAAGAGTTTTGGAGAGTAGAAAGGGAAGAATAAAATGAGGTAATTATAGTGTAATCTCAAAAGAAAGAAAAAATAATATTAAAAATCACTGTAAATATGATGTTTTAAAAGTAATATTCAAATTACATTTTTAAATTTGTGTAATATATCTCAAACTATCTTTATTCTAGAAGAAGCATGACCTTCAATCAACCTTAGCTGAAAAGTCTTACATAACTTTTATTATTATTATTAAATATTCTTTTACAGTCTAGTCATTATCCCCCTCTGGTCTGCTGTCTGACTGTTCCTCATCCCATACCTCCTCCCCCATCTCCAAGATGATGTCCCCAACCTCCATCCCCACCCCACCAGACCTCCCCACTCCCTGGGGTCTCAAGACTCTTGATGGTTAGGTGCTTCTTTTCTCACTGAGATCAGACCAGGCAGTCCTTTTCCCTAATTCAACCACAGGGTTCCCTGGCTTCTGGCCATTGGTTGGGTGTAAGTATCTGCATCTGACTCTTTCAGCTGCTTGTTGGGCCTCTTGGAGGGCAGCCATGCTAGGCTCCTGTCTGTAAGCACACTATATCATCAGTAATAGTGTCAGGTCTTGTAGACTCCCCTTGAGCTGGATCCCGTCTTGGGCTTGTCACTACATCTCCTTTCCTGCAGCTTCTTCTATGGTTTTTGTGCCCATAGTTCTTTTAGACACGGCTAAATCTGGGTCAGAGTTTTTGACTACGGGTTGGCAACCCCATCCTTTCACTTGATGTTCTGTCTTTTTACTGGAGGTATACTCTACAAGGTCCCTCTCCCCACTGTAGGACACTTCATCTAAGGTCCTTCTCTTTTAGTTCTGAGAGTCTATCACCTCCCAGGTCTCTGGTACGTTCTAGAGGGCCTCCCTATCTCCTACATCCTGAGGTTGCCTGTTTCCATTCTTTCTGCTGACCCTCAGGTCTTATATAATATTTAAGGCAGAAACTTCCATGAACTCTAAATTCATTATGACTTTCATATAATTCAATGAGTTTTTAGTTCACTCACAGAATTGTGAATACAAATTCCTGTACAGATTTCCTTAGCTATAGCTTGTACAGTCCATAATTTCTATGTTTACATGGTTGTTATTTTATATAGATTTTCTTTCTGTTATGATCACATTTGTTATTTTGGGGAATATACATTATAATGGGATTTAACTGGAGGTTTTATAGAGAGAAACAAGGGAGAATGCTTGTCCAGATTTGAAACTGAATATGACCTCACAGGAAGCTGCTTTGTTTTTTAAAAAAAAATATTGTCAGATTTCTTAGTGGAACTGATTTTCTCTCACTTACCTACCAACCGGTATGGTGTTGAACTGGATCAGTGAGACTAGAGTGCTCAATTTACTATTTCAGCCTTACTTCTTGCACATGCTGTGTTATGTCTACCTAAAATTCTAAAATGCTGTATCTTCTTCACAAATGGGGTCTTCACATATATATGTAAATAAATAAATGAGCCAATACAGCTCTAAATCTAGTATGATTGATTTTTGCTTAAAGACAATGGAAGCTTGAACATATAGAGTAAGAGAAAGAGTCAAATGATACCACAGCAGAAATTTATAGGATGTTTCTTTAAACCACATGATGACAACAGTGGCTAGAAATCACCAGATGTTAGAAGGAAGAAGAAAAAACACTCTAAGATCTTGCAAAAAGAATGAAGGGCTAGCAAAACTCAGCTTTCAATCTAGCTTATAAAATGCAGTTCAATACATAGATGCTATTTTAGACTAATTAATCTGTGGTACTTTGGGGAGTAGTGCCAAGAGATAATGCAGAAACTCAACACTTTGAACTGGTCTTTTAACATTCTTTAAGCTCTTCAGAATCTAGGTCCACCCAGGGCTAGCTTGCCAGATAAGCCAAGATTATCGGTGCCTTTACAAAAACCTCTGTGTTCCAGTTGTTTTGTTCTGCTTGGACTCTGAAGTCTCCATTTGCCACAAATGAGTTGAGAGTAGGCTAAGAAGCTGAAAATATCATGTTTGGTAGATTCTTTTTAATTTATGTTCAGAAACTGATTTCTTATGTTTCTAATAGCACAGGATATTCTATGGTGATATGGCATGATGTGTAACACTAAATAGAGTTTTGTTAAACTCTCTAAAGTTTTACAATACAACTCTTTAATGCCTTCCTGCTATATCGTTACTTCAGATTTTCTCTCTGAAAAATTCTAAATGACCTTAACCGAGTGTCTTTTTTATCCTTTCCATCTTGTGAGCATCTGGGATTGAGTAGACCCCGCTTTCCATAGTCTCTTTGTCTGTATACAGACTTCTGAGGCTGCTGGAATGAACAGCCTGAACTTGTGCCAAGTGGTGACACTCCACATCCATGGTGACCTGTTTGATCAGCTTCTTACTGTGATTTCAATTGAACTGCGTCTCACTAGGCAGTGTGCTTTCTCATCTCCTACAAGAAGTACTTCATGTCCTATACTTGATTTCTCTTTGTTGACATTACCTTTATTCTCAACAAATCATGTAGCTTATGGCTTCACAAAGAGAATCCATCAAGAAACAGAAATAAATCCCAATACTAGAGTCCAAGAAACCAACAATTCTGTTTCTGCACACACCTGTTCTTTTCATTAAATGCAATTTCTTTCACTTATGTTGGATTCCTTGTTCCTCTTGCATTTCTGAACACCATCAAATATTGAGTCTTTAGGACCACATATTATTTGCTAGCTCATAGACTTCTACAACATCATCTTCTCTACTTATCAAAGAACACTTTCAGTTGTCTTATAGCCCATTGCAGATATTTCTATCTAACTTAATATGTACAGTAAGTAAAAATAATCTTTTTAAATAATAGTGATGAAACTTTTTAAATAATCATAATGACAGCACAGACACACATACATACAAATATATGTATGTTTGTTATACACACACATACCCACACATATACACACTCACACACACATACACATAGAAACACATATGCACATACACACATACATACACACATATACACATACACACATACATATACACATATACACATACACACATACATACACACATATACACATACACAAACACACACACATACACATAGACGCACATATGCACATACACACATACATACACACATATACACATACACAAACACAAACATATACACACACATACACATACACACATATACACATACACACACATACACAATATAAACACACATACACATACACATACATACACATACATACACACACACACACACACACACACACACACACACACACACATCAGAAAGTAGAGAACAAATAAAAACCAAAACATAAAATAAGTAAAACAGAAAACAGAGGCTCATGGGATTCCTTCAACTCTCTTTTTAGGAAGCATGTTTATCAGTATCTATGTAGCTGGTTTCATAAAGCATACATCTTTGTTTCTCTTAGCCTAGGTCTTGAAATTTCTCTACAGTTATACTTATCGACACTTAAATGTTAAATCCATTTATTGTAGTAGCAGGAGCTAGAGAATAATGGATCAAAGTACTCAGTGCTTTGAGGCGAGAGGCTGTGATGAGCTTGTCCCATTGCTGCTCTCTCATCCAGTTGTTTTCTACTGTTCCCCCTTCTACAGCTGGGCTTTAGGCAGACTAACTTTCCAGATCCCTTTAGATGCTCCAGGCATGTACTGAAATACTCATTCAGAAAACTTTGGTTTTCTGTCTTTCCTCTATTTCCTGAATAAGTCTTCAGATTTTGCATGTTTGGTTATGTGAAGGTATTATGAACAAAACCAGGTCTTTTTAATGCATGTCAAAAAGTCAGTCCACCAATGAGCTATTAACATCATCCAAAAACCAGCTCTCCTATAAAGGCTTTAATATTTTTCCTTAATTAATAATTGTCTGAACTAATCTTGGTATGTTTTTTAGCATAATACAAATTTAAATCAGCCAATAAACTAGGAATATCATTTAAATTGAGTTTTGGTAAAATAGAGCAGATTTATAACTTAATACTATATAGTGCAAAAATCATATACAGAACATACTTTCAATAACCAGTGAAATGTATACAATGTATGTGTTAAGTGGAAAAAGAATATGAGAACAAATATAATAAAAATTTATATTTATATACAAATGTGGAAAACAAATATTAAAATTACTACTCACATAAAGTTTCCATATAGGTAGCTATATCTAGTATATATTTATATTCTCTCTCTCTCTCTCTCTCTGGTATAAAATTGTACAACCTTTTATAAAACATAAACATATAAAAATATAAATTTGTCAAAATACGTTGATAAATCTGTTTACACATATTGCTTAAGTCCAGTTGTATGAGTCTTTTTATTAGGAGATGGAAAGCAAGCTAGTAGGATGTCTTGATGGTTGCTCTTCCCTAATATGGAAGAAGAGGAAAATTTCTTTAATGAACTTTCTTTAATGGGCATCTGAAAACCTCTGTCATGTGCTTTGAGAAATTATCATTTGATATAAAATACAGATAATTTTATTTTTTCCAAGATTTTCTAAAACATAGGCTCATATTTAGGTTTACAACTGTATAAGAACCGTTACTTTAAATAGAGTCGAATACTTAGAGAGTTCTTCAGTGTTTCCTTTATTTAAGGTAATCAGAAAACATGCTGCTGTATTTAAAATATAAGAGCCTTCTGCCCAGGCAGTAGATCATCCTTTGCATGCATTCCTAGCCTTTAAGTAACTTGTATTTGAATGGAAGGGAATTTTTTCCTTTCTTTCTTTCTTTCTTTCTTTCTTTCTTTCTTTCTTTCTTTCTTTCTTTCTTTCTTTCTTTCTTTCTTTCTTTCTTTCTTTCTTTCTTTCTTTCTTTCTTTTTTAACAGTACTTGGCCTGGAATCTAGAGGCATGTTTCCAGGTGTATCATTTTTCTGTTGTTTTTATTTTTATTTTATGTGTGTGTGTGTGTGTGTGTGTGTGTGCATGTGTGTGTGTGTGTGTGTGTGCTTCCTAGAAAATTTCAACAGTAGATTAAGTTTGGCCTCCTCCTCATGTCTTCTCCTTGCAGCAAGAAATGTCGACCCAGAAAGGTAATAGCTTCTCCTATGCTTCTCACTGTAAATTTCAAGCCATTAATAATCATTTTTCTTCTGATTATTTGTCATCCTTTTTTTCTGTCATCCTTGACATTTGATGAAGTGTTTTCACCAATGTCTATAATTATTTCAAGGTGATTTTTAGCTTTTATCAGTCTCCTCTCTGTAACTGAAAACACAGATTGGTGGTCTTTTGCCATCTCACTATTTTAATATTTGTATAACTTTATCCATTTGAGTTCCCAGAAGAAAAGAGTAAATCACTATAATTCATGGGAAGCTATTTTAAAGAAATGGTAATGTAGCATGGGGATATATAGGTTGCTTGGCAGAGCATTTACTAAGAATGTAGGAACTCTGGTTCAATCTCCAACACCGTATGAACTTGGAATGGTGTTACAAGCCTGTTGTACAAATTATAGCTGTCAGGAGGGGAGGTAGAGCCAGAGAGATGGAAAATTCAAGGTCATCTTTGTCTGCATAGTGAGTTTGAGGTCATCCTGGGCTATATGATACCTTACCTAAAAGAAAAAAAAAGGTACATCAGTTAAAAATGGATGAGAAAAATAAAATAAAAGAAAATATAGAGAAAAATAAAGAAAGAAGCGAAGAAAGCAAATGAGCAACAAAGGCCTCTGCAAATAGGAAAGACATACAGCATAAAGGAAACGATTAACAGGACGTGGGGACGGACATAGGCAGAGCTCCGTTGGTTCTGCTGTTTATCCCGCTGTGTCATGGCATCCACAGGCAAGGCTCTGTGAGTAGAATTTAGGTCTCCGGTCTCTTCTCTGGTTTTTCTTATCATCCACGACCCCTCCGAGACTTCTTTCTTCTTCCTTTTTTTCTTATTAATAATTCCATTCATTTACATCTCAAATGATATCCCATTTTCTGGTTACCCCTCCACAAGTGCCACCCCTCCCCCATCTTGCAACTTCCCTCTCCTCCTTCCACTCTGCCTCTATGAGGATGCTCCCCTACCCACCCACCCTCTCCTGCCCCACCCTTCCAGCATCCCTCTACACTCGGGAATTAAACTTCCACAAGACCAAAGGCCTCCCCTCCCACTGTTTTTGGTCAAGGCCAATCTCTGCTACCTATATATCTGGAACCGTGCATCCCTCCCTATTAATATACTCCTTGGCTGGTGGTTTAGTCCCTGAGAGCAGTGGGTGGTCTTGCCAACTGAAGTTGTTCTTCCTATAGGGTTGCAATCCCCCTTAGCTCCTCCAGTCCTTCCAACAGCTCCCCCACCAGGGTCCCTGAGCTCAGTCTGGTGCTCTAAGCATCCACATCTGTGTTGATCAGTTGCTGGCTAAACCTCCCAAGGAGCAGCCACACCAGGTTCCTGTCAGCAAGTGCCTCTTGGCAATGGTGTCAGGTTTGGTGTCTGAAGACAGGCTAAGCCTTTGATCTATCTCTCTGCTTGGTAGAGAAAAAGCCTTAAAACACAGCAGCAAAAAGCAGTTAATTGAATTTGAAGGTAGCCTGCAGACCCACCTGTTGGTGTAAACCTTTGTAGCTCAGAGTTCATTCAGGGACAGGGACATTTTAAGGAAACCTCTCAGGTTCATCACCGCTGTCATCCTTACCACACCATGGACATCTGGCCTCCAAGCTGTCTCTCAGATCCCAAATCTTGTTCTCATATTATCTACCTCTTAAAAAATGACATAGGAATTACACGCTTGAGTCGTGCTATGTGTGTGTGTGTGTGTGTGTGTGTGTGTGTGTGTGTGTGTGTGTGTTTGTGTTTGGTGCTGCTGTGGGGATTGAACTCAGGCTTTCACACATGCTAGATAGGAGATATAATGTAGCAAACTGAAATAAATGCTGATTTATTCAGATCCTCCTTTAACCTAGGTATCAGATTCTGAAGGTTTCCTCCTCCACACAAAGAAATAATCTTGCCAAAGAGTCTTGGATCACTAAGCAACTTCAACACACACCTGCCCAGGCTTCCTTCTGCTCCTTTAGCACACAGCCACACACTCTTCTGTCCTTAGTGCCATGACTCAGCCTCCTACTTCTGGATCACTTCATGTAGGCTCTTTGATGCTTGGAAGCATCCTATTATGAACAGTCCCAAGTCAAGTATCATAATGTGAGCGGGGACTCTGCCCTCTTACCAAACTAGATCTTCTTTTACACTATTCCTTATATTACAAGTATCATTTTTAGTGAAGCATAATTTTTAATTGTTTACCTATTAAAGATTAATATTTTAAATTTCATCTCGAGATTTCCCCATCACTAGACTATAAATCCTCAGTTTTGTTTACCAGTGAATTAATAAAACCTGTAATTAGAGGACTTTCCTTCGAAAATATTTCTACCATCTAGATTACCTGCATACTAAACTGTAGAATTCATTAACGGGTTGTATGTATTATATAAATTCAGGCTGATAACAATGTATAGATACGTGTTTCACAATGGTATTTGTGCAAATTTCTGTGGATTGTCTATGTGCTGAGAGAATAATTACATTTATTTTTCAATACAGGTAAAATGCCTTTTGAAATATTTCAATAAAGTTATTATAGGCTGTATTTGAAGAAGTTTGCAATTGTCTTTTAGATTTGCTAACAGAAGAGAGTAAGATGCGTTTCCAACTCCTGTTGGGAGCTGTCACTCAAACCTCATACTGCTTCATGGATGTCATAACATCTTACTTTTAAATGCTTAGCCCTTAAAAACAGTAGTCATTGAAATATACAGTATTAGAACAGAAAAGTGAATTCCAGCTCTTCATAAGAAAAATAATCTAAGGTTTTTCAAAAGAAAGAACAAAAGCCTAACATCACCACAGTGGTAAAATGCCATTTGATATCAGCCACCAACACATCTGTATCTTGTGTTGTTTCATTTAAGGTAATAGTATGGTGATTCAGATACCCTCTAACACTTTCTAGAAAACTTTAAGTCTTTTCTTTTTCATTTTCATTTTCCTTTCTATTGGGTCAGCTTTCAAGCTGTTGTAACTTGTCACATATAACCTTAGCTGTTGCAATGAACTCTGTTCATGGCTCTGTCATTGAAAAATTCACCCATATCAACTTGTAATCCATGAAGGACTCCTCTATAGTATTAAGGGGCTTCTAGCTGCAGAACATCAATAAAACCCTGGTGAGGAATGCATGCTTGCGCTATGCCTCAGATTTCTGATAGGTCCCTTCGGACTTCTTTTATATTCTCTCTTCATGGGACCGTAGAACACTTTTGTTTTGCTGCTACTTGCAATTTTCACGCAAAGATTCTCCTTAAAAGTTTTACTAACCTAAAGATTTAAGAAGAAAAATAAAATAGGCTAGTAAAAACTGGCCTTCTGGTCAATGTCCTTCTCTCAGTAATAAGATTTGACAAAGGACATTTTATTACAACAGAATAGAGCAAAAATAGTCAACTACTGAAAAAGAAATACATCTAATCAGATTCAGGATGTAGTGTAGAAGAAACAACAATTTCTTAGCATGCACCCGGCCCCGGATCCAATCCCCAGCACAGAAAAAAATTAAAACAAACAAACAAACAAGCCGAGACCACAGTGGGATAATATCATTAAATGCTCATTTTAATTTAGAAACCTGCAAATATTTATGTTTACCAATTTGCCTATTTTGTGTCCCAATCTAAGCAGCAATGAGAGAATGTATAGATCAACAATTCTGGTTTTGTTTCAATTAATCCTCTAAAATATGCTAGGCAGATGTCATATGTCATAATGTAGGCTTTAAACCGTGGATGAGCTGACCTGTGACATTGCTAGAACTTGTATCAGTAAAAAGAGTTAAAAAAAACTCCTTTACAAAGAACACTGAAGAAGTACCACCAGCAGTAAGACATGTAAATTTCAGTGTTTAACTGGTGACTTACGATAGAAGGCATAATACACATTCCCATTGTTGCTCCTACTTCTAGATAGTTCATGAAATATGTTAACACAAACTAAACTTGGTAACAGTTGGAGCACAGAATATATTAGTACATAAATCAAAGACTTGAAATTCCTAGTTTAAAATTTTCTAAAAGCTCCAATTCACCTAGACTAGATTCCTGAAATGGAAAGTAGTTTTTCTATATAGAAAAAGCATTATTATTTGGGAGAATAGAAACCATTGTTTAATATAGTATCCAGAAAATAACATTACTGATTGTCTATACTAATTGGAACAACAATAAAATATAACATGCCCAAAATTATAGTCATGATTTTTATTATTATTATTATTGTTATTATTATTATTATTTAGTAGTAGTAGCAGTTGTGGTTGTAGTGGTGGTGATGTAGTGGTAGTGGTAGTAGTAGTAGTCTTAATTTAATTTATACTACTGTGATGAGTACCATGATCAGAAGCAATTGTGGAAGAAAGGATTTATTTCTTCTTACAGGTTGTAGTTCTTCATTGAGAAAATCTAGTGTGGAATCACACTAAGGAATTGAAGCAGAGAAAATGGAAGAACACTGTTCATCAGTGCAATCTCTGGCACGTGCTTAGCTAGCTTTAGTTTATAACCCATGACTATCAGCTGAGGATAATGCTATCCATCAATCATTAATAAAGACAATCTTTAAAACATGACCGCAGGCCAATCTGGACAATCAACAAGTGTAACTCATTCACTCAAGTTGACAACTAGAATTAACTAGGATATTTATTGCTATCGTTATTAACGATGATGATGATGATGATGATGGTGATGATTGAATGTGTTTGTATGTTTATGTGTGGACACAAGCATGTGGGTCCTCATGTGTGTGTATGTGACACCAGAGATTGAATTCAGGTGTCTTCCTTCGTCTATTGCTTTCCAACTCATGTTATTGAGACAGAGTCGCTCAATGAATTCGGAAATCAGTTACTATTCTAAACTGGTTAGATGGTATGATCCTGGGATCCTGCTGTCTCTACCCCCCCTAAGCTGTGATTATAATCAGTCTGTGTCTAAATGCTTTCTTTTTAAAATAATTTCACATATAAGTTCGTTGTATTTGCATCATTTCTACCCCTTCTCTTCTGCCTACAACTTCTCTCATGTCCTCCCACTCCCTCTCAAGTTTATGAGTACTTTTATAAATATTATTGCATGTGCATGTATATATTAATTTGACACACAAGGGATATATCCTGAGAGTTTTAAAATCTCAAACTAATTTCAAACCTGTTTTCTTGGTCAGTGCAATTTGTGGCCTCCCAGATATGGGAAGAAGTGAACCTATGTGACAATAAATGAGTGTCTAAGAATTAGAGCCAGAAGGAATCCTCATTAGATCATAGTCTATTCACCTCAAGCTAGACATAGTCTGTTTATTGAAAACTACTAAACCACTGTGCATTTGTACTTATCTGAAACTAAACTTATTCATTTAATGTTAGCATATTTAACATTGCCAATTTAACTGACTCAAGCAGCCTACACAGGCAACAAGTTCTTGACTTTTATCTTCTGCTAAGAATGTTCTTTCATTGTGAAGAAAATCTTATTTTTTTTAGTCCCTTTTGCCAGAGAGTGCTTCGAGTGATGTCTTTCAGTTCCAGTTTCTCAAATGTGAGTAATCTGCTAAACTGTTAGAGAAAATGAAATTTCTTCAAGGCACCAATTAGTAATTTTTAACTGGCAACCAAACAGTTAAGTTGCCCAAATGTAAGATGTTTGTTTCCACATGTTCCACTTGAAAATTAATAATACTTTTAGAGCCCTAGATGATCAAACTCAAAAGTTTCAAATCTTGCTCTGATCAGTTCTTTGTTAAAATAGTGTTGGGGAAGGACACAAGTGTGGCTAGAGTGGGCAGACAGCATGGTTGTACTTGTGGTAGGAAAGGGAAGATGCATGGGAAAGAAAAGCAAATGAACTATTTGGAGGAATGAATGAGGGAAGAGAAGAGAAACACAAGTGCCATTAGATTTCTATGGTCCGAAGCTGATGAGCTCTCATACTCACATCAGGTAAAACAGAAAGGAGAAACAGTTAGGGCTCATTGTCTTAGAGGGCCTTAATTCTAAAAGAATGTGGGGATCTGCTTTCAGCTTCATCTCACAAAAAGAGAATATGTTATGATTTAAATGCATGTTCAAAGTTGTCCTCGACTAAGAAGTTACAAGCAGTATGATTAAGGAATGTAAGCTGATGCTTTGATTTTGATATAATTCATTACTGGGTTCATTGTAAGAGAAAAAAATAAGCCCTCCATTCTTTCCCTATTTTGTTAAATGAGATTGGAATTACTATAAAATCCTTATCAAGTCCAACTTGGAATGTACATTCTGAGAGGACCTGGGTTTTGTTCATTATTTAGTCTTTCCTAGTTTCTCTTAGGCTATTGCCATGATCTAATTCTGGTACACTGATTAAATGTAATATTTTCTATGTGAGGATCCATCCATGTGACTCACCATATCTGGGGCTGTACAAGACAGCAAATCACTGTTTTATTCTTGGTTTAAGGAAGGTTTAAGGTGGTCACCTGCTATTGCTGATCATCATAGATACCCTTGTTAATGACAGACAGTATGTTTTCAGGAACACTGGTGCAGTAAATGGTTGAGTTCATGTATAAAATCCTGAATCTCTAGGAAATTTCTAGTCTGTAACATGCCCCCAGCTCTGCTTAGTGGGATCAATAAACAATTTGTTAGGTCTGTATTTCAGCTGGGCTTGTCTCTCTTCCCAGTCTAGCCTTCTCTTTCTGTCATCTCATGGGCCAGATCCCGACTCAAGTGTTTTATAATGTGCCCTGCGTATTAAACTTCAGAGTCTTCTAGAAAACATCAGTACCAGCCAACTCTAAAAACCCAAGGCTTATATAACCTAGACAGAAGTCATTGAGTTATACTTAAGTTCTTAAGATATGCAGGAACGCATTCCACTAGGAAAAGAGTCACTTATTCTCTGTGTACAAGAGGCTCTACTCCAATTGGCTGTGGCAGGTTGAATTAAAATAACTCACCTGCTGATAATGGAAAGTGCCAGCGTCAATGTCAAGGCACACTTCAAAAGCGTGATTGGAATAGTGCTTTCAGTAGAGAGAACTGCAAGACGTGGAGGTACTGCTAGAACTAGTGCTGTCTTATAAGAAAATGGTTAGAAGTACTTCAAACTATGCTCCAGTTATCCTTTATAGAAGGCAAAAGCAGATTTAACCACATGCATGAGTGTGAGCTGCACACACACTCACACACACATGCCCACATACACGTGAACACACACACACAAACCTTATAATTTTTCTTTAATAAAAATTTTAGTAATAATAATGACAAGCAATATGCTATGAATTATTTCTAATAATTAAAAAGAAGTCAACCTGAGATCTCTCATGGGAATTATTGACTAAAATGATTTTTAAACACCCTTGTTTTTCTTTGTTACATAGAAAAAAATTGTCAGTTTTATAATTTCCTTTTCCACCTTTTTTTCTTGGATTGTTTTATGAATAAATGTGATTTTGAAGATGATTTTTGACTTATCAAGCTTTTCCTGTTATAAAATCATTACTCTGGGAACATTTCATCTATTTTAAAATTCTGTTGTATTTTCTATTTTCTATGTATCCTAAATGATAAGAATGTTATGGAATATATAAAATAATTAGCATAAGTAATTGATTTCTGATGATTGACATTTGTTTTAGTTAGGTTTCGTCAGGATTTCTTCTGTGTTTCTGTCTCTGTCTGTTGTCTGTCTGACATCTTGTATTTGTGTGTGTGAGTTTGGGTGTGTGTGTGTGTGTGTGTGTGTGTGTGTGTGTGTGTGTGTGTGTCTGGTATATGTGCAATAAATACCTTCTTAGTTTGGACCATTCTAATTTTATCTTCTCACCATCCTTCTCTTCACCTCTCCTCCATCCACTGCTTCAAGATCCTCCCTTTCACCTTCCCTCCCCATATTCACCCCTCCTCTCTTTGTCCTAAGAAAAAAGGAGGCTTCCCATGAATATTAACTAGCCTTGGGACACTAAATTACAGTAATCTTTTACTGAGGTTAGATGAGGCAGCAAGGCATGTGGAGATGTATCCGAAGGCAGACAACAGAGTCTGAGACAGTCCCTATTCCCACTTTACAAATCTTACACGAAGACCCAACTGCACAAGGGTTACCTATGTGCAGAGGGCCTAGTACAGTCCCATGCATGTTCTCTGGTTGTCAGTTAAGTCTCTATAAGCCCCTATGCTTATAGAACAGGCAAAGAGAGCAAGCTTTCTTCTATAACATTCTTTATATAGGCTCTTAGCAGAATGTGTGACCCAGTAGAATTAATACCTGACTCTACCTGAATGTTACAATAAAGCATGTGCTGTGCAGTATCTGTGTGTGAGTGTGTGTTATGGGCCCTGGCTAGTCGATTTCGTAGGTTTTGTTTTGGTGTCCTTGACCTGTAGGGCTCCTTCAATCTTTCCTTCCCTTCTTCCACAGGATTCTCTGAGTTCTGCTTAATGTCTGGATGTGTGTCTCTTTATCTGTTTTTATCAGTTGCTGGGTGAAGCCTCTCTGATGAAAGTTATTCCAGGCTCCTGTCTATAAGTATAGCAAAATATTACTTGTGTTGGAGATGGGCTCCTTCCCACAGCATGGGTCTCTAGCTGGATGGCTGTTTCCTCAATTTCTGCTCTATCTCTCACCCTGCACTCTTGAATACAGGACAAAATGTGGATCTAAGGTTTTACAGATGGGTTGGTATCACAGTCTCTCGATTGGAAGTCTTTTCTGGTTGCAGGAGATGGGCTAGTTCAGGCTCCGTATTCTATTTTTCTAGGAGTCTTAGCTAGAGCCATCCTGATAGACTCCTGAAAATTTCCATTGTACTAGGTTTTTAACTCATCCCAGAGATGAACTTGATTCCAGTTGTCTCTCCCAGTACTCTCTCCCTCCATGTTCTCCCCAACTGATCCTCCTGGTTCCAATCCTCTCCTCATTCCAACCCAGTTCCCTTCCTCCAGTCAAGTCCAGTGTATAATATATTTTCCCTTCTCAGTGAGATTCAAGGGTTCCCTCATTGGTCCCTCTTTATTACTTAGCTTTTTGGGGGGTCTTTGGATTGTAGTAGAGTTATCTCATACTTTATTACTAATATCCACTTACAAGTAAATACATGCCATGTGTGTTTATCTGACTCTGAGTTGCCTACACAGGATGAACTTTACTAGTTCCATTTTGCCTGCAACTTTCAATGTCATTGTTTTTAATAGCTGAATAGGACTCCATTGTATAAATGTACCACAGTTTATCCATTTGTTAAGGGACAGATAGGCTGTTTCCAGTTTCTGGCTAGTACAAATAAAGCCGCTATGGACATTGCTAAGTAAGTGTCCCTACGGTATAGTAGGGCATTCTGGGGATATGAGAAGTAGTCTAGCTGGGTCTTGAGGTCAAACTATTCCCAGTTTTCTGAGAAAGAGACATATTGATTTCCAAAGTAGTTGTACAAGTTTGCACTCCCACCAGCAATGGAGGAGTGTTCCCCTTGCTCCACATCCTCACCTGTGTATGTTTCACTTGAGATTTTTATCTTAGCCATTCTGACATGCAAGAAAGAATCTCAGGGATGTTTTGATTTACTTTTCCTTGATGACTAAGGTTTTGAACATTTCTTTAAGTGCTTGTCTGTCTTTCAAGATTCCTTTGTTGAGAATTTTCTGTTTAGTTCTGTACCTATTATTAGTTGGGGGTTTATTATTTTAATTTGGTTTGTTGTTGTCTAACTTCTTGAGTTCTTTATATATTTTGAATATTTGTCTTCTGTCAGACATAGAGTTGGGGAACATCTTTTCCTGCCTAGAGCCCGTCTGGACTGGAATTGACTGAAGTGGAATACAGAGTTGAACATAGAGGTAGCTTTAAAGACGGATGGTCTCTAGCCTTTAAACTCTTTAACTATATTGAATGCTTGCTGATACCTTCTAAATAATCCTAAAATCTTTTTCTGAGTTAAAAATCCTGGCTTAGGTGATTAACACCTGTAGTATAACAGCAGGGGATTATGTAAAGGATTAATTGCTAGGGAAGTCTCTCTCTCTGTCTCTCTCTGTTTCTGTCTCTGTCTCTTTCTCTCTCTGTCTCTCTGTCTCTCTCTGTCTCTGTCTCTGTCTCTCTCTCTCTCTCTCTCTCTCTCTCTCTCTCTCTCTCTCTCTCTCTCTCTCTCTCACACACACACACACACACACACACACACACACACACACACACACACACACACACATCCAGAAGCCTCACCTCTGGCTTGCCAGCCTTCTGTCACTTTCCCAATTTTAGCCTGCCAATTTGTTCTAGTCAGAGTGTCATTGTCTTACAGAAGCTTGTCATTTTTATGAGCTTTCATTTATCAGTTTTTGATATTAGAACCTGAGCTGTTGGCTTTCTGTTCACTAAGTTGTCTCCTGTACCAATGTGCTCAGGGCTATTCCCCATTTTCTCATCTATTAGACTTAGTGTGTCTGGTTTTAGGTTGAGGTCTTTGATCCACTTGGATTTGAGTTTCTGCAGGGTAATAGATATGGGTCTATTTGCATTCTTCTGCATGCAGACATCTAGCTAGACTAGCACCATTTGTCAAAGATGCTTTCTCTTTTCCATGTAGACTTTTGGGTTCTGTGACAATAATTTATTTTCCTAATTGTGTGGATTTACTAGTGGGTCTTTTTTTTAAATACCATTAATTAGCCTGTCTGTTTTTATGCTGCAATATCATGCAGTATTTATTATTATTGCTCTGTAGAACAGCCTGAAATCAGGGATGGTGATACCTTTAGAAGTTCTTTTACTGTGCAGGATTGTTTTAGCTATCCTGGGATTTTTGCTTTTTTAATATGAAGTTGAGTATTGTTGTTTGAAGGTCTGTAAAGAATTGCTTTAGAATTTTGTTGGGAATTGCATTGAATCTGTAGATTGTTTTTGCCAAAATGGCATTTTTAGTATGGTAGTCTTACAGATCCATGAGCATGGGAGGTATTTCCACCTTCTGATTTCTTCTTCAAATAGTTTCTTCAAAGATTTGAACTTCTTTCATAAAATTCTTTCAATGCTTAATTACAGTTATACCAAGATATTTTATATTATTGGTAACTATCATGAATGATGTTATTCCTATAATCTCTCATCCTTTTCATCTTTTATATATGGGAGGGCTACTGATTTTTTAAGTTGATTTTGTATCCAGTTACTTGCTGAAGCTGTTTTATCAGCTGTAGGAGTTCTCTGGTAGAATTATGGGGGTCACTTATATATATTATCCTATCATTTGTAAATAGTGATACTTTGACTTCTTCGTTTCCAATTTGTATTCTCTTAATTTCTGTTAGTTGTCCTATTGGTTTAGCTAAAATCAAGTACTATATTGAATGAATATGGAGAACGTATTCAGCCCTGTCTTGTCCCTCATTTTAATAGAATTTCTTTAGCTTTCTCTGCACTTATTTTACATTTGGCCATCTGCTTGCTGTATATATTGCCTTTATTGTGTTTAGGTTTCTGCCTTGTATCCCTGATATCTACCAAACTTTTATTATGAAGGGATGTTAGATTTTGTCAAATGTATTTTCACCATCGAATAAGATGATCTTGTGATTTTTTTTCCTTCAGTTTGTTTATATGGTGGATTACCTTAGTGGATTCTGTGTGTTGAACCATCCCCAAACTTCTGGGATAAAGCCTTGTTGATCTTGGTGGATGATCTTTTGTACGTGTACTTAGATTTGTTTTGTGGGTATTTTAGTATTTTTTGCATCAATGTTCAAAAGGGAAATTTGTCTGAAATTTTCTTTTTTTGTGGAGGCTTTGTGTGGTTTACATATCAGGGTGATTGTGACTTTATAAAATTAATTTATCAGTGTTCGTTCTGTTTCTATTATTGAAATAATTTGAGAAGTATTGGCATTAGTTTTTCTTTGAAAGTCTGGTAGAATATTGTGTGAAAACCATCTGGTCCTGGCAAACTTTCAATGACTGCTTCTATTACCTTAAGCAGTTATAGGTCCATTTAGATTGTTTATCTGATTTTGATTTAACCTTGGTCGATGGTATCTATCAAAAACTGATCAATTTCATTTAGATTTTTAAATTTTGTATAGCAGAATTTTTTAAAGTAAAAACTAATAATTCTTTAGATTTCCTAGCTGTCAGATATGTCCTCATTTTCATTTCTAATTCTGTTAACTTGAATGTTCTTTCTCTGACTTTTAGTTAGTTTGGCTAAGGGTTTGTCTATCTTGTTGGTTTTCTCAAAGAACTAACTCTATGTCTCATTGATTTTTTGTATTGTTCCCTTTATTTCTGATCTATTGATTTCAATCCATATTATTTCCTGCCATTTGCTCATCTTGGATAGTTGTCATCATCTCCTTCTCCTTCTCCTCCCCTTCCTTCTTCTTCTAGAAATTTTAGGTGTTCAATTAAGTGGCTAATGTAAGATATCTCCAATATGCTTATTACAGCACTTAGTGCTATGAACTATTCTCTTAACATTGCTTTCATCATTCCCCATTAAATTGGGGTTTTTTTTTGCATTCATTTTCTTTGATTCCCAGGAAGTCTATAATTTTCCTCATTTTTTCTGCCTTTACCTAATGGTCATTCAGTAGAGAGTTATTCAGTTTTATGAGCTTTTAGGCTTTTTTTGTTTCTTTTGTTGATGATGTCAAGTTTTAAGTCATATTGTCTTATACAACACAGGGAGTTACTTCAAATTTTTGTATCTGATAAGACTTGCTTTGCAACGTAGTATTATGATGAATTTTGGAAAAGGTTCTATTAGATACTGAGAAAAAGGCACATCCTTTTGTGTTTGGGTGAAATTTTCTGTAGACATATGTTAGGTCCTTTGAGGTATAACATCTATTACCTCCATTATTTCGTTTTTTAGTTTCTGTCTGGAAGATGTATCCATTGGTGAGAGTACAGTGTTGAAGTCTTTCCACTATTAATATCTGAGGTTTAACATGTGATTTAAGCTTCAGTAATGTTTCTTTTGCAAATGTGGGTGGCCTTGCATTTGGGGCATAGATATTCTGAATTAAATAGTCATCTTGGTGGATTTTTCCTTTGATGAACATGTCATGTCCTTCCCCATCTCTTTTGATTTTTTTTCTTTGAAAGTTTATTTTATTAGATATTAGAAAGTCTACTCCAGCTTGCTTCTTAGGCATGTTTGCTTGGAAAAATCTTTTCCTGGCCCTTTACTCTAAAGTAATATCCATCTTTGTTGTTGGTGTGTTTCTCCTATGCAGCAAAATGATGGATCCCATTTTTCACAACCATTTAGATAGTCTGTGTCTTTTTAATTGGGAAATTAAATCCATTAATCATGAGAGATATTAATGACCAATGATTGTTAATTGCTGTTATTTTGATGTTAGTGGTGTGAGACTGTGCATGTATGTGTGTGTGTGTGTGTGTGTGTGTGTGTGTGTTTCCCTTCTTCTGTTTTTTGCTGGTGTGAAATTATTTATTTCCTATGTTGTCTTTGGTATAATTGATAGCCTTGGGTTGGAGTTTTACTTTTCGTCTTTTGAAGGTCTTGATTTGTAGATAGATATTGTTTCAAATTGTATTTTCATGGAATATCTTGTTTTCTCCATTTATGGTTTAAAATCTTTACTGGGTATAGTAGTCTGGGCTGACATCTGCAGTCACTTACAGACTACAAGACATCTATTTAGGTCCTTCTGAGTTTTTGAGTCTCTGTTTAGAAGACAGTTGTAATTCTAATGAGTTTGCTTTTATATGTCATTTGGCCCCTTTCTCTTGCAGCTTTTAATATTTTATGCTTCTTATTTTTGTACATTTAGAGTTTCAATTATTGTGTTGCAGGAGAATTTTTGTCTTTAGGTCAAACTATCTAGTGTTTTGTAAACTTCTTCTATGTTTATAGGCATCTATTTCATTAGGATAGGATTTTTTTTTCTCCTATGATTGTGTTAAAAATATTTTCTGGGCTTTTGATCTGAGAATCCTCTTGTTCTTCTATTCCTACTATTCTTCAGTTTGGTTTTTTCATAGTGTCCTACATTTCCTGGTTGATTTTTGTTTGAAACTTAAATTTAACATTTTCTTTGTGCAATATATCAGGTTCTTTTATTGCATCTTCTATGCTTGAGATTCTATCTTTCATCTTGTGTATTCTCTTGGTGATGCTAGAACCTGTAGGTTTTTATTCTTTTATCTAGGTTTTTCATCTCCAGAATTACCTCAGTGTGTGCTTTCTTTATTTCTTTTATTTACATTTTCAGTTCTTAAATAATTTTATGTATTTCCTTTACCTGTTTCATTGTATTTTCCTGTATTTCTTCAAAGGACTTTATCTTTTCCTCTTTAGAGGCCTCTGTCATCCTATCATTGGATTTAAGTTCATTTTCTTGATCTTCAGATGTGTTGGAATATCCAGAACTTGCTATAGTAGGATAGCTGGGCTCTATTGGTGCCATATTGCCCTGGCTGTTGTTGATTTTATCTTTATGCTAGCCTCTAGTCATTTATTCAGCTTTTGTGGTAATTATAAATTTAGATGTTGATTTCTTAATTTATCTTTGTTAGATGGCTGATTTTAGATTCCCCGCCCCCACCCCTCCCTTGGTTTGTGTTTTCTCTCTGTCTTCTGGCCTGAGTGGCCTAGGGTTCTTATGACTATCAAATCTTCAGGTCCAATACAGTGTTTCCCCTGGATATTTTGTGGCCTGTGTAGCCTCTGGAGTTTTTGTGCTAACCTTGCCTCTAGTGTCTCTAGTACCAGCATGGCTGGGGTTCCTGGTGCCTCAGTGGCACAGTTGTGGGCCAGAAAATGGAGCAAAGGGGACAGATTGCAATTTATCATTGTTGCATATGCTTTAAGGGAACGTGGTTGGCAAGGGCGTGGGATGGGAGTCTTATGTGATTGTCCCTGGTGCCAGTAGGCTTTCAGAGAATGCAGGCAGAATTGTGGACCAGAAAATGGAACACAGTAGGCAGGGTCAACCATTCTAATGTTTAACTTTTATTTAAAGGATCCAGTTACATATCCTTCCTCATGCAGAATGGAAAAAGATTTTAATGAAAATTACTTTGATATTGAAAGATTAAAAAAGGTAAACTAAGATAAGCTATTAAATGTTTAATAGTTTACATTCATAATTTTTGATAAAATATTGAATATGTAAGGTTAAATCCAGTAAATATAATATGGAAAAATTAAATTAAGATACGTGATGTACTTAATAAAAACCATTAATTGAAATTTTCATGAAAATAAATAAGGTATTTTTAAAAGAAAAAAATTAAATATATGGCTAACTGATTGTTATGATATCCCAGGTGTCATTTTCTACAATATGAATACTATGCCATCTGTAGCATTCTAGGCCACTGAAGTCTCCATGTGATCTTTAAGAAATATTTTAGAAGATATTCTAAATTATCTAAAATCAAAAAACCATTTAATTCTAAGTAGAACACATGAAATTTAAGTTGTTTTGTGATAAAATGTGAAATCTTCCAATATTACTAGGCAATCACTGTCCATATATATTTAATTATAAAATTGTACATTATATTAACAATTCTATGTAGCTTATGCAAATACATTTATTTCAAGTAAACTATTTGACTGTTTTTCTGGTAGAACTGAAGTTATTTTTGGTTTTTTTTGTTTTTTTGTTTTTGTTTTTTTGGGTGTTTTATTTACTATTTTAGAATATCACCATTCATGATTTTGAGTTATGATTTTTTTTTGTGCAATTGATATCTTTGTATCCATGCATAATGAATAAGTCATAAGAAATTCTATTTTAAAGTTGACTAAGAATCAAGTTCTCTAATAAGAAAAGGTGCTAAAAACATTGATATGAATAGAATGAAAAAAATACAGCAATGATTCTCATCAAAGAATCCTATTAGGGAGACAACCATAGATACATTTTATGTAGTACTTAACTTATACCTAAGTTATTAGAAAACTCTGAAAGAATGATCACTGTCATAAGCAATAAAGACATAAGTTAAAATCTTTCACTTCAAAGTCCTGAACCAAAACCCAGATGGGATAACTGATTAAGCTGAGATCATTCTGCTCAAATACTTAGATTATCAGGGGCTTTGAAGTCATCTTGATTAAATGAACTTACAGGGAAAGAAGCCTCTCTTCAGCACTTCATATAATTCCTGAATTATTTGCAGCTACTGGCATTTTTTTTTTCTCAGATGCAGGAGAAAGCGATACTAAGGATGTTTGCCTTTCCTCTCACAAATATGTAATAGGAACACCTAGTTAGACAAGGACTTGGCCAGCTTCCATGGTAAAGGAGTAATGTCAAAAAGTAATGAAGGAGCTGGTCTCCATCTTCATGGTATTTACAGTCTACTGCAGAAAATATGGACTCATTCATATAAGTAATTACAAAGTGTGGTGAGGGCACACTATTGGATCATTTGAGAATGAGTGACAAGATGACATGATTTGTAATTCTAAAGACGGGATGCTATCTTGAATCACATGATGCAAATTCTGATTTGGACTTGAGCAGGTAAAAGCAGAGACTACTTCAAATCAGTGAGTCAATACTGAGAAAAACATTGAAACAGGCAGTAATCGGATGTGAAATTCAACCTAAACAATACAATGAGTATGAGTAAGGACAGAGATAACTTAGGTGACTGATGGAATGGAAAGGTATCATCCAAAATGTAAACTTTTAATCCCAGTGTTGGCTCCATCCAAAATTTATAAACATGACAATAAATATTATTATACTATGATAGTAAGATACCTTTGTATTTCATGTCACCTAAGTGTTATAATAATCCATCTATATCTACACTTGGGCTCACTTGCTTTTCTAACAATTAAATCAACTAGGAAGATATTAATTCTCTTCTTTCTTTTTAAACATTCAGAAAGTTTTATTAGCAAGAGACATGCAATCTTATGTAGAAGTTCAATAACTACTTATTGTGCACATGGCTAGTCATTTTATGTTACAACTGGTGAGTAGATTAACAGTAGCTCTTAACTTGGAATAAATCTATGACTAGAGAGCCAAAAATGATCTATGCTCTATGAGACTATAGAAAGGCAAAAATTCCATGAACTCACAAAAAAAAAATGAAGGGGACAGAACGTCTATGTGTTTAGATGCTTCGTAAATGTGTTATACTCATTAGTTACTATATAGGTATTACGCACCTTAGCTTTTCTTTCCTCAGATCCTAAGCTTCTGTTCCATTCTTACTTAGTTTGAGGCATTGCTTCTTGTATCACTCTAAAAATTGATAACTTCATTCAGAGGTTGGCAAGGCTATCAATTTTCTCCTGAAATTAGACCACTGTGTTCTGCTGTCTCACCTAAGTAAATCTAACTTTTCATGCTCCCATCTGACATCATTCATATAAGCAACAACAATGGCCCTATTCTTCTGGCTTATATAAGGAATTTGATTCCAGTTACAAAACCCATTCTTAGCTACCATTTTTCAGAGCTTAGGTCTCCTTTGGACCCTTCCTAGCAGTTCCCAGTGCAGAGATCATCACTCCATAGTTATAGAACCATTGGCTTAAACTCCAGATCACACTGCCTCCATTGAATATTGCCACCCTAAAAATGTAAATTCAACATAGCATAGATATGCAATCATTTAATTTACTCTTTTTTTTTCTTTTAAACTTAATCCAATTGTAATTTCAGGCCTACCCCATCAACTAAGTGTTCTTATGAAGATGATTAGTTAACTCTCTGATACTAATTTCAGTTAACTAATCCAAATGCTTTATCTTCTTTTCAATAGCATTTGACAGTTGATCATCAACTGTTGCTTAGGCTATGTTTGCTTAAGATGGCTCATACCAAATTGCCTTCATATTTCTGCTACATATTAGTATTGTTGCTTGTTTCACATGGTAATTTTTTCTCAACCTCATAGAATATGTGTATCTCAGATTAGTCATGTCCTTGCTTTTATTTTTTTATATTTTATTTTTTGGTTTTTCGATACAGGGTTTCTCTGTGTAGCCCTATCTGTCCTAGAACTCACTCTGTAGACCAGGTTGGCCTCGAACTCAGAAATCCGCCTGCCTCTGCCTCCCAAGTACTGGGATTAAAGGTGTGCATCACCACTGCCCAGCTTCTTGTTTTTTTTTATTGTTCTAATTTAATATATTTCTACTTATATATTGTCATATACAAATATCATCTATAGGATGAATAATTAACAAATAGGACACCCAAGTTTGTTTCTAGTTGTCAAGTTCATATAGCCATCTTTCTGCACTATATACAAGTGTGTGTGTTTGCATATAGAACTTTTGGGTTGATATTTCATTTTTATTGTCTTTCTAGTCCCATTTATTGAGTAACACATCAGAAAACATGCCATTTCCTATAAAAATATGATGACTCATATAGAAAAGAAGTATTTCTGTCTATACCCACTAACAATATTCATTATCTTCTCCAAGATGCTGTCATTGGTATTGGATTACTAAACTGGACTTATAACCATTCCTTTCTAGCATTAGTGCATTCTTGCCCTAAAGTCAAATGATGTAACAATTCTACTTAATACTGTCCAATGGCATCTAACTTCACTTAGAAAAAAAAACTTCAAAGTTGTTTCACTGCTTTGAATGTTCTCCTGTAATTTGAGCTCTCTCCCCTCATTACTTCTCAGACTTCATTGTTTCTTGTTTCATCCTAACCACACTGGTATCTCTTAACCCTTGAAAAACAGCAGTGATCTCTCGGATTTCTATTGATTCCAGATTTACCTGCATATAAAAATTTCTCATTTCACTATCAGTTTACAAAATTAAGCCCTCTCAATTTGGTCTTCTTTGATATGCCCAGTAAAAAATATTGCCATGGTGTTTTCTCTCTCTCTCTCTCTCTCTCTCTCTCTCTCTCTCTGTCTGTCTGTCTCTCTCACTCTTTCTTCTTCATAAAGCTCTTTAACATAAAACCATAGTGTCAGTTATTTATTTGACTATTTACACCTTCTTTCTAAAATGTAGACTTTGTAGGACTAACAATTTTGCTTCTACCATATCATTTTAGTGTTGTAAAGTGACTGGTTGTCGAACATACACAAACATAGATGGTATCCATTCTTTTATTCTTGGTGAAACAAGGCCTACATGTCTTTGTTGGTAAATTTAGCAACAAACAAACAAACAAATAAACAAACTAATAACCCAAATCAAAACACCTACTCATACAACGTATCCCGAAGATCCTCCAATTTACTTGGGCTTCATGACACCATGGAAGATGTGGATAAGAAAGAATGCTAAAGAATAAACAGAAGGGTATTTTAGTACCAGCAAATTGTACAGATCTCTGCTCCCACTGAGAACAGCAATTCAATTACTACTCAGCACCCCCTCAGGTTATAAGAAAGTCATTCTTGGAGAAATGCTTCAGCTCTTCCCAAGGTTGAGGGCAGGTAGATGTGAAGCACTAGGAACAGAACTTTAAATGAAATCTCTATTCTAAATATAGGCTCTCAAAGGAGTATTTCTTCATTCCCACAATGTTGTCAACCATTCTTAAAATAGACCACAGATTAGCCACTTCTTTTCCAGAGGAATCTGGACCACTATCATACAAAGTTCAATGTATAATCAACCCAATCCTGTCAAACTTATTGAGCAAAACTAGGGTTTAAGAGATATTTTTTCTTATAAAGTAATGTTAGTCAATGATAATATACAGGTTCTTAACCCGTACGGCACTAACACTACCTTTTTGTCAAACCCCTATCTCTAAAAACTTACATTATGATTCACAATCATGGCAAAATTATAGTTATGAAATAGCAACAAATTAATTTTATAGTTGGGGGTCATCACTCCATGACACATTATATTAAAGGGTTTCAGAATTATGAAGGTTGAGAACTACTGATCATAGACATATAAAAAAGAAATAAAAATGTGAATCCAAAGGAAATGGAAACATGCATAGAGAAGTCAGACATAAAATAGGAATAAGGAATAGAAATAAGAATATAATAAGATTTGAAAGGGAGTAGGTGAGGCTTAGAGGGAGAAAAGTAAAGGCAGAAATGTTATAATTATGCAATAATCTCAAAAATAAAATTGAAAAGATAGAATGTACTTCCATATATGGAAAAGGTAGAAGAAAGGCCATGGCTAAAGTATCAACAACAGTATAAACATTGGCGCAAATGTCTGAAAATTAGGTGAAACAAACAAACAAAAAGATGCACTGTTATTAAGAATAACGTGCTGTAGGCTAACCATAGAAATTTAATAAAAGGTAATAAACTTAACATAAGGTTAAAATATAAAAACATAATATAAAACTTTGCCAAAACTTGAAGGCTGGAAGCATCTAAATCGGTAAGATACAATATTTGACTGCACATATGAAGAACTTTAAATGGTAGCAGGACACAGACAAATAACATTTTGCAAGAACATGACATTATATGGGTACGGAGGTGAAGGGGGATCTAGCAGGTGTTGGGGAATGGAGAAACAAACAAGCCTATATAGAAGAGCACATAATCACATCTTGTATATATTATCATATTATATAATATATATTATTTTATATATATTATAAAATGTATTTATAATATATTATAAATAAATATATAATACCATTATATATTGTATAAAAATTTTCAAAGAAAAAAATAAACCTCAAAAGTTATAAATTATGAGGTACTATATTTCTGGGGTGAGGATGATACAACTTATCTGCAATATTGTAAATTAGAATAAAACATAGTTTAGATGGTCTATTTGATCCTGATTTAATTTTGGTACTTGGTATCTGTCAAGGAAATTGTCCATTTCCTCAAGATTTTCTAGTTGTGTTGAATACAGGTTTTTGTAGTAGGATCTGATGATTTTTTGAATTTCCTCAGTATCTGTTGTTATCTCTCCCTTTTCGTTTCTGATTTTATTAATTTGGATACTATCTCTGTGCCCTCTGGTTAGTCTGGCTAAGGGCTTATCTATCTTGTTGATTTTCTCAAAGAACCAACTCCTCGTTTTGTTGATTCTTTGTATGGTTTTATTTGTTTCTACTTGATTGATTTCAGCCCTGAGTTTGATGATTTCCTGCCTTCTACTCCTCTTTGGTGTATTTGCTTCTTTTTGTTCCAGGGCTTTCAGGTGTGCCATTAAGCTGTTAGTGTATGCTGTCTCCCGTTTCTTTTTGGCGGCACTCAGGGCTATGAATTTTCCTCTTAGCACTGCTTTCATTGTGTCCCATAAATTAGGGTATGTTGTGCCTTCATTTTCATTAAATTTCAAAAAGTCTTTGATTTCTTTCTTTATTTCCACCTTGACCAAGTTATCATTGAGTAGAGCATTGTTCAGCCTCCATGTGTACGTGGGTTTTCTTTTGTTTTTGTTGCCATTGAAGACCACCCTTATTCCATAGTGATCTGATAGGAGGCATGGGATTATTTCTATCTTCTTATATCTGTTGAGGTCTGATTTGTGACCAATTATATGGTCAATTTTGGAGAAGGTACCATGAGGAGCTGAGAAGAAGGTATATTCTTTAGCTCTAGGATGAAATGTTCTATATATATCTGTTAGTTCCAGTTGGTCCAAGGCTTCAATTAGATTCACTGTGTCCCTGTTTAGTTTCTGCTTTCCTGAACGATCCATTTCAGAGAGCGGGGTGTTGAAGTCACCCACTATTATTGTGTGCGGTGCGATGTGTGCTTTGAGTTTTAGTAAAGTTTCTTTTACGAATGAGGGTGCCCTTGCATTTGGAGCATAGATATTCAAAATTGAGAGTTCTTGATGGTGGATTTTTCCCTTGATCAGTATGTAGCGTCCTTCTGTGTCTTTTTTGATGACTTTAGGTTGAAAATCAATTTTATCTGATATTAGGATGGCTACTCCACCTCGTTTCTTGGGGCCATTTACTTGTAAAATTGTTTTCCAGCCTTTTACTCTGAGGTAGTGTTTGTCTTTGACACTGAGGTGCGTTTCCTGCATGCAGCAAAATGCTGGGTCCTGTTTACGTATCCAGTCTGCTAGTCTATGTCTATTAATTGGGGAATTGAGACCATTGATATTAAGAGAGATTAAGGCATAGTGATTATTGCCATCTGCCATTCTTGACGCTATCTTTATGTTTGAGTGGTTATCTACTTTTGGGTTTGAACCCCTGAAGAAATAGAAGTTGTCATTGGAAGTCTTCCAACCAAAAAAAGCACAGGTCCAGATGGTTTTAGTGCAGAATTCTATCAGACCTTCAAAGAAGACCTAACACCAATACTCTTCAAACTGTTCCACAAAATAGAAACAGAAGGAACACTACCCAACTCATTCTATGAAGCCACAATTACACTAATACCAAAAGGACACAAAGATCCAACAAAGAAAGAAAATCTCAGGCCAATCTCTCTTATGAATATCGATGCAAAAATACTCAATAAAATTCTTGCCACCCGAATCCAAGAACACATCAAAACGATCATTCATCATGATCAAGTAGGCTTCATCCCAGGGATGCAGGGATGGTTCAATATAAGGAAATCCATCAATGTAATCCACTACATAAACAATCTCAAAGAAAAAAACCACATGGTCATCTCATTAGATGCTGAGAAAGCATTTGACAAAATTCAGCATCCTTTCATGCTAAAGGTCTTGGAAAGATCAGGAATTCAAGGCCCATATCTAAACATAGTAAAAGCAATTTACAGCAAACCAGTAGCCAGCATCAATCTAAATGGAGAGAAACTTGAAGCAATCCCATTAAAATCAGGGACTAGACAAGGCTGCCTTCTCTCTCCATATCTTTTCAATATAGTACTTGAAGTTCTAGCTAGAGCAATTAGACAACAAAAAGAGGTCAAAGGGATATAAATTGGAAAGGAAGAAGTCAAACTATCACTATTTGCAGACGATATGATAGTATACTTAAGCGACCCAAAGAAGTCCACCAGAGAACTCCTACAGCTGATAAACAACTTCAGCAAAGTGGCCGGATATAAAATCAACTCAAGCAAGTCAGAAGCCTTCCTATACTCAAAGGATAAGCAGGCTGAGAAAGAAGTAAGAGAAATAATACCCTTCACAATAGCCACAAACCATACTAAGTATCTTGGCGTGACTCTAAGCAAACAAGTGAAAGATCTGTATGACAAGAACTTCAAGTCTCTGAAGAAAGAAATTGAAGAAGACCTCAGAAGATGGAAAAATCTGCCATGCTCATGGATTGGCAGGATTAATATAGTAAAAATGAGCATCTTACCAAAAGTAATACACAGATTCAATGCAATCCCCATCAAAATCCCAACTCAATTCTTCATAGAGTTAGAAAGAGCAATTCAAAAATTCATCTGGAATAACAGAAAACCCAGAATAGCTAAACGTATTCTCAAGAATAAAAGAACCTCTGGGGGAATCAGTATCCCGGACCTCAAGCTGTACTACAGAGCAATAGTGTTAAAAACTGCATGGTATTGGTACAGTAACAGACATGTAGATCAATGGAACAGAATTGAAGACCCAGAAATGAATCCACACTCCTATGGTCACTTGATCTTTGACAAAGGAGCTAAAACCATCCAGTGGAAAAAAGATAGCCTTTTCAACAAATGGTGCTGGCTCAGCTGGAGGTCAACATGCAGAAGAATGCAAATTGACCCATTCTTATCTCCTTGCACTAAGCTCAATTCTAAGTGGATCAAAGATCTCCACATAAAACCAGATACACTAAAACTAATAGAAGGAAAACTAGGGAAGAACCTTGAACATATGGGCACAGGGGAGAATTTCCTGAACAGAACTCCAATAGCTTATGCTCTAAGATCAAGAATTAACAAATGGGACCTCATTAAATTACAAAGTTTTTGCAAGGCAAAAGACACTGTCAGAAAGACAAAGCGGCAACCAACTAACTGGGAAATGATCTTTACCAACCTTACATCCGACAGAGGGCTAATATCCAATATATACAAAGAACTCAAGAAGTTAAACTCCAGAGAGGCAAGTAACCCTATTAAAAAATGGGGTACAGAGCTAAACAAAGAGTTCTCACCTGAAGAATATCTAATGGCTGAGAAGCACCTAAAGAGATGTTCATCATCCTTAGTCATTAGGGAAATGCAAATCAAAACAACCCTGAGATTCCATCTCACACCAGTCAGGATGACTAAGATCAAAACCACAGGAGACAGCAGTTGTTGGCGAGGATGTGGAGAAAGAGGAACACTCCTCCACTGCTGGTGGAATTGCAAGCTGGTACAACCACTCTGGAAAGCAGTCTGGCGGTTCCTCAGAAAACTGGGCATGACACTCCAGGAGGATCCGGCTATACCACTCCTGGGCATATACCCAGAGGCTTTCCCTGCATGCAATAAGGACACATGCTCCACTATGTTCATAGCAGCCTTATTTATAATAGCCAGAAGCTGGAAAGAACCCAGATGTCCCTCAACGGAGGAATGGATTCAGAAGATGTGGTATATCTACACAATGGAATACTACTCTGCAATTAAAAACAATGAATTCACAAAATTCCTAGGCAAATGGTCAGATCTTGAAAATATCATCCTTAGAGAGGTAACCCAATCACAAAAGAACACACATGGTATGCAGTCACTGATAAGGGGATATTGACCCAGAATCTCGGAATACCGTAGACACAATCCACATATCAATAGATTTCTAAGAAGATGGAAGGAGAGACCCCTTTTCCTGGAAAGACTGGATGTAGGGGAATGCCAGGACTGAGAAACGAGAGGGGGTTGAATGGAGAAAAGAGGGAGGGAAGGGGGCTTATGGGACTTTCGGGGAGGGAGGAAACGGGAAAGGGGAAATGATTTGGAATGTAAATAAAATAAAATAAAATAAAATAAATAATAAAAAAAGAATAAAACATAGTGATGCTTTTAATGTTTAGAGAGAATGTTGTTCTTTTATGTTACATTTTATTTCCAATGCATACATGGAACTGCAGAATTTCCATTTCCATGTTATTTCTCCAAAACATGTACTTAATAATAAATATATAAAGGGGTTGAAGACATGCCTTAGTGGTCCCTAGCTTGGTTTTCAGCCCTGTAATTAAATGGCTTACAACTACTTCTAATTTCAGTTCCAAGGCATATGACAGCATCTTCTGGTCTTAGTAGGTTATGCATGGACATAGCAGAAACTGACTAAAATCACAAATGTACAAAACCACATACATATAAAAAGGAAATAAATATAACTTTAAAAACTGAACACTGGGGAAGGTTTCATTAGTGGAGGGGGTGAGATAGGGCAATGAGGGTAAGAAATAAAGAAGTTCATTACATATGTGAAACTGGCAAGGAATAATACACAAGTTATGAAAGAGAGTTTAAAAAGGTATTTGGAGAAACCAACAAGGAGGTAGGTGTGTCTTTCATGGACAATTAGTCAGAGCGTTGCTGGTTATAGAGACTTCAGCAGGAGCTCAGTGTGGAAACCTAAAGCTGTAATCATTCAAGAATACTCAGGAGTAACAGAAACAAGCATCACTCCCTCCATTGCCTGAGCAAGTGATGGACACTTTAAGTAAAGTAGCAGGATACCAAATCAGTACAAAAGGCATCAAGATTTTAAACACCAAAACTGAAAAAGGTGAAAATTTCATTCAAAATACAAAGATCTATTTGTATTATTTTCAAATGTGTGTGTATTTATGTTTGTGTGCAAGTGTGTGCTTATTTGTGTGTTTATGTGCTTTGATGTGCATGCATGCATGTCTGTATGTGTGTGTGTGTGTGTGTGTGTTTGTGTGCATACACCTATGTGTATGTATGTTTATACACTGCAAGTGAGTTCTGAGGTCAGAGGTATCAGGTTCCCTTAGAGCTGGACTTAAGATGCGATTATGTGTTCTTCTATATAGGGTCCATCAAGATGTACTGTAAGAACAGTACACATTCTTCAGTGATTTGGTAAGAATGTCCCATGGACTCATCGATTTGAATGCTTTGTCACAAGGTGTGGAGATACAACTTTGTGGGATTAGGTATGGCTTTGTTAGAGAAAGGGTATCCCTACATGTGGGCTTTTAGACTCCAGATGTTAAAGCCAGGCTTAGTATCTCTTTCTGCTTCCTGAGGATCCAGATGTAGAACTTTTCATTATCTCTTAAGCATCATACCTGCCTGTGTGTCTTCATGCTTCCTGTCATCACAATAATGGACTAACCCTCTGAACCTGTAAGCCAGCCACAATTAAATTCTTTATAAGAGTGACTATAGTTATAGTGACTCTTCACAGCAATAAAAACTTAACTACTTTATATACTCTAAACCATTGATCCACCCCCTGCAGCTCTCTTTCACAATGATTCAAAAATATAGGAATAAAACATAACCAAAGAAATAAAGGACCTCAACAATGAAAACATTAAGACACCTAAGAAATAATATGAAAAAGACACAGGGAATGTTGAAAGAATTCCATGCTCATGTAATACATAAATAATGTAATAGTGTGTATAGGGGCTGATAAAATGGCTCAGTGGTTAAGAGCATTGACTGCTCTTCCAAATGGTCCTGAGTTCAAATCCCAGCAATCACATGGTGGCTCACAACTATCTATAATGAGATCTGACGCCCTCTTCTGGAATGTCTGAAGACAGCTACAGTGTACTTACATATAACAATAAATAAATCTTGGGGCAGGAGTGAACGGGGCCGGAGCAGGCAGAGATCCTGAGTTCAGTTCCCAACAACCACAGGATGGCTCACAACCATCTATACGGCTACAGTGTACTCATGTACATAAATATAAATAAATAATCTTTAATAATGTGTATATTCTGAGAAATAGGGTACAGATTGAATTGAATCTCTGTCAAAATAAATTACTATCCCTCAGTAATCTTAAAAAAAAAACCTTAAAATTCACACATGACTAGAATAGACCACAAATATCCAAAACATTCCTATGCAAAAAAAAGTAATGCTTGTATTAGTGCGTAAAGTACTTGCTACATAATTGTGAAGACAAGAGTTCAGATTTCCAGATTCCACATAAAACATGGCAGGAGTGACACCTGACCTTCTTTCTATTTTATTTTATTTATTTTTATTGAAAAAGAAAACAAAACATGATAAAATTAAAGATTTACATGGAAAATGTTTCTGACAAAATGGAGACGCATATAGAAAAACACATTTAAGATTGACAGTTTTCATGGAAAGTTAAAGAGTAAAATGGAAGACACAAAAACATCGCTAAATTAAATGAAAAAGGAAGTAGAAACATTTTATGATAGAATTGAAGATTTACATGGGAAATATTTCTAATAAAATTGTAGAAAAATATAAAATAACATACCTTCAAGACAGGGAATCTCAGGGCAAGTTGTCAAGCTAGGTTAGCTAAATAGTGAGTTCTGGCTTCACTGAGAAACACTGCCTCAGGAGTAAAATGGAAGACTATGACAGAAAAATCTTTGACCTCCACACAAGCATCCACACAAGCAAATGCACAGACATAAATGAACACAACATGTATACAGGCACACACACACACACACAAGTACAGTACAAGACTATACTTACAAAAGTATCACAGTCCTGTAACAAAATCACATAACAGAATATACAACCCAGAAATACACTCAGAGCTATGGGCACCTAATTTTTGACTAAGGAGCCACAAACATCAATAGACAAAAGACAGTCATTATAATAAATTGCCCTGGTAAACAAGGATCTTTCACATAGACAAAATGTATCAAATTACTCTATTAAACATAGAAACAATTAAACATGGATTGATAATTTTAATGTGTGCCTGAAATCTTGAACTTGCTTGAGCAAAATGAGAAACCCATTCAAGATATAGATAAAGAAAATGTTATGCAAGGGGCTCTAACAGCATGGAAAGGAACTGATAAAACTGCAATTTCTACACAGCAAAGAAATCAATCATTAGAGAAGATAAAGTCAAGAAAAATAGGATTCTGTATTGAAAGCAAAGTGTTTATCTACATCTATCTATATCTACATTTACATCTCCATTTATATATGTGTTTATGTTCATATCATCTATATCTATATATCTATATCATCTATATCTATCTGTATCTATGGATGTATGAAGAGGGAGCAGAAATCCTAAGGAAGAATGGCTACTGGTGTTTGTACATCTATCTATCTATCTATCTATCTATCTATCTATCTATCTATCTATCTATCTATCTATCTATCATCTATCTATCTATCCATCCATCTATCTAATCTACATGAAAGAAGAAGAATAGTGGTGTGGTGGTTTGAATATGCTTGGCCAGGAGAGTGGCATTATTAGGAGGTGTGGACTTGTTTTGGAATAGGTGTGGCCGTGTTGGAAGAAGTGAGTCCTTTTGGGGGTTGGGCAATGAGACCCTCCTCCTAACCACATAGGAGCTAGTCTTCTCCTAGAGGCCTTTTGATGAAGATGTAGGACTCTCAATTCCTTCTGTACAATGCCTGCCTGAATGCTGCCATGTTCCTGTACCACCTGGGGATCCATCCCATATACAGTCACCAAACCCAGATGCTGTTGAGGATGCCAGGTAGTGCTTGCTGACTGGAGTCTGATATGGCTGTCTCCTGAGAGTCTCTGCCAGAACCAGACAAATACAGAGGTGGTTGCTCACAGCCAACCATTGGATTGAGCATGGAAAGGACTGAAGGAGCTAAGGGGGTTTGCAGCCCCATCGAGAAAGCAACGGTGTCAACTGGGTAGATCCCCTGGAGCTTCTGGGTACTGGACACAACAACAAAAGAGTACACATGGCTCCAGACACATAAGTGGCAGAGGATGGCCTTGTGGGACATCAGTGGGAGGGGTGGCCTTTGGGCCTGAGGGGGTTAGATGCCCCAGTGTAGGGAAATGCCAGGGTGGGAAGGGTGGGTGGATGGGGGATCACCCTCATAGAGGCAGGGGGAAGGGAGATGGGATGAGGGGTTCCAAAGGGGAGACCTGGAAAGGGGAAGGGGATATTTTAAATGTGAATACAGAAAATATCCAATAAAAGGAAAAATAAAAAAATAAGAGAGACCAGAATCTTTGAAGTGAAATCTGGGAAGTGTTTTCTGCCTGCACAAAGAAGCTATGCTTCAGAGATAGCCAAGGTTGTACTTCATGCGGCTTATGGACTTGGTAATATGTAAGAATCACTCAGGTGATACTGGTTTTGAAGGTATGAAGAGGTCATGGATAGCAGCTGAGGCTTGGCACTGAGAGAAGGCAGGGAAGGCCATTGGTGAAGGTACAGCCTCAGTTGCAGTTAACAGCCCAGGACTGAAGGGGTCTTGCAAAGAAGTTGAGGCTTGGCACTGTGAAGAGAACTTATGAGAGGCTATTGGTGAAGCCTATTTGCATTGGAAGACTCAGTATACTGGGGATGACAGTACCACAGGATGATCACCAAGAAAAGCAAAAGTAGTGGTGTGGAGGAGCCCAGAACATCATGTGTGGATTGCCAAGAAGCTGTATTGTTGAAGTTGCCATGGAGACCCTAGGGTGTTGGAGATGCCAGAGTTATAAGAAATCTGCTGAGGAAAGCTTTTACAAGGGTATGGAAACAGCCTAGGAGAAAGAAGTTTGTTTCAGTCAACACAGAAGTGGAGACCTAAAGACCACTTTGACATCAGACATAGAGATGCCAAGTTCGAAGTTTACCCATCTGGTTTCCAATTTGCTTTGTGGATTACAGTTAAGTGATTGGTTGGGTCTCAGAAGAGACTTTGAACTTTGAACTTTCAATATTATTGAGACTGCTATAGACTATGGGGATTTAATAAGTTGGACTAAGTGTATTTTTATTATACTATGGCTAAGTATGGCCCCATAGACTCATGTGTTTGAACAAGTCTATGGGGGCCAGGGAGTGGAATGTGGTAAATTGGCTCAGGGAGTGGCACTGTTAGGAGATGTGACCTTATTAGAGTAGGTATAGCCTTGTTTGAGGAAGTGTGTCATTGTGGGTGTGGTCTTAAAAACCCTCCTCCTAGCTGCCTGGAAGCCAGTCTTCTCTTAGTGGCCTTCAGACAAAGATGTCAAACTCTCAGGTTCTCCTGCACCATGCCTCCCTGGATGCTGCCACGTTCCCACCTTGATAATAGTGGGCTGAACCTCTGAACCTGTAAGCCAACCTCAATTAAATGTCCTCCTTATAGGAGTTGCCTTGGTCATGGAGTCTGTTCAGAGCAGTAAAACCCTAACTAAGGCATGTGTAAGGGGAATCAGGATCCACAAGAGGAGTCAAGAGGATGGGGATGAGGTAGACCAGTATTGGAAGGAGAAAAACAAAACAAATAGAACAATTTTCTTGAACTTAGCAAAAGATGTCACAGGAAAGATTCAAACAATCCTTAGGATTCATTCCTATGGTCTGAAGTTGTCCATTAATGCCAGAAGAAATAACACTTGCAAAATCATCAAATATAAGGTGACATTGATTGTAAAGTTACTAAAATATAAAAACCTAATATAAAATACGATGTGAATGAGAAAATATATGTCCAACACCTACTTGAGGAGCTATTGGAGAGGGTGAGTTCAATTTCTTTAACGGTATGACTCCAGGTTGGTAGACCTCACTCCAGAGTAGAAGGATGTGGGCATTACGAATTAGACTCAATGAGATCTTTTTGTAAAGGGAAAAGCCAGACATGATGATACACACCTTTATTCAATCAACACTTGGAAGGCAGAGCAGGAAGATTTCTGTAAATTCAGGGTTAGCCTAGGCTAGTGAAGAGAGAGAGAGAGAGAGAGAGAGAGAGAGAGAGAGAGAGAGAGAGAGAGAGAGAGGAGAGAGAGAGAGAGAGAGAGAGAGAGAGAGAGAGAGAGAGAGAGAGAGAGAGAGAGAGAGAATAAAGTAAAGCATTTGGTGAATGGAGAATCATTTAAACATCTTCACTAGAAAATCTATTTCATTGGATCATCTAAAATTTGAGTTATTCTTTCATTTCTTGTCCTCCAAAGCCATTTAAATACTTGCTTGTCCCCTAAGTAAAGGGAAACCTGTTGACAGAGTTATATTTCAATCAAATAAAATTTTTGAAAAGCCCTATTTGTATTTTATTAAAAATTACCTAAAATAATTTGATATTTCATAAATATCTGAGGGGGAAACTAACATAACACAAAATAATGATTACTTTAATTTTTCCTAGCAATCATTTATTTTGATGATTTATGATTGGGCTTTAAAACACAATATTACAAAAATTTAAACTCTCCAGGGTATCTTATTTCACTACATTTTCTAAAAGTTCCAGTAGTGATATATTGATTGCAATTGTTTTCAGATACATTTGAAGACATTTAGTAAAAGGTATTACAATCAATACATTAGATAGAACAGAAGAACAGGTGAACTCTAAAATTCGAAGAAATACTTGCTAAAGTTAAACAGAAATACAACAGTATGATCAGGTGTAGTGTTGCACAACTGTGATACCAGTACTTGAGAGGGTCAGTCAGGATAATTATGATTTTGATATAGACTGGTTTATATAGAAAGAACCTATCTCAGTCAAGAATATGGAGGACATAATATTCAACAAAATTAAACTGATATTAATAATGTGTCATCTATTTGAAAATGGTCATAATTTAATGATTCCTTGATTAGAATATCACATAAAATTATGAATTATTATAATCCAGGAAATACAGAAGTAATAAAAATTTTCTGTATAAGATGAAATAAAATTATTTACCATTGTCCTAATTCAAAATACTTGCTTTTTGTGAGGATAAATGCAGAAATCAAAATTACTTCATGAATTAGAGATATCATTCTCATTAAAATATTATAAATACTCTGTGTAGGCAGTGGATAGAAAGAAAAATAGCAATTTACTCAATCTGAGAGAAATGCTATTTAAAAAATCATAAAAAAAAGAAAAAAGCAGAACGACCAAATGAGAAGTTCTTCCAAGAATTCCAGATACACTAGTCCCTACATTTTTGATTCTTTTTAGGGAAGACCTGACTACAACTAAAGAACAAAGAAAATATGATGCTAAAGCATGAGGGAAAATGGAAGATGGTGTATTTGAATTAAAGAGAAGTATAGAAACTCATAAAACACTGATTGATGCATTAAGATGTAACAGGAACAGAAATAATTTGGGGTTAGCTCCCAGTGGAATAGTGATAGAATGGCAGTCAACAGACCTTTGTTTGGATCCAGAGTGCTACATTTCAACAGCTTCGCTTAGCAACAGATAGACTGGAAGAAAAAAAAAATCATGAAGAATGCTGTTTCTGACCCTGTATCTTGACCATCTTAACTCCACTTTACCAGTAATAATTTTCATTGTCTTGACTTTAATTTTCAGAAGGAACAGCTAAGTGATTCTCTCTCCCTTCTTTGAGATGTAATTGTTACTAAATAGAATCTTCTGACCCCAGATACCCATTCCAACATCTAAAACCAAGCTAATGCTGGCAAAACATTCTACTGATTGCATGAAACATAGATTTTCTGCAATGATGGTAAGTAGTGTGAACTGCGTAGTTTACAGAGTTTGGGCAAATTGAGGATGTATTGAACAGGTCACCACTGAGCACATATAGTGTGATCCTCCCTATTCAAGCTTTGTTACTTCTTTCTTTATCAAAGATATAAAATAAACTTCAAAATATCTGGCCTGTAGAGTGTATGAATACATGCAGGCAGTAAACCCTCCTTCATTGGATGAATAATTTAATGAATTCTTTAATCTACCAAAATGAAAAAAAAATATCTCTTTATCATTCATGATTTAAAAATGTAGACTTAAAATTATGTTTTGCCATTAGCCCACCAAGGTCGTTTGAATAATAAAGGCCTCATAGGCTCATATATTTAAATGCTTAGGAGTAGCACTATTTGAAAGGATTAGAAAGTGGCCTTGTTGGAAGAAGTGTGTCACTGAGAATTAGCTTTAATGTTTCAAAAGCCCAAATCAGATCCAATGGTTCTCTCTTCGTACTGCCTGTGACTACAGATGCAGAACTCTCCGAACTTCTCTCAATGACTGCCTGAATGTCAGTATTCCATATGGTGATCACAGTGGACTAAACTTCTGAAACTGTTAGCAAGCCCCAACTAAATGTTTTCTTTTATAAGAACTAAACCACCAACCAAAGAGTACACATGGAGGGACCCATGGCTCCAGCTCCATACATAGCAGAGGATGGCCTTTTCAGACACCAATGAGAGGAGAGAGCATTGGTCATGTGAAGGAGCCCCAGTGTAGTGGAATGCCAGGTCAGGAAAGGGGAGAGGTCTAAACAGGGAGAGGAGGGATGAGATGGGGGTTTTCGGAGGGGTAATGAGGGAAGGAGATAACATTTGAAATGTGAATAAAACAAATATCTAATAAAAAAAAGAAAAATAAATAAATGCAAGGGTTGCTGTTGTCTCTTCACAGCAGCAGAACACTGCTAAATGTACATTTAGGTAAATCAAATTTAAGATTACAAGATATCTGAGAAGTAAGAGAAATAAATCTGTGCAAAACTAATGTTAACCTATGCTAAACCTTCATCTTAAATAAAGATGTAATATGCTATAAGGTAACTCTCATAAATAAAGGTAACTAATATTAATTATATCATATATAATTATAATTAACATAAATATAATAAATGTAATTACAATATAGTATGGTTTAAATATTTAATAGTTACATTTTCAAATTTGCAATTTGGTGTCATTGATGGGATCCTAGGTGAATGAAGAATAAACCCGCACACAGGCACGCATGTAGAAAGCTGGGGTCTGATAAGCCATGTGCACTGTGCTGGAGCTACACTGACAGAGCAACAACAGAGATCCTCAGTGTTTATTGTGTACAGCATAGGCAGCAGGAATTACCTAGTCTTTCATAGGTGATCTCTGTAGGGGAGCAGTCTCAGGCTGTAAACATCTGGGAGGAGAAAGCTACAGCTATTCATCTTTGCATGCATGGTCAATAATTCCTCCACACTCACATTGCACACACTGTCAACATTTACACTTGAATCAGAAGAAGCCTTTGGCATCCTTCTAAGTCTCACCCCAGGGGAAAGGCTTCACCATTCCCATGGGTCTATGGCATTAGTTCTTGACAAGAGTGCCAGTGTCAACAATATAACATTCCCCAAGGGCTTTGTCTGATCTTTAAACATTGGCTTTCTAAACTCTCTACAATTTTATTTACTTTATTTCCATTTGCTCTTTCATTTAAATCAACTTAGCTAAGAGAACTGGGTATCTTACTCATGACAATGCTACTATTTCAGAAGTTGAATAAAACTTGTTAGAATATAAAACAGATCTATCAGTTGGAATGAATTTCACTATAAACAAAGGAAAAACAAGGAAATTGGAATGGTTTTCTATGAACTTTCCAAAAAAAATAGTATTAAAATTTAATCTTCCTTAGTTCTATTCTTAAGTGAAAGAATAGAAAAAAACATAAAAGATCAAAAGTTATGAAGTTTAAAGAAAGTTTTTACAGACATTCTGGATATGGTTGCATTATATATCAAATGCTGTATCATATATTCAGAAATGTAACCACAAAGACTCTATTAATAGTTACCAGAGTGAAGTATGAGACCACCATACAAACACAACATTATTTAGAAACTTAAAGAAATGTGGATCTCCAGACCACATAGAAGTGCTGCATCCACCGATGTGATGGAGAGCAAAAACTAAACTTTTAATTATCTGTCTGCATGCTAAGCAGGAATAACAATTTTCGAGATCTTTGCTCCAGTGACCAGGTAGTTGGGACCGCCAGGCTCAGAGACAGACAGACATAATATCGCTTCGGTTTCAGGCAGCTTGTGTGTAACCTGCTCCCAGGTGCTGGGCTGATCTGCAGTAACCAGCGCGCCAGTTCCGCGGTGGGACCTTCTGCCTGGTGGAGGGACCCCGCGCAGGGAGGGAGCCTGCCAGCTTCCCTTCCGCGACCTCTGTTCCCGCGGACTGCGCTGGAGAGACCGGTACCCAGGCTCTCCCCCCCCCCCCCCCGATATAACATCACTTGGGACACGGCCTGTTGGGGCTTCCGTCTGTGCCCGAGGGCGGGTTGGCGCTGTGGTCGTCTGGGTGCCAGATCGGCGGGCCATCGTGACCACAGGGAGAGCGGTGTGAGCGGCGCCACGGAGACTGCCCTCCGCCATCTTTGCTCCAGTGACCAGGTAGTTGGGACCACCAGGCTCAGAGACAGACAGGCATAATATCGCTTCGGTCTCAGGCAGCTTGTGTGAAACCTGCTCCCAGGTGCTGGTCTGGTCTGCAGTGACCAGCGCGCCAGATCTGCTGTGGGACTTCTGCCTGGCAGAGGGACGCCCCCTCCCCCCCCAGGAGAGATCACACACCCCTGCACAGGGCAGGAGCCTGCCAGCCTCCCTTTGGCGACCTCTGCTCCAGGAATCCACTAGGCTGAGCCTTTAGATGTGCAAGGCCTCCCCAATATAAGATCACTTGGGGCAAAGCACATTAGGGCTCCAAAGTCACTCAGGAGCAGGCAGGCCCCAGAAATCGGTGCCAGGGGAATCCTGGTAATCCAGGGGGGGCAGAAATAGCTTTGCAGGCTCACAGGAGGTCCAACCAACAGCCAGTGGCAGCAGGACCAACTAACACCAGAGGTATCCAGATGGCAAAAGGCAAACGTAGGAATGTTACTAACAGTAATCAAAGTAATGTGGGACCATCCGAACCCAACTCTCCAACAGCAGCAAGTCCTGGATACCCCACCACACCCGAAAGACAAGATCTGGATTTAAAATCACTTCTCATGATGCTATTAGAGGATCACAAGAAGGACACAAATAAATCTCATAAAGAGTTACAGGAGACCATGAATCAACGGTTAGAAGCCCTTACAAAGGAAACACAAAAATCGCTTAGAGAAATGCGGGAGAACATGGATCAAAAGATGGAGGCGCACAAGGAGACAACACAAAAATCGCTTAACGAGATGAATCAACGGGTAGATGCACTCACAAAGGAATCACAAAATTTGCATAAAGAAATGCAGAAGAATATGGGTCAACAGACGGATGCCCATAAGGAGGCAACACAAAAATTGCTTAAAGAAATGAATCAACGGTTAGATGCCCTTACAAAGGAAACACGAGAACTGCTTAAAGAAATGCAGAAGACGATGGATCAACAGATGGAATCCCATGAGGAGGAAACACAAAAATCGCTCAGAGAAATGCAGGAGAACGTGGGTCATCAGGAAGAAATCCTGAAAGAGGTAATGCAAAAATACCTTAAAGAAATACAGGAAAATACAAACAAACAAGTGAAGGATCTCAGCAAATCCATCCAGGAACTAAAAAAGGAAGTAGAAACAACTAAGAAATCACAAAGGGAGACAACTTTGGAGATAGAAAACCTTGGGAAGAAATCAGGAGTCATAGATGCAAACATCAACAATAGAATACAAGAGATGGAAGAAAGAATCTCAGGTGCTGAAGATTCCATAGAAAGCATCGACTCAACAGTCAAAGAAAATGCAAAATGCAAAAAACGAGTAACCCAAAACATCCAGGAAATCCAGGACACAATGAGAAGACCAAACCTAAGGATTATAGGTATAGATGAGAGTGAAGATTTGCAACTTAAAGGGCCAGTAAACATCTTCAACAAAATTATGGAGGAAAACTTCCCTAACTTAAAGAGAGAGATGCCGATGAACATACAAGAAGCCTACAGAACTCCAAACAGACTGGACCAGAACAGAAATACCTCCCGTCACATAATAATCAAAACACCGAATGTTCTAAACAAAGAAAGAATACTAAATGCAGTAAGAGAAAAGGGCCAAGTAACATACAAAGGAAGACCTATCCGAATCACATCAGACTTCTCACCAGAGACTATGAAAGCCAGAAGATCCTGGGCAGATCTCATGCAGACACTAAGACAGCACAAATGCCAGCCTAGACTACTATATCCAGCAAAACTCTCAATCACCATAGATGGAGAGACCAAGATATTCCATGATAAAACCAAATTTTCACAATATCTTTCCACAAATCCAGCCCTGCAACGGATAATAGGTGGAAACCTCCAATACAGGGAGAGAAACAACACCCTGGAAAAAATGAGATAATAACCTTCTTGAATCAAACCCAAAAGTAGATAACCACTCAAACATAAAGATAGCGTCAAGAATGGCAGATGGCAATAATCACTATGCCTTAATCTCTCTTAATATCAATGGTCTCAATTCCCCAATTAAAAGACATAGACTAGCAGACTGGATACGTAAACAGGACCCAGCATTTTGCTGCATGCAGGAAACGCACCTCAGTGTCAAAGACAAACACTACCTCAGAGTAAAAGGCTGGAAAACAATTTTACAAGCAAATGGCCCCAAGAAACGAGGTGGAGTAGCCATCCTAATATCGGATAAAATTGATTTTCAACCCAAAGTCATCAAAAAAGACACAGAAGGACACTACATACTGATCAAGGGAAAAATCCACCATCAAGAACTCTCAATCCTGAATATCTATGCTCCAAATGCAAGGGCACCCTCATTCGTAAAAGAAACTTTACTAAAACTCAAAGCACACATCGCACCGCACACAATAATAGTGGGTGACTTCAACACCCCGCTCTCTGAAATGGATCGTTCAGGAAAGCAGAAACTAAACAGGGACACAGTGAATCTAATTGAAGCCTTGGACCAAATGGAACTAACTGATATATATAGAACATTTCATCCTAGAGCTAAAGAATACACCTTCTTCTCAGCTCCTCATGGTACCTTCTCCAAAATTGACCATATAATTGGTCACAAATCAGACCTCAACAGATACAAGAAGATAGAACTAATCCCATGCCTCCTATCAGATCACTATGGAATAAGGGGGGTCTTCAATGGCAACAAAAACAAAAGAAAACCCACGTACACATGGAGGCTGAACAATGCTCTACTCAATGATAACTTGGTCAAGGTGGAAATAAAGAAAGAAATCAAAGACTTTTTGAAAGTTAATGAAAATGAAGGCACAACATACCCTAACTTATGGGACACAATGAAAGCAGTGCTAAGAGGAAAATTCATAGCCCTGAGTGCCGCCAAAAAGAAACGGGAGACAGCATACACTAACAGCTTAATGGCACACCTGAAAGCCCTGGAACAAAAAGAAGCAAATACACCAAAGAGGAGTAGAAGGCAGGAAATCATCAAACTCAGGGCTGAAATCAATCAAGTAGAAACAAATAAAACCATACAAAGAATCAACAAAACGAGGAGTTGGTTCTTTGAGAAAATCAACAAGATAGATAAGCCGTTAGCCAGACTAACCAGAGGGCACAGAGATAGTATCCAAATTAATAAAATCAGAAACGAAAAGGGAGAGATAACAACAGAAACTGAGGAAATTCAAAAAATCATCAGATCCTACTACAAAAACCTGTATTCAACACAACTAGAAAATCTTGAGGAAATGGACAATTTTCTTGACAGATACCAAGTACCAAAATTAAATCAGGATCAAATAGACCATCTAAACCGTCCTATAACCCCTGAAGAAATAGAAGTTGTCATTGGAAGTCTTCCAACCAAAAAAAGCACAGGTCCAGATGGTTTTAGTGCAGAATTCTATCAGACCTTCAAAGAAGACCTAACACCAATACTCTTCAAACTGTTCCACAAAATAGAAACAGAAGGAACACTACCCAACTCGTTCTATGAAGCCACAATTACACTAATACCAAAAGCACACAAAGATCCAACAAAGAAAGAGAATCTCAGGCCAATCTCTCTTATGAATATCGATGCAAAAATACTCAATAAAATTCTTGCCAACCGAATCCAAGAACACATCAAAACGATCATTCACCACGATCAAGTAGGCTTCATCCCAGGGATGCAGGGATGGTTCAATATAAGGAAATCCATCAATGTAATCCACTACATAAACAATCTCAAAGAAAAAAACCACATGGTCATCTCATTAGATGCTGAGAAAGCATTTGACAAAATTCAGCATCCTTTCATGCTAAAGGTCTTGGAAAGATCAGGAATTCAAGGCCCATATCTAAACATAGTAAAAGCAATTTACAGCAAACCAGTAGCCAGCATCAATCTAAACGGAGAGAAACTTGAAGCAATCCCACTAAAATCAGGGACTAGACAAGGCTGCCCTCTCTCTCCATATCTTTTCAATATAGTACTTGAAGTTCTAGCTAGAGCAATTAGACAAGAAAAAGAGGTCAAAGGGATACAAATTGGAAAGGAAGAAGTCAAACTATCACTATTTGCAGACGATATGATAGTATACATAAGCGACCCAAAGAACTCCACCAGAGAACTCCTACAGCTGATAAACGACTTCAGCAAAGTGGCCGGATATAAAATCAACTCAAGCAAGTCAGAAGCCTTCCTATACTCAAAGGATAAGCAGGCTGAGAAAGAAGTAAGAGAAATAATACCCTTTACGATAGCCACAAACCATATTAAGTATCTTGGCGTGACGCTAACCAAACAAGTGAAAGATCTGTATGACAAGAACTTCAAGTCTCTGAAGAAAGAAATTGAAGAAGACCTCAGAAGATGGAAAAATCTGCCATGCTCATGGATTGGCAGGATTAATATAGTAAAAATGAGCATCTTACCAAAAGTAATACACAGATTCAATGCAATCCCCATCAAAATCCCAACTCAATTCTTCATAGAGTTAGAAAGAGCAATTCAAAAATTCATCTGGAATAACAGAAAACCCAGAATAGCTAAAACTATTCTCAAGAGTAAAAGAACCTCTGGGGGAATCAGTATCCCGGACCTCAAGCTGTACTACAGAGCAATAGTGTTAAAAACTGCATGGTATTGGTACAGTAACAGACATGTAGATCAATGGAACAGAATTGAAGACCCAGAAATGAATCCACACTCCTATGGTCACTTGATCTTTGACAAAGGAGCTAAAACCATCCAGTGGAAAAAAGATAGCCTTTTCAACAAATGGTGCTGGCTCAGCTGGAGGTCAACATGCAGAAGAATGCAAATTGACCCATCCTTATCTCCTTGCACTAAGCTCAATTCTAAGTGGATCAAAGATCTCCACATAAAACCAGACACACTGAAACTAATAGAAGGGAAACTAGGGAAGAACCTTGAACATATGGGCACAGGGGAGAATTTCCTGTACAGAACTCCAATAGCTTATACTCTAAGATCAAGAATAGACAAATGGGACCTCATTAAATTACAAAGTTTTTGCAAGGCAAAAGACACCGTCAAAAAGACAAAGCGGCAACCAACTAACTGGGAAATGATCTTTACCAACCTTACATCCGACAGAGGGCTAATATCCAAGATATACAAAGAACTCAAGAAGTTAAACTCCAGAGAGGCAAGTAACCCTATTAAAAATGGGGTACAGAGCTCCACAAAGAGTTCTCACCTGAAGAATATCTAATGGCTGAGAAGCACCTAAAGAGATGTTCATCATCCTTAGTCATTAGGGAAATGCAAATCAAAACAACCCTGAGATTCCATCTCACACCAGTCAGGATGGCTAAGATCAAAAACACAGGAGACAGCAGTTGTTGGCGAGGATGTGGAGAAAGAGGAACACTCCTCCACTGCTGGTGGAATTGCAGGCTGGTACAACCACTCTGGAAAGCAGTCTGGCGGCTCCTCAGAAAACTGGGCATGACACTTCCGGAGGATCCGGCTATACCACTCCTGGGCATATACCCAGAGACTTTACCTGCATGCAATAAGGACACATGCTCCACTATATTCATAGCAGCCTTATTTATAATAGCCAGAAGCTGGAAAGAACCCAGATGTCCCTCAACGGAGGAATGGATTCAGAAGATGTGGTATATTTACACAATGGAATACTACTCTGCAATTAAAAACAATGAATTCACGAAATTCCTAGGCAAATGGTCAGAACTTGAAAATATCATCCTTAGTGAGGTAACCCAATCACAAAAGATCACACATGGTATGAAGTCACTGATAAGGGGATATTGACCCAGAATCTCAGAATACCCTAGACACAATCAGCATATCAATAGATTTCTAAAAAGATGGAAGGAGAGACCCCTGGTCCTGGAAAGACTGGATGTAGGGGAACGCCAGGACAGAGTAATGAGAGGGGGTTGAACGGAGAAAAGAGGGAGAGAAGGGGGCTTATGGGACTTTCGGGGAGGGAGGAAACGGGAAAGGGGAAGTGATTTGGAATGTAAATTAAAAAAATAAAATAAAATTAAATTAAAAAAAAAAAACAATTTTCGAAAGAGAATGTTACCATGGAAATCTTTCAGGTCTGTAGTGAATTGAATATGAAGCTTCATGTTCTAGTCATGCAATTCTCACAGACCCTCCTTCCATGATTATTATTTACATACACACAGAATCATGTCTTACAGTGTGAATTTAAGTACTTGATAAAATATTTTGTCATGACAACCAAAATATCTCACATAAAATATAAAAAAGAAAATTAAGTACAACTGAATAAAACAACTGTGTTTTAGTTTAGTTTTCTTCTCATTAATAATCTTGCATTAATTCAAAGTAAGTTTACCCTTTATCATGTCTCTTTTCAATGAACTGTAGTTAAATATCAATAATGTGACTTTTGCACTTTATCTAAAAAACAGCATTTCAGTGTCCATCCATTCTTTTGTTGAAAATTTCTTATTTAAAATTAATTTTGCTAAAAAAGTAAACATCTGAAAGCAAAACATTAACATAATTGCAAAATGCTTGTTTATTGAGATAGGCTAATAAATAGCAATTTAAACTGGTTTACCCTTGCTATGTAGCTCAGCCTTGGACACAACTCATGATTTGACTGTGTCAAATCCTTGTATTATAGATTTTGTTCACTATTCCTTGCTATGGCAGGTTTTAGTATCAGAAACTCAATTAACTTCTTATGGATTCATATATACTAAAATGTCTTTCGTTGCTACCTCGTGAGGCAAACATTTTCCTCATATCCAGTGATATATATATATATTGGCCTTTAGTTTTTAAAGTCATTGAATAAGGTTCTTTCATACTATGTTCATCTTTAACACATCTGGAATCTTTTTTGCAGTTATTTTAAGATAGAGACTAATTGTATTTACTTTCTTTTACTTTCTGGTAATGATCATAGAGTGTTAAAAAAAACCCTTCACATATGTTCATCTACACTAGATATGTTTCACCAAAGACAAGCACTAAAACTAAAAATAATCCTGGAGATGTTATAAAAGAGACACATCTAAATAAAGCAGAGCTTGTACTCTTCAAAGAAAATTTACTGAAAAAACATAGGCAAACTTAATAATATAAGCAATCTGTGGTATAGCATGAAGATGTTTATAGTCTAGAAATGGGAACTGACTAATGAGAAAAGACAGTTTACTTGTATTTGGAGTTATAGGACAAGTTTTGTATTGGATACTTATCTTCAAAATGACTTTATGATTGCAATTCATACAATAGAATTATAGTTCCTACATGGAAATCTTCCATATGTCATGTAGGACTGATAGTGTGAAGCTTATTTTGAGGACTTATTAGAAGCTTTTGATATAGACTGATAATCGAAATTATGCTGTATAAGAATAGACTTCATCATGTACCAGGCTTGACTGAAATCACATGAGTCCTTTGCTTATGTTCAACTGCATATTTAAACAGTATTCTTTCTTCTTTTTTGTTATGCTGTGTGTATGTGTGTGTGTATGTATGTGTATATGAGTGTGTGTTTGTACACGTGCGTGCATGCTCATGAAGGGATGGATAAGCAAGCACATGAGTAAAATGTTAGTGTAGGCCAGAGATCACTGTTCAGTATTTTCTTACTTGCTTTTGACGTTAGCTTTTGGGACAAGGTCTTTCACTGAGGCTGGAGCTGACCAACTTAGCTAGACTGGCTAATCAATGATTTCTGGTGATCTGTTTGTCTATCTCTCCTCTCTCATTGGGCTCTGTAAGAATCTTCTGATGTATCTGGTTTTCTTATATGGGTCTTCTTACATGAACTATGAGAATTTGATATTGAGACCTGATGGCAGGTATCTTTAATGATGGAATCACCTCCTCAACAAGTTTTTTTATGCTTGTATTTTATTGACCTATTTTTATTATTTTATTTTATTGAAAATAGATTATTTCCTCATAGAATATATCCCGATTATAGTTCCCCTCCCTTTACTCCTCACAGTTGCCTACTCCCAGATCTACTCCCTTTCTGTCGCTCAGCAGAAAAGAATAGGCTTCTAAGAGATAAGAACCAAACATAGCAAATTAAAATATAAAAAGATGAGACAAAACTATTATATAAAAATTGTAAAGGAGAACTGAGCAGGACAAAAAGAATTCTAAGACCAGGCACAAGACCGAGTTCCACAAAAATACTAACCTAATAGCCATAATATATATGAAGAGACCCCATATATTCATGTAGACCCTCCCTATGCTTTCTGCTTCAGTGTCTGTGAGCTTATGTGTACCTACTTTAGCTGATTCAGAAAACCTTGTTCTTCTGGTATCCTCCATCACCTCTGACTCATAAAATCTTTCTGCCTCTTCTTCCTTGGGATTCCTTGAGCTCTCAAGTAAGGGACTGGATGGTCACTTCTAATTTATATTCTCTGTGTAGTGTCTGGCTGTGGGTCTCTGCATCTGTTCGCATCAGCTGCTGGAGGAGGCCTCTCTGATGATGACTAGGTAAGGCACTGATCTACAAGTGTTATAGAATATCCTTAGGAATCATTGCTGGTGAGAGTGAAAACTTGTACAACCACTACTGAAGTCAATATTGTGTCTCCTCAGAGGAATGGAATTGATCTACCTCAAGACCCAGCTATATCACTCTTGGGCATATACCCAAAAGATGCTGTTCTACCAAAAGGACATTTGTTCAATCATCTTCCTTGTGGGTTTATTGATATTACCTAGAAAGTGCAAACAACCTAGATGTCCATTATACAACAATGAATAAAGAAAATTTGACACATATACACAATGGAGTTTTACTCAGCTGTTAAAAAAAACTGGCATCAAGAAATTTGCAAGCAAATGGATGCAACTAGGAAAACATAATCTTGAGTGAGATAACCCAAACTCAGAAAGATAAATATGGCATGTATGTATAACTATATATTAGCTGTTAAGTAAATGATAACCATACTACAATCTATAGACCCAGAAATGTTAGATAAAGAAGATTTGTCTACAGGGGATGTAGGGATATTCCTTTGTGGGGGAAATAGAATAGATTTGTTGGCAGATTCTGGATGGAGGGGATAGAGTAGATCAGGTACATACAGCCATAGAGTGCTGGGTAAAACAGTTGAAATCAGAGAGCATTTAGAGAGTAATGTGGCAACCTCATACAGTAATAACTACCTGGACTCTATGAAGGTGATCTTAATGAACACTAACTAGTTCTGACTCCTTATTCCCAATAAGAGTTCATTCGGATCACCTTCATAGAGTCATCTCTTATAGCCAGGCAAAGTTTCCAGTGGATGGTTGAAGATGCAGTCTATTGAGTAGTTAACCAAGGATGTCCTAAGGAAATTTCCAGACAACCCATGCTGTTACTAAGACAAAACATTGCTCCCCTCAAACTGACAACATAACCCCATAGATGAGGACATTGTCTAAGAATACTGTGAACATCAGTAAATTGAGTTGGTGCCTCCATGGAGCCCTAACATTTATGGTGCAGAAAGATATTCTGCAGTCTACTGAAATAGAAACCAACCATGAGATACTTGACCTACAATCTCTCTGCCTGAAAAATATGCTAGGAGAGTAGTGACACAGAAGTGGCAGGAGTAGCCAACCAATGTCTGTTCTGACGTAAGGCTTATTCTACAAAATGGAGCTCAGACTTGACACTGCTTGGGTGAACACATACCAGAGACTAGATATACCAGAGACATAGGGTAAACAAATACAGTACTGATCACGTGGACCAAAATCTATACAGGAGAATGGGCCCATTTTATAGTATATTTTGATTAAATGTCCAAAAATTTAGTATAATAGATCAATACATTAATTACAACTTGAGATGATGCAGAAAATGATATGAATATGTACTGTAACTGAATTGTTAGGTACCCACAAATCTTGATTCATAGGACACTTTGCTCCATGTTTTAGCAACTGACTGTTTTCTGTCAACTTTGTTGAAAGTTATTCAAGAAGAGAAAGCTGAGTTTTCCCAGTTAGTAAATAATTGGAAAATAAAGTCTCATGATTGAGGAAATAGTAATTGTGCTAAGATTTCTGATGAGAAATAATGGTATTTTCTAAATTGCTTAGTATCACACAGTAGATAAAGATATTTTAACACTTTCATTAGGAAAATGAAATATCACATATAAGGGCCACATTTTCAATAACCAGTAGGAATTATCCCAAGGCAATGTTACCATCCCATGATTAAACTTCTTATTTTCATTGACCAATAAAACCAACAATTAGTCTTAGCCAAGAGGCTGTAAAATGTCCTCAGTATTTGGCCTAATTCTGTTTACTACTATCAAGAGTTATTGACTCAAGAATTTAGAAAAATGTTTATTTTTTAAAATAAAAGTATATGAACTCATAAAAATACAAACCCCTGCAAGCCTTTCACTGCAATGAAGCTTAAATTTCAAGAAATGGGAGATTGGAGACTGTAACGAGGAGGGTTGCTCATGGAAAACTAATATGGAAGACCCAGGATCAACTTTGCTTTAATTTAAGGGTAAGTTGCTAAACATCTTCATGTGGAGAAAATATCATGGACACAATCAGGAAACAATAATCCATAGTTTGAGCATGATTTATTAAACACCTTTCATAAAAAAGATAAAAGAATAAAGAATGTCTAAAAAAGAAAAATGAGCTTCCTCTGAATTCTGGATACATTATAAATGCATAAGAAACTGTTGATGATGATTTTTATATATTTTACATAGCTAAATACAGTTTGTGACTATGGATAGTTCAGTGGAAGACTACATGTTTAGCATGATGAAGCCTTAGGATCCTTTCCAAGTATTCTCTCAAAATGTGTATTTTAAATACATAGTTGTAAAATTGCTATTCTACGTGCTTTGTATCTTAGTATTTCCATATCTGTTGAATCTGTCATTTACTGACAATGTAAAAGAGACAAATAGCAAGAATGGAAACATAAATAGTATATGATTAACATACTTATCAAAGTAACATATAAACCTCAGGACAACACTGAACTCAACTATCAGATCAACTGTGTGATGAATGGATGTAATTTCCTGTAATGCTCACATTTTTATCTTTAAAATGATAATGACACTAGCATCTGCATCCCTTTGAGGATTGCATGGGACCAAACTGTGGGATCGATTCTAAGCAAAGCCAGCTTTTGGAGTAGAAACTCACAAAGGACAGAAAAGGCCCTCTTGTATTGTTTGAAGAAGGCTTACTGATCTAGGTCACAGCCAACCCTGTACAGTGCCACTGGGAATTTGCACAAAACCTAGCAGCAAAAAGCATTCTTTGTTGTTTTGCTGTGATTTGATTTAATGAAGAGAGCACACACACACGACCAGCACACTGCTATTGTAACAAAAATCTCAGAAAAAAATTATCAGAGCAGCTGAAGAGAGCTGGAGGTCAGTGATACACTCTCATCCTTGTAGGGCAAATATTTTTAATTTCCCATTCAAGTTGCTGATATTAGACAACTTGGAGATAGCTCTTAGGTCATTTAACAAAATACTTGGTGTAATGGACGGAGATTCCATTTATAATGTAAGGACTAGACGATTTGACTATTGCTATGTGCAAGCATTTAAAGAATCCTGTAGATGTGAATAACTTTCTACTAGGTACTTACTTTTGGATTTCTGTTTCATTTACAGATGGCTGAAGTTATCTTTGAATCTGATCATTATGACAATTTTCTTAGTTATTAGGATAAGAAAATGTGACTTGCAGATTTGAATTCTAAAATGGGTTAAATTTAACTATCTTGAAAAATTCTCATAGCTTCAGATTTATATGGTTGTAGCTACTATTATTCACAAACACGAGAATATCAACACTCTCAAACGTAGGTAAAAAGAAGAATGTGGAAGCTAGGTCAATGGATTATAAGATACTAGTACACTAATAATACATTTCAGGCATTGAAAATCTAACAAATATTTCTACTAAAAACAGTGTAGTGGACACTTTTCACACCATATTAAATCAATGTAATTACCTGAATCACTATTTAATGCTATAATAGCTTGACACTAGTCTTTATACCTAAAGAAAATTGCCACTCCATCTAGAGCTGCCTGGCTGTCTTGAGTGAGTAACAAGTAGAAGGAAACATGAAAGGAATGAATCAGTTAACTGTTAACTGGCCCTGTGAGGACAGAGGAAAGCTCCATCCTGTGTCCTCAATACAAAGTCTGTTCATTTGTTCTTAAAAGGCTTATGCTAAAGTCACTATAGCCCTGTCTCTAATTCAAATACTACACACACAGTCACTAGTGTGACACTTCTTTGCATGCAATTTAAGGGATTTTGCACAAAAATACAAGCAAATTTGCAAGTGCATTTCCTTCTAAAGATAAAGTCACCTTCCATTTCTTGTAAGTTTATATTTGAAAGAGTTAACTTGCAGAGTAGTATTCCATTGTGTAGATATACCACATCTTCTGAATCCATTCCTCTGTTGAGGGACATCTGGGTTCTTTCCAGCTTCTGGATATTATAAATAAGGCTGCTATGAACATAGTGGAGCATGTGTCCTTATTGCATGCAGGTAAAGTCTCTGGGTATATGCCCAGGAGTGGTATAGCCGGATCCTCCTGGAGTGTCATGCCCAGTTTTCTGAGGAACCGCCAGACTGCTTTCCAGAGTGGTTGTACCAGCCTTCAATTCCACCAGCAGTGGAGGAGTGTTCCTCTTTCTCCACATCCTCGCCAACAACTGCTGTCTCCTGTGTTTTTAATCTTAGCCATCCTGACTGGTGTGAGATGGAATCTCAGGGTTGTTTTGATTTGCATTTCCCTAATGACTAAGGATGATGAACATCTCTTTAGGTGCTTCTCAGCCATTAGATATTCTTCAGGTGAGAACTCTTTGTGTAGCTCTGTACCCCATTTTTTAATAGGGTTACTTGCCTCTCTGGAGTTTAACTTCTTGAGTTCTTTGTATATATTGGATATTAGCCCTCTGTCGGATGTAAGGTTGGTAAAGATCATTTCCCAGTTAGTTGGTTGCCGCTTTGTATTTTTGACAGTGTCTTTTGCCTTGCAAAAACTTTGTAATTTAATGAGGTCCCATTTGTCTATTCTTGATCTTAGAGCATAAGCTATTGGAGTTCTGTTCAGCAAATTCTCCCCTGTGCCCATATGTTCAAGGTTCTTCCCTAGTTTCCCTTCTATTAGTTTCAGTGTGTCTGGTTTTATGTGGAGATCTTTGATCCACTTAGAATTGAGCTTAGTGCAAGGAGATAAGGATGGGTCAATTTGCATTCTTCTGCATGTTGACCTCCAGCTGAGCCAGCACCATTTGTTGAAAAGGCTATCTTTTTTCCACTGGATGGTTTTAGCTCCTTTGTCAAAGATCAAGTGACCATAGGAATGTGGATTCATTTCTGGGTCTTCAATTCTGTTCCATTGATCTACATGCCTGTCACTGTACCAATACCATGCAGTTTTTAACACTATTGCTCTGTAGTACAGCTTGAGGTCCGGGATACTGATTCCCCCAGAGGTTCTTTTACTCTTGAGAATAGTTTTAGCTATTCTGGGTTTTCTGTTATTCCAGATGAATTTTTGAATTGCTCTTTCTAACTCTATGAAGAATTGAGTTGGGATTTTGATGGGGATTGCATTGAATCTGTGTATTACTTTTGGTAAGATGCTCATTTTTACTATATTAATCCTGCCAATCCATGAGCATGGCAGATTTTTCCATCTTCTGAGGTCTTCTTCAATTTCTTTCTTCAGAGACTTGAAGTTCTTGTCATACAGATCTTTCACTTGTTTGGTTAGCGTCACGCCAAGATACTTAATATGGTTTGTGGCTATCGTGAAGGGTATTATTTCTCTTACTTCTTTCTCAGCCTGCTTATCCTTTGAGTATAGGAAGGCTTCTGACTTGCTTGAGTTGATTTTATATCCGGCCACTTTGCTGAAGTCGTTTATCAGCTGTAGGAGTTCTCTGGTGGAGTTCTTTGGGTCGCTTATGTATACTATCATATCGTCTGCAAATAGTGATAGTTCCGAAATTCCTAGGCAAATGGTCAGATCTTGAAAATATCATCCTTAGTGAGGTAACCCAATCACAAAAGAACACACATGGTATGCAGTCACTGATAAGAGGATATTGACCCAGAATCTCGGAATACCCTAGACACAATCCGCATATCAATAGATTTCTAAAAAGATGGAAGGAGAGACCCTTGGTCCTGGAAAGACTGGATGTAGGGGAACGCCAGGACAGAGTAACGAGAGGGGGTTGAATGGAGAAAAGAGGGAGGGAAGGGGGCTTATGGGACTTTCGGGGAGGGAGGAAACGGGAAAGGGGAAGTGATTTGAAATGTAAATTAAAAAAATAAAATAAAATAAATAATAAAAAAAAGAGTTAACTTATAAAATAACATGTGATTGTTTATTCCTGTCTGTATCATTCAGATTACTTGAAGGGACACATTGCTGTATGGGGTGGGGGGTGGGGGGTGGGGGGTGGGGGGTGGGGGTGGGGGGTGGGGGGTGGTATTACAAAATAACATCTAAAGCCACAGCGTATGAAGGGGAGGGAAGAGACTTGAAGTCCCAAGAACTCCTAAAGGCCATGACTCCTATCATCTAAGAATACTAACAAAGTTCTTCGGCACCACTCTGGGGATCAAGCTTAACAAGGAGGTCTGTCTAGAACCTTCCAGATGCATGCTACCGGCATTTGCATGGAGTTTGTCTGTGTTTTAGGTTTGAAAGTGCACCCAGGGATGCAAGTTAAGAGCTCTACTACTGAAACACATGTCCAACATAACATGCACTTTCTAAAAATGTAGTTCAATTGGAATAATATTTCTATCTCTGATGCTTGAACTTATTTTACTTAACCTTTTTTCCCTTCTATGCCACTGACTACAAGAATGTTTATCTTATTACTTTCTGGCCTGCCATTCAAGAACATCTAAAAATAAAATTATTCAGAGATGTAGTTTTAGGTCTCTGCTACTCCAGACATTAATTTATTATATGGAAGACACTAGAAAATACCTTTCAGTCAGTATATGAACAGATATTTAGAAAATTATAAGTAGAATGTGTGTGTGTGTGTGTGTGTTCAGGTAAAAACAGTTAATGCAAATAGAGGCCATGAATTCGAAGAGAGCATTGGAGGGCAGAAGTGGAGAATGATGTTATTGTAGTATAATCTCAAAAAAAATGAAAGAAATAATTAAAACATTGAGATGACAATGATGGGGCACATTGTATAACCATTACAGTAATAAGCTCATAGTTGATAGAAAGAAGTGCTGGAAAGTCTACAAGTAGAAAGATCATTGAGATCCCTCCAGTTTAAACACTTTTGGGAATATAAGGGAATTTTAATATCATTGAAAATCAATATACCTGTGACTCATACATCTTAGAACTGTTGTTGCATATTAGAACATTGCTTGGTTTCAATTTATGTTTTAAAATATCCTGGCAAAAGCAATTTATGAGACAAATGGTTTATATAACTCCCAGTTGAAGACATTTCATAGAATTTTAAAAAGAGAAATCCTCAAAATGAAAAGGAGATATTGAGCCCTGATGCTTGGCTCCTTTCTGCCATACCTGACAAAGGCATGATTTTTGTGATCTCTCTTCTGCATAGAATTTCTAGCTGAAATCAGATGCATAGGACAAGGTAGAGATAATTGAGAGGGAGAAAGCAATTCCTTTTATAACTTTTTTTTTAATGGAAAGCTTACTTATCTAGTCCAAGTGTGTTTACAGACATGGCAAGTTGTTTCTTAATTTTTTCAAAGTGTATCCCAAAATGACTGCTTTCTTCTCACATTTGTATGGATGAAGTAACTGTACTGTCATTTTAAGTTTGCTGACTGCATTTTATTTATTTTTTTATTTTTTAATTTTATTTGAAGACTGCATTTGTAGACCTCAGAGTTTTTGTTTGTCCTTCACTGAATCCTCTATGTGAAAATTATAAGCAAAAATAATGACTTCCAGTAAATATTCACTAAATAGGAATGGGTAAGTGTAACTTTTCCTAAATATGAAGTTCAGTGTGGCTCTCTGAGGAAGGACTTTGTTGGACTTGTTATAATTTACACACACATGGTATATGTGCTCTTATGCTAAGAAGGAGAGCACTTCCTTGACTTTTGACTAGTCTTCAAATCTCCTTTATCCAACTGCAGCACAAATGGAGATGCTGAGGAGAATTATCTGCAAAGTTTTTGAAAATCATTCACACCTGGGTCTCATCAAAATTCAGACTTAGCTATTTTGGAACAGATCTTGTTATTAATATTTATATAAAGACAATCAGGGAATTAAATGTGATGTCAGAGCTGAGAAATCCTAACTCAAGTCAGGTAGTGTTCTGTGTAACATTTAAACAAAATTTTTGATAGTTAGTAAACTAGGAAAAGAGACAGTGTATAGGAAATAACACAAGTAGGTGGAAGTACTATGGTTGTAAATAATCAAAATAGTTTTGTTCTCAAATTATTTATAAGGTACCTAAAGTTTGTTACAGTGAAATACTTTGGAAAGTTTTTACATTGCTTCTAAAGATAAGTATCTTCTCCTTTAGGATAAGCAGGAGGATTTTATTTTGAAATCATTTTATTAGTTTTTATTAGTTTCATAAAGTTTTCATGAAATGTGTTTCTACCAAACTTATCCTCATCTAGCTCCTTCAACATCCACTGTGTTATCAATAATCACATATATTGTGTTCTCCTCTCCAAAGGGGAGAAAAATTCTATCAAGTAAAATTTGTTCTATCCATTCTTTGAGGGATGGACTTCAACTAGCGCATGGCCAACCTATGAGGGATCACACCTTTAAAAAGACAAGCATAGCCAATTCCACACAAACTTAATGGTATTTTTGATTTATGGAAGCTTTTCTTTTTTTCCCCTTCTCTTCTCTTCTCTTCTCTTCTCTTCTCTTCTCTTCTCTTCTCTTCTCTTCTCTTCTCTTCTCTTCTCTTCTCTTCTCTTCTCTTCTCTTCTCTTCTCTTCTCCCCTCCCCTCCCCTCCCCTCCCCTCCCCTCCCCTCCCCTCCCCTCCCCTCCCCTCCTCTTCTCTTCTCTTCTCTTCTCTTCTCTTCTCTTAATGTTGTGTCTGCTCCACACTTTTTTTAACCTTACAGGTCTTTTGATTAAATATCGTGGTTTATGATTTTGTTTTTATGGATTTTCTATGTGGGGGAATGGTTGTGTCTCTTCATCTTGAAGTGATTATTGTACTTTCTCTTGGGTTTGTTTTTTTTCCAAGTGTTTGTTTTATCTTATTTTTGTTCACTTGTTTTAGGTTTTCATACTAATTTTTTAGATGCCTGTTTGTTTTCTAATATGAGAGACGGGGGATAGAGGGAAGGAGGGAGAGAGGGAGACGTTTGGGATTTGAGTGGATGGGGAGGTGGAGAGGAGCTGGGAGGAGTTGGAAGACGGAAAACCACAATCAGAATATATTATTCCAAAAAATGTTTTTTTTTTTAAAGCAGTCTGTTTCTCTCCCAGCAGTTACCAGTGGTCATTAGTTCTTTACATATCCTGCTTGAACTTGCACATGATTTGAGCTGGCTGTCAACACTTCAATGAGTTTTGATGTCCAACATCTCTGATATATCCATAAACTGCATGCTTAAACTCATTCGCAACTCATTGACATTAAACTCATTGACAACTAATTTTTCTTCGATTTGCCCTTATTGCATGTGAATTCTAATTAGATTTATATTTTATTAAATGTTTTATTGGATATTTTGTGTATTTACATTTCAAATGTTATCCCCTTTCCTGCTTTCCTCTCCAGAACACCCTTAACCTATTCACTCCCCCCCCCACGTCTTGCTTTTATGTGGGTGCTACTCCTCCAACCCAACCATTCCTACCTCACCACCCTGGCATTCCCCTGCACTGGGGAATCAAGCCTTCACAGGACCAAGAGCCTCTCCTCCTATTGCTTCCAGACAATGTCATCCTCTGCTACATATGCACCTAGAACCATGGGTCCCTCCGTGTGTAATCTTTGGTTGGTGGTTTAGTCCCTGGGAGCTCTGGAAGGTCTGGTTGGTTGATATTGTGGTTCTTCCTATGGGGTTGCAAACCCCTTCAGCTCCTTCAATTGTTTCTCTAACTCCTACACTGGGGACCCTGTGCTCAGTCCAATTGATGGTTCTGAGCATCTGCCTCTGTATTTTTCAGACTCTGGCAGAGTCTCTGAGGAGACAACTATACCTGGTTCCTGTCAACAAGCACTTCTTGGTATCCACAATAGTGTCTGGGTTTGGTGTCTGTATATGGGCTGGATCCCCAGGAGGGACATTCTATGGATGGCCTTTCCTTCAGTCTCTGCTCCACACTTTGTCCCTGTATTTCCTTTAGACAGGAGCAATTCTGGGTCAAAAATTTGGAGATGAGTGGGAGGCCCCATCCCCCAACGAGAGGCATTCCCTAACCTCTGGATATGGTCTCTCCAGGTTCTCCCTTCCCTTTGTAGAGCATTTCAGCTAATCTCATCCCCTTTGGGTCCTGAGAGCATTTTGTTTTCCTGGCATCTGGGACTTGCTGGAGGCTACCTCTACTTCCCCATCCCCCATTGCAACATACCTCTGTTCAGTTTCCTGACTCTGTATATCATCTCTGACTCCACCTATACCTGACCCTGCGCCCCCTTTCCCCCTCCTCTCTTCCTCCCAAGTCCATCCCACCCTCTACATCCAGTGAACATTTTAGTCCCCCTTCTAAGAAGGATTGAAGCATCTACAATTTGGTCTTCATTCTTGAGCTTTCATATGGTCTGTGAATTGTATCTTGGGTATTCCAAGCTTCTTTTTGGCTAATACCCACTTATCAGTGAATGAATGTCATCTGTGCTTTTTCAAGATTGGGTTACCTCACTCAGAATATTTTCTAATTCCATCCATTTACCTGCAAATTTCATGAAGTTATTGATTTTAATACCTGAGTAGTATTCCATTGTGTAAATATACTACATTTTCTGTATCCATTACTCTGTTAAAGGACATCTGTGTTCTTTCCAGCTTCTGGCTATTATAAATAAGGCTTCTATGAACATAGTGGAGCATGTGTCCTTGCTATATGTTAGAGCAGTTTTTAGGTATATTTCCAATAGTGGTATAGTTGGGTCCTCAGGTAGTGCTATGTCCAATTTTCTGAGGAACCACCAGACTGATTTCCAGAGGGGTTATACCAGCTTGAAATTCCACCAGCAATGAAGGAGTGTTCCTCTTTCTCCACATCCTTGACAGCATCTGCTGTCCCCTGAGTTTTTGATCTTAGTCTATCTGACTGGTGTGAAGTGGAATCTCAGGGTTGTTTTGATTTGCATTGCCCTGATGACTCAGGATGTTGAACATTTCTTTAGGTGCTTCTTGGTGATTCACAATTCATAAGTTGAGAATTCTTTGTTTAGCTCTGTACTTCATTTTTTTATTAGGTTCATTTGGTTCTCTGGAAAATAGCTTCTTGAGTTCTTTGTATATACTGGATATTAGCCCTCTATCAAAGGTAGGATTGGTAAAGATCTTTTGTCAATCTGTTGGATGCTGTTTTGTCCTATTGACAGTGTCCTTTGCCTTACAGAAGCTTTGACATTTTATCAGGTCCCATTTGTCGATAGTTGATCAGAACATAAGCCATTGGTGCTGTGTTCAGGAACTTTTCCCCTGTGCCCATGTGCTCAAGGTTCTTTCTCCCTTTCTCTTCTAATATGGACCAATTTGCATTCTTCTATACAGTGAATACTATTTGAATCAGAACTATTTGTTATAAATGCTGTCTTTTTTCCACTGAATGGTTTTAGATCCATTGTCAAAGATCAGTGATCATAGGAGTGTGGGTTCATTTCTGGGTCTTCAACGCTATTCCATTGATTTACTTGCCTGTCACTGTACTAATACCATTCATTTTTAGTCATTATTGCTCTTTAGTACAGCTTGAGGTCAGGGATTGTGATTATCCCAGAAGTTTTTTTATTGATGAAAATAGATTTTGCTATCCTGTTTTTTTTGTTTGTTTTGTTTTATTTTGTTATTCCAGATGAATTTGCAAATTTATCTTTCTAACTTTATGAAGAATTGAATTGGAATTTTGATGGGGATTGCATTGAATCTGTAGATTACTTTCAGCAAGATGGCCATTTTTACTATATTAATCCTGCCAATCGATGCGCATTAGAGACCTTTCCATCTTCTGAGATCTTCTTCGATTTCTTTCTTCAGGGACATGAAGTTCTAGTCATACAGCTCTTTCACTTGCTTGGTTAGAGTCACACACAGGTATTTTGTAATATTTGTGACTATTGTGAAGGGTGTCATTTCTCTAATTTCTTTCTCAACCTGTTTATCCTTCATTGTTGGGTCTTTGTGGTGTAGGTAGAAGCGTAACTGTGGCTTCATGGGTAGTGTTCATTCTGTTTCTATCGTGTAGAATAGTTTGAAGAGTATTGATACTAGGTCTTCTTTGAAGGTCTGATATAGTTCTCCACTAAAACCATCTGATCTTGGGCTTTTTTTTTTTTGGTTTTGTTTTTATTTCCTTTGTGCTTATGGGACTGTTTAAATGGTTTATCTGATCCTGATTTAACTTTGGTACCTGGTATCTGTCTAGAATTCATCCAGATTTTCTAGTTTTGTTTTGGAGGTTCTCATAGTTTTGAGTTTTCCCCTTAGCAGTGCTTTCACTGTGTCCCATAACTTTGGGTATAATGTGCCTTCATTTTCATTAAATTCTAAAACATCTTTAATTTCTTTCTTTATTTCTTCCTTGACCAAGTTATCATTGAATAGAGGATTGGTCAGCATCTATGTCTATGTAGGCTTTCTATTATTTTTGTTGTTATTGAAAACCAGCCTTAGTCCCTTGTTTTCAGATAGAATGCATGGGATTATTTCAATTGTCTTGTATCTATTGAGGCCTGTTTTGTGAGTGATTATTTGGTCAACTTTGGAGAAGCAACTATAAGATTCTGAGAAAAAGGTATATTCTTTTGTTTTAAGATAAAATATTCTCTAGATTCCTGTTAAATCTATTTGGTTCATGACTTCTTTTAGTTTTATTGTGTCTCTGTTTAGTTTGTGTTGTTCATTGCTGAGAGTCAGCTGTTAAAGTCTCCCACTATTATTGTGTGAGTTGCAATGTGTGCTTTGAGCTTTAATAAAGATTCTTTTACGTATGTGGGTGCCCAATGCATTTGGAGGATAGATGTTCAGAATTGAGAGTTCATCTTGTTTTTTCCATTTATTTATTTATTTATTTATTTATTTATTTATATGAAGTGTCTTTTCTTATCTTTTTTGATAACTTTGGGATGAATGTCAATTTTATTCGATATTAGAATGGCTACTCCAGCTTAATTCTTGGGATCATTTGCTTGGTAAATTATTTTTCAGTCCTTTACTCTGAGGCAGTGTCTGTTTTTGACATTTCCTGTATGCAAGAAAATGCTGGATCTTGATTACTTATCCAATCTGTTAGTCTATGTCTTTGTATTGGGGAATTGAGTCCACTGATTTTAAGAGATATTCAGCAATAGTGATTGTTTCTTCCTATTATTTTTGATGTTAATTTTAAATTTATGTGGTTATCTTCTTTTGGGTTTGTTGGTAGAAGATTACATTCTTGCTTTTTTCTAGGGTGTAGTTTCCCTCCTTGTGTTCTTGTTTTCCATCTATTATCCTTTGTAGGGCTAGATTTGAAGAGAGATATAGTGTAAATATATTTTGTCATGAAATATCTTGGTTTTTCCATCTATGGTAATTGAGAGTTTTGCTGGGTATAGTAGTCTGGGCTGTCATTTGTTTTCTCTTAGGGTCTGTATAACACCTGCATAGGATCTTCTAGCTTTCATCGTCTCCAGTGAGAAATCTGCGGTAACTCTTATAGGTTTGCCTTTATATGTTACTTGACTATTTTTTCCCTTACTGATTTTAGTATCCTTTCTTTCTTTCTTTCTTTCTTTTTATTTATTTATTTTATTTTATTTTTTTGTGCATTTGATGTTTTGAGTATTATGTGCTGGGAAGAGTTTCTTTTCTGATCTAATCTATTTGGAGTTCTGTAGCCTTCTTGTATGTTTATGGGCATCTCTTTGTTTAGGTTAGGTAAGTTTTCTTCTATAATTTTGTTGAAGATATTTAATGACCCTTTAAGTTGGGAATTTTACTCTGTTGTATACCTATTTTCCTTAGGTTTGGATTGTGTCTTGGATTTCCTGGATGTTTTGGGTTACACGTTTTTTGCATTTTGCATTTTCTTTTACTGTTGTGTCAATGTTTTCTATGGTATCTTCTGCAGCTGACATTCTCTCTTCTATCTCTTATATTTTGTTAGTGATGCTTACATCTATGTCTCCTGATCTCTTTTCTAGGTTTTCTATCTCCAGTGTTGTCTTCCTTTACGATTACTTTATTGTTTCTCTTTCTATTTTTAGATCCTTGATGGCTTTGTTCAATTCCTTCAACTGTTTGGTTATGCTTTCCTGTAATTCTTTAAGGGATTTTTGTGTTTCCTTTTTAATTGCTTCTAGCTGTTTACTTGTGTTCTCCTGTTTTGTTTAAGGGAGCAATTTAAGTCTTTCTGAAAGTCCTTTATCATCATCAAGAGATGTGATTTTAAATTCAAAACTTGCTCTTCTGGTGTTTTGGGGTATCCAGGACTTGCTTCAGTGGGAGAACTGGTTTTTGATGATGCCAAGTAGCCTTGGTTTTTGTTGCTTAGGTTCTTGTGCTTGCCTCTCACCACCTGGTCATCTCTGCTCTCAGTTAGTCTTGCTGTCTCTGACTGGAGCTTGTCCCTCCTGTAGGCCTGTGATCCTGTGATCTTAGGTGTGTCAGCACTCCTGTACGACCAACTCTCTCTCTCTCTGGGTGGTAATGGGGTGTGAAGAGCTGTGTCACAGTGTTAGCTACATGGGGGGAGTGCTGATGGAAACTAGAAGGGTGATGTCCCTGGTTATTTAGAGGTTCGTGTGCCCTATGGGCTCCTGGAGGGCCACCCTTTGGACAGTTATTAGAGCAAAAGTGGTGGTCTCACCTGTGAACTCAGTAGTGACAGAACTCCTGGGAGACCAACTCTCTATGGGTGGGATTTGGGTATAGAGTGCTGTGTGGGACAGTCTTAGCTCTGGGGCTAAGATGGAGACCAGAAGGATCTTTATTAAATGTTTAAACATATTTTCATACTAATAAGAAGTACAGGGTCTTTTATTTTATATTGAATAAATATTGCAAAGTCTATTTCGATTGTATTTTAGACAGTTCATTTGCATTTTTCCACAGTTTTACTTCTATGCTTATAAAAATTCTTTGGTGCCATAGGAATTTGTTAGAGAGGCATTTACTTTGATAGGATAAAATAAAATATCTAGAAAATATTTCTACTACATACCAAATATTTTACTACTAATGATAGTTTATGGAACACAGAAAGGCCTTTCCTGGGGTCTCTAGCATTATTGCTCTTTGCAGAAATAGAATGAGATTCAAAGGGTCTATTAGTGTTTGCTCTTGTCAACTTTCTCCAACTTGTGGTTTAGAATACATTTTATATTTTCATTACTAATCTTGTATTTAAGTCATTCCACTCTTATTTCTCCCTCAATATTATTGCATGATTTTATTCTTAGTGTATTTAATAAAGAATACAAAAGAGCCTGAGTTAATAAAGTTAATTCTTTCATTGCAGAAAGCTACCAGAATAAATATTTGGAATTTTTTATTCTTATAAGAAAATATCAGCTAGTTTTAACCATTTCCTTGAAGCTTGATGAAGAGTCATTTTTATGTAGACTGGATATCATATATAGCTTTATTTTGTATACCAATGATGATCTACTTTGAGAAAAAAATGATTGAAAGACTTATAGCTTTCTAGCCCCTTTTATAAGTTCCCTATGTAGCCTCACCATCCATTAATAGCATACATTCAGTAAAACCATATTACTCGAAACTAGTAATACAAAATGCCAGAGTCCCAGCTGTTCTTGAGTCTGGTAGTGACTCAGTGATTTCTAATAGCTGCTTCTCTGAGTGAATTCAAGATAAGCAAACAGTGTTTATATGTCTGGGCAGGTGGTAGATGAGGAAAAATGTTAGAAATTTAGTCACTTCATTAAGCACTAGCTAAAGGAAAATCCTAAAATATATCAGGAAGATATTAAGCAGTAATTAACACATTTTAATATTTTAGTGACTAAAAATAATTTCATAGATTTGAAAGTTTAGTATATTGAAGGCATAATTCACCTCTAAATATGTCATTCAAATAAAGGTTTAAATAAGGAATGGAAGAAAGAGAGCGTTTTTGTATATGGCATTGCATTTTGCTTGGCTTGATTTTCCAAAAAAAATGTTTTTTACTCAAAAACTAAATAGAAAAATACATAAAAAATAAAATGTAGTACAAATAACAACAAAAAGCAACCATGTTGGGTTGTCTATAAGCTGGGCTGCCATAAGCTGGGCTGCCAATAAGAAGCAGATCACATAGAGGGGAAGACAGAATAAAAATTCCTCTTTTAACACAGTACTCAGGTTTGCACATTCCTCTTAACATAAAACAAATTTAGGAGTACTAAACAGTGAATAATAAATAATATTGAGTAGCAATTATGAAAATAAGCGTGTGTGCATGTGCATTTGTGTGTGTGTGTGTGTGTGTGTGTATGTATGTGTTTAGCAGAGCTGAGCAAATGAGTAGAACAATTATTGCATAAAGACAGAGTTCTCATATAAATAGCAAACCACTAAACATTAGCTTCACAGGTAAGTGGGCTTATTTCAGGGACTTAGATTTTATTCCATTGATCACCCTTTCTGTTCCTGTATCAAAACCATACAGTTTTTGTCAGTATTGCTGTGTAGTTCAACTTGAGGTTAGGGATTGGGATACCACCATAAGTCCTTTCATTATTTATATTTGTTTTAGTTATCCTGTTTTTTTTTCCTTATGAAGTTGTGAATTACTCTGTCAAGGTCTATAAACAATTGTGTAGGGATTTTGTTGGGAATTGCATTGAATCTCTAAATTGTCTTTGTTGAGATGGTGATTTGTCACTATGTTACTTCTACCTATCCATGAGCATGGGGGATCTTTCCATCTTCTGATAATTTTCTCAATTTCTTTCTTCAGCAATTTGAAGGTCTTGCCCTATATGTCTTTCACTTGTTTGGTTAGTTACAGGAAGATATCAATGGAACATGGAACCTGAGGAGATAACCTTTTAGAGCCAGACAGGAACCTCAGTGGACTGATAGGAATGCCAAACCACCAAAATTTATCCTGTCTTCAAGAAGTGCAGGGACAGGGGATGGAGCAGAGACTGAGGAAATGGACAAGCAATAACCAGCCCAATTTAAGACCCATCCTATGGGCAAGCATCAATCCCTAACACTATTAATAATGCTCTGTTATAGTTGCGGACAGGAGTCCAGCTTGGCTGTCTTCTGTGAGGCTCCACTGAACAGGTGACTCAGATAGATGCAGACACCCACATCCAAACAGTGGATGAAACTTGAGGACTCTTATGGAATCATTGAGGAAAGGATTAAGAGCCAGGAAAGGGATAGGAACTCCACAGGAAGACTGACCGAGTCAACTAACCTGGACTCCTGGGATGCTCAGAAACTGAACCACTAGGCAAAGAGCATATATGAGATGGACCTAGGCAGCTCGCATATATGTAACTGATGCACAGCTTTCTCTTTTTGTTGGTCCTGAACAACTGGAGCGAGGACTATTCCAAAAGTTGTTACCTTTCCGTGGGATTTATTATTCTAACAGTACTCAAGTTTACACATTCAACTTAACATAGAACAAATCTTGGGAACACTAAATAGTAATTAATAGATAGTAAATAATAAATAATATTGAGTAGAAACTATGAAAGTGTGTGTATGCATGTGCATTTGTGTGTGTGTGTGTGTTTAGCAGAACTGAGCAAATGAGTAGAGCAATTATTGCATAAAGTCAGAGTTCTCATACAAATAGTAGACCACTAAACATTAGCTCCAGAGGTATATAGAGGCCTTGTCTTGACTCAGTGAGAGAAGATATGCCTAGTTCTGCAGAGACTTGATTTGCCAAGGCAGGGGGATACCTACAGGGTCCCCTACCCTCTCAGAGCAGAAGAGGAGGAGGAAACTACTGGGGGTAGAGGGAGATGGGCAGTGATTGGGGTATAAAATGAATAAAACAGGAAAAACAAACAAACAAAAAACAAAACCCCATTATCTCCAGTATCCTCAGGAGTAATAACATGATATGGAATGAGAGAAGGTATAAAATCATTCCATAATATGAATCAAAATAGAGACATCATAAAGAGTATATAATTTATATGTGTGTGTGCAAAAGTATGCACATATAAGTGAACCTAACACCTCTACCTTGTTAAAAGAAGTGATGGACCCTTCCCAGTCTTCAAGGTTGGAGTAAGGAAATTAGAATTTGTGAACTATTTTTGGATATCAGATGAATTAAAGAATGTTTAAAAGTATTGTAGTCATGGATGATCATCATTGTGAGTACTTGAACAAGATCTACACACACACACACACACACACACACACACACTCACACACACACATCATTATTGATGAGATAAAAAAGGCTAATCGATAAGTAGGAATAATTTGGAGAGGCCATTGGGTTATACTCTAAGAGTACTAAGAATAGATAATGAAAGGAACTTGACACCAATACATAATATGCATATATGAAGTTACCAAAATAAAAATTTTAAAGTAAAAGTATAGAAATAAATGCATGGCAATAGGCCAGGATATTCATTTAAATCAGCTCCCAGTATGCATTTATGTTTTTTAACAAAGAAAGAAACATTGACAGCACTCACAACTCAAGGGAAGGTGTAAGGATCCAGGTTAGGAAACCTGACATAAATTAGTAGATCAAATACATGACTTAGCTAATTAATAGCCAAGAAGCACAAGCCCTTTCCTATAATAAAATAAGAGAATCTAATTAATCCTCTAATAATATAAGAAAATGACCTGAGGAAATTACTGTTTGTGAGATACCATATTTAGTTGACTTGACTGAATCATTAGTAGATGTTAAATGTGTCACAAGAAAATGTGAATAGTAAATCTGAATTTATTTCCATTGTATAAAATGAAAATAGGCCACATTTTGATGGAGAATTTTCCATATTCACATGTGAGGAATACTAATATGCCAATACTAATATGCCAATACTAATTGCCAATACTAATATGAGATACACACAGGTACCATGCTTGTACTAATGAGATGCTCTGAGAAAATCATAACACTCGTCCCATGTTCCTTCCCAAATATCATTTCTTGTATGTAACCATGAACCACTGCCAGGCAACTTTATCCATACATGAGCAAATAATTAAAGGCAAAGACTTTGGGCATAATTAGAGATCAAAGAGATATGAGAACAAAACCCAAAGTATGATTTCCATTTAGATTCTTATCTGGAAGAAGAAAGTACACAGAGGAGCTAACATGATTACCACAAAAAAAACTTCAGTAATGACTATCTGGTAAGTAAAAACCTGCACACATATAAGTTTCATAAATTTGTATTGCACACATATTAATTGAAGATCCCTTTAAAAAGAGATAGGCACATTCCAGTTACTCAGTTATTCTAATTATGTAGCAAAACTGGTAATTACATATAGAGCAGTAAAATACAGTGTAGCTAAGTCTTAACAACTGAATATAGATGGAAAAGGTAGAGGGAAACTTTTAATAATGAAGCTTACAATTTAAATTTATCCCCCAAATAAGCAGTGATAGCATGAGCTCTTTACCACAAAGTCAGAGGAACTGATCAGCAGACACCTCTGCAGATATGGTGTGACAATATGTCAGACCTTTCTTCAGTACTTCCATCCACCACTCTCTTTAGAGTTTGTACTTTCAAGTACTGTATTATTGGTCAGAGATTGAAGTGTATTGTTCTAATGAGATAATCATAATGAGATAATATTTGAGTTATTTGAATATTTATAATTTTATTCTATGGAACAGTTACAAAATTTAGTTATAGTTTAGAACATTCTGAATAAAATGTTTCCACAAGTTAGACATGAGTGAGCAAATCCATGTATATGTAGATCTATACACACATGTAAGCATTTTATACATACATATATACATACATCTCACACATATATAGATAAGCACATTTGTACAAACATAATTATACTGTGTTATCTTCTAATGTGATTTAATACCTAGTAAAAGCTTAAGAAGGAATTGTTGAGGGTATATTCAGTGCACTAAGGAAGGATGCTGATTTAGTTTTGGAATCTTTGAAAGGGACAGGAAATTGTCAGGAAGCCGTTGTGGATTAGTGGCAGGTGTTTATGTTGGTTGGGAAACAACATGTATGATCCATTTTAATGGTGCATTTGAGTCACATTACTGCTTACTTTTTCTTACTAGAGTCTGGGGAAACAAAGCTGTGAGTACTTATTTGTGTATTTCTAGATCCTGGAGAACTACTGAACTTATCACAGAGTTCAGAGCTTCCCGAATGCCGTTCAGATGCTTTGACACACAATGTTCATTGCATCCTTCAGTCCTACATGCCATTCCCGCTGTGCACTGATTTCTTTATTACTGAAATGCCTTCTTCAGCATTTCCTCTATAGTGATTTTTTATATTGACAAATTCTCTGTTACTGTGTCTAAAACAGCTCCTACAACTTAAATTTATTTTTTGTTTGTTTGCCTGTTTACTTTTTTTTCTATACATTCTTTTTTTTCTTTTCTATATTTTTTTATTTATATTCCAAATGATTTCCCCTTTCCCGTTTCCTCCCTCCCCGAAAGTCCCATAAGCCCTCTTCCCTCCCTCTTTTCCCCATTCAACCCCCTCTCGCTTCTCTGTCTTGGTATTCCCCTACATCCAGTCTTTCCAGGACCAGGGGTCTCTCCTTCCATCTTCTTGGAAATCTATTGATATGTGAATTGTGTCTTGGGTATTCCGAGATTCTGGGTTAATATCCCCTTATCAGTGACTGCATACCATGTGTGTTCTTTTGTGATTGGGTTACCTCACTAAGGATGATATTTTCAAGTTCTGACCATTTGCCTAGGAATTTCGTGAATTCATTGTTTTTAATTGCAGAGTAGTATTCCATTGTGTAGATATACCACATCTTCTGAATCCATTCCTCCATTGAGGGACATCTAGGTTCTTTCCAGCTTCTGGCTATTATAAATAAGGCTGCTATGAACATAGTGGAGCATGTGTCCTTATTGCATGCAGGGAAAGCCTCTGGGTATATGCCCAGGAGTGGTATAACAGGATCCTCCGGAAGTGTCATGCCCAGTTTTCTGAGGAACCGCCAGACTGCTTTCCAGAGTGGTTGTATCAGCGTGCATATACATTTTATGTAGCCTATACTGGGTTAGAATTTACTTTGTACGTAGAATGGCTTTGAACACGTGGAAATATTCCTGTCTCAATCTTCCAAGTGCTAGAATACAATCATCTACACCATGCTGAGATTTTGACTTTAGTGTTTGTTAAACATTCAGCTAGTTATTTTTAGTCAAGTGTTGTTTAGTTCGCTTGTGTTTTTCCCCATGAAGTTAAATTTTTATTAATTCCCATTTTATATGATTATTTTAAAGTAATTCTTTTCCAATCCTTACAACTCATACTCTATTTTTGTAGTTGTTTTGAATATAAGTTGGGAAATCTGATAGTATATTATTTTCCAAGGAACCAATGAGACAAATGAATCTTAAATTTAGTACAGAGTTTATAGCCAAATGCTCCTTTTGAAACTGGTATACCAGAACAGTCTTTCCGCCTAAAGATCACATCAGGTACATTTCTGTTATAGAAAGAGGAAGAAACAGGATAGGCTAGTAAACTGGCTTAGCTCCGACTACTGGTGTTTCAAATTCTTCATGTATGGTATCTTGGAGTGATCCCAGTACAGACACTATGACCATCAAATACTATTTGTTTTCTAGTTACAACTTAATATTTAATACCCTAAATAATATCCTTGTAAAAGATATTTTTTAATCTACAAAGTGAGATAAATGATATTATCTATCTTAAAGACATACAAAAATAGATAAATAATAGACAAAAGTATTATCACAAAAACCACAGGGCATAGATTATATTGAGTCATTATATATGAGTCCTTTCAATATTCCTATCCTCTTATGAGTTGTGGAACACTGAATTTACAGAATCAATTCCTCTACATATTGTTGTAAAATCTATAAACATCTGTTCATGCATGACCTTACAAACAACACCTATATGAAACAAATCAGGAAACCATAAATGGGGAAACCAATATAATGTTAAATATAAAATGCAAAATCACAAATGACATTTACAGAGAAGCATGCCACATAACAATTTTTAATATCTATATCACTTACAGGTATAAATTGAATCTAATTTGTTTGTATTTATTTTGTATTCATAAATTTAAAGATAATTTCTTAAATTAAAGCATCTAAGAACCAGTCCTGTGGCAAGGACTCTAAGATCAAAAATGTCCATACATACATCTTGTTAAACAAATATAAAAATCAGATAGCCACAATTCATAGTGAATGTTTGTAAAAGCAGGCCTAATCCTTCGTGGCAAAATGCATATAGGCCCTAGCCCAGTGACATTACCTAGCACATTCATAATTTCTGCTGCTATCTCCAATCAGCCCTATAAAGGGGAAGTATCCCCTTCCATCAGGGTATAATACTGGTAATTTAATGCTTAAAATTACTTGATTTGTGAGACTTTTATTAAATTTATTCCAAGAAGTATGTAGCAGAAATACAAACAAAATGGATAAAGGTATGACTACCTGAACAATTTTCAGACATAGGGTGGGGAGAAGACTCATTTACTGAACCACATCCTTGCAAGTATGAGGGCCTATGTTCAAGTTTCCTGAACCCATGCAAACCAGGTGCAACACCATTTGCTTGAGAAAGGCAGATGGGTGGCATGCATTGGCCAGCCAATCTAGCTAATCTAGCTAATCAAGTAAAATATACAAACTTCAGTTTCAGTGAGAGTTGTCAGGAGACATAATGGGACAAGTTAATTTACTAGCAGGTGATCATCCTGAAATGGCCTGCTTCGGATTATTATATAATCTGCGACAGGTGAGCCCTCATTAAACAAGGCTGTGAGGGACTCATTTTAGGAACAATTCCTCTATTAATATGCTTTTTCTGTTATTACTAAACAGATATAATAATCAATAAGTAATAGTGCACCCCCTTGGAGTAGATCTCTGCAGATCCACGAAGATGTACTGTAGGAGCTGAGACAGGTGATGGATGTCTAGCTAATTACTCCTAATGGATTTGCCTGTAAACATTCTCTATTGTAAACTTCTATCTCAATTTATGATTTGATTTTTTTGTGTGAAATTGTGATAAACTTTGTAACATGTGATCATGTATTCTGAAAGATGTTTAAGGACTGAGGACAAAGGGAAGAGTTGGAACAGAGGAACTTAGGTGAGAGGAACAGGGGTGAGAAGAACTGAGCTGAGAGAGGAACTGAAGAGAGGAGATGTTTTTAGAAAAGAACAAGATTAGGAGAATGCAGAGTGGAATAACTTAGAAACTATAGGTGACATAAAAAAAAAAACTAAGAGAGCAGTGTGCAGAATGCAGAGGGAAAGAGGAAAAAAGAAGACGCTGCAGAGAGTAGAAGGACCAGACAGGCTTCTCCTTACCGTGGAACAGAGCAGATTCCATGGTAAGGACATGGCAGGCTTAGTCTTATTAAAAGGATCAAAGCTTTGTTCTTATAAACATGAGTTTAATTCACTTAGCATTAAAAGGGTGGAAGACTTTTCTTTCTCTATGCAATAAAGATTGAAGTTCAGTTTTCATCCAGAATGAGTGAGTTCTTTCTGCACAGATGGTCTTTTGCTCCATATGCATATGTAAGTATAGATGTGGTGTGTGTGTGTAAGTATGGAATTGTGAGAGTGTATGACTGTGTGTGTAAGTATGCAATTGTGAGAATGCATGCAAGCTGGGTCCAGAATGAGAACTCTGCATGCTTGAAGCTGTGTATATGTGATATTATGCATATTTGCTTATTCGCTTATGTAAAAGTTTTTCTTTCTGTGTTATTCTCTTCTCCTGGTTCAATAGAAAAGACCAAGTCTTACTCCCCCACCCCCTGCTGATGCTCTTCCCCCTCTGCTGCCTCAAAAAGAACCGAAAAGAACACCAACCACCTGGGCTGACTCCTGGCAGAGAGTTTTTGTTTCAAACAATAAAAATTTAGAACAATGCAGGCTTCTACACATATACCGAAACATTCTCATATATGCATGTGCACATACCCATGTACATAAAAACCAATGCTCAGGTTACAAATTTACACATTCAGCCTTAGATGTACAACAAATGCACAGTATATAATTTTGCATCTGATATTATCTTGTTAAGAAAATCTAGTACTTTCCAAACATGTGAAAGATCCTAAAATATTAGTTCTGACTACATATATTTCAAACATTATATAATAGCAAAAATCAATAGTGTCATGATAGCTCATGCTGGAAAGAATGTGGAATAAGGATGTGGCAGCTTGCATTATGTTGATTTGGGTCGCCACTATTGTTTGCATGAGATCTGCATAACCACACATAAGACACTGAACGACCCTGCCCCCAGTTGGATCTAATTGGTAAATAAAGTTGCTGGCAGCAAATGACTGGGCAGTGCAGACAGAGAATGGTCTTTTAGGATTTCCAGAAAAGGGACCAAAGTAAAGGAATGAGGAGATCCACCATGCTGGGAGAAGAAGCAGAAAGACATAGTGCCTGAGAAGGTGAGAGACTGAGAGCATAGCTCCATAGCTCCCAAGTAGGAGCTGGGAGATAGTGGCCCAAGAGTGCTGCCTCTGACTGGGTCCAGGACAACAAAGATGGAATTTAGTACTAACTTGGGACTAATTAAATAGGTGGATTAGCCATGTGGAGGTTAGAAAGTGTTCCAACCATTGAGCTGTTTTGGGTATATCAAAATATGAATATTCATTCTCTTTCTCTCTCTCTCTCTCTCTCTCTCTCTCTCTCTCTCTCTCTCTCTCTCTCACTCTCTCTCTGTGTGTGTGTGTGTGTGTGTGTGTATGTCTTTCATTTTGGAACCCAGAACATTGGGATGGATAGAGAGGAATGTGCTGCTGCTGGGATCTATTTAAGTAATTTATTTGGTTACTGCTACATAAAGGAAACACTTATCCATTGCTGGTGAGAATGCAAACTTCTTTTTTTTTTCCCAAACAAATTTCTGCTTTATTATTTTTTAATTTTATTTTCTAAGGTTTTTTTTTATTTACATTCCAAATCATTTCCCCTTTCCCATTTCCTCCCTCCCGGAAAGTCCCATAAGTCCCCTTCCCTCCCTTTTTTCCCCATTCAACCCCCTCTCCTTTCTCTGTCCTGGTGTTCCCCTACATCCAGTCTTTCCAGGACAAGGGGTCTCTCCTTCCATCTTCTTAGAAATCGATTGATATGCGAAATGTGTCTAGGGTATTCCGAGATTCTGGGTTAATATCCCCTTATCAGTGACTGCATACCATGTGTGTTCTTTTGTGATTGGATTACCTCACTAAGGATGATATTGTCAAGTTCTGACCATTTGCCTAGGAATTTCGTGAATTTATTGTTTTTAATTGCAGAGTAGTATTCCATTGTGTAAATATACCACATTTTCTGAATCCATTCCTCCATTGAGAGACATCTGGGTTCTTTCCAGCTTCTGGCTATTATAAATAAGGCTGCTATGAACATAGTGGAGCATGTGTCCTTATTGCATGTAGGGAAAGCCTCTGGGTATATGCCCAGGAGTGGTATAGCCGGATCCTCCGGGAGTGTCATGCCCAGTTTTCTGAGGAACCGCCAGACTGCTTTCCAGAGTGGTTGTACCAGCCTGCAATTCCATCAGCAGTGGAGGAGTGTTCCTCTTTCTCCACATCCTCGCCAACAACTGCTATCTCCTGTGTTTTTGATCTTAGCTATTCTGACTGGTGTGAGATGGAATCTCAGGGTTGTTTTGATTTGCATTTCCCTAATGACTAAGGATGATGAACATCTCTTTAGGTGCTTCTCAGCCATTAGATATTCTTCAGGTGAGAACTCTTTGTGTAGCTCTGTACCCCATTTTTTAATAGGGTTACTTGCCTCTCTGGAGTTTAACTTCTTGAGTTCTTTGTATATATTGGATATTAGCCCTCTCCCGGATGTAGGGTTGGTAAAGATCATTTCCCAGTTAGTTGGTTGCTGCTTTGTCTTTTTGACAGTGTCTTTTGCCTTGCAAAAACTTTGTAATTTAATGAGGTCCCATTTGTCTGCCATGCTCATGGATTGACAGGATTAATATAGTAAAAATGACCATCTTACCAAAAGTAATATACAGATTCAATACAATTCCCATCAAAATCCCAACTCAATTCTTCATAGAGTTAGAAAGAGCAATCAAAAATTCATCTGGAATAACAGAAAACCCAGAATAGCTAAAACTATTCTCAAGAGTAAAAGAACCTCTGGGGGAATCAGTATCCCGGACCTCAAGCTGTACTACAGAGCAATAGTGTTAAAAACCGCATGGTATTGGTACAGTGACAGGCATGTAGATCAATGGAACAGAATTGAAGACCCAGAAATGAATCCACACTCCTATGGTCACTTGATCTTTGACAAAGGAGCTAAAACCATCCAGTGGAAAATAGCCTTTTCAACAAATGGTGCTGGCTCAACTGGAGGTCAACATGCAGAAGAATGCAAATTAACCCATTGTTATCTCCTTGCACTAAGCTCAATTCCAAGTGGATCAAGGACCTCCACATAAAATCAGACACACTGAAACTAATAGAAAGGAAACTAGGGAAGAACCTTGAACATATGGGCACAGGGGAGAATTTCCTGAACAGAACTCCAATAGCTTATGCTCTAAGATCGACAATGCTAACTTCTATAGCCACTATTGAAATCAATATGGTAGTTCCTCTAAAAGTTGCGAATGGATCTACTTCAAGATACAGCTATACCACTCTTGGGCATATACTCAAAAGACTCTCCAGAATATTATAAGACCACATTCAGAAGCATGCTTATTGCTGCTTTAATCATAAGAGCCTGAAATTGGAGTAACACTGATATCCCTCAGCAGAAGAATGACTAAAGATTGTATGGAAAATTTACACAATGGAGTTTAGTAAGCTGTTAAAAAATGACATAAAATTTATAGGCAAATGGATGGAACCAGAAAAATAGTTCTATGTGAGGTGACCCAGACTTAAATAGATAAATATGGTATACATTCATTTATAAGTATATATTAACTGTTAAGTAAGTGATAACCAAACTACAATCCATAGACCCAGAGAATTTATGAATACAAGTGTCTAAAGAGACATGGGTCTCCCTGGCATGAGGAAATAGAATAAATTTCATGGATGGACTGTGAATGGGTGAGAATGAGAATAAGAGGATGAAGTAAGTGGGAGAAGTTGACAGAAACTAGAGTAGAGGAGAGAATTCAGGGACAGAGTTATAACTGAAGATCATGTGAAGGGTGATATAGAAACCTAGTGCAGGAGAAATTCCTAAGATACATAAAGGTGATCCTAATGATGTCTCTTCTAATGGAGGATAAAGACTCAATTGGCTATCTCTTTTCACCAATCTCAGTTTCCAGTAGTTGGACTGGTTGATATTCAATTGACTTGTTGGTCAAGGGTATTTCTGGAATTCCCAGACAAACAAGGCTAAGACAATGGGTTTTCTCCCCAAAAAGCAGATAGCAGGGTCCTATTACTGAAGGCAACACCTACACAACTCACTGAACATGGGGAAATAAATCTGGGTACCTACATAGGACTTCATATTTTAGAGTCTTTGGTTATAGAAGATAATCTGAAGGTTACCAAAAAAGAAACAGGAACATCAACCCAGGCACAAAACCTTTGACCTGCATTCCATCTTATGTGCAAAATAAACTAGGACAATGGTGAAACAGAATGTGTGGGAGTAGCCAACCTATGTCTGATTTGATTTAAGGCCCACTTCATGAGATGAAACCCATATCCAATACTGCTTTGGTGACCAAGAAACAAAGACTAGATAGCCTAGAGATCTAGAGTCAAACCAAACTCTACTAGTCAAAATAAAATAAAATGAAATGAAATAAAATAAAATAAAATAAAATAAAATAAAATACTTCTAATGTCATTCTGCTCTACTCATAGATCAGTGCCTTATTCAGTCGTTATCAAAGAAGCTTCCTCATGCAGCAGATGGGAACAAATGCAGAGACCCACAGCCAGACATTACACAAAGAGAATCAAAGTGGGATGTCTGTATCAAATCCCTCCTTTCAGAGCCCAGGGAATCCTGCCCAAGAGGAAGTAGACAGAGACGATGGAGGACAAGGCCCTCTGAATCATCTAAGCAAGGCGTATGTGAACTCTCAAAGGCTGTAGTAGCAGGCACAAGGCCTATAGTAGCCCGCACCAGGTCCTGTGCAGAGCTATTATAGCCGTTAGCTGAGTACTTTCATAGGACTCCTGCCTGTGAGAACAAGTGGGTCTCTGATTGTGTCTGCCTTGGAAATCTTTTTTTTTTTAATTGGGTTGCCTTGTTCATATTCAATATGATGGTTTTTGCTTTATCTCATATTTCCTTTGTCATGTTTGGTTGTTATCTCTTAGAAATGTATTCTTTTCTATTGAGAGATAGGAAGCAAATGGATCCTGAGAGGAGGGGTAGTAGGGAAAAATTGGGAAGAGTAGAGAAAGGAGAAAATATAATTAGGATATATTGTATGCGGGAAATTTTTACTTTCAATAAAAAGAAAAAAAGTGTAAAAAACAGACTGAGGTATTTGAAATTTGATTATTGTATTCACCTTTACATATAATCTATGTCTCAATTCAAACTATTCAAGGAGCAATTATCAAGCACAATACCAAGTCAGATACGTTCCTTTAAAGTCATCACTTAAATGGAGGAAAATAATGCAGAATATAGTGTTTTGTTTGGCCTGTCATCATCAGCTAATTTAATTTAATGCTTTATTAGTAACTGTCAATTTCATACTTAGAGCATAAGGAAAATACAGCAGGTGGCTTTAAAAAAAGCTGATAATAAAAATGTAAAGCAAATGTTCCCTAGGATATTCTGTTCTGTTTTTGCATAAGCTTCATGTGAATTTAAATATGTGCAAAGCTGCTTCAAATATGTAACTCTAGAGAAGAAAAAAATAAATAATTAAGCTATCTGACATAATACTTTGTTTTTAGACATATGCATTTATATAAAATGAGAAATAAAATAAAATATTAAGAAACAAAGATGACAATATTGTTGGAAATAAATATTTTGATGGCCTACATATTTTTTAATAGCTCCAGTTTTCTTGAGAACATGTTGGGGTGTCTAAAAAGATACTTTTGATTGAGTTTTTTTATTTTGAACAAATTTCATATTTGCTAATTTAAGATTGTCTTACTATATAGAGCAGTTCTGTAGTTTGCAAGTTGAACATCTCCAAAAGTATTTGTGGTAAAATTGTCCAGATGATGCTCTCAAAAAGTTGCAAGAGCATTTAGTTTATGGGTCCTAGCATGAGGATCATGGGTCATCAGCCCACATATTAGAACACAAATGAAGAACTCTGTCTTCATTTACTCTGCTGTTTTCCATACTCTGGAAAGACAGTAATAAATAACTCCTGTGCTTCTCTCTCTCTCTCTCTCTCTCTCTCTCTCTCTCTCTCTCTCTCTCTCTCTCTCTCTCTCTCTCTCCCCTTCACACAAACCATCATTTGAAATCATGTTTCCATATTTCTAACAGGTGCTTACATGATAGAAGCAATTTCATCAATGAGGGAAGATGCCACTCCAGAGAAGCATTATCCACCTGCCAACCTCAGCTACAGGAATTGCCAAGAGGGTCCTGTCATTTTAATCTTCTGAAAAATTAAAACAATTGAGACCAGAAACCTCAAAGTGGGTAGCTTAATATGGTTTAATGTGTGCCAAGGAAGGAAAAAGAACACTTTAATTAAATACATGAAATTGCCAGTTAAAAATTAAATACCACAGAGTAGAATGCTAAGTGCTCAGAGATTCTTGAGAAAGAATGTGATGACACAGATGATGATACAGCACAGAGAGAATATGTGCACCTATGAGGAGATATTTGTTTAATGTGAATTTCTCAACTTTATGTACAACATAGAATTAATTACAAATAAGGATAATCACACTTTTGCAGACATTAACCAATTAAATATTTTAAATATATATTTTATATATTTTGAATTTTTTAAAAATAATTTATCATTTCCCCCACATAATCTGTAATACATAATTAGCACATTGCCCAATGGTACTCAATGTTGACTCAGATAAAATTTTCAATACTGGGAGTAGAGATACATCTAATGGACATCAAAATATCTTTTTAAAGTGTTTGAGATAGCTCACAGACAAAGCACACATACTTAGCACACAGAAAGACTCGGGTTCTACCTCCATGCACACATATGCGTAAACACACACACACACACACATGTACACACACACACACACACACACACACACACACACACACACACGACACAGCCATAGCTAATGGCAACAGCAAATATATAAAGCTAGCACAGTTGTTTAACAGAGATCCAGTAAATCTGAGCTGCACAATCCAATTGCAATCATATCATCTTACACTTTTTGTCTTGATCTCCATGTTTTACACGCTTGGGACCTTTTCATAATTGTATAACTTGGGAATATTGAACTGATGGTAATTTTACTATGAATCATTTGTGTCTTCTCCCAGGAGAATTACTTCTAAGTTTCTCCGGGAAAGTCCTGAGCATACTATTCCTCCTGCTTTCAGGGAGATGCCTTGTCTGACCCTACTTGTATGTATTCCTCATGCCCAGAAGGTTGTGAATCATGGACAACAGAAATCTCCTTATGAAGCTCTGCCTCCAAGATATGCTTGGAGAGTCTGCACGTGTACTTATTCAGGAACAAGATAATCTGAACAAAGTAACCTTAAAAAGGTAAACAAGACTCAGTGGGCTAGAAGATATGGCAGTAGATCAGATTAAAAGTCTCTTCCTACTATAGGCCCAGGCTATTACACAGCACCTATAGTTGGGGCTGCATATAGGTTGCATCTCCAGGAAAAGATACAGCAACGAAGTTAGATTGGCTGGCATTGTCTCTGTCCTATTCTGGGGCTTATACATATGGACAAAGAATGGTGCAGATAAATGATACAAGAATGAAGTATAAGACCTCCCTTTCTAAGAAAAGTTACCTTGTGCAGGGCCACTGTGGTGTCATATGACCAAGGAACAAAAGAATTCCAAGATTAGACATATAAATAAATTCTACAAAGATATAAACATTGCATTATGACAGAAATTGAATAATAGCTGCAGCAGCTTTGGCCTGAAGGGTTTTCTTAGACCTAATGACAATTAGAACTCTAATCATTAAAAGTTGATAATACACTGCTTGCAACATACCAATCTTCCAAGGTTGGCTTAGAGATTTTCTTTCTGTTTAGTGCCTTTGAAACCATAAGAGCTATCAGCCTGATAAAAGGCTGTCATGCTTTGGCAAAATATGCCTCCAGATTCTGAAAAGTTGGGTTTACAGTGTTTGTAAAGGAAAATGATTGTAAAAGATAACTCTACTCTGTCACTGTTTATCACTAAGATTTTCACTAAATGTATGACCAAGGGGAAGTTAAAACACATGTCTGGAGACAAAAATTATATGACCTATGTTTTGGCACAATGTGAATCTAACCCTGCCTACTGATTTCTGTAAAATACAGAGGTAGTCTGACTATCAGGATATCGGGCTGCAAGACTACCACCACCACTACTCCTCCTTCAGTGACTTCTTATCTCCTCTGCAGAACCTGGCCTCTGTGCACGCACACACACTCACACACACACACACACACACACACACACACACACACACACACACACGAGCCCACATGCACATATGCACACACAGGCACAAACACACACATATGTACATATGCACACACACAAACACACATACACAAATCTTTGATGAGAGTCTAATATCTTTTATAGATTTGCTATTACTAACTTCTCAGGTATATGCTCCATAAAAATCATCTATTTTCTACAGAGTTCCCTCCTGTCTGAAAAACTGTCAATGTCTTTACTACTTAAGTTCTCCTTAAAGCACCTTCTTGCATCTCTTACATATGATTCACTGTTTAGTCATGTAAATAAACACGTATTCTAATCCCTTGTAATTCTCCCCACCCATTGCCCAACTTTTTCATTATAAACACTCAAGATACAAAAGACAATATAAAAATCCCTGTTTATCTTCATAATGGTTCATGGGAGAATGGACAAACAAGTTCTGAGGATGAAACAGTTAGTATTAACTTCTTAAATAATGGTATGTGTGTGTATATATATATATATGTATACCAGAATAAGACAAACATTAATATCAATTAAATATCATATTAAATATTCTACAGTGACACATTCAACATTCAGTGATTACAGTAAAATGTTACACATAGATGAGGTGAGCACTGAGCTGAATGGTAAGAAATCAAAGATTGACCCAAAGAAATTATCCTATCCTCATATTACTTATGTCTAGTAGAGAATATAGAAGACACCCTAAGCTATGGTTCCTTCTTATGTTAGTATGAAGTATCCCTTGGAATAATTATATAAGGTGGTGTTAAGAAAGAGAGAAAGAAAGCAGCCAATAATATATGATTTGGAAAACAAGTACTCCTTCTTAATAAAACCAGGAGCAGAGGGGCTTGGAAAAGAGATGGTGGGGATATGAGGGAGGGGTCATGAGGAAGGAGGTCCAAGGTTGTGTGGATGGAATGGTTTATTGTCGACAATGCTGCAAGCTAGTTCACTTCTTTCTCAAAATTATTTTCAAATAGGAAATTCAGTTCTAGAGATGGGAATGGTGCTAGTTTCAGATAGTGATTAACTTATTCCTCGTGGATGTGAGGAACAAAGAATTAATTATTCTTTTTCTAAGCAAACAGAGCAGTTGCTTACATTAACACAGTATTAAATACTTTCTGTTCAAGGATCCTGCTGGAAAAATCACACAAACAGATTGATTAATTTTTTATGTTAGATTTGCCCTTGATAACACCCAAGTTTTTACAAATAATTGTTTACACACTATAACGCTATGAAGGCCCTAGTTGATCAAGAACACTTTGAAAGTAGGAATCAATAAAACATGGAAGCTATTATGTAATTGAATCCACATGCATTGACTGAGTCTGGGTGAAGACTAAAGACTGGATTTTGATAAAAAATTGTTCCATTAAAAATTACAGGATGAGGTATGCTAATTATATTTAGACAATATAGATAAGCTGAGGTCAGCTGCACCAACAGCTGGAAGTAGACCAAAACATGTTTTGAGCTCAGAGATGAAAAAGGGTAGAGATTTAGAAGCTGAGGCAAGTCATATTAGATACTTTGATCATGAAACAGAGGGCAATGAATTTAGGCCATTGAGTGATGCTTTCTAATTTGCTTTCAGAAAAATTCATTGAAAACCAGAAAGATAAGCAATCATCCTCCTTTGTATAGATTGGATTATCTATGAAATGAGAATGAAGTATTATTACTACTACAGAGCATTAACAATGAAAGGGAGACTGAAATCATTCTATAAATAGTTATTAAGATCACTATAACCAATTGTTTTAACAATTGTGTCTCACTATGGTCCACATTAATAACCAATAAACAAAAACAAAATAAGAGAAATATGAAAATTAATATTTAGTGAGTTTATAATAAATTTTCCACCTTAAAACTGTATGTGTCTAGATTATGCTCCTTTCCTAGTCCTAATCCACATGATTTATTTACTTACTTATCTATTTGGGATTTTTGAAACAGGCACTCATTATATAGTTCAGACTCAAACTCATTATCTTCCTGCCTCCACTGCCTTAGCACTAAGATTACAGGTGTATATGTGTTCTTTTTGCTTTATAGGTGGATAAATTAAATGATATATCATTATAAAAATTTACTTTTAATTGGTAGCTTGTGCATTAGTCTATTTTGCCTTTTCTCTCATTCTTGGAACTGTATTTCTACCTATAAAGTTCCCAGTATAATTTTAAAATAATATTTTTTTTAATTTGAGAATTTCACAAAATGCATTTTAATTATATTTCATTCCTCAATCAACTCTTCTCAGATCTGCCCTCACCGACCCCCAACTTACCTCTCTAAGACTTTTTCTTTCTCTCTCCTTTATTTTCAATGCCTCTCTTATTCAACTCACTGAATTAAACTAGAGTTGTTCAAATATTCTTGAATATGAGACCTACCTTAAGAGTGTTTGACTTACCAGGTATCACATCCTTAAAGAAAACTGCAATCAGTTGTCAATAGTTCTTCAGCTTGGGACTGGAATTTCTGTTCATGCTGGGATTTTGTCTGGCTTGAGCTCATGCAGGACTTGTTTTAAACTTACACTTATTATGTGCTCATATGTGTGTCAGCTACACTGTGTCTGTAAAACACTATTTCCTTGTTGTCTCCCACCACTCTTTGTTCTAACAATCATTCCGACTCTTCTTTCACAATAACACCTGTGCCTTAAGGAAAGGGTTGTTGTAGAGATGTTTTGTTCAAGCCTGAGCACTTGAATTCTGTCTTTTATCCTCTGCACATTGACCTATTGTGGGTATCTGTGTTAGTTACCAACTTGTGTAGGAAGAAGCTTTTATAATGAGGATTGAAAGATTCACCAATTAATGGGTATAGTGGTAAGTCATTGGGAGTCCTTTTAGTATTGTGTCCCTTAAGCACAGTGTATTTCAACATTCCTATTGCTGTAGTATTTAACCCTTTAAATACTACATGATGTAGTGACCCTCCACCCTAAAATTATTTCATTGATGCTTCATAAATGTAATTTTGTTATTGTTATGAAACATAATATGAATATCTGATGTGTGACCTGCAAAAGGTCTCTACCCACAAGTTCAGAAACACTGTTTTAGCATAAAACTATCCATAGGTTCTGTTATAGTTAGGTTTTACTACTGTGAACAGACACCATAACTAAGGCAAGTCTTAAAAAGGACAATATTTAATCGAGACTGGCTTACAGGTTCAGAGTTCAGTCCATTATCATCAAGGCAGGAACATAGCAGCATCCAGGCAGATGTGAGGCTGGAGTTGCTGAAAGTTCTACATCTTCCTCTGAAGGCTGCTAGCAGAATACTGACTTATAGGCAGCTATGACGAGCATCTCAAAGCCTACACCCACAGCAACACACCATCTCCAACAAGGCCACACATACTCCAACAGGGCCACATCTACTAATAGTGCCACTCCCTGGACCAGGTCCAGTGATATATCTAGCCATATCTTCTGATCTCTGAAAACACTGCCAACTGTATGTTGCATCTCACAGAGAAGTCCTCAAATCCAATAAGAAATTATATTAATATTTCCCTAAAATTCATATATTGCTGAACCTAGGATACGTTTTGACATTCCAGATGTTTTTGTCTCACACAGAGTTCACCGTTGAATAAAATTAATGTTTGTGTTTCTCCTGTAGCATCGAGAGTACCTCTGTCCCCATTAAAGCTACCTAGATGGGACAATGCTTCAAAATGGGTATTCGTTTGATTCTCTATGATATCTATACATTTAAAAATGAAGACTGATAATGGGTTGAACATATGGCAAAAGTCATTTTAAACAATGGAATTTAATTCCATTCACAGGTAAATGGACAGGACTGGAAATAATTTTCCTGAGGGAGTTAACCCAGACTTAGAAAGACAAATGTAATAACCTTCTCTCATATATTGATGTTATATTTGAATATTTAGATGTGTAACTTTCATTTAGAATTCCCATAGAGGCTATGAAAGTAATAAGAAGCCATGGAGAATAGAAGGATTTTTAAAAAGAGTTTAGAAAGAATGTAAGTAAACTGAACAGAGAAAATGAAGAGTGAACTAGAAGGATTGTATGAGATAAGGGCAGGGTGGATAAGGTAATATCTGGAGTACTTTCTTTTATTTATTAGATATTTGCTTTATTTAAATTTCAAATGGTATCCCCTTTCTGTGTTAACTTCTGAAAAACCCCTTTCCCATCCCCCTCCCCCTGCTCACCACCCTCCAATTTCCTGAGTTGTATGCACCAATTCTGGGGAATCAAGCCTTCACAGAACCAATCACCTCTCCTGCCACTGATGCCTGAAATGGTCATCTTCTGCTACATATGTAGCTGGAGCCGTGGGTCCCTCCATGTGTACTCTTTGGTTGGTGGTTTTGTCCCTGGGAGCACTGGGGGTACTGGTTGGTACATATTGTTCCTCCTGAAGGGCTGCAAACCTCTTTGGCTCCTTGGGTCCTTTCTCTAACTGCTCCATTGGGGACCCTATGCTACTTCTATTGGCTGGCTGTGAGTCATGGGTATTTTGATCCACCTTCCAATAAAAATCAAAGTATCCACACTTTGGTCTTCCTTCTTCTTGAGCTTCATGTGGTCTGTGAGTTGTATCTGAGCTTTTGGGCTAATAACCACTTATCAGAGAGTGCATACTTTATGTGTTCTTTTGTGATTGGGTTACCTCACTCAGGATAATATTTTCTAGCTCCATCTATTTGCCTAAGAAATTCATGAATTCATTGTTTTTAATAGCTGAGTAGTACTCCATTGTGTAAATGTACCATATTTTCTGTATACAATCCTCTGTTGAGGGACATCTGGGTTCTTTCCAAATTGGTTATTATAAATAAGGCTGCTATAAACATAGTGGAGCATGAGTCCTTATTACATGTTGGAGCATCTTCTGGGGATATGCCCAAGAGTGGTATAGCTGGGTCCTCAGGGAGTGTTGTGTCCATTCTTCTGAGGAATCGCCAAACTGATTTCTAGAGTGGTTTTACCAGCTTGCAATCCCCCCAACAATGGAAGAGTGTTCCTCTTTCTCCATATTCTCTCCAGCATTTGCTGTGTCCTGAGTTTTTGATCTTGGCCATTCTGACTGATGTGAGGTGGAATCTCAGGGTTGTTTTGATTTGCATTTCTCTGATGATTAAGGATGTTGAACATTTCTATAGGTATTTCTCAGCCATCCAGTATTCCTCAGTTGAGAATTATTTGTTTAGTTCTGTACCCCATTTTTTTTCTGTTTCTTCTTTTTTATTTTCTAAGTTTTTTTATTTACATTCAAAATCATTTTCCCTTTCCCATTTCCTCCCTCCCCGAAAGTCCCATAAGCCCCCTTCCCTCCCTCTTTTCCCCATTCAACCCCCTCTCGCTTCTCTGTCTTGGCCTTCCCCACATCCAGTCTTTCCAGGACCAGGGGTCTCTCCTTCCATCTTCTTGGAAATCTATTGATATGTGAATTGTGTCTAGGGTATTCCGAGATTCTGGGTTAATATCTCCTTATCAGTGACTGCATACCATGTGTGTTCTTTTGTGATTGGGTTACTTCACTAACGATGATATTTTCAAGTTCTGACCATTTGCCCAGAAATTTTATTTGGTTCTCTGGAGCCTAACTTCTTGAGTTCTTTGTATATATTGGATATTAGCCCTCTCTTGCATGTAGGATTGGCAAAGATCTTTTCCTAATCTGTTGGTTGCCATTTTGTCCAGTTGGCAGTGTCCTTTGCCTTACAGAAGCTTTGGAATTTTATGAGGTCCCATCTGTCAATTCTTGATCTTAGAGCATAAGCTATTGGTGTTCTAGTCTGGAAATTTTCCTCTGTGCTCATGTGCTCTAGGTTCTTCCCCCCTTTCTCTTCTATTAGATTCAGTGTATCTGGTTTTATTTGGAGGTCCTTTATCCTCTTGGACTGAGCTTTGTACAGGGAGATACGAATGGATCAATTTTCATCCTTCTACATGTAGACTCTCAGTTGACCCAGCACCATTTGTTGAAAATGCTGGGTTTTTTCCCCACTGGATGGTTTTTGCTCCTCTGTTAAAGATCAGGTGACTATAGGTATGAGGGTTCATTTCTGGGTCTTCAATTCTATTCCATTGATCTACCTGCTTGTCACTGTACCAATACCATGCAGTTTTTGTCACTATTGCTCTGTAGTATAGTTTGAGGTCAGGGTTGATGATTCCACCAGAAGTTCGTTTATTGTTGAGAATAGTTTTTGCTATCCTGGATTTTTTTTTTATTCCAGATAAATCTGGAAATTGCTCTTTCTAACTCTGTGAAGAATTGAGTTGGAATTGTGGTGGGGATTGCATTGAATCTATACATTGCTTCAGAAAAGGTTGCCATTTTTACTATATTAACCCTGCCAATACATGAGCATGAGAGACCTTTCCATCTTCTGAGATCTTCTTCAATTTCTTTCTTCAGAGACTTAAATTTCTTGCCTAAAGATGTTTCACTTGTTTGGTTAGAGTCACATGAAGGTATTTTATATTATTTGTGACTATTGTGAAGGGTGTCATTTCCCTAATTACTTTCTCAGCCTCTTTATCTTTTGAGTATAGGAAGGCTAATGATTTGTTTGAGTTAATTTTATATCCAGCTACGTTGCTGAATTTGTCTATCAGGTTTCAGGGTTCTCTGGTGGAATTTTTTTTTCTTTGAGTTTGTTTATATAATGGATTACATTGATGGATTTGTGTATAGTGAATCATCCCTGCATACCTGTGTTGAAACCTATTTTATCATGGTGTATGATCGTTTTGATATGTTCTTGGATTCGGTTGACAAGTATTTTATTGATTTTTTTGCATCAATATTCATAAGGGAAATTTATCTAAAGTTCTCTCTCTTTGTTGGGTCTTTATGTGGTTTAGGTATCAGAGTAATTGTGACTTCATAAAATGAACTTGGAAGTGTTCCATTTGTTTCTATTTTATGGAATAGTTTGTTGGTATTAGATCTTCTTTGAAGGTCTGATAGAACTCTGTATTGAACCCATCTGGTCCTGGGATTTTTTTTTTGGTTGGGAGACTATTAATGACTGCTTCTATTTCTTTTTTTTTTTTTTTTTTAATTTAATTTTATTTTATTTTTTTAATTTACATTCCAAATCACTTCCCCTTTCCCGTTTCCTCCCTCCCCGAAGGTCCCATAAGCCCCCTTCCCTCCCTCTTTTCTCCGTTCAACCCCCTCTCATTACTCTGTCCTGGCGTTCCCCTACATCCAGTCTTTCCAGGACCAGGGGTCTCTCCTTCCATCTTTTTAGAAATCTATTGATATGCTGATTGTGTCTAGGGTATTCTGAGATTCTGGGTCAATATCCCCTTATCAGTGACTTCATACCATGTGTGATCTTTTGTGATTGGGTTACCTCACTAAGGATGATATTTTCAAGTTCTGACCATTTGCCTAGGAATTTCGTGAATTCATTGTTTTTAATTGCAGAGTAGTATTCCATTGTGTAAATATACCACATCTTCTGAATCCATTCCTCCGTTGAGGGACATCTGGGTTCTTTCCAGCTTCTGGCTATTATAAATAAGGCTGCTATGAATATAGTGGAGCATGTGTCCTTATTGCATGCAGGTAAAGTCTCTCCATAACTTTTCAATATAGTACTTGAAGTTCTAGCTAGAGCAATTAGACAAGAAAAAGAGGTCAAAGGGATACAAATTGGAAAGGAAGAAGTCAAACTATCACTATTTGCAGACGATATGATAGTATACATAAGCGACCCAAAGAACTCTACCAGAGAACTCCTACAGCTGATAAACGACTTCAGCAAAGTGGCCGGATATAAAATCTGCTTCTATTTCTTTAGGGGTTATGGGATTGTTTAGATCATTTATCTGATCCTGATTTAACTTTTTCACCTGGTAGCTGTCTAAAACATTGTCCATTTCATCTAGATTTTCCACTTTTGTTGAGTATAGGCTTTTGTAGTAGGATCTGATGATTTTTTGGATTTCCTCAGTATCTGTTGTTTTGCAAGCTCTTTGTAAGAAGTGAACATATTAGATCAAAATGACCAAAAGATATGTCACTAAAATGCAAGTATTTTTTTCTGAAAGAAGTGATTATTAAAGGTCTCTGTGTGGATTTCTAATTTAAAGGCAACTAATAATATCTAGGTGATAAAATATTATTTGAGGAATGAAAACCAGTGAAAGAAATGCTACTTTTGTTCTAATTTAAGCCTGTCATATCCTGCTCTGAGCAGTTTTAATTATGATGCTTAGATACTGCAACTTTTATATGAGTTTCCTAATGATTTAAGTCAAACTTAGTTTTTAACAATCTATTGCATCTTATATTAATTATAAATATACTTACTGGAGATTGTTGTGGAATCAAATGTGTGGGAGTAAGAAAATATGTGTTGAGAATGATAGCTATAATTAATGGATTATTCATTATAAGGTTTCTTTTTGGTTCTCTGGCATTGAGGTATCTGAACATGATAATCACACTTTCAATTTGCTTAGAACTTCTGAGTATTTTACCTCTTGGCAGGGCAATTAGAGGCCCTGACCACAATGGAAATGGCCATCTTTTGACAAGCAATATTTCTCAGAAGACATCTAAGATCTTCATAGAGTTGCTAAAGAGAAAAATAGACAATTGTAAATTTTTCTCTTTCTTCTGATTTATTAGAAGAAATAGGATCAGGCTGGTCAAGTACCCCCGTAAATCCTGGTCCCTGATAAAAGGTTATAAATGTCTGTCTATTGTCCCTTAGTACAGGGTTTAAAGGGTTCAGGAGTACAGGGATGTATTCACTTTATGTTATTTTTTTTTTGCATTAGAACATCTTATGTTTTAATTTTCTTTTCAAATGAGACAATAAAATAGTCTATATTATGCAACAAACAATAATACTTTGGAATTTTATGGTCTGCAACATGAACATTTAAACTTGACTTATGCTTATCTTACTAGAGTTTTAAGTGAAAAAAAGAATTATATTGAGACATTGGGAAGTGGTGTTCAAATAGGAGAGAAAATCAAGCCTAACTATGTTGAGTTTAATATAAATGGTCGTATTTATGATTCTGAGTCCAGAATATTCAGGTTTTTTGATTAATCCCAGTATAGCCATAGCAAGGCTAATGGTCCATTGTGGACTATGGAACATAAACAATAAATCCACTCTTATCTGTGAGGATTTTGTCTAATCATATTGTATTATATGCTTTGCTTTCACAATTATGGAATTTTAACTAAGGCAGAAACAATAAAGAATAGTAGAAGCAACTGTGAGATGCAATTATTTCTGTTGGCAGAGGATTAATTTCTGTACCAAAGGACACAAATATCCCAGACGTATAGGTTCTATAGTAAAATCACAGAATTATTATAACCTATATTTGCAAATTCCTAATTACTAGAAATAATATTAGATTAATCATACAAGGTAACTATAAATGCTACATTATTAAGTATCTAGTACTATTTCTTAGAAAATTCATATATATATATATATACATACATACATACATATATACATATATATACATCTTCAGCATGGAGAATATTTTATTTCATGTAATTTTTAAATTTTATTTATTGATCCATGACAGTGAGTCCACACACAGGATGCTGATTGTATTAGGATTCTGTCATTCTCAGTATACAGCCATTTGTGGAAATTATATATTTTAAGTGTGAGAAATCAAATGCTCTAAATAATTTATTGCATTTTCAACATATTCCATAGTAAATTAAGACATCAAGACACAATGAAATTTTAATATGTATCAGCTCTTTATTGCTTGCGTTTTTCTACATTCATTTTTATGTGGCTTAAAAGTATATAGAATATTACTGAAGCCATCATACATTTGCCATACTATCTCCTGAAAGTATAGCAAGTAAGAATGTGAGTTTCTTCAGTATACCAGCAAAGAATAGCCATACATTGAAAATATACAGTTATGGGAAAATCCTTTGTTTTCTGTGAATTGATATTTACTGTAAAATGTCTGCCTAAATATATTTTCATGGATATGAATATCTAGGTCAAATATACAAAACAATCCTAGAAATAATATAGATTCTACTGAAATGAGAAGTTGAACCATAGAACTCAATAAGAATTCTTAAATCTCCTTCAGAATTTATAATTTGCTACATAGCAAAATAATATTCTTCGGTGGGATTTAAATGATCAGTTTACTCACCAAACCTAAGTGGTATAAGATTCTCCATATGCTGTAGTAACTGAACTTTCATGGGAGATACACAGGCAGCAAGTAGAGTATATTTAATATTTGAATGGAAATTTAAGAGATGACATTACCTGACATTAGTTACTGATTCTTTATTTGCTGCAGTGAACAATGCAGTCTTGTACAAGAGTTCTTTTGTTATATATTGCACACCAAGCAACGCACACTCTTATTATGTCCATCTGGATGTAAACTTGCTTATAAATGGAAGTGCCTAGAAACAGATCCACTAGTGACCAAAGAACAAGAATTGTTGAAAACAGTTTAATGTGTATTACACTTAATTCCAATAAAATATTAATTTAAGTGGATATGTGTGTTGTTAGTGACTTTTCTTCTATAATGTTTGACATGGTATGCTTTATTAAAAAGTACTTCATTTGATGAGATTGACACTATTGACAGACTATTTTTGGATGTCACGTAAAGGATCTGCATGTTTAGAACTCATTGCTATAAAACATCACTATCACTAATATAGGAAATTTAGAGTAAAGAGGTTGAATTATGGCTGAGAAAGATAACAACTTGAAATGGTATGGTATAATACCATTTCAAAATGAAGCTTCTTTTTGCACCAGATGGAGACCATTACAGAAAGGTACAGCTCATCAAAGTGCAGAGCACAACTCATTATGGGATGTTTAGCCACAATTGGTACCTTTCCAACATACTCCCTACATCTAAATATTTTGGGACAGCACAGAAAAGGGGGCAGAATGATGCTAAGACCCAGAAGACCAGGATGTTTGCTGCAATATTGCATCTTTTACCCATGCCATTAAAGAACAACCTCGAAATCTCAACATTATGTCCCTTAAACAAGACCTGCAAAAACATCAGTTGACATATCAAAAGGATGGGTGAATTTCACGTGGCCTCACTTCTAGATGAATCGTTAAAGCCAATTAATGTATGCTATGAGGAAGAAGTAGGAAATGTAGGAAAGGGTGTTAGAGAACCTGAGATGGGAATCTGCATATAACTGAATCAGCACACTACCCACAAAATGCACTTAAAGCCTTTGGTAGGATCTAGAGAGATAGCTTTCTTGTTATGAATAATTGCTGGTCTTCCTTTTATTTTCCATATTTTTATTAATTATTTTATTTACTTACATTTCAAATGTTATCCCCCTTCTCATTTTCTTCTTCACAAATTCCCTATGCCCTCCCCCCACCCCCTGCCTCAAAGAGGGTGCTCCCCCACCCATCCACCTACTCTCACCTCAGTGCCATAGCATTCCTCTATCCTGAGTCATCAAGCCTCCACAGGACCAAAGGTCTCCCTCCAATTGATGCCAGATAAGGTAATTCTCTGCTAAATATCCAGCTGGAGCCATGCCCCCCCTCCCATGTGTACTCTGTGGTTGGTGGTTTAGTCTCTGCGAGCTTTCAGGGGTCTGGTTGGTTGATACTGTTGTTCTTCCCATGGGGTTGCAAACCCCTTCAGCTCCTTCAGTCATTGCACTAAACCCTTCCATTACCGGGCCCTGTGCTCAGTCCAACGGTTGGCTGCGTGCATCCACATCTGTATTGGTCAGGTTCTGGCAGAGCCTCTCAGGGGACAGCTATACAAGGCTCCTGTTAGCAAGTTCTTCTTGGCATCAGCAACAGCATATGGAGGTGTATAGCAGTGGGGGAGGAGAAACAGGTTAGCCACTAGAAAGTGCCAGATGCCAGGGACTCAAGAGGTTCCCAGGACCTAACAACGACATTAGCCGAAATGCCCAACAAAGTCAAGATAGAACCTGTAGAGAGAGACCTTATCCAGTGAATAGCCACAGCCCCCGGTTGAGGGTTGGCATCACCTACCTCAAAAATAATAATCCAGAATTCCTCCTGTCAAAAGGAAATGCAAGGACAAAGAGTGAACCAGAGTCTGAAGGAAAGACGATTCCTGGTCTTTCAAAGTACTTTGCCCAATATGGCTTCAGGTACACAGTGCACATATTCATACAAGGGAAACAGTCATACATATAATTTATAAAATAAGAGAGAGGCAGAGAGACAGACAGACAGAGAGAGAGAGAGAGAGAGAGAGAGAGAGAGAGAGAGAGACTCTTGAAAATGAAATTTAATAACAGGGTCTGCATTGAAAGATTATTTAATAATCCTTACATTTTATTTTTCATATCTTTTATTTAACTGAGATTTTTCTCCTAATTAAAAAATCTATTAAATCAGATACATTATAATTCTATTTGAGTTTTGACAATGAAATTAATACTGTACCCCAGAAACCATCATGAAAATATAACAATAAAAGAAAGGATAAAATGTTTAATAAAATGTCATGGACTTTTTTTTACATAATTAAAGATATATTAAACTGGCAACATAAGTTTCCTAGAGACAAAAGCTATATACTCTAAAATGTTCCATTAAACGTATAAATCAACAGTATGAGTAAAGGGGATGCCTTAAAGAGATAACATTATGGCTTTAGTTATAACATTAATCAGGCAACAAGCCAGGGTTTAGAGAATTAGTAATTTTAACATTAAAATATAGATTATTACATAGGTGGCCATAATATGAACTAAGTAAATCACTTAATGTGACTAGTGGATTTTTAACCATATAGAGGCAGAATTTACTCTAATATATTTTTTTCTTATCTTTTATCTTATTTTTCTAAAACAGGAATTTAATAGCAAAATAAACTCTACTACTGACATGAACAATTCCACCATAACACACAATTCTCATTCTTTGTCTTTATATATCTCTTTCTTTCTATTTATTTTTATATTTGCTGAAATAAACTGTAGATATATAGGCTATATCATGCATGTCCACTGAAGATGAAATTGGACACACCGGCACCTTCTACAAGAAGCATTTTGTCCTTGTGGCTAGACAAATTTATGGTTAAGTCGTGCAGTTTAGTTTTAAAGAAACTACATAAGGAGGCACATGGAGATTATTCCAAGACTGAGCATTGGAGTAAATAATTTTTAAATCTATGAAAATGTTATATTTGATAAGTCCTTTTAATGAAGAAATATCCATATATATGCATATATAATTCGAAAAGACCAAGCCAAATCAAATACTAGGATAGAGAAAGGAGTTAGTCACTAAGTTCTACATCACATGAAGAGGAGGTATCAGAAATTGAAAGCTGTTTAGGGGGGGATTCAATTTTAATAAGATTATGACCCTTGATAATTTGACAATGCTTTAGTGGAAGGCTTCACATTGAAGAACATTTGGGCAATGCAACTATGTCTTGGTAATTATTAATAAAAAACAATGTATGTACACAGTCATATGAGTATGTGAGGAGTTTGAAGGGGGGATGAACATGATCAGAACTCATATGGAATTCTTGATTAACTAATCTACATTTTTAAATAGTATCTTATTTATACACATATAGAACTTTCCATGTTGTTCTCATTTCTTTGTATTAGAGATATGTACATCCATACATACTCCTAAAAGTATTAGATAGATTAAGCTGGTGACATTGCTCAGTGTTTAAGAGCTTGTTTTGCTCCATCAGAGGACCAAGATTTGGTTTCCAACATCTATGTTAGGTAGCTTATGACAATTTCTGACTCCAATTTCAGGGTATCTGTGACCCAGTGACCTTTCAGGCACCTGACCATGAAAGCATGCCACCAAGCACACAAACACACACACACAAATATAATTACAAATAATAAATAAATATTCATAAAAAGAAATAATAGAAATAGATAAATGGGTTACAAGTAAGATTTAAATCTGACACAATTTGACTAATTTTATCATTAGTATTTGTTTCCTATATGATGTCTTTGCTTGTTGTAGATATTCTGAAACATCACATATTGATATGCTGTGTTTGCAGTTAGGTAAAGGATATTATAGCATAGTGAATATGAAGTAACAACATTCAAGAACTATGGGATTATATTTCTTTTTAAAATTTTAATACAAGATGACACTTTTCAGTGACTCGTTCATTCTAGATAATCTCTTCCTTTTGGGAGATGGGCAAGGTTATCATAAAATATTACCTGAATATAATTTATTTCTAACTTATTCATAGGAGAAGATTTGCATGTAAGAGTATTGACAATGGCTTTTTAAAGTATGAAACTAATAAAAAATAATCATTATTAACAGTGGGTTTTTGAGACTAGTTGTGGACTGTAAGTTTTACTAATTGGAAGGTGAGGTTTGAGAAATCAGGTTTTGCATCAAAATGTTCATGTGCAGAAAATTTTTTATTTATTTATTTTTTTTTGCAAATGAAACACTAGTGAACTAGTCTATGTTGAGAGATACTCCTAATTCTACTTATTCCATAATGCTATTGAAGAAGTCAAGTCCGACCTCTAAAACTTACCTGTGACCAGGACAGAATTGTTAGCCACTGTTTTCTGCGCCATGGAAGAGAGAACTTTACTGTCAAATGTCTCCAGAGGGAACTATTGTCTATAGCCTGGTTCTTTCCATAAGCAGAGGTTAAGAAGAAGGATATGTAAGCCATTTGCGCAACACTCACTTAGCTTTCACTAATCATGGAACTTAATTACATAAGGATTACACGCCTATTATGTTGACTTTTACATTTGATCATGAATGTGACGATTAGTAAATTAACCTTCCCCCAGAGGTCACATAGAAAAGTTAGTTAATATATTAATAAAGAAAATCTGCCTGAAGCAACTCCAGAACTCTAAGATGAACTCTAAGAGGAATTCTGAACAAAGATCCCTGCTGTTACCTATATTCCTTTCCCAGGCACTGGCTCCTTATAAAATTATCATAATAGCCAAGAGTTTGAATGATTTTGAAACAATAAAGACAAAACTGTGTGTTATTCAGGGTTTTGCAGATTTCAGTGTAAATACTTTCAACTTAGAAGTGTACATCCAAAAGTCAGAATTTTGCTAAGATGGAAATTACCTCCTTGAAAATAAATCTCGGAAAGCTCCAAAAAAAGCTACAGAGAAAAATGAGCACCTTCCAAAAGAAAAATGTAAAACAAATTATAAAACTTTTGAAATAGAATGTCTATTCCACCGTAAAAAATATCGATGCACACTGTAGAATGAGCAAAGTACTATAAAAACCTAGGAGGGTATATACAAACATAGGATCAATGACAGTGATCTTGGTCTTGATAGTCCCTCATAGAACAATGAAAGCATGACTAACTGAAGAAAGAGAAGGGAAAGAGGGAGAGAGGGAGGGAGGGAGGGAGGGAGGAAGGGAGGGAAGGAGGGAGGGAGGGAAGCAGAGAGAGAAGAGAGAGGGAGGGAGGGAGGGAGGGAGGGAGGAAGGTTTATAAATATGGGGACATAAAAAGAGTAATTTTCAGAAAATGAAGAGACAGTTTATGGAAACACAGAATGTAAAAGTTAGAAGGTAAAAGTTACTTTTATTCATCTGGAGTAATTGTAGTCACAGAGAGTCACTGCTGAATAAACTCACCCTTTCTATCTCTTTCTGAACTCTGGCTGCCTGGTCCAACTCAAACTCCTTTTCCAAGCTTGAATCTGTCTTCTCTAAGATTCTGACGGAATTGCTTTGTTTGGCTTCAAACTGATTGCGGTTACCTGTTGCAATCTTCTGGCTCCTTCTTAATCGTTGACTTCGACTGTCTGTGCTGACATGCACTGAACTGGATGAATTCATGAACAAACTCAATTCTACTCTACTCATGGCACTTAGTCCCAACTGACTGAATAGAACTGCCTTCAGTTTCCCTACCGATGCCTTTAAATAGATTTTCTCCTGAGAGTTGGGTATATCCTACCTATGACTCATTCTGTCGAATATTTCTCTGATTTGCCACATTGTCTGTTCCTCAACTAGACAAAATTGTTTGGGTTTAAAGGTATCTAGCACAGATTTCAGGCCAGAGGGATTAAAGGTCTGTATTAAGGGTATAGATGTATCTGCATTCCAGCCAGATCACACAGACCTAGAAGGTCTTTGGATATGATCAGAGGAGCCATTTTGTTGGATTACAATTTCTCTACAGTAGGGAATATATGAAATCATTATTAATCAAAAATGAAGTTGTTAACTGTCTAGTTGAAAGTAGAATACAGCACTTGGCAGTCTACTTCTTGTAATAAATTAGAAAAACAAAATAAATCTTGATCAGTTTTCAGAATTCCTGAATGTTTTATAAATTAAGAAAAATTCAAAAAGGTTTTTTTTAGAAGTTTACACACAATTTCTGGTTTAACTGAGATGACTGAGTTAGGGTGACTCCATGACAGGCTGCAAACTGGCAGTGAAAACAGACTGGATTTAGATATGGTACTACTCCCACATAAAACTTGCTGGAGGAAAAACAACACAAGTCTATGGAAGCATCTCCAGTATTTGAGATGGGTCATTACTCAAAGTCAGGAATGAGAGGACTGAGTCAGGTTGACTACACAACAGGGTGCAAACTGGCAGTTTAGGGAACTAGGAGTAAGTTTCTGATAGTTTGTTTCCTAGAACTTAGCTCCCCCAAACTCCCCAAACTCTCCAAGTCCCTAGCCAATCTCACAGGTACCTACACCCCTAGAGATAGAGTCAACCAATCAAGGTAAAGGTTACCTATACCTCCCTAGAATTCTCCTAGACCTGCATAAAAGAGGGCCTGCAAGCTCTTCAAAGGGTCTCCATTTTGATATGAAATATCACACCATGCTGGTAATTTCTGCATGATAAACACTCTTTCCCATTGCATGCTACCTATGTGGGGTATCATTCTCCAGGAATTCACAGGCCTTAACAAACGACATTATTTAATTTTAATATTGCATGTGTTCTATTGTAACTTCTAGTTATATTTTTAACCTGAATTGCAAGATCATAGGTTCCTATGTTGCTTTTCATGCATTGTAGTTAAGTGTTTCCACCTTCTCAGATGATTCTTATCCATACATTTATATTGGTCTCATCCTTTATCAAAGAAACTTACAGCAATTCTTGGTGGTTAATCCAGGGTCTTGGAGCTTGTGCAAAGTGCAGAGAATAAGCAGATCTGATTGTTCAGCCACACAGGGAACTTGGCATCAATAATATCCCACCCAGGTTTCAGGTAATGAAGAGCCGAAATGCTGTGAAATGCAGTCTTAAGTTACCTGTATGTGACCTAAATAAAGTCCAGCACAGACAAAGTGGGATGGAATAGGGATAGATTCTGTAGCTCTACCAACTGCTTAGACATTATTAGCCATTGTTGTCTGTTGAGGACAGAGTCACTTTTTTGGGGCAGTGGTCACTGGAAGTTTGCTTATGCCTCAGATGACCCCACATTCCCATGTGTATGGGCAATACTACGTAGAGTATTACTATAACAAAAAATAAATGAACAATCCAAAAATGTAAATAATGTCAGGACATTGAGCATGAGACACAATGGATGGGAATACTGATGGAAGTAGAGTGAACTGTTCATATATGTAAAAAGTGTTCAAAGACAATTTAAAAATGAGAAAAATACCTACATGATCAGTAAACACATAAACAACTTAGTCAGCATCACCATTCACCATGAAAATATAAATCATACCACAGGGTCGCTGATATTACTTCACAATCATAGGACTAGTTACAGTAACAATAACCACAGAAAATACCAGGCATAGGTGAAACTGTGAAGAATTGGAAGCCTACACATTGCTGATGGAAATGTTAGGGAGGTATAGCCAGTGTGAGAAACAGACTGGATTTTCTATTTTAAAGTACATAAAATTAAGCTATCATCATATGCAATTCTATTTCTATATGTACATCCAAAGTAATTATAAACAGGAGTCAAAATCAGACATATACTCACACTTAGGATAGCTTTATTCATGATAGTCTAGATAGAAACACAGTCAAAATAACCATCAATCAAGGAGCACATTATTGTATGTACATAAAACAGAGGATTATTCTGTTGCCATAAAAAAACTGAAGTGTGGGATTAAGAGTATGGATTTCCAAGACGTTCTTTTAAGTGAAGCAAGAAACAAAACAGTCGTATAATACTTTTTAATGTAACTTTTATGAACTAAAAAGAATTCATACATATCATATCACATCAGACTGGTATGAGGCTAGCAGTCTGGATGACCAGGGAAAACAGTTCAAACACAGAAACTGGAGTGCGAAATGCTTTGGAATTATGCAGATGTGGGACCTAAGCACCACAGGGATGCCGTGACTGATCATGTCACCTTTTATGTCATGTAAAATTTACTTCAACGATATGATTGCTTTAAATATCATCTCAGAACTAGAGATCAAAACATGGACAAGAAATGTTAGACACAATAAAACAACCTGCATTGGTTGCAAATACTTATATAAACAGTTCCATATTCCAGCAATAATGCCTATGCACCATGCTCATTGTTTAAATGATTTTATATTTAAAGATTTTTAAATGATTTTAAATGATAGTCATATTTATATTCATTATATAATCTATAATACATTAATTATATTAGTACAGTAACAATAAACATAGAATGGTTTTTAATCAAATTTTTAATGTTTGATATTGTAGCATAAATATCCTCTAAAGATAAAAGGGCATATTTAAAGAGTGAAGTAAAATTTATAAATGTCAACATTTAGTCATAAAAAGAAAAGTGTTAGAGGATTGGAGAGATGGCTTAGACTTTAGGGTATTTGCAGCTTAGTTTCTGAGGACCGGAATACAAAATTAGCAACTCTATCAGGCAGCTAAAAATCTCTTATAGATCCAGCTTCCGATTGTAAGATGGTTAACCCCCGTGGCCTCATCAGATACCCATACTCGTTCACATCAAGGTGGACAGACACTCAAAGACCCACGATCGAACAAAATCTTTCTCAAAAAGAAGAGAAATATTAGTTGATGATGCTGTAGTGAAGATTTGATATGGTTCAAACTCATTTGAAACCCACATGTAAAATACTTGTCTATGTAGAGTAAGTTCTATAGGCACAGAGAGATAGAAAATACCAAGGAGGAGGAGGGTCAGGAAGGCTACAAAACACTGAGCATTTGGAAGGAAACTCTAGCATTCATTTCATTGAAAATCAAGAAGAAAATAAGAGAGACAATATGAAAATACTTTAGATATGTGGCTAAATACTAAGTCAAAAATTAATGGACTCAACAGGTTGTACCTAGAAATATATTTGTATATATGAGTACACATATGCAGAGCAGTAGCAATTAATTTTCAAAAAGCCATAATTTTGAAGGAGAGCTTTCAGGGAGTGGAATAAGGGAATGTTTGGAGAGAGTAAAAGGAAGTAAAAATGTTATAATTAAATAATAACCTCAAAAATAAACAAAGAAAAAAATGAACCATTTATTTAAATATTGAGTCAGGCCTGAGAAAATTAAGCCATGTTTTTGTGAAAATTCACAGCTAAAAGTGCAAAATCAAGAAACACCTGAAAACACAGCAAAAACATGCCTTACAACATGGTGAAGAAATGGATGGATTACCCCATTTTAATGTAAAATTTATACATGCATTGAAATTTAAAGTTCTAATTGAAAAATTGTTTCAAAACAATGTACTTTGGAAAAATACCATTCAGAAGAATATGGGTCAACAGATGGAGGCCCATAGGGAGGCAACATAAAAATCGCTTAAAGAAATGAATCAACGGGTAGATGCCCTTACAAAGGAAACATGAGAATTGCTTAAAGAAATGCAGGAAACTATGGATCAACAGATGGAAGCCCATGAGGAGGAAACACAAAAATTGCTTAGAGAAATACAGGAGAACTTGGGTCAACAGGCAGAAATCCTGAAAGAGGAAATGCAAAAATATCTTAAAGAAATACAGGAAAATCAAACAAAAGTGAAGATTAAACCATTTCTTTCAATTGGAAATAAATCCAAGGACAATTTGACACCAGGAGAATGTTGCTAAATGAAATACTAACAGTAACAGGTTTTAATCTAATTAGAATGAAACATCGAAGATAATTAGATTTAGAACATGAACCCTACATGATGTCCTTGTTAGCTTTGCTGTCAAATTGACAAAACCCAGTTTCTTTCTTGAGGAAGTCTTAGTTGGGTAACATTCGAGATCAAACTGGTCTATGGACATGCATATGAGAGATTGGCTTAGGTGGTAATTGAGGAGGGGGTCCTGGCTCACATTTAAAAGCACCTTAGGCAGGTGGGTCTGGGCTGAGACAATATAAAAAGGAGGAAAGGCAAGGGAGCATTAGCATACCAATGAACAGTGTCCTCCCTGGGTTCTGCTTTCAGACCCTGCTGTGACTTCCTACATGACCAATTATGATCTGGAAGACATTCAAGAGAAATAAACCTCTGCTTCTTCTAAGCTACTTTTGCTCACAGTGTTTCCTTACATAATTGGAAAGAAAAAATAGATGAAAGGAATGCAAGAGAAAAAAAAAGAAGAAATGAGAACATGTACATATACACACATATACATACACATAACACATGAATATATATATATATATATATATATATATATATATAAAACATTACATTGAATCTAGAGTTTGTGGGCTATAGTTAATTTCTGTCGGTGTGCAAGTTTTCAAAGGCTACACTAGAACTGGTGGATGTTTCTCTATTAATTGACACTTCTTTTATAAAAATGAATTGTTTTACTCACTGGAATTTTTGTCTGGAAGAAAGTAAAACATGATAACTTTAAGCTTCAGTTATGGAGCATTGCAAACTCTATGTACTTTACACAGGTTTAAACATAAGCTGTCAGAATCAAAGCGTTATTTTTATTTATCAAGTAGAATGTGACATGCTTGACCAAATGCAGCATGCTTAATACAGAAGATTTTTCCAAACCAAACCAAGTCACTCCTTACATCTACTCTTCAATCAGCAGACATACTTTCAAATGTAGATTTGTCTTTCAGGAAATTACAAAAAAAAAAAATTAAAACCTGGTATCCTTTTTTTTTTATTAGACCCAGGATCTTTTTTATTATTATTATTAAATATTTTCTTTATTTACATTTCAAATGTTATCCCCTTTCCTGTTTTTCCCTCTGAAAACCCCCTATCCCATCCCCCCTCCCCCCTGCTCACCAAACCACCAACTCTGCTTCTTTGTCCTAGTATTCCCCTATACTGGAGCATCGAGTCCTCTCAGGACCAAGGGCCTCTCCTCCCTTTGATGTCCAACAAGGTCATCCTCTGCAACATATGAAACTGAAGACATGGGTTCCTCCATGTGTATTCTTTGGTTGGTGGTTTTGTCCCTGGGAGCACTGGGGATACTGGTTGGTTCACATTATTGTGCCTCCTATGTGTCTGAAAGTTCCTTCAGCCCATTGGATCCTTTCTCTAGTTCCTCCACTGGGGACCTTGTGCTCAGTCCAATGGTTGGCTGAGAGCATCCACCTCTGTATTTCTCAGGTACTGGCAAGGCCTCTCAGGAGACAGCTATATCAGGCTCCTGTCAGCAAGCACTTGTTGGCCACCACAATAGTGTCTGGGGTTGGTGAGAGTATAGGGGATGGATCACAAGGTGGGTCAGTCTATGTTTGATCTTTCATTCAGTCTCTCCTCCGCACTTTGTCTCAGTATCGTTACGCATGGGTATTTTGTTCCCCCTTCTAAGAAGGACCAAAGCATCCATACTTTGGTCTTCCTTCTTCTTGAGCTTCCTTTGATCTGTGAACTGTATCTTGGGTATTCAGAGAGTGCATACCATGCGTGTTCTTTTATAATTGGGTTACCTCACTCATGATGATATTTACTAGTTCCATTCATTTGCATAAGAATTTAATGAATTCATTGTTTTTAATTGCAGAGTAGTATTCCATTGTATAATTGTACTACATTTTCTGTATCCATTCCTCCGTTGAGGGACATCTGGGTTCTTTCCAGCTTCTGACTATTATAAATAAGGCTGCTATGAACATAGTAGAGCATGTGTCCTTATTACATGTTGGAGAATTTTCTGGGTATATGCCCAGGAGTGGTATAGCTGGGTCCTCTAGTAGTACTATGTCCAATTTTCTGAGGAATCACCAAACTGATTTCCAGAGTCATTGTACCAGCTTGCAATCCCACCAGTAGTGGAGGAGTGTTCCTCTTTCTCCTTATCCTCGCCAGCACCTGCTGTCTCCTGAGAGTTTGATCTTAACCAGTCTGACTGGTGTGAGGTAGAATCTATGGGTTGCTTTGATTTGCATTTCCCTGATGACTAAGGATGTTGAACATTTCTTTAGGTGCTTCTCAACCATTCAGTATTCCACAGATGAGAATTCTTTGTTTAGCTCTGTACTCCATTTTTATGGGGTTATTTGATTCTCTGGAGTCTAACTTATTGAGTTATTTGTATATATTGTATATTATCCCTCTATTGGATGTAGGGTTGGTAAAGATCTTTTCCTACTTTTTTGGTTGCCATTTTGTGCTATTGACAGTGTCCTTTGCCTTACAGAAGCTTTACTATTTTGTAAGGTCCCATTTGTCCATTCTTGACTTTAGAGTATAGGCCATTGGTGTTCTGTTCAGGAAATTTTCCCCTGTGCCCATGCCCTCAAAGCTCTTCCCCACTTTCTTTTCTATTAATTGCTGTGTATCTGGTGTTATGTGGAGATTCTTGATCTACTTGGACTTGAGCTTTGAAGAAGGAGATAAGAATTGATCAATATGAATTCTTCTGCATGCTAAGTTCCAGTTGAATCAGCACCATGTGTTAAAAATACTGTCTTTTTTACACTGGATGGTTTTAGCTCCTTTATCAAAGATCAAGTGACTGTAGGTGTGTAGATTCATTTCTGGGTCTTCAATTCTATTCCATTGATCTACCTGGCTGTCACTGTACAAATACCATGCAGAAATTATCACTATTGCTCTGTAATACAGCTTACAGTCTGGGATGCTGATTGCCCCAGAAGTTCTTTTATTTTTGAGAAGAGTTTTCGTTATCCTGGGTTTTTTGTTATTCCAGATGAATTTGAGAATTGCTCTTTCTAACTCTATGAAGAACTGATTTGGAATTTTGATGGGGATTGCATTGAATCTGTAGATTGCTTTTGGCAAGATGGCCATTTTTATATTAATCCTGCCAATCCACGAGCATGGGAGATCTTTCCATCTTCTGAGTTTTTCAATTTCTTTCTTTGGAGAGTTGAAGTTCTTGTCATACAGATCTTTCACTGGCTTGGTTAGAGTCACACCAAGATACTTTATATTGTTTGGACTATTGTGAAGGGTGTAGTTTCCCTAATTTTTTCTCAGCCTGTTTATCCTTTGAGTATAGGAAGGCTACTGATTTGTTTGAGTTAATTTTATATCCAGACACTTTGCTGAAGTTGTCTATCAGCTGTAGGAGTTCTCTGGTGGAATTTTTGTGGTCATTTAAATATACTATCTTATCATCTGCAAATAGTGATAGTTTGACTTCTTCCTTTCCAATTTGTATCCCTTTAATTTTTTGTTGTCTAATTGCTCTAGCTAGAACTTCAAGTACTATATTGAATAGATAGAGAGCAAAGGCAGCCTTGTCTAGTTCCTGATTTTAGTGGGATTGCTTCAAGTTTCTCTCCACTTAGTTTGATGTTAGCTACTGGTTTGCTGTGTATTGCTTTTACTATGTATAGGTATAGGCTTTGAATTCCTGATCTTTCCAAGACATGAATGGATACTGAATTTTGTCAAATGCTTTTTCAGCATCTAGTTAAATGACCAAGTGGTTTTTTCTTTGAGATTTTTTATATAGTGTATTGCATTGATGGATTTCCATATATTGAGCCATCTCTGCCTCCCTGGGATGAAGCATACTTAATCGTGATGAATGATCATCTTGATGTATTCTTGGATACAGTTGGCAAGAATTTTATTGAGTATTTTGCATCGATGTTCCTAAGGGAAATTGTTCTGAAGTTCTCTTTCTTTGTTGGACCTTTGTGTGGTTTTTTGTATCAGCAGTAATTGTGACTTCATAGAATGAATTGGGTAGTGTTCAACCTGTCTTATTTTGTGAAACAGTTTGAAGAGTATTGGTTGAAGGTTTGATAAAATTCTTTACTGAAATTATCTGGTCCTGGGCTTTTTTTTTTTGGTTGGGAGACTTTTAATGACTGCTTCTATATCTTTAGATATTATGGGACTATTTAGATGGTCTATCTGATTCTGATTTAACTTTGGTATTTGGTATCTGTCTAGAAAATTGTTCATTTCATGTGTTGAATATAGGCTTTTGTAGTAGGATCTGATGTTTTTCAAATGTCCTCAGTTTTGTTGTTATATCTCCCCTTTCATTTCTGATTTTGTTAATTTGGATACTGTGTCTGTGCCCTCTGATTTGTCTGGCTAAGGGTTTATCTATCTCGTTGTTTTTTTTTCAAAGAACCATTTCCTGGTTTGATTGATTCTTTGCACAGTTCTTTTTATTTCTACTTGGAGGATTTCAACCCTGAGTTTGATCATTTCCTGCCATCTACTCCACAAGGATATATTTGCTTCTTTTTGTTATAGAGCTTTCATTATGTGCTGTTAAACTGCTAGTTTATACTCTCTCCAGTTTCTATTTGGAGACACTCAGAGCTATGAGTTTTCCTCTTAGCACTGCTTTCATTGTGTCCCATAAGCTTGGGCATGTTGTACTTTCATTTTCATTCAATTATAAAAAGTCTTTAATTTCTTTATTTCTTCCTTGACCAAGTTATCATTGAGTAGAACCTTGTTCACCTTCCATGTGTATGTGGGTGTTCTGTTGTTTTTGTTGCTATTGAAGACCAGCCTTAATTTGTAGTGATTTGATAAGAGGCATCTGATTATTTCAATCTTCTTATATCTATTGAGGTCTGTTTTGTGACTAATCATATTGTCAGTTTTGGAGAAGGTACCATGAGGTGCTAAGAAGAAGTATATTCTTTTGATTTAGGATGAAATATTCTATAGATATCTGTTAAAGCAATTTGGTCCATGACTTCTGTTTCACTGTGTCTCTGTTTATTTTGCATTTTCCTGATCTGTCCATTAATGAGAGTGGGGTGTTGAAGTCCCTCACAATTATTGTGTGAGGTGCAATGTCTGCTTTTAGCTTGAGTAAAGTTTCTTTTATGAATGTGTGTGCCCCTGCATTTGTAGCACGGATATTCAGAATTGAGAGTTCTTGGTAGATTTTTCCTTTGGTGAGTTTGAAGTGTCCTTTATTATGTTTTTTGATGACTTTTGGTTGAAAGTCGATTTTATTTGTTATTAGAATGGCTACATCAGCTTTTTTCTTGGGACCATTTGCTTGGAAAATTTTTTTCCAGCCCTTTACACTGAGGTAGTGTTTGTCTTTGTCACTGAGGTGCATTTCCTATATGAAGTAAAATTCTGAGTCCTGTTTATGTATCCAGTCTCTTAGTCTATATCTTTTTATTGGGGGATTGAGTCCATTGATGTTAAGAGATATTAATGATTAGTGATTGTTGCTTCCTGTTATTTTTGATGTTATTTTTATGTTTGTGTGGTTATATTCGTTTGAGTTTGTTGAAAGAAGATTACTTTCTAGCTTTTTCTAGGGTATAGTTTCCCTCCTTCTTTTGGCATTTTCCATCTATTATCCTTTGTAGGCCTGGATTTATGGATGATTATTGTTTAAATTGGTTTTGTCACGTAATATTTTGGTCTCTCCATCTATGATAATTGAGTGTTTTGCTGGGTATAGCAACCTGGACTGGCATTTGTGTTCTCTTAGGGTCTGTATGAGATCTACCTAGGATCTTCTAGCTTTCATAGTCTCTGGTGAGAAGTCCGGTGTAATTCTGATAGGTCTGATTTTATGTTACTTTACCTTTTTGCCTTACTGCTTTTAATATTTTTCTTTGTTTAGTACATTTGGTGTTTTGATTATTATGTGATGGGAGGAATTTCTTTTCTGGTTCTATCTATTTGGAGCTCTGTAGACTTCTTGTATTTTCATGGACATCTCTTTCTTTAGGTTAGGGAAGTTTTCTTCTACATTTTTCGAAGATATTTGTTGGCCCTTTAAGTTGGGAATGTTGACTCTCTTCTATACCGGTTATCCTTAGATTTGGTCTTCTTATTGTGTCCTGGATTTCCTTGATGTTTTCGGTTAGGAGCTTTTTTTGTGTGTGTGTTTGTTTTCTTTGACTGTTGTGTCAATATTTTCTATGTTATCTTCTGCATCTGAGATTCTCTCTTCTGTCTCTTGTATTCTGTTGGTGATGCTTGCATCTATGAGTCCCAATCTCTTTCCTAGGATTTCTATCTCCAATGTTTTCTCCCTTTGGGATTTCTTTATTGTTTCTATTTCCATTTTTAGATCCTGGATGGTTTTGTTCAGTTCTTTCACCTGTTTGGTTGTGTTTTCCTTTAAGGGATTTTTGTGTTTCCTTGTTAAGGTTTTCTACCTGTTTACCTGTGTTCTCTTGTATTTCTTTAAGGGAGTTATTTATGTCCTTCTGAAAGTCTTCTATCATCATCATGAGATATGATGCTTTTGTGGTGTTTTGGGGTAACCAGGGCTTGCTGTGTTGGGAGAACTGGTTTCTGATGATGCCAAGTAGCCTTGGTTTCTGTTGCTTATGTTCTTGCACTTACCTTTCACCATCTGGTTATCTTTGGTGTTAGTTGGCCTTGTTGTCTCTGACTGTGGCTTTTCATTCCTGCAATCCTGTATGTCAATACTCCTGAGAGACCAGTTTTCTCTGAGAGGAATTTAGGTATGGATAGCTGTGGTATAGCATCAGCTCTGGGGTGAAGACAGAAACCAGAAGGATCCTATCCCCAGCCTATCCTTGGTTCCTGTGTCCTGATGGCTCTGGACAGATTGCTCTTGTGCAAGTTTTTGAAAAGAAGTGGTTCTTACTGTTTCTCACAGGTGCATAGGCACTCCTGGGAAACCAGCTCTCTCCTGGCAATATTCGTCTGTGCAGTTCTGTGGCCCAGGATCAGTTCTGGGCACGGATGGAAATAGGAAGTCTATCCATCCAGGCCGCCCCTCGTTTCCTCTGTCCTGAAGGTTCTGGGGAGGTTCCTCTGTGCAGCAGTGGTGGTGGTCTCACCTGCACTCATAGGCCTGTCAGCACTCCTGGGAGGCTCGCTCTCTCCTGGTGCCACCTGGTTATGGAGCCCAGTGGCAGAGGATCAGCTCTAGCTGCAGCCCACATCCCACGATCTTTATCCATACTGTGCTATGCACATGTGCTTCAAGTGGAGCCATGTTAATTCTCTATTGTAGAGAAAAGAGATCACTGTGTAAGCAAGCAAGAAGCTAGTAAGCAATGAAATATAATTTTGTTTAAGTTGGCCTGGTAATAATAGGTTTAATGTTATTTTAATAGAAAATCAGAATGGTAAAGACAATTGCTTTAAACTTATTTTTATTTCAACTTTTATCTTCTAGTCTTTCAAGTGTGAATGAAATACCTACATACATTAGATATAAAAATAAAATTCACCAGAAGTGTGCTGTGTGGATGATTGTGGTAAAACAAAGGAGGCAGCAGTCATGAGGAGAATCCCGAATAGAAACAAGAAAGAAAACAATCTTGAATTTCTTGGGCCCACGAATGATGAGACATAATTTTTATTTAAGCCACATAGTCTATTGTGTGCTTTATGTAAGCCGGAGTTACAAAGACAGCATCCTTTCTTAGAGTATGTTTGTTCCCTGGTGTTCAAAAGTCTACCCATTTTGCTTTGCGCACAGTGCTGGTTATGGCACATTGTATCATATCATGGCTCTCCTAGAGGACTCAGTGCACAGCATTCTATCCTAAGCTCTGTTGCTTATACAGTTGAATATGGATTAGACCTTGTTTGTTGGCATGATCATTTTGTCATGCCTAAAATTAAAATTTCCTAAAATTTTATAAAATGTATATTTGAGTACCATTTTAATCTAGCAATAATGATAACTGACAACATATAATCTCTAACATGATTTTATTTATTACTTTTTTCTTATGTATTTCTGTATGGCTGTATTTGTCATGTTTCATGTTTGACATACATTTAGAAAATGACAATTCATTATCTTCAGTAGCTAATGTTTAAATGATTAACTAAAGTGTGCTATATATCCTAACTTTAAGAAATATCTTCATTAGTTTTTCAGTAAATAATTCATGTGTCCAACAAAAACTAACATAATTATATAATATCTGCTTTGATATAAACATTGGTACTTTTTTAGTAATTTTACAAAATAGTTCAGTTAAATCATTAATGCTAGCATGCTTGTTATTTCCATATTCATAAGTTATTTAATTTGCTTCAGAGATTTTGATTTCAATAAATACTTTGTTTTCACTTTGCATTTTGCTATTTCTTCTTTGTCAGTTTGATTATTTCGTGTTTTTGCTGCTCACCATTTAAATATCTTCTTTTTCTCTCTCTAGTTCTAGCATTCTTTAAATATTTACCTCATTTTCTTTGTTCTGTTTTATCTTTGATATCTCACATCTGCTGTTTTTGTAGTTATTGAATTATTAAAAATTTTCCTGTGTCTTTTCTTAAGTGGATTTATTTTCATGAAAGCTAAGTTTAGCATATTAATGATGTTGGCATTAATTTTCGGCATGTTGATGAGAAAGGACTGATTAGTGAACTCTGCCGTTGGTAACATTTTTTCTCTGCAGCAATTTTGTATAAACAAATGTTTCCTTTAATTTCTTAAAGCTTAACATGTGTTTGTGCAAACCTTTAAATCTTACAATTTTCCAACTTACGTATCTTTCTAAAAATATTAGCTCTAGGGTATTGGGCACCAACAATATCTTTATTGAGGAATTGGATGTTTTCTAGACTTGTAATAAAATAAGAGCCCAGTAACTAAAATTAAAGGTAAGGATTTTTTCTTTGTTTGTTTTAAATAGCAAACCTTATGTTTAGTGGTAAAACTGTTTCCTGTCCCTTTAATAGTCTCCCTTACACAAACCAAAACAGGAAATCTCAATGTCATTCATCTGTTAGGTAGAGGCAATTGGTTTGAGTGACCTCAATCCCTGTTTCCATAATAGAGTATGATTAAGCAGTTTAAACAACTTTCAAACTAAGAATGATATATACCCACCCCCAAAAACCCAACTATTTTGGTTTAAAAGCATTAGTTTTTTGGGAGATTTGTTTTTTGTTTTTGTTTTTGTTTGTAATAATAATAATTTGGAGAAATGGTACTGTAATGCTTTCATGACTTATTTTCCAGGATAAATGTCAAGTAAGATGAAATGTAAATATGTTTAATTTCTTTCCCTGGATTGCTGAATTAAGAACATTTGTAGGAGCCAATATGTGAAAAAAAACTTGGAAAGCCCTATCAGTATCTTCTAAGTCATGGCTTGTCATCACAACCAAGAAAAAGGTGATGATATTTGCATTGTATTGCTTGCTTCTGAAACTTTCTTGGTTATCCTCTTGTTTAGCATGGTTGGTGAGAGTGAATATTCCTTACGTGTATAACAGTTTAGCCTGATGTCCATATAAGCAGAGGAAAAGAGGGGTAATGTGAAGAGGTTGCTGTAAGCTCTTGTAATAATATGATCCATGGTACGTATTTTTGTGTTTTTTCCAGTGACAAAGGACTTTGACTCCTAATATGTGCTGGTGTGGGTATCTCTAGAATTACCAATGCACTATAACCTTGACTTTAAATAGGGACCTTCCTCAGTATTTTCTATCAACATTGTGTATTCATTTAAGTACAGGAACTAGTAAAATCTTTGAAATGTTACCCTGAAGTATCCTTTAGTCCAAAATGGTGGGTTTACCATCATCTAGAAAAGTGAAAGTCACCATTCTCATTTCCTAACACATAATCTTGTACTATTACGTTAAGCAAGCTGCACAGTACAACACTAGCTATAAAAGTGGGGTATAAAACATAATTTTGGTCTCCAGAAATTGGTAGAAAAATATTGGCATCTTTCTTTCAATTTTTCATTTTTTGTTCTTGTTTGTGGCTTATAAAATATATAAAATGTTTCACATATATTTTTATTGGATATTTTATTTACACTTCAAATGTTATTCCCTTTTCCGGTTTCCCCTTTACAAAACCCCTATCCCCTCTCCCTCCCTTCTCCCTGCTTCTATAAGGGTGTTCCCCCACCCACATATCCACACCTGCTTCCTTTCTTTGGCATTCCCCTACACTGGGGCATCAAGCATTCACAGGACCTAGGGCCTCTCCTCCCATTGATTCCTGACAAGACCATCCTCTGCAACATATGTAACTGGAGCCACAGACCCATGTATGCTCATTGGTTGGTGGTTTAGTTCCTGGGAACTCTGGGGAGAGGGTCTGGTTGGTTGATATTGTTCTTCCTATGGGGTTGCAAACACCTTAAGCTCCTTCACTCCTTTTTCTAACTCCTCCATTGGGGTCCCTATGCTCAGTCCAAAGGTTGGCTGCAAGCATCCACCTCTGTATTTGTCAGGCTCTGGCAGAGGCTCTCAGGAGAAATCTATATCAGACTCCTGTCAACATGCATTTCTTGGCATCCACAATGGTGTCTGGGTTTGGTGTCTATATATGGGTTGGATTCCCAGGAGGGGCAGTCTCTGAATGGCCTTTCCTTCAGTCTCTGCTCCACATTTTGTCTCCATATTTTCTTTAGAAAGGAGAAATTCTGGGTTAAAAATTTGGGCATGAGCAGGTGGACAAATCGCCCAACCAAGGCCTTGCCTAACCTCTAGATATGATCTCTCTGTTTCTCCCCACCTCTGTTGGGCATTTCAGCTAATCTCATCATTGTTGGGTCCTGCAATCCTCTTGCTTTATTGGCATTAGGTACGTTGGCATTAGGTACGTTGGCATTAGGTACTTGCTGGTGGCTATGGGATGGTGGTTCCCCATCTCCTATTGCTAGATACTTCTGTTCAAATTCCTGACCCTCTGTATATCATCTCTGTCTCCTTGCATACTTGGTCCTGCCCCTGTTTTACCCCTTCTCTCCTCTCTTCCTCCAAAGTCCCTCCTACCCTCTACCTCCAGTGAATATTTTGTCCCCCCTTCTAAAAAGGACTGAATCATCCACACTTTGGTCTTCCTTCTTCTTGAGCTCCATTCATAAGGTCTGTGAATTGTATCTTGGGTATTCTGAACTTTTGGGCTAATAGCCACTTGTGAGTAGGTGCATACCGTGTATGTTCTTTTGTGACTGGGTTACCTCACTCAGGATGATATTTTCTAGTTTCATCCATTTGCCTAAGAATTTTACGAATTCATTGTTTTTAATAGCTGAGTAGTACTCCACTGGGCAAATATACCACATTTTCTGTATCCATTTCCCAGTTGAAGGATATCTGGGCTTTTTCCAGCTTCTGGTTATTATAAATAAGGCTGCTATGAACATAGAGAAGCATGTGTCCTTATTATATGTTAGAGCATTATTTGGATATATGCCTAGGAGTAGCATAACTGGGTCCCCAGGTAATAATATGTCCAATTTTCTGATTTGCATTTCCCTTAATTTCAACTAAGGATGTTGAATATTTCTTCTCTGTGCTCAGCTCAATGGTTGGCTCAGAGTATCCCCCTTTGTATTTGTAATGCACTGGCAGAGCCTCCCAGGTGACAGCTATATTAGGCTCCTGACAGCAAGCATTTGTTGGCATCCACAATAGTCTCTGGGTTTTGTAATGGTATATGGGATGGGTCCCTAGGGTGGGCAGTCTCTTGATGGTCTTTCCCTCAGTCTCTGCTCCACATTTTGTCTCTGTATCTCTTCCTGCGGGTATTTTGTTCCCGAAAGCTAGAGAAAGGACCCAAGGAGCTGATGGGCTTTGCAGGGCCATAGGAGGAACAACAGTTTGAACCACCCAGTACCCCCAGATCTCCTAGGGACTAAACCACCAACTAAAGAGTATGCATGGAGGGACCCATGGCTCGATATGCATATGTAACACAGGATGGCCTTGTTGGACATCAAAGGGAGGAAAGGCCCTCGGTCCTGAGAAGGCTAGATGTTCCAGTATAGGGGAATGCCAGGACAGGAAAGTGGAGTGGGTGGTTTGGTGAGCAGGGGAAAGGGGATGGGTTAGGGAATTTTCAGGGAAAGGAACCAGGAAAGAAGACAACATTTGAAATGTAAATAAAGAATATATCTAACAAAAGAAAAGAAAAAAAAAGGAAAAAAAGATAGATAACCCACTACATTCAACTGGGATGACCTCCTCAGATGAAAGGATGATTCAATATATATAAAATACTGATTGTACAATACCACATTAATGGGAAATTTGGCACACAATTACAAAAGGATTCCGCCTACATATTGAGCTAAGCTATGTGTTATGTAATTCTACTCTGACCACTTTGAACAGTTCTTATTTCTGGTCATTTTTTCTAGTCACAGAGTTAAGAATCTATGTGTATCTACTTTCACTAAAAATGGAATATAGAGCCAAACAAAGAATTCTCAACTGAGGAATACAGAATGGTTGAAAAGCACCTAAAGAAATTTTCAACATCTTTAGTCACCAGGGAAATGCAAATCAAAGCAACCTGAGGTTCCACCTCATACCAGTCAGAATAGCTAAGATCAAAAACTCAGATGACATCAGAGCAGATGCTGGCAAAGATGTGAAGAAAGAAGATTCCTCCATTGTTGGTGGGATTACAAGCTAGTACTACCACTCTGGGAATCAGTCTGGCAGTTCCTCAGAAAATTGGACATATTATTACCTGGGGACCCAGCTATGATTCTCCTGGGCATACATCCAAAAAATGCTCCAACATATAATAAGGATGAATGCTTCCCTATGTTCATAGCAGCCTTATTTATAATAGCCAGAAGCTGGAAAAAAACCCAGATGTCCTTTAACAGGGGAATGGATACAGAAAATGTGGTATATTTGCACAATATAATATTTTCTAAGAAGGACCAGAGTATCCATACTTTGTTCTTCCTTCTTCTTGAGCTTTATTTGATATTTTCTAGTTCCATCCATTTGCTTAAGAATTTCATCATCCTTAGTGAGGTAACCCAATCACAAAAGAACACATATGGTATGCAGTCACTGATAAGGGGATATTAACCCAGAATCTTGGAATACCCTAGACACAATTCACATATCGATAGATTTCCAAGAAGATGGAAGGAGAGACCCCTGGTCCTGGGAAGACTGGATGTAGGGGAATGCCAGGACAAAGAAGCGAGAGGGGGTTGAATGGGGAAAAGAGGGAGGGAAGGGGGCTTATGGGACTTTTGGGGAGGGAGGAAACGGGAAAGGGGAAATGATTAGGAATGTAAATAAAAAAACTTAGAAAAAAAATAGAAAAAGAAAAAAAAAGAATTTCATACATTCATTGTTTTTTCTAGCTGAGTAGTATTCCATTGTGTAAATCTACAACATTTTCTGTATCCATTCCTCTGTTGAGGAACATCTGGGTTCTTTCTAGTTTCTGGCTTTTATGAATAAGACTGCTATGAACATAGTGGAGCATGTATCCTTATTACATGTTGGAGAATCCTCTGGGGATGTGCCCAGGAGTGGTATAGCAGGGTCTTCTGATAGTATTATGACCAGTTTTCTGAAGAACCACCAAACTGATTTCCAAAGTGGTTGTACCAGCTTGAAATCCCACCAGCAGTGAAGGAGTGTTCCTTTTTCTCCACATCCTCACCAGCAGCCGCTGTCTTCTGCTTTTTGATTTTTAGCCATTCTGACTGGTGTAAGGTAAAATCTATGGGTTGCTTTGATTTGCATTTTCCTGATGACTAAGGATGTTGAACATTTCTTCAGGTGCTTCTCAGCCATTCAATATTCGAACAAGGAGATAAGAATCGATTGTATGAATTCTTCTGCATGCTAAGCACTAGCTGAATCAGCATCATTTGTTGAAAATGCTATCTTTTTTCCATTGGATGGTTTAGCTCCTTTATCAAAGATCAAGCGACCATAGATGTGTGGATTCATTTCTGGATCTTCAATTCTTTTCTACTGATCTATCTGCCTGTCACTGTGTCAATATCATGCAATTTTTAGTACTATTGTTCTATAGCTTGAGTTCCAGGATACTGATTCCGCCCAGAAGTTCCTTTATTGTTGAGAATAGTTTTAGCTATTCTGGGTTTTTTGTTATTCCAGATGAATTTGAGAATTCCTCTAACTCTATGAAGAATTGAGTTGGAATTTTAATGGGGATTGCATTGAATCTGTAGATTGCTTTTGGCAAGATGGCCATTTTTACTATATTAATTCTGCCAATTCACGAGGATGGGAGATCCTACCATCTCCTGAGGTCTTCTTTGATTTCTTTCTTCAGAGACTTGAACTTATTGTCATACAGATCTTTCACTTGTTGGTAGAGTCACACCAAAGCACTTTATATTGTTTGTAACTGTTGTGAAGAGTGTCATTTCCCTAATTTCTTTTTCAGCCTGTTTATCCTTGGATTATAGGAAGGCTACTGATCTGTTTGAGTTAATTTTATATCTGGACACTTTGTTATAGTTGTTTGTCAGCTGTAGAAGTTCTCTGGTGGAATTATTTGGGCGCTTAAGTATACTATCATATCATCTGCAAATAATGATAGTTTGACTTCTTCCTTTCCAATTTGTATCCCTTTGACCTCCTTTTGTTGTCTAATTGCTCTAGCTAGAACTTCAAGACCTATATTGAATAGATATGAAGAGAGAGGGCAGCCTTGTCTAGTCCCTGATTTTAGTGAGATTGCTTCAGATTTCTCTCCATTTTGTTTGATGTTGGTTACTGGTTTACTGTATACTGCTGTTGCTATGTTTATTTATGGGTCTTGAATTCCTGTTATTTCCAAGACTTTTAACATGAATGGATGCTGAATTTTGTCTAATGGTTTTTCAGTATCTAATGAAATGTCTATGTGATTTTTTTCTTTGAGTTTGTTTATGTAGTGGAGTACATTGATGGTTTTCTGTATATTGAACCATCCCTGCATCCCTAGGATGAAACCAATTTGATCTTGGTGAATGATCATTTTGATGTGTTCTTGGATTTGGTTGGCAAGAATTTTATTGAGTATTTTGACATCAATAATCATAAGGGAAATTGGTCTGAAGTTCTCTTTCTTCGTTGGTCCTTTGTGTAGTTTTGATATCAGTGTAATTGTGCCTTCATAGAACGAGTTGGGTAGTGTTCCTTCTGTTTCTATTTTGTGGAATAGTTTGAAGAGTATTGGTGTTAGGTCTTCTTTGAAGTCTGATATAATTCTACACTAAAACCATCTGGTCCTGTGCTTTTTTGGGTTGGGAGATTTTCAATGACTGCTTCTATTTTTTAGGGGTTTTAGGACACTTTATATGGTCTATCTGATCCTGATTTAATTTTGGTATTTGGTATCTGTCTAGAAAACTGTCCATTTCACACAGATTTTCCTGCTGTGTTGAGTAAAGGCTCTTGTAGTAGGATCTGATGATTTTTTTTAGTTTCCTCAGTTTCTGTTGTTGTAGTATCTCCCTTTTTATTTCTAATTTTGTTAATTTGGACACTGTCTTTGTGCCCTCTGGTTAGTCTGACTAAGGGTTTATCTATCTTATTGATTTTCTCAAAGAATCAGCTCCTGTTTTTTTTTTAAGTCTTTACAAAAAGAACTTTGTATAGTTTTTTTTTTTTTTTTTTGTATCTACTAGGTTGATTTCAGCCCTGAGTTTGATGATTTCCTACTGTCTATTCCTCTTAGGTGTATTAGCTTCTTTCTGTCTAGAACTTTCAGGTGTGCTGTTAGGCTGCTGGTATATGCTCTCTACAGTTTCTTTTTGGAAAAACTCAGAGCTATGAGTTTTCTTCTTAGCATGGTTTTCATTGTGTCCCATAAGTTTGGGTATGTTGTGCCTTCATTTTCATTAAATTCTAAATAGTCTTTGATTTCTTTCATTATTTCTTCCTTGACCAAGTTATCATAGAGTAGAAAATTTTTCAGCTTCTACATATATGTGGGCTTTCTGTTGTTTTCGTTGCTATAGAAGACCAGCCTTAATCCATAGTGATCTAATAGGAGGTAGGGGATTCTTTCAATCATCTCATATTTGTTGAGGTGTGTTTTGTGACCAATTATATGGTTAATTTTGATTGGAGGAGCTACCATTAGGTGGTGAGAAGAAGGTATATTCTTTTGATTTAGGATGAAGTGTTCTGTAGATATCTGTTATATCCATTTGGTCTATAAGTTTTGTTAGTTTCACTGTGTTTCTGTTTAGTTTATGTTTCCCTGATTTGTCCATTGATGAGAATGGGGTGTTGAAGTCATGCACAATTATTGTGTGCAGTGCAATGTGTGCTTTGAGCTTTAGTAAAGTTCCTTTTATGAATGTGGGTACCCTTACATTCAGAGGATAGTTGTTCAGAATTGAGAATTTTTGGTAGTTTTTGACTTCGATGAGTATGAAATGTCCTTGAGTGTCTTTTTTGATGACTTTTGGTTGAAAGTCGATTTTATCCGATATTACATTGGCTACTCCAGATTGTTTCCTTGGACCATTTGCTTGGAAAATTGTTTTCTAGCCTTTTGCTCTGAGGTAGTGTTTGTCTTTGGCACTGAGGTGCGTTTTCTGTATGCAGCAAAATGCTGTGTCCTGTTTACATATCCTGTCTGTTAGTCTATGTCTTTAAATTGGGGGATAGAGTCCATTGATGTTAAGAGATATTAAGGAATAGGATTGTTGTTTCCTGTTATTTTTGATGTTATTTTTATGTTTGTGTGACTATCTTCTTTTGGGTTTGTTGAAAGAAGATTACTTTCTTGCTTTTCTAGGGTGTAGTTTCCCTCCTTTTGTTGGCATTTTCCATCTATTATCCTTTGTAGGACTGGATTTATGGAAAGATAGTGTGTAAATTTGGTTTTATCATGAAATATCTTGGTTTCTCCATCTACGGTTATCGAGAACTTTGCTGGGTATAGTAGTCTGGGCTGGCATTTGTGTTCTCTTAGGATCTGTATGAGTTCTGCTGAGGATCTTCTAGCTTTCATTGTCTCTGGTGAGACGTCTGGTGTAATCCTGATAGGTCTGTCTTTATGAGTCACTTGACCTTTTCCCCTTACTGCTTTTAATATTCTTTCTTAGTTTAGTGCATTTGGTGTTTTGATTATTATATGCTGTGAGGTATTTCTGTTCTGGTCCAGTCCATTTGGAGTTCTATAGACTTCTTGTATGTTCATGGGCATCTTTCTTTAGGTTAGGGAAGTTTTCTTCTATAATTTTGTTGAAGATATTTACTGGCCATTTAAGTGGAAATCGTTGCTGTCCTCTATACCTATAATCCTTAGGTTTGGTCTTCTCATTGTGTCCTGGATTTCCTGGATGTTTTCTGTTACAAGCTTTTGCATTTTGCATTTTCTTTGACTGTTCAGTCAATGTTTTCTATGGTATGTTCAGCACCTGAGATTCTTTCTTCTATCTCCTGTATTCTGTTGTTGATGTTTGCATCTATGACTCCTGATTTCTTTCTAAGGTTTTCTATCTCTAGTGTTGTCTCCCTTTGAGATGTCTTTATTGTTTCTACTTCTATTTTTAGATCCTGGATGGTTTTGTTCAGTCCCTTCACTTGTTTTTTTTTTTTCCTGTAATTCTTTAAGGGATTTTTGTGTTTCCTCTTAAGGGTTTCTATCTGTTGATCCACATTCCCCTGTATTTCTTTAAGAGAGTTATTTATGTTCTTCTTGAAGTATCATGAGATGCAATTTTAAATCCAACTCTTGCTTTTCCAGTGTGTTAGGGTATCTGGGACTTGCTGTTTTGGATAACTGGGTTCTGATGCTGCCAAGTAGCCTTGATTCCTGTTGGTAGGGTTCTTGCACTTGTCTTTCACCATGTGGTTATCTCTGGTGTCAGTTGGTCCTGTCTCTGGCTGGAGCTTTCCCTCCTGTGGGCCTGTAAATCTGTGTCCATACTCCTGGGAGACCAACTTTCTTCTGGCAAGGCCTGCGCACAGAAGGCTGTGGAGCTTCCTGGTACCCTGTTGCAAATGACAATTGGAAGTCTCCTCTCCCAGCTGATCTACTGATTGTCTGTCCTGTGTGCTCCTAATAGTTCCACTCCAGAGAGATATTGCAGAGAAAATTGAGATCTCACCTCCATGTTCAGAAGTGAAAACGCTGCTGGGAGATCGCTCTCTCCTGGAGGACTGTGCACAGAAGTCTCGGGGGTGATCTTTCAAGTGAGCTGTTGTTGTGTTTACTTACTAGTATTATGTTCTGAATGCCTTTGTGTTATCTGTGAATTACCAATGATTAAGGCAAGTGTTGCCTACCTGTTGCAGTCAAGTCATTTTGATGGTAATGTAATAAACTTTGAGCACAGCAATGAATACGAATTTGCTACCTTCTTTCCAAATAAATGATCCATTGGTCCATGGAGTAATTTTTTTATACATTTACGAAGTGTTTTAAGCATATATCATATTGAGCACAGTATTGAACTCTTCTGTCCAGAAAGTAAAATTCTTAAGTGTGCACTAATTCCATAAATAATATCCTTAGCAACAAAGTCTCTAAATAGTTAGACATTAAGATGAATGAAAAGAGACTGAAAAAGTTGCTTGCTTTCTATCTAGGATGAGAGTCAAAATAGACTGTATTCAGTATTTACATTACTTTTTAATTTCTGATGGGTATATGTACAACTCTTACCTTTTGTTTCAGGCATACATATTACATGGACTATTATATGTACATATTAATTGTTCAATGTACTGAGTTATTAAAAAAAAAATAATTTTTCCTTAAGGTAAAATATTTTGGTTAATAATTATAATTATTTTCAAAGATTCAAAATGATTGACTTTTCAGAATAATGTTATGCTATTCATCTCATTAATATTAATTGCGTTTAAAAAGAAATATGAGAACAAAGATATTTAATGTGATATAAGCTTAAGCCATATTGCATCAAGAAATATATTCATGTTATTATTTAAATTATTTCCTTGATATTTCAAATTGTCTTTATTTTAATGAGCATTTCTGAATTAATTATGCAAAAGCAATTTGGAAATGAAAAATCACTGAGTGAATATCATGAATCACCATCCTTTATCTTTGATAGAATCAATTAGAGTACAAAATTGTTGAAAATAAAAATCTACCACAGTTAACATATACGAGATCTTTTGTAAATTTGGAAGTATCATATCCACTCTGATGTCTATGTGCATACATTTTAACTGATATTTTAAAATTTACCAATAATCACAGCTCATATGAAAACAGTCTTGTCTGTTATTAGGTTAATAACTTTAACTTTTATAATACAGTTATTTTAGTAGGTCCTACATACTTTTGTTTGGAAAATGATTCTGAATGACATTCAATTGTATATTCTTCTGAGATTCACTATGATATAATCCATGTGTTTACCATTGAATGATCATGGAATGATATTGTTTGTGTATGAACCTTCCTAATCTTTTGTCATTTTTCTATTATGAGTGTATTAAAGTCTTCTTTAGCTCATAGGATATAGACTATGAAAAATTGTTAACTATAGTCATTCTACAGTTCCATATTACTCAGGAATTTACTACTTCTTCCTAACTATAAAATTATGTACATTTTTGGTTAGCATCCACATTAGTTCATTATTATAAAATTTATGAATATAGCTTATCGTATATTCTATTGTATTTTCAAGAACATCAGATCTGACAACCATGAATGTAAACATCGCCCAATTCAATTTTATTTTGATATGACATTTTGTAGAATAAAAAAAAATCTGAATACTTGAACTTTTCCATTGAGAGCTACTTTATCTTTTCACTTATCTCCTAAAGTAACTGTATCAGAATCACTGAAGAAAGAAAAAGAAAAGTTTTATAATAAAGAGGGAGAGAAAGTTTTTCTTTGTTTATTCAATTTGAATAAAAATAGTTTATGGTATATGCAGCTGAAATGCAACAATAACTTTATTCATCACTGAAAAGAATAATCATATTTATAAAAGACATACTCTGTTAATATATTAATAAATGTTAGCTTCAGGGTACATTTGAAAGGGAAAAATCACTTTATTGATACAATAATGAAACTAAGATGAAAAGCCTTAGCAAGGGCTTCCCTGCTATCACTCTACAAATCTCATTCTGCTAGGAAGTGGCAGAATGTGGGACTCTGTTCTAGATCCTAGGGCTTGTGAGTTACAACATGACACCTTGATGTAAGTCATGAATAAAATCAAAGGGTGCAAGTGGATGCCCCTCCTGCAGTTCACCTCTCTTACTAAATTTAGCCATTAGTTTTATCTTGTTGAACATATATATTCTGCCAGCTTCCATATTATTGTAATCAAGACCTCTTCTACAGTTCTCTCAGAACTTATTAGAATAGTAGATCAACAAAGGAGTTGATGCTCCTGGACTTTATATAAGGCAACCTTTCATGATTTGCCAATAAAAGTTAAAGTAGTTGTGTTATTTAATTATGAAATATGTATCCTCAATTTAGCTTTTGCTGTTAGGCAAGCGTTGAAGCTGACACTTCAATTGAGTTTACCCAAGGGCTCAGAGGCTTGGAGAGTTTCACACAAGCAGCTATCAAAGCACAGACATCACTGCAGTCTCTCCATACCTAATTACAACAAGTGAAACGTTTCCTCAGGAGAGAGACCACTTTCATTCCAAATCTGACAGGTAGAAATTAGTTGCCTAATGGAATGGAATCGTTCTGCAAATTGAAGGAATTAAGTGTGCTTTTTTAATTTAAGCTCCCTCTAAATTAGATTTTAATTTGTTCCAAATGGGAAGAGTTTGTTGGCATGAAACCGTTTAGGTTGGACCAAAGCCAATTATTTTATATTCCTTATTCTAGATATAGTTTGTCCCATTTATCACCATCAGTTTTGATGGGGCAGAAAAATTGACATGCCTTAATAAAGAGAAGTTTACTTGAGAGAGTGGTATCAATGTGGAGCACTGCTAAGTCAACTGCTCAGTTTACTAACACAATTTGCTAAAGATGGACAAAAATATGTATTTTCATTAAATGAAAGCTGGGTGTTTTGGTATATATTGTCATGTTTCCTTTTAATAAACACTATACAATATAATTAAGGATGAAACATAGCCATAACTGGGCAATAACATGATAAAAATGATTATGTAGGTAGAGCTGGTTCAAATATAAAGTGATCCTTCCTTCAAGCAATGAAACACAGGTACTGGATCAATAAGGCAATTATCACTATAATAAGTAACAAACTAGTATATCAGAACTGCTTGAAGATGACTCTGAGTTTTATATAGTTCATCAACAAACATCAATAGATTAATAGTGTGGTTAATGGTGCTCAAAGGCAAAGCTTGAATATGAATAGAGAACTTCCCTGTTAACTCCAAATAGAGAAACAGAACAATTGTATTTGAAGGCATGCCAGAAATTTTAACTTACTTTTCTTTTCTTTCTTTATGTTTTGTTGTTTTTTACTCATTTTTACCGTCTAGACTTTCAGGCAGAAATATAAGATAATTGAGGGCATTACGGTGAAAACCTACAATTTCACACTTAGAGGGTTTATTTGTGGTTAGCTGGAACTACACATACTAAGTTCCCCAGCAACTAGTGTTGTAGATTAAGATTTTGTTTCAAAACAAAATGAACAAGCAGAAAATATCAGATATCCATATAAGAGCTGATAAATCATTAAATATCTCAAAATGTGTAGATACAGTAAAGGCAATGGTATTTTATATCAATGCAAAGAAGTGGTATTCAAATGGTAAAAGAGAAGGTATCTTTTATTAGTTTGTTGGAGATGGATAGAAGCATTGCATTGATGGATAAAAGTTGTTTAGTTCAACAACTGAAAGTTTTTTTCCTGCAGAGGACTTTTGCTTTGCTTCTGTGCCTATAGGGAAGCTCATAGTCACCTATTGCTCTACCTCCTGGGTATCTAATACCCTCTTATAACCCCCATGGGCTCCTACAGATATATAGCACAAATAAAGTCATGCAGCACCATACACATACATATTAAAAATAATAAATAAAAGTATCAAATGGATACAGATCATGAAGTAAATTTTTTCTGGGAAATAGGTAGTTTTTCTTTTAATTTTCTATATATTTTTTTTATTTACATTCCCAATGATTTCCCCTTTTCCGGTTCCTCCCTACCCGAAAGTCCCATAAGCCCTCATCCCTCCCACTGTTCCCCATTCAACCCCCCTCTCGCTTCTCTGTCCTGGTATTCCCCTACATCCAGTCTTTCCAGGACCAGGGGTCTATCCTTCCATCTCCTTGAAAATCTATGGATATGTGAATTGTGTCTTGGGTATTCGGAGCTTCTGGGTTAATATCCCCTTATCAATAGTGCATACCATGTGTGTTCTTTTGTGATTGGGTTACCTCACTAAGGATGATATTTTCCAGTTCTGACCATTTGCCTAAGAATTCCGTGAATTCATTGTTTTTAATTGCAGAGTAGTATTCCATTGTGTAAATATACCACATCTTCTGAATCCATTCCTCCAGAGGGACATCTGGGTTCTTTCTAGCTTCTGGGTATTATCAATAAGGCTGCTATGAACATAGTGGTGCATGTGTCCTTATTGCATGCAGGGGAAGCCTCTGCGTATATGCCCAGGAGTGGTATAGCCGGATCCTCCGGGAGTGTCATGCCCAGTTTTCTGAAGAACCGCCAGACTGCTTTCCAGAGTGGTTGTATCAGCTTGTAATCCCACCAGCAGTAGAGGAGTGTGCCTCTTTCTCCACATCCTTGTCAACAACTGTTGTTTCCTGTGTTTTTGATTTTAGCCATTCTGACTGGTGTGAGAATCTCAGGGTTTGTTTTGATTTTCATTTCCCTAATGACTAAGGATGATGAACATCTCTTTAGGTGCTTCTCAGCCATTAGATATTCTTCAAGTGAGAACTCTTTGTTTAGACTTGTACCGCATTTTTTAAAAGGGTTACTTGGCTCTCTGGGGTCTAATTTCTTGAGTTCTTTGTATATATTGGATATTAGCCCTCTGTGGGATGTAGGGTTGGTAAAGATCTTTTCCCAGTTTGTTGGCTGCCACTTTGTCCATTGGACAGTGTCCTTTGCCTTACAGAAACTTTGTAATTTTATGAGGTCCCATTGCCAATTCTTGATCTTAGAGCATAAGCTATTGGTATTCTGTTCAGGAAATTTTCCCCTGTACCCATATGTTCAAGGTTCTTCCCTAGTTTCCTTTCTATTAGTTTCAGTGCGTCTAGTTTTATGTGGAGGTCCTTGATCCACTTGAAATTGAGCTTAGTGCAAGGAAATAAGAATGGATTGAATTGCATTCTTCTGCATGTTGACCTCAAGATGAACCAGCACCATTTGTTGAAAAGGCTATCTTTTTTCCACTGGATGGTTTTTGCTCCTCTGTTTTTTTTTTTTTTATTATTTTATTTGATTTTTTTAATTTACATTCCAAATCACTTCCCCTTTCCCGTTTCCTCCCTCCCCGAAAGTCCCATAAGCCCCCTTCCCTCCCTCTTTTCTCCATTTAACCCCCTCTCGTTACTCTGTCCTGGTGTTCCCCTACATCCAGTCTTTCCAGGACCAGGGGTCTCTCCTTCCATCTTTTTAGAAATCTATTGATATGCGGATTGTGTCTAGGGTATTCCGAGATTCTGAGTCAATATCCCCTTATCAGTGACTGCATACCATGTGTGTTCTTTTGTGATTGGGTTACCTCACTAAGGATGATATTTTCAAGTTCTGACCATTTGCCTAGGAATTTCGTGAATTCATTGTTTTTAATTGCAGAGTAGTATTCCATTGTGTAGATATACCACATCTTCTGAATCCATTCCTCCGTTGAGGGACATCTGGGTTCTTTCCAGCTTCTGACTATTATAAATAAGGCTGCTATCAACATAGAGGAGCATGTGTCCTTATTGCATGCAGGTAAAGCCTCTGGGTATATGCCCAGGAGTGGTATAGCTGGATCCTCCGGGAGTGTCATGCCCAGTTTTCTGAGGAACCGCCAGACTGCTTTCCAGAGTGGTTGTACCAGCCTGCAATTCCACCAGCAGTGGAGGAGTGCTCCTCTTTCTCCACATCCTCGCCAACAACTGCTGTCTCCTGTGTTTTTGATCTTAGCCATCCTGACTGGTGTGAGATGGAATCTCAGGGTTGTTTTGATTTGCATTTCCCTAATGACTAAGGATGATGAACATCTCTTTAGGTGCTTCTCAGCCATTAGATATTCTTCAGGTGAGAACTCTTTGTGTAGCTCTGTACTCCATTTTTTAATAGGGTTACTTGCCTCTCTGGAGTTTCAAGTGACCATAAGAGTGTGGAGTAATTTCTGGGTCTTCAATTCTGTTCCATTGATCTACATGCATGTCACTGTACCAATACCATGCAGTTATTAACGCTATTGCTCTGTAGTATAGCTTGAGGTTCGGGATACTGATTCCCTCAGAAGTTCTTTTACTGTTGAGAATAGTTTTAGCTATCCTGGGTTTTCTGTTATTCCAGATGAATTTTTGAATTCTTTCTAACTCTGTAAAGAATTGAGTTGGGATTTGATGCGGATTGCATTGAATCTGTATATTGCTTTTGGCAAGATGGTCATTTTTTACTATATTAATCCTGTCAACCCATGAGCATGGCAGATTTTTCCATCTTCTGAGGTCTTCTGCAATTTCTTTCTTCAGAGACTTGAAGTTCTTGTCATACAGATCTTTCATTTGTTTGATTAGAGTCTCACCAAGATACTTTATATTGTTTGTGGGTATTATGAAGGATATCATTTCCCTTATTTCTTTCTCAGACTGCTTATCCTTTGAGTATAGGAAAGCTACTGACTTGCTTGAGTTGATTTTACATCTGGCCACTTTGTTGAAGTTGTTTATGAGCTGTAGGAGTTCTCTGGTGGAGTTCTTTGGGTCGCTTAAGTATACTATTATATCGTCTGCAAATAGTGATAGTTTGACTTCTTCCTTTCCAATTTGTATCCCTTTGACCTCTTTTTGTTGTCTAATTGCTCTAGCTAGAACTTCAAGTACTATATTGAAAAGATATGGAGAGAGAGGGCAGCCTTGTCTAGTCCCTGATTTTAGTGGGATTGCTTCAAATTTCTCTCCATTTAGATTGATGTTGACTACCAGTTTGCTGCAAATTGCTTTTATTATGTTTAGATATGGGCCTCGAATTCCTGATCTTTCCAAGACCTTAACATGAAAGGATGCTGAATTTTGTCAAATGATTTTTCAGCACCTAATGATATGACCATGTGTTTTTTTTTCTTTGAGATTGTTTATGTAGTGGATTACATTAATGGACTTCCTTATATTGAACCATCCCTGCATCCCTGGGATGAAGCCTACTTAATAGTGGTGAATGATCGTTTTGATGTGTCCTTGGATTTTGTTGGTAAGAATTTTATTGAGTATTTTTGCATCAATATTCATAAGAAAAATTGGCCTGAGATTCTCTTTCTTTGTTGGATCTTTGTGTGATTTTGGTATCAGTGTAATTGAGGCTTCATAGAACAAGTTGGGTAGTGTTCCTTCTGTTTCAATTTTGTGGAATAGTTTGAAGAGTATTGGTGTTAGGTCTTCTTTGAAGGTCTGATATAATCCTGCACTAAAACCATCTGGACTTGTGTTTTTTTTTGGTTGGAAGACTTCCAATGACCACTTCTATTTCTTCAGGGGTTATAGGATGGTTTAGATCATCTATTTGATACTGATTTCATTTTGGTATTTGGTATCTGTCTAGGAAATTGTCCATTTCCTCCAGATTTTCTAGTTGTGCTGAATACAGACTTTTGTAGTAGAATCTAATTATTTTTTTGAATTTCTTCAGTTTCTGTTGTTATATCTTCCTTTTCATTTCTGATTTTGTTAATTTGGATACTGTCTCTGTGCCCTCTGGCTAGTCTGGCTAAGGGCTTATCTATCTTGTTGATTTTCTCAAAGAACCAACTCCTCGTTTTGTTGATTCTTTGTATGGTTTTATTTGTTTCTACTTGATTGATTTCAGCCCTGAGTTTGATGATTTCCTGCCTTCTATTCCATTTGGGTGTATTTGCTTCTTTTTGTTCCAGGGCTTTCAGATATGCCATTAAGATGCTAGTGTATGCTGTCTCCGGTTTCTTTTTGTAGGCACTCAGGACTATGAATTTTCCTTTTAGCACCGGCTTCTTTGTGTTCCATAAATTAGGATATGTTTTACCTTCATTTTCATTAAATTTTAAAAAGTCTTTGATTTCTTTCTTTTTTTCCTTGACCAAGGTATCATTGAGTAGAGTATGGTTCAGCTTACACGTGTATGTGGGCTTTCTCTTTTTTTTTGTTGCTATTGAAGACCACCCTTATTCCATAGTGATCTGATAGCAGGCATGGGATTAGTTCGATCTTCTTATATATGTTGAGGGCTTCAATTAGTTTCATTGTGTCCCTGTTTAGTTTCTGCTTTCCTGAGCAATTCATTTCAGAGAATGGGGTGTTGAAGACACCCACTCTTACTGTGTGAGGTGCAATGTGTTCTTTGAGCTTTAGTAAGGTTTCTTTTACAAATGAGGGTGCCCTTGGATTTTGAGCATTGATGTTCAGAATTGAGAGTTCTTCTTGGTGGATTTTTCCTTTGTTCAGTATGTAGTGTCCTTCTGTGTCTTTTTTGATGACTTTAGGTTGAAAGTCAATTTTATCTGATATTAGGATGGCTACTCCGGCTTGTTTCCTGGGACAATTTGCTTGTAAGATTGTTTTCCAGCCTTTTACTCTGAGGTAGTGTTTGTTGTTGACATTGAGGTGTGTTTCCTGCATGCAGCAAAATGCTGGGTCCTGTTTTTGTATCCAGTCTGTTAGTCTATGTCTTTTTGTTGGGGAATTGAGACCATTGATATTAAGAAAGATTAAGTAATAGTGATTATTGCCACCTGCTATTCTTGATGCTATCTTTATGTTTGAGTGGTTATCTACTTTTGGGTTTGATGAAAGAAAGTTACTATCTCGATTTTCCCAAGGTGTATTTTCTCTCCTTGTATTGGCGATTTCCACCTATTAACCTTGGCAGGGCTGAGTTTCTGGAAAGATATTGTGTAAATTTGGTTTTATCATGGAATATCTTGGTCTCTCCATCCATGGTGATTGAGAGTTTCGCTGGGTATAGTAGTCTAGGTTGGCATTTGTGTTCTCTTAGAATCTGTATGAGATCTGCCCAGGATCTTCTGACTTTCACAGTCTCTGGTGAGAAGTCTGATGTAATTTGGATAGGTCTTCCTTTACATGTTACTTGCCCTTTTTCTCTTACTGCTTTTAATATTCTTTCTTTGTTTAGTCCATTTGGTGTTTTGATTATTATGTGACAGAAGGTATTTCTGTTTTGGTCCAGTCTGTTTGGAGTTCTGTAGGCTTCTTGTACGTTCATTGGCATCTCTCTCTTTAGGTTAGGAAAGTTTTCCTCCATTATTTTGTTTAAGATATTTACTGGCCCTTTAAGTTGCAAATCTTCACTCTCATCTATACCTATAATGGTTAGGTGTGGTCTTCTCATTGTGTCCTGGATTTCCTGGATGTTTTGGGTTACACGTTTTTTGCATTTTCATTTTCTTTGACTGTTGAGTCGATGCTTTCTATGGTATCTTCAGCACCTGAGATTCTTTCTTCCATCTCTTGTATTCTATTGTTGATGTTTCATCTATGACCCCTGATTTCTTCCCAAAGTTTTCTATCTCCAAAGTTGTCTCCCTTTGTGATTTCTTAGTTGTTTCTACTTCCTATTTTAGATCCTGGATAGATTTGCTCAGTTCCTTCATTTGTTTGTTTTTGTTTTCCTATATTTCTTTAAGATATTTTTTAGTTTCATTTGTAAGGGCATTTACCCATTGATTCATGTTCTCCTGTATTTCTTTAAGCGATTTTTGTGTTGCCTCCTTATGGGCCTCCATCTATTGACCCATATTCTGCTGCATTTCTTTAAGCGATTTTTGTTTTTCCTTTGTAAGTGCTTCTACTCGTTGATTCATGTTCCTCTGTATTTCTTTATGAGATTTATTTACGTCCTTCTTGAAATCCTCTAATAGCATCATGAGAAGTGATTTTAAATCCAGATCTTGCCTTTCGGGTATATTGGGGTGTCCAGGACTTGCTGCTGTTGGAGAGTTGGGTTCGGATGATGCCATATTGCCTTGATTTCTGTTAGTAACGTTCCTATGATTGCCTTTTGCCATCTGCTTATCTCTTTTGTTAGTTTGTCTTGCTGTCACTGGCTATTGCTTGGACCTCCTGTGAGCCTGCAAGGCTATTTCTGCCCCCTCTGAATATCCGGGTTCCCCTGGCACCGATTGCTGAAAGGCTGCCCTGCTCCTGAGTTACTTTGGAGCCCTGATGTGCCTTGCTCCAAGTGATGCTATACTTGGGGAATCCCTGTGTACCTGGAGATTCAGTGTAGTCAATCCCTGGAGCAGAGGTGGCTAAGGGGAGGCTTGTGCGCTTTCTCCCAGTGTGGGTTCCTCTGCAGGGCAGATGTCCCACAGCAGAACTGGCGCGTAGATGACCACAGAACTGCCCCACAGTTGGGCGCAGATGGAAGCCTAGCAGGCTGTGTCCCAAGTGATGTTATACTTGGGGAATCCCTGCATACCTGGAGACTCAGTGTAGTCAGTCCCCGGAGCAGAAGTTGTTAAGGGGAGGCTGGTGTTCTCTCTGCCAGCGCGGGTCCCTCTGCAGGGCATACGTCCCACAGCAGTGCTGGCATGTAGATGACCACAGAACTGCCCAGCTCTTGAGTGCAGAGAGCACACCAGCTGGCTGTGTCCCAAGCGATGTTATGCTTGGTTATCCCTGCACCTGGAGGTCCCAACTGCTCTGTTGCCAGATCAAAGATGGAGGAGTGCACTGTGCACCCTCTCGGTGCAGATCACTCTGCAGGGCAGATGTCCCACAGCAGAGCTGTTGTCCAGATGATCACAGAGCTGCCCCGCTCTTGGGAGCAGACGGAAGCCTAGCAGGCTGTGTCCTAAGCGATTTTATACTTGGGGAATCCCTGCGTACCTGGAGGCTCAATGTAGTCAATCATGGAGCAGAGGACGCTAAGGGGAGGCTGGTGTGCTCTCTCCCGGCACGGGTCCCTCTGTAGGGCAGATGTCCCACAGCAGAGCTGGCATGTAGGTGACCACAGAACTGTCCAGCTCTTGGGTGCAGGGAGCACACCAGCTGGCTGTGTCCCAATCGATGTTATGCTCGGTTAATCCTGCACCTGGAGGTCCCAACTCTGTTTTTTTTTAAACCCATTAGCATTCAAATTAGAAACTTATACTTTCTCTTGAAAAGCCCCTCATTTCTTCCTTCTGTCCCTAAAGATTAAGTACTTGTCATTGTTGAGTTCAATCTTCGAAAAGAAAACATTCTTTTCAATGTTGAGCATTAAAAATGGTCTGCTGGAGGAGATGGAAAATGAGTTAAGTGTGAGGGAAAACTTGCATTTTCTCAAAGGTCTCGTTTCAAATCAGAGTTCGAATTAAACAGCAGCTGATTCATAGGCTGATTATTTATTTGAGTAATAATATTTGCTTACTCACAAAAATACTACTTCATAAAGATAATTGAATGTGGTAAGAGTTAGGAAAAATTAACTAAAATATTTCATTTAATATTGTACTCTCTTGTTTATTTATTTATTTCAATTAATATGTTTATTTTTAAATGCTATTAAGTTTCACTAGTGTAGCTGATGGAAATACATAACAAATCACATAATTATATTTTAAATCACAGTAGGGAGAGGTATTTGGTCTAATTTCTTTCATGAAATGATTTAAAATGCTGAGAATAATAGGTTACTTTAAATATCAAATTTATCATGTTGAAGAGTTGAAATGATTAAAAGGAATTTTAATCACACAATTCAGGGAGGATGGCAAAATGGCAAGTACCTCTTTCATATTATCTTTTTTCCTGAGGATTTTAACTAGGAAGTGCTAGCAAGTAAGTGTGTTCATATGCATGTATAACTGTATGGACTGATGGGTATTTCAAAGAATGAGAAGACAGGAAATGAAGCCCAGATGCTAACATACAAAGGTGTCTGACTGAAATATATTCTTTAGACTTTGATCCCTAAGAACCAGGGTGAATTGGACGTGCATCCACCATAGTGCCCTGTGATGTCGTGGTTCTTCCTCTTTGTCTCCAACTGTGTCTCCTCATACCTGATGAAGTGTGAATGGAAACAGTGGTTCTCCCTAGGTCTCTATAACATATTAGAACATATCCTTTGCTTTTATTTCAGAAGCTTCCAAATTTCAAGCATTTGCTCTCCGTTTTTCTCTCTGTCTCTCTCTGTCCCTCTCTAGACTGAATCAGAATATTCTGGCATTCAGAGACCTAAGGTGTTGACTCACTGATTATAGCATTTATAAACATGAAATAGGTAAGATATTTAAGGATGTATATTGCTGTTTACTGAAATTGTTGTGGTTTAAATTAGAAATTTCCCATTTTTTTGTGTGTGTGTCTTTGAACACTTGGTCTCCAGATGTTCATCCTACCTTGGGAGGTATAGGGACCTCCTGGACATGGCATCTAGCTGACAGCTATAGGTCTAGTGAGGAAATACCTTTGAGGCCTGACTGGGCTTTCTTCTTTGTGAACATTGAGCCTGTAATTCTGCCAGCCCTCCCTGGTACTGAATGAGGTGTTGCAGTGTGGATGATTCCCTGTGAACCATGCTTTGAATGTGTGCCTTCTGCTAGGTAGATGACTAGAGTGACAAGAAAATCTTTAGTACACATGTGTAAAGAGAAATGTTGTAATTAAAGTGAACAAACCTATTCTCTGTGTTATAAAAGAGAATAACAATCTGACAACAAATTCTTAGGATTTAACCCACTTAAAAAGATAATATCTTGACTAAAAGTTTGTCTAGGTCTCTATTACAACAGACATTGTTTCACTTCAAAAAATTTATTATTATTATTTTTTATTTACAGTCCAATAGTTACCCCCTTTCTTGTCCGGCCTCACACCGTTCCTCTTCCCATTCCTCCTCAACAATGTCTCCAAGAGGATGTCCCCCTCCCACCAGGCCTTCCCAATCTCTGGGATGTGCAAGTACACACACACACACACACACACACACACACACACACACACACACTTTGTTTATTTAATTTCTTAACCTATAAAAATTTGACATTGGGGAAAAATATGATATCAGCTTATTGGGGTTATTATTTTGTACTGATTCTGATTCAAGAGACCCAAAATCCTCTTTCTGGTTCATTGGTCATAATAGGAATTTTAGAGACAGACGACAAATGATATTTTGCACAACTGTGTCTTACACTGGTATAAGTGGGCAAGCCCACTAATTTTGTATTTATATTTTCAGTTCTAGCATGCAAATCTGAAATAGGCATCTGCAGTACCTAATTACCTCATCACTCAGATTTCATGATGTTAAGAGTGAGCCTGTTTGTACCTAAGTGTGCAAAAGGCCAGGGAGAAGCCACTTGGATTACTTAAATAAACACATATTTAAACCAAAAGAAGTAATATAACATTTGTGGGATGGGGTAAAAAGATTAATGCCACCAATAAAACTTAAATGATGTATTGCCAGCATGAAAGATGATGTACCACATCTGCATTCAATTTTCATACTTTATTTTTACACATTTAAGAAAATATAAAGAATGGTATATAAAAGGTTATTCTAACTTCAGCTGTGTTGTACTCGATGTGCTTTCATTGGTTAAGATTATTTAGATATCTATAGGCACCTAGAATTCATCCCTTGATACTTTCAATACAATACAAAAAAATAAGGAGTGGCAAGATAGGACATAGGAAACTTTAAGATTGAAAAAAAATGGACAAGTGCAAACTTTGATATTACACTTATTTGTAGCTCCCTAGAGAAAGATGGGGCAATGAATTAGTGATGGTAATCTGAGTGAAGACAGGAAATATTAGTGATGGTCTAGTGGTCTGTTTTTGGAAGAGAGTAAATATATTTCTAAGCATTTTAATAAAGGACCACAAAAGCAATTAAGTGGAAAGCACACTTGATGGACCCAGAGGTCTTTCATAAATATTGGTGCCATGGTCTCTGTTTTCAGCTCATTCTTATAATAAAGAAACAACTCAAATGACTAACAATCATTCAGCTTTGTAGGTAAATACAGAATAGCTTAGTGATGTTATTTAGAAACCTAAAGAGAGAATTTTGCTTTTCATCCTAGCAAAACAGATTTTGTTTCTTATTATAATAAACAAAGAAGAAAAACCCATGCTTATTTATTTTTAATTGTTAATCACCCTTAAATTTGAGCATCTGTTTATTTCAATCTGTGAAATCATGAATTTTTAAAATTAAAAAACATGACAATATAAATTATACTTGACATTAATAGAAGCTTGTTTATATATTAAGCCATTTTTAAACTATACAGACTATAGCCAGTGAAAGATATTAATGAAAGAAAAAAAGGTTGTTTCATAGTAAAATGAAGTCATATAAGTTGGTATCTGAGAGGTGAATTGTAAAAATTTATTTGTACCATGAACATTCACAGAGATTTCACATTAAGCAACCATCAACAATCTAGTTGACTTTGTCAAGTTTAAAGCTTTTAAAATTTACTAATTTTCAGCATGGGTTCTCTTCCTCTTCCTCCCTCCTTCCTTCTAATCATTTATTAAAATTTTTATGGAAACCTACTATTTCAAATTAAGATTCTTCTAACCAAAAGTCATCAAAAATATTGCTTTAGAAGTGCCTTCCTAAAAATCCTCTAAATACTCAGTTTTCAGGGTTCATAGGCCTCACTGTTGGGTAGGTCTGTTGATCAACAGAGGGCACAACCACATGGTTTTAAGAACATTACTGCCTAGCATAAGCAGAACAAGGAAAACGTAGATGTGCTAAAGTATACAGGAGAAAGTCCACAAAATATCAACTCTATACAAAAAACTATAGGCTATGAAGGAATGCTGAGAACAGACAAGTTGTCTTCCTTAAATAAAAGCATACCAACTGATTATTCAATACCAAATGGCCAGCCCTAAAAACATATATACATGTAACACTATGTAAACTATGCAGATTAAATTTATATATTTGGAAATGTGGTGTGTGTGTGTGTGTGTAACAATTATCAATGAATAATAAGGCCCCATAAATTTGAAAGAGAACAGAAGGGCTATAAGGAATGATAGAGAGGGATCAAAGAAAAGGATAAAATTATTCAATTATAATCTCAACACATTACATACCATGTGTGTTCTTTTGTGATTGGGTTACCTCACTAAGGATGATATTTTCAAGTTCTGACCATTTGCCTAGGAATTTCGTGAATTCTTTTTTTTTTTAATTGCAGAGTAGTATTCCATTGTGTAAATATACCACATCTTCTGTATCCATTCCTCCATTGAGGGACATCTGGGTTCTTTCCAGCTTCTGGCTATTATAAATAAGGCTGCTATGAACATAGTGGAGCATGTGTCCTTATTGCATGCAGGGGAAACCTCTGGGTATATGCCCAGGAGTGGTATAGCCGGATCCTCCGGGAATGTCATGCCCAGTTTTCTGAGGAACCACCAGACTGGTTTCCAGAGTGGTTGTATCAGCTTGCAATTCCACCAGCAGTGGAGGATATTCTTCAGGTGAGAACTCTTTGTTTAGCTCTTTACCCCAATCTGGGAATACCCTAGACAGAATTCGCATATCAATAGATTTCCAAGGAGATGGAAGGAGAGACCCCGGTCCTGGAAAGACTGTATGTAGGGGAATTCCAGGACAGAGAAGTGAGAGGGAGTTGAATGGGGAAAAGAAGGAGGGAAGGGGGCTTATGGGACTTTCGGGGAAGGAGGAAACGAAATGGGAAAGGGGAAATGATTTGGAATGCAAATTAAAAAAAACTTAGAAAATAAAAAAAAAGAAAAAATAATCTCAACACACAAAAGAATAAAAAATATTTTGTGTTATCCTCTATTTTCAAACATTCATGCAGAATACATTCACAAATGCTTATGTTATACTATGTGGGTCTCAGACTTACACAGATGAACAATAATATATCAAAAAATTGAAATATTTCCGTTGTCCTGTGACATACATCACAAAGAATAAATTATTGTGAATGACACTGCATAGATTTTTCTATAGAGTTTACCATGTAGTGTGACCTAAAATTAACATGTTCCCTAGGACAAACCCACACCTGAGTTATGTATGCTTTTCCTGTTCTGTAACCACCGTGGGATATATATATAATGATGCATATTGCATTCAGAAAACTTTGCAACTGAATGACAAAATTACTTATTCATTTAGGAGCTGAACCTTATAGCTAAACTTGTGATGGTGAAAATGACATTCAATCAAACGTTTCCAAGTACTCTGCATAATGGAAACACATGCTTTTGCAATCCAGGATCTGTCTCCATAATGACCTTTCTAGTTTAAAAGTCATTTTCATTATACAGTAATTTTGCTATCGTATTTCTCAACTCCTCTTGAGATCTGTCCTTTGTTAGACAATTGGGTGGCTGTTTCACACAACGGAATATGTATCTTACAGCAGAAATGTTTACAGTTGCTACAGTGGATTCCTTTTCAAGGGAATGCAAACATTCTTAATGCAGTTTGATAACAATATTACTTGATTTTCATTTTTCACTGGCATAGTGATTTATTCCTAAGAAGAGAACTTGAATGTTTTGCTACAATTTTTCCAAATAATGAGTTAAAGATGTCAATGCTACTGATTTTCTTCATTTTTTATTTTGCTTTATTTTTCTAAATATGATACACAATTATTTAAAACTAAAACATAATGAATTTTTTTAAAAATTGGTATTGAAATGGCAATAAGTGGAGAAGCTAAACTAATTTCTGATATAATTTGTGGTATTACAAGTTTATGTTTATAAATTAATTTATAAACAGGGAAGTTTAGTTTCCAACAGTTGTTTTTCCTTTTATCTCACACATTTTGAATACATGTGAGGATTTATGTGCTTATAAATAAATCCCAAGTATTTATGTTCTCAAGCCATTTTGTTGGCCTCATATGAATTTTGGAAATGCCTGTTATGTCTAATTCATAGAAATTTCCAATACTTCATCAGCAAAATGACTTTGGAAGAAACTTAATATATCTAGCAGAAATAAATTCCTCAATTGCCTTCTGATATGAATATTATATATTATTAATTCAAGACTCTCAGTTTCCCAGCATTTCTAACAATCTTCTTTTTTAAATGATTTTGTGAGTTTGAGAATTCTCTTTCAAAGTAAAGTGTATGTGTAGTATATTCCTACTGCTGAAAGAATGAGCTTTAGATATGTTATAGCTCATTTATGTATATGTGATGTTGGTTTAAGATTCAATTGTGTTTACTTTTGGGTTACGATACTGCTTTCATATCCAACCAGTTTCTACCGAAATACTAAGCCCCTCTTCTTTGCCCTTTCTTTCCACACCTATCCAGAACACATCTGTATTCCTGCGCAGTTCACTGACTAGGTCTAGAGACTTGCAATTTTGATGAAATGAGGGAACTAATTAATGCCCTTGTATCATAAAATTGATTTTGTGATGGGTTGTATCTGAGGTAATGTTCATCAGAGCAATTTATAATCCCCCAAAGCACTATACAAATTGCTAAGCTTGAGATATGTGGCAAAGAAATTTTAAGCAAGGATTTAAAATAGATATCGAAAGAGGGAGCAACTGGTTCTTTCTGGATCTGGATCTGGATTTGTTTGGATTTTCCTTTCCTTTCTTCTTTTCCTTCTGTTCTTCCTGCTCTTTTGTCTAGCTCAAAACTGAGGGAGATGGATGATTGTATTTGAGCAGTGCCCAGTAGTCCTCATGTTTAGCAATAGAAACAGTAGATGCTATGAAATTTATTGTCCCTTGAGCTGAACACTTATTATTATGATTAGTTGCAAAGAGACAGACAGCAGAGAGACAGAGACAGAGAGAAGAAAACAAATATTTATAAAACTAAAAAGCGAACCTTCACTGCCACAGGCAAGCCAGTGTAACCTATGCCAATGATGAATCATATTAAGATATGAATTTCATTTAACTATTTCTTCATTTATAAATGTTGATTTTATACAAAATGTTCACCTTTCTCCCTAAACTTAGAAGTTCTAAGAACTTTGGCAATATATTCTTTAATTTGTTATGAATCAGTAATGTTTGACCAGGCACAGAAAAGACAGAGGTTGTCAGCTACACTAAGCATCATATTCCATACCTTCATTCTCAAAATCCTGCTACTTTCCTGGGACCCCTCTTTAATGGAAGCATGACTCTGCCACACATTTGAAACAATGAAGAATAAGAATAGTCCCAGTTTTGAAAATTAATTGGAAAAAAAATGGAGTCATTTTATAATAATTGATAATAATTAACAAGATTAACAAAGTATAGGACCCATCATTAAATCACAATCATAATGAATTGAAAACTTTAAACTTGGCTTAACTGGTTTCCATCTCCCATAAAGTTGATAGAAAAGGTTACTTGCAAAGGACACAAAAGTTTTTACATAAAACATCTACCAATCCTCTCAGTCAATTAAGACCCTTGACAATGCCTGAGAAGAAATGAAGACCATGGGCTTGCCAGCAGGTTTGAATGGACCATTTAAAATTACACCTGTACTTCTAGAACATGGATGAACCTTGGATATTTTGAAACAGCTCTAAATTTTAGTTATTGCTTTGAATCATGCCTTCTGCCTAGTCCAGAAGGAAACCCGTTAATTCTCAACTTCCCTAGTTCAAATGCTGTACCAGTTCTGGTGTTAAAAATATACAAAAGCTTAGTGCAAGGAGATAAGAATGGGTCAATTTGCATTCTTCTGCATGTTGACCTCCAGTTAAGCCAGCACCATTTGTTGAAAAGGCTATTTTCCACTGGATGGTTTTAGCTCCTTTGTCAAAGATCAAGTGACCATAGGAGTGTGGATTCATTTCTGGGTCTTCAATTCTGTTCCATTGATCTACATGCCTGTCACTGTACCAATACCATGCAGTTTTTAACACTATTGCTCTGTAGTACAGCTTGAGGTCCGGGATACTGATTCCCCCAGAGGTTCTTTTACTCTTGAGAATAGTTTTAGCTATTCTGGGTTTTCTGTTATTCCAGATGATTTTTTGAATTGCTCTTTCTAACTCTATGAAGAATTGAGTTGGGATTTTGATGGGGATTGCATTGAATCTGTATATTGCTTTTGGCAAGATGGTCATTTTTACTATATTAATCCTGCTAATCCATGAGCATGGCAGATTTTTCCATCCTCTGAGGTCTTCTTCAATTTCTTTCTTCAGAGACTTGAAGTTCTTGTCATACAGATCTTTCACTTGTTTGCTTAGAGTCACGCCAAGATACTTTATATGGTTTGTGGCTATCGTGAAGGGTATCATTTCTCTTACTTCTTTCTCAGTCTGCTTATCCTTTGAGTATAGGAAGGCTTCTGACTTGCTTGAGTTGATTTTATATCCGGCCACTTTGCTGAAGTCGTTTATCAGCTGTAGGAGTTCTCTGGTGGAGTTCTTTGGGTCGCTTAAGTATACTATCATATCGTCTGCAAATAGTGATAGTTTGACTTCTTCCTTTCCAATTTGTATCCCTTTGACCTTTTTTGTTGTCTAATTGCTCTAGCTAGAACTTCAAGTACTATATTGAAAAGATATGGAGAGAGAGGGCAGCCTTGTCTAGTCCCTGATTTTAGTGGGATTGCTTCAAATTTCTCTCCATTTAGATTGATGCTGGCTACCGGTCTGCTGTAAATTGCTTTGACTGTGTTTAAATATGGGCCTCGAATTCCTGATCTTTCCACGACCTTTAGCATGAAAGGATGCTGAATTTTGTCAAATGCTTTCTCAGCATCCAATGAGATCACCATGTGGTTTTTTTCTTTGAGATTGTTTATATAGTGGATTACATTGATGGATTTCCTTATTTTGAACCATCCCTGCATCCCTGGGATGAAGCCTACTTGATTGTAGTGAATGATCGTTTTGATGTGTTCTTGGATTTGGTTGGCAAGAATTTTTGAGTATTTTTGCATCGATATTCATGAGAGAGATTGGCCTGAGATTCTCTTTCTTTGTCAGATTTTTGTGTGCTTTTGGTATTAGCGTAATTGTGGCTTCACTAAGCTCAATTCCAAGTGGATCAAGGACCTCCACATAAAACCAGATACACTGAAACTAATAGAAAGGACACTAGGGAAGAACCTTGAACATATGGGCACAGGGGAGAGTTTCCTGAATAGAACTCCAATAGCTTATGCTCTAAGATCAAGAATTGACAAATGGGATCTCATTAAATTACAAAGTTTTTGCAAGGCAAAAGACACTGTCAAAAAGATTAAGCGGCAACCAACTAACTGGGAAATGATCTTTACCAACCCTACATCCCACAGAGGGCTAATATCCAATATATACAAAGAACTCAAGAAGTTAAACTCCAGAGAGGCAAGTAACCCTATTAAAAATGGGGTACAGAGCTAAACAAAGAGTCCTCACCTGAAGAATATCTAATGGCTGAGAAGCACCTAAAGAGATGTTCATCATCCTTAGTCATTAGGGAATTGCAAATCAAAACAACCCTGAGATTCCATCTCTCACCAGTCAGAATGGCTAAGATCAAAAACACAAGAGACAGCAGTTGTTGGCGAGAATGTGAAGAAAGAAGAACACTCCTCCACTGCTGGTGGGATTGCAAGCTTGTACAACCACTCTGGAAAGCAGTCTGGCGGTTCCTCTGAAATCTGGGCTTGACACTCCCGGAGGATCCGGCTATACCACTCCTGGGCATATAGCCAGAGGCTTTACCTGCATGCAATAAGGACACATGCTCCTCTATGTTGATAGCAGCCTTATTTATAATAGCCAGAAGCTGGAAAGAACCCAGATGTCCCTCAACGGAGGAATGGATTCAGAAAATGTGGTATATTTACACAATGGAATACTACTCTGCAATTAAAAAAAAAAAAGAATTCACGAAATTCCTAGGCAAATGGTCAGAACTTGAAAATATCATCCTTAGTGAGGTAACCCAATCACAAAAGAACACACATGGTATGCAGTCACTGATAAGGGGATATTAACCCAGAATCTTGGAATACCCTGTACACAATTCACATATCAATAGATTTCTAAGAAGATGGAAGGAAAGACCCCTGGTCCTGGAAAGACTGGATGTAGGGGAATACCAGGACAGAGAAGCGAGAGGGGGTTGAATGGGAAAAGAGGGAGAGAAGGGGGCTTATGGGACTTTCAGGGAGGGAGGAAACAGGAAAGGGGAAATGATTTTGAATGTAAATAAAAAAAAAACTTAGAAAATAAAATTAAAAAAAGAGAACAAAATGCATAAAAAATATACAAACCAGATAGGAACACTTATGGGACAGAGTTGTGACTGTGGAATGGCCTCCTTCTCCCTCATTTTATGCCCTGTCTTCCTGCTGTAGGTGGGCTCTATATGATCCCTCTCCCTACTGCCTGGCTTGTCATCTAAGGTTACTCCCTTTGAGTCCTGAGATTCTCTCACCTCCCAGGTCCCTGGTGTATTCTGGAGGGTACCACCGATATTGCCTCTTTTCATTCTTTCTGCTGGCAGTCAGGGCTTTAGTATTTTTCCCTCATCCAATAACGGATCAGGTTCCCCTCTCTCCATGACTCCCCCCACCCAACTCCACTTTCCCTCCCAGAACCTTCCCTCCCTCCCCACTTGAGATTGCTTTCTTCTCCCTCCCAAGTGGGAATGAGGCATCCTCATTTGGGCACTTCAGCTTGTTGACTATTTTGAGTTCTGTGGACTGTATCTTGGGTATTCTGTGCTTTTTTTTTGGATTAATATCCACATATTAGTGAGTACATATGATGCATGTCCTTTTGGATCTGAGTTACCTTGCTCAGGATGATATTTTCTAGTTCCATCCATTTGCCTGCAAAACTCAGTATGTACTCATTCTTAATAGCTTAATTTCCATTGTGTAAATGAACCACATTTTCTGTACATTCTTCTGTTGTGGGATTTCTGTTCTAGGTTGTTTCCAGCTTCTGGCTATCAAAAATAAGGCTGCTATGAACATAGTAGAACACATGCCCCTGTGGCAAGATCGGACATCTTTTGAGTTTGTTCCCAAGAGTGGTATAGCTGGGGTCTTCAGGTAGATCTATTTCCAATTTTCTGAGGAACCTCAGATTGATTTCCAGAGTGGTTGTATCAGTTTGCAATCCCACCAGCAATGAAGGAGGGAGTGTTCCTCTTTCTCCACATCCATTCCAACATGTGTTGTCACCAGAGGTTTTGATCTTAGCCATTCTGATTGGTGTAAGGTGGTATCTCAGGGTTGTTTTGATTTGCATTTCTCTGATCACTAAGGACTTTGAACATATTTTTAGGTGCTTGCAGTCATTTGAGATTCCTCAACTGTGAAATCTCAGTTTAGTTCTATACCCCATTTTTTGATTGGGTTGTTTGGATTTTTTGGTGATTAGCTTCTTGAGTTGTTTATATATTTTGGATATTATCCCTCTATTGGATGTGGGGTTAGTGAAGATATTTTCCCAATCTGGGGGTTGCCTATTTGTTTTGTTATGTCCTTTGCCTTACAGAAGCTTTCCAGTTTATTAATTCTTGATCTTAGAGCATGAGCCATTGGGATTCTGTTAGGAAATTTCCCCCTTGCCAAAGACCCATAAGTGTTCCTGTCTGAAAGAATTACAAGGATGGAAATGGAGAGGAGCCTGAGGAAAAGAAGGTCCAGCGACAGGCCCAAAGTGGGATCCAGCTCAAGGGGAGGTCTGAAGACCTGAAATTATTACTGAGGCTGTGGAGCACTCACAAAAAGGGACCTGGCATGACTGTTCTCCAGAAGACCCAATAGGTAGCTGAAAGTGTCAGATGCAGATATTTGGACCCAACAAATGGACAGAAGCTGCTGACACCTGTTGTTGAACTAGGGAAGCCTGAAAGAAGCTGAGGAGAATGGTGACCATGTAGGAGGACCAGCAGTCTCAATTAATCTGGACACACGAGATATCTCAAACACTGGACAGCATATACCTGCTGATATGAGGCCCCCAACACACATACAGTAGGGGACTTTCCAGGTCTGTATTCATTAAGAGATGATGTACCTAACCCTCAAGAGACTGGAGGCCCTAGGGCATGTAGAGGTTAGGTGAGGTAGGGGGTGGGGACATCTATGTGGAGACAGGGGGTGGGGAGGTATAGGATATGGAACAGTTAGATGGTGGATGGTAGGGGGGATAAATTGTGGAGTGTAAATAAATAAATAAATTAAAGAAAATATACACAAGCATCCACACTTTGGCTTTCCTTCTTATTACACTTCATATGGTCTGTGAGTTGTATCATGGGTATTCTGAGCTTTTAGTCTAATATCTACCTATCAGGGAGTACATACCACAAATGTCCTTTGGGGTCTGAGTTACCTCACTCAGGATAATTTCTAGTTCCATCCATTAGCCTGCAACATTCATGATGTCCTCATTTTTAATAGCTGAATAGTATTCCATTATGTAAATGTACCACATTTTCTGTATCCATTCTTCTGTGGTGGTACATCTGGGTTATTTCCAGCTTCTGGCTATTATAAATGAACACAGTGGAGCATGTGTCCTTGAGATATGGTGGGCCATCTTTTGGGTATATGCCCAGGAGTGGTATAACTGAGTCTTCATGTAAAACTATTTCCAAATTTCTGAGGAACCTTCTGATTGATTTCCAAAGTGATTGTACCAGCTTGCAAAAACACCAGCAATAGAGGAATGTTCCTCTTTCTCGACATTCTCACCAGCTTCTGCTCTTGCCTGACTTTTTGATCTTAGTCTTTCTGATTTGTGTAATGTGGAATCACTGAGGTTTTTTTTTTTTTTTTTTTTTTATTTCCCTGATGACTAAGGATGTTGAACATTTCTTTAGGTGCTATTGACCATTTGTGATTCCTCAGGTGAGAATTATCTGTTTAGCCCTGTATTCCATTTTTAATTGGGTTATTTAGTTTTCTGGAGTCCAACTTCTTGAGTCCTTTTTATATATGTGATTTTAGCCCTCTATTGAATTTAGGATTAGTAAAGATCTTTTCCCAATCTGAAGGTTGTCATTTTGTCCTACTGACAGTGTCCTTTGCCTTACAGAAGCATTTCAGGTTCATGAGGTCCCATTTATCAATTGATTTTAGAGCTTGAACCATTGGTATTTTATTTAGGAAATTTTCTCCTGCAGTCATGTTTTCATGGCTCTTTCCAACTTTCTCTGCTCTTAGATTTATTTTATCACAATTTAAGGAGGTCCTTGATCTACTTGGACTTGAACTCCCTACAAGTTTATATACATGCATCATTTTCTATTCTTCTACATACAGAACTCCAGTTAGACCAGCAGTATTTAGTTTAATATGCTTTCCATATTTCACTCTATGGTTTCAGCTTCTTTCTCAAAGATCAAGTGTCCATAAGTATGTGGGTTTATTTCTGGATCAATTCTATTACATTGATTGACCTGTTTCTGTACCAATACCAAGAGGTTTTGTTTTGTTTTGTTTTTAAATCACTATTGCTCTGTATTACAGCTTGAGGTCAGATATGGTGATTTTACCAGAAGTTCTTTATTGTTGTGAATTGTTTTTTCTATCCTTTTTTGTTGTTGTTGTTATTCCATATAAAATTGAGAATTCCTCTTTCTATATTCCTGAAGAATTGAGTTGGGATTCTGATGGGGATTGCATTTAATCTTAAGATTGCTTTTAGTAAAATGGCCATTTTTACTATGTTAATCCTACCAATCCGTTAGCATGGGACATATTTCCATCTTCTGAGGTCTTTTTTGATTTTTCTTCAGGGACTTGAGGGTCTTGACATGAAGATCTTTCACTAGTTTGGTTAGAGTTATATCATGTTATTTAATATAATTTGTTACTATTTTCAAGGATTTTGTTTCCCTAATTTCTTTTTCGACCCATGTATCCTTTGTGTAGAGAAATGCTACTGATTTGTTTAAGTTAATTTTATATACAACCACTTTGCTGAAGTTGTTTTTCAGGTATAGGAGTTCTCAGGTAGATCTTTTGGGTTGCTTATGTATATCATCTGCAAATAGTGATATCTTGACTTCCTCTTTTCTAATTCATATCCCTTTGATCTCCTTTTATTGTCTAATTGCTCTAGCTAGAACTTCAGTACTAAATTTAACAGATATGGAGAGAGTGGGTATCTGTGTCTCATCCCTGATTTTAGTGGGATTACTTCAAGTTCCATTCCATTTAACATGATGTTTTTTGTTGGTTTGCTGCATATTTCCTTTATTATGTTATGTATGTGCCTTGAATGGCTGATATTTCTAAGAGTTTTAACATGAATGGATGTTGTATATGTCAAAAGCTTTTTCAACATCTATTGAGATGATTACGTGAGTTTTTTCCTTGAGTTTGTTTATATAGTGGATTAAGTTGACCTGGGTGGGAGAGGGGAGGGGAGGGAATAAAGGGAGCAGGATCATCTATGGGGGGGAGAAAGGAGAGAACCCCAGAGGGCCAGGAGAATGGATAAATATATGAAACTGTGTGTGGTGGGGAATTGGAGGAGCCACTAGAAAGTCCCAGACAACAGGGTTGTGAGAGGCCCCCAGGAATCAATGTAAATGATATTAGTCAAAATGCTCAACAGTGGGGAGATGAACCTGAAGAAACCACCTCCAAAGATAGACATGGACCCCAGTTGAATGATAGGACCACCGACCCATTTGAAAAATTTTAACCCAGATTGTTCCTGTCTAAGGAAATGCAGAGACAAAAAATGAAACAGAAACTAAAGAAAAAGACAATCATAGACCACCCCACCTTGGAACCTGTTCCATGTGCAGACACCAAACTCCAGCATAATTGCTGATACCAAGATGTGCTGGCAGACAGAAGACTGGCATTTCTGTCCAATGAGAGACTCTGCAAGTACCTGACTAAGATAGACTCAGAAACTCACAGTCAACCGTTGAACTGAGGCTGGAGACCACAATGGAAGAGTTAGGGGAAGAACTGAAAGAGCTAAAGGGGATTGTAACCCATAGGAAAAATAACAGTATCAACTAACCAGACTCCTCAGAGCTTCCTGGAACTAAGCCACCAACCAAAGAGCATAGATGGCTCTGTGGCTCCAGTTACATATGTAGCAGAGGACTGCCTTTTATGACCTCAGTGGGAGGGGAGGCAGTTGGTCCTATGTTGGTTTGATGCCCTGGAGAAGAGAAATGCTAGAGGGGTGAGAAGGGTGTTGGTGGGTTGCCATGGACCATCCCAGTGGGGTATGGGGGTCCCTGGGATGAGTGTCCTCAAAGTCTAGGTAGGTTAGGTTTCAGTGGTGACAAACAGAAGCAAACACAGAGGCAATTTGAATCTGAGTGTATTTTGCAGCACTCAAGTGGGGATTTTATACATTAAAAACCAAACATTACAACTCTTAGAAACCATATCCAGTGAAACAATCATGAATACCAACAAAAATCATTTTGCACAGTAAAATACAAAAATCATCCGAGCATTATAACTCTGAAACTACATGTTCAGTGCATCATAAAAAGAACTGGTAACATCATTATTAATAATATAAATCATCAAAATATAACAATTCTAAAAGAATGTATTCAATAGAGTGGTTGTCCAAGGCTAGTGACATATTCCTAAGAACAGGTTAATAAATCTTTATGGTCAGTGCTCTTAACCATTGAGCTAACTTTCCAGCCCCATATGGTTAATTATAATTTAATATCTAATGCCTGATTTTTTATAAATCTTCAATGAATAAATTTAAACTATTTTAATTCTTTTTAATCAAGGCTTTCTTTACCATATACCAATATCTACCTCTGATGACACATGTGTAGTCATATGACATTTTATTGTTGGGAAAGTTTTTAATCTATCATAATAATTTTGTATATTATTTGAAAAGTAAAGTGTTGTTTTCCCTGGAGATAAAGTCATGTTAGTGACGCCCATCTCTAGGGATGGTTTTGTATCCATTATTCTTGTTTAAGATCATGGTCTAGGCTACCAGGAACCTGTAGGTAAGCAAAGGAATGAAAGAGAACAAAACAGAAAAGTTACCATGAGAACTACGGCTCAATATGTTTGCTCCAGCCAAGAGTTCCACAACTGGTTCCAGGAGACCTTATTCTTTTGAAGTCTAATGCCTCAGTCTGTGGAACTTATCATACAGATTCTTCTGGGGTCAGTGTGGCAGTGGGAGGGTGGGCAAGCATCCTCTTAGATGCAAAGGGGAGGAAGGATGGGGTAGGGGGTTTGTGGAGGGGAACTAGGAAAGGGGACAGCATTTGAAATGTAAATAAATAAAATAATTTTTAAAAAGATACATAAGTACTCACAACAATAGTGCATGTTTCTATTACAAAGTCTGACCTTTTGTTTGAATATTTAAAGTTCTTCTTTGGTCCACCTGTGGTTAATCACAAGGAATTGGCAAAGAACACAATAAGAATTTGTTTAACTTTGTAGGGAGTAGATGTTCATTGCTTTCCAGCATGTAGTAATGGATTGATACATGAAGTGTATGGATTAAAACCTTTGTCATTTTAGTGTCATATAATGTTGTGCTTTTTAAGTTAGAGTTGTTTTGGTCAGATCAGCTATTAACATGCTAACAAGGTTCAGTAGCTTTTTTAATAGTTGAAACCTATAATTTTAAATTAATTTTATTTACTTATTTTATTTATTTTTAATTAAAAATGCAATTATATCATCCATTTCTACTTTTGCTAGCCTCTATTTTGCCGCTTCTAGCTCCTATTCAAGTTCAAGAAACTCATGGCATCTGTTTCTTTATTCATTATTGTTATACACACACACATACTAACATATACACAATCACACATTCACACACACACTCACATGCATACACACACACTCAAACATACATTCATGCACACACATTTCATACATACACATACACACACACACTCATACACTCATCCTCACACACTCAAATGCACACACAGAGATACACAAACACACACACACACACTAATAAATCTAGTCCATGTATAAATACAATGTACTGAGTCTGTTTGGTATTGCTTATATATACATGATTTCAAGGATGACCGCTTGCTATTAGACTATCAAATAGGAAGCTCATCCCTGGGGGAAACTTCTTCTACTTCTCCCTATTTCAGTAATTATTATCTGTACCTCTCTATCTAGAGGTGAGGATCTGGGAGATTCCTTAGTCTTTTTTTCCAATATATATATTTGGATTAGTTATAATATTGGAAAAATTGAAGCTATTGATACAGGAAGTGACACATCTTGACATAAAATGACATTTAAACGTTCTAAGTTTAGTCTCTCAAAAATATTTATGTTAACAATAAAATAATCCTGTCTTTCCGTAAAGCCAAATCGTGCCCTGGGGTGCAAACTTACTTTACTGAAGTACAGAAATAAGCAAAGAACTCTATTGTCTGCCATTGATGATCTTGAATATTCAGGATACTATCAGTGCAATTAATGCAAAGACATATCTAACACCTCACAATTTCCTCACATCCTTTCTTTCATAGAAGCGATAAGAGCATTTAACATGCACTCAACTCTCCATTTTCACTGCAATGTTTCCTACAGTAGTGGAGAGGGAATCATCCAACAGATGAATTAAATAAAAATCAATATACAAACAATGGGATTTTAATCTGTCTAGAGAAAGAAGGAAACACTTCAACTTGTTGCTGATGGGTTATAAAACACATAGGACTAAAATGGCACTAAATTCTAATGGAGAGACATAGGTGGGGACACAAGTTAGGAAACAAATTCTTAGTCCTGTTTTTAATTCATTAAGCCTGTCATTGAAGTAGTCTTTCAAACATCCAGATAGAAATGTCAAGAACTTTGTGTTATGATTTAGATACAAAATGTCTCCCAAGAGATGCATGTTTATGGTGCTTAGTTACCCACTAATAAGTTTCAAGGATGTATATGAATCCAAAAGAATTTGATCTAGAGAGTGGCCTAATGCCTGAAAGAATTCTCAGTATGATGGCATTATTTCTGTATGGGCTGGATAAAGGATATGAGATGTTTCCTAAATGACTTACCTTGTCCAGGGCCTTGTTCTCTCTTCCTGCCCAACACAAGGTGAACAGTTCCTTAACATCAAATTTTTAAAATTATAAAAATAAAGAATTTCTGCAATAAAAAATATGTTATAGAGGAAACTCAAAGTAGGTCATGGAAATAAAATTCACAATCTTCTGCTGAGATTATTTTGTTTTGTTTTATTTTCTTCAAGAATATCAGTTTTCCAAGATCTTTAACACTAAGCTCTTTCAAATGACTTTACGAGGCTGAGGTTGTTCTAGCAAGGTAACAAGCGTTACAATTATGTAGGATGTAGTGTTCAAGATCACCATTGGCCTTTATAAAATTCACTGCAACCAATTCTGGACTATAATGTTTTGTAGCAGACAGTTACAATTTTGTTATAACTTGAAATACAATGTAACTTCACATTAACCATTTGAGAAAATGAAATACTTTTCACATGTAAACATTTGCTGCATGTATGCCATTTAATTAGAATATGTACATTGTGTATGAAAATTTATTCATAATTTTGTTTTCCTTTCTACTATCCTTTTTAATGGAAATGATCATTTGAAATGGAGCTATAATGAAAGGTTATTAAAATTTATAGAAATGTAAGCTATATGAAAGTTAGAATTTTTTTTTAAATTTTATTTTCTAAGTTTTTTTCTTATTTACGTTCAAAATCATTTCCCCTTTCCCATTTCCTCCCTCCCCGAAAGTCCCATAAGCCCCCTTCCCTCCCTCTTTTCCCCATTCAACCCCCTCTGCTTCTCTGTCCTGGAGTTCCCCTACATCCAGTCTTTCCAGGACCAGGGGTCTCTCCTTCCATCTTCTTAGAAATCTATTGATATGCAAATTGTGTCTAGGGTATTCTGAGATTCTGGGACCTCATTAAATTGCAAAGTTTTTGCAAGGCAAAAGACACTGTCAAAAAGACTAAGCTGCAACCAACTAACTGGGAAATGATCTTTACCAACCCTACATCCCACAGAGGGCTAATATCCAATACATACATACAAAGAAGAAGTTAAACTCCAGAGAGGCAAGTAACCCTATTAAAAAATGGGGTACAGAGCTAAACAAAGAGTTCTCACCTGAAGAATATCTAATGGCTGAGAAGCACCTAAAGAGATGTTCATCATCCTTAGTCATTAGGGAAATGCAAATCAAAATAACCCTGAGATTCCATCTCACACCAGTCAGAATGGCTAAGATCAAAAACACAGGAGACAGCAGTTGTTGGCAAGGATGTGGAGAAAGAGGAACACTCCTCCACTGCTGGTGGAATTGCAAGCTGGTACAACCACTCTGGAAAGCAGTCTGGCGGTTCCTCAGAAAACTGGGCATGACACTCCCGGAGGATCCGGCTATACCACTCCTGGGCATATACCCAGAGGCTTTACCTGCATGCAATAAGGACACATGCTCCACTATGTTCATAGCAGCCTTATTTATAATAGCCAGAAGCTGGAAAGAACCCAGATGTCCATCAACGGAGGAATGGATTCAGAAGATGTGGTATATTTACACAATGGAAAGTTAGAATTTTAATAGAGAATATCTTAGAAAATATTCTAGTTTCCAAAATGTCCAATGTACTTAACCACTGCACATTTTTTAAATAGACAAGCAAAACATTAAATTGAATATCATTTCTGTAGAATTCTAATTGGTTTAAATACATACTTTAAATATTAGTAAGGAAATGTTTTCACCTCAAGCTTTAAGTTTTAATGAGTAAATATCCATATAGAAAAGTGAACCAGAAATTCCCTTTTATCTGAGATTTATATAAAACTTTTTAACAAAAGATATAAAATACTGAGGTTAGCAACAGGGTTTTATTCTACCTGATTTAAGAACAAAAACAGAACTCTGTAAACTAAGTTTCCACCAATATATTCATCTGAAGAGGGTAATTGGCATTATTTCAATAATTTGGAGAAAGGAAAGGAAAACATGATGACCTGCAGTATTCCTGACTGTTCAAGCCACCTTATGAAAAGGCAATGGATTAACAACTGCTCTTTTGCCAAGTGTAGAACAGTCATAACCATAGCTTTTACTTTCAGACAGAAAAAAGCATGATCAAATTCCAATTACATTCAATTAAGGATTTAAATTTTTCTGATATTCATGCTGCTGTGGAGAGCAGAGTGACGGGGGCAGGAGGTTGTGCTGTGCAGAATTGAGTATTCGTGGAAAGGTCACTGGCTGATAATCTCTAATTTGATTAGACTTGGAATGTATGTCACAGAAATCAATGTTTTCTTGGCTTCTGTGTTTAGCTGGAATAAGTCATTCTTCAGGGACCTCAGTCTTGGAAGAAGGGTGGTACACAGATTATGTATACACTTCTGAGCACAAAGCCAGCAAGATATTAACAAGGATTCACTATCAAAATAAGCAGGGCTTGCAATTCTTATGGCTCAGTGATTTGGGAGGCAAAGGAGGAACAAATTAATATCTGTGACTGTTGAGCTGAAGGACCGCCAATTTGATCAATACCCGTGGGGAAGATAAAACCAGGATTTTGCCGCTTTGCACAGTCTTCTAAGTACAATCTAGTCAAATTAGGATAAATGCGCATAGGGGTTTATACATGATATTGCTACAACTGGATGTAGAACTAGGAATAAAGAAGAACAACTGGATTAAACAAAGGATAAAATGAATACAATGAATACAAAACACATGATATAAACCTATGTCAGAATAGAATTAAGTTACATAGAGAGTGATAAAATATGATATTTATTGTTATAATTTTAACTAGTCTTTTGCATGTGAGCATGTATGATGCATATGTGTGAATGCTTCTGTGCATATGTGTATGGGCACATACGTGTATGCATGTGGAGGTCAGGGAAGAACCTCAGTATAGGCTTTCACCTGCCACTTATTTGATACAGTAATACTTATTTATGAGCTGCATATACCAGAAGTTGCTGGTCTGTGAGTTGCCAGACAATTTCTTACGTCCATCTCCAGTCTTACTGTAGGTGTGCTCAGAGTATGAATATGTTACCAACTCTATGCATTCCAGCTCAGGTCTGTATGCTTGGGTGGCAAGCACTTTATCCCCAGAACTAGTTCTCCAGCTGAAATATAATTTAAAAACAACTCACTCTTCCAATCTCTACTATATGTTAAAGCTTAAGTTTTTTTTAATAACTGAGACTGCTTTGTTTACAAGATTTATTATCAGAATTGTGATTTGTGATATTATTTTAATTCTCACTTAAAAAATTCATGATGCAAAGAAGTAAGTAAGTATTTTTAGATGAATTCAAGGGGGTGTAGTAGTTGAGTTCTGAGCCTCTGAATGATTAAACATGTATTGAATACATGTATATATGAAGTCTATAAAATAATAAATTCTCTTTAGGTTGCTTCTGGCTATTGGTCAGTTTCTTTGTGGGTACTTTTATCTGCTTCCTTTTAACCTTATATTTGAGTCTTTCTTTAAAAAAAAAACTGTAACTGCAAGAACTTCTAATTCTTTGGAGACAATATTTGGAAGTTCTTCAAAGCACTTTCTACAGCATTTGGGGAAAATAACTGAAGTTAAGCAGGATATGAAGTGGAAACTCTCTAAGTTTCCCCTCAGTTCATTTCACTGGAATTCAATTCTGAATAGCCCCAGAGTGTGATTACATAGTTCAGAGCCCCAGGCAAAGCACACATTTCTCAGAATAGCCTTCAGAACTGGTTGCAACCTTTTATGTAGAAATGTGAAATTCTAGGGAGATACAATGTATTATATAATTATTTTATTTAAAATGTAATGCTGTGCCCTCATGGAGTGTTCAAGTCATTCTTGAAGTGACTGACATCAATCTTTATTCTGCATGGAGTTTATTAACATAACAGGGATCATCACAAATGCCATTGCATCATCTAGGCATAATAAGTCATTACTTTGAAGGTATTATTATGGTGATGTTTATCCGTGAAATGAAATGACTAGAATATACACATCAGCCAGAAAGATAATCCAATGTTCTTAATCACAGGAATGTTAAGAAGATAGAGCTCTTCAAATTATTACTCCTCACTATGAAAACTAAGTGAAAATTAACTTAAAACTATCACTTTATCAAAATTATATAAAATTATCTACTTATAATGTACATACATGTACATTTTTATTATATGCAACAAATGTCTCTTTGCTCAAAAATTCTAGAGTTTATTTTTGGAAGGACTATGGACCACAGAAAATCCTGCATATAGTAAAAATATATGATCCAGTATCTGAAAATAGATTCACATATGTCTAATTATATATGTATATATTATGTATATATATATATTTATATATATGGATAATTTATGATTTTTCCATTTACAGTATTAGGAATACTAGTTCTGTAATAGTCTAAGAAAGTTAGCCAAGAATTCAATCACAGACCATCATCTCTGGCCCACCAATTTTTTTGAACACATTAAAAATAATATATTTAACATTGTTAATTAAATAATAGCAACTATAAATATTATTCTTGTTTCTCATTGGATTTTATTTTACTTCTTTGGTTCTTTTTCAACTGAAAAGGGAAATAATATATGTAGTGGATAATAATTAATAAAGAGTACCGCCCCACTGGGCCTCTGCACCACTCCTTCCAAGTACCCAGTAAAGCATGACTCTTAAACTTGAATAGTTAACCAAATATATTTATGTATAAGAAACTCTCAGTTTCATAATGCCAATTTACAATGATAAAGTCTCATCCCAATATTTCTAACCTCTCCAAAACACCAGAAATATGTCTGAAGCCATTGGATATCTGTGTCTCCCTCTCTCTCCTTTGCTCGTTCGGTCCACGGAGCCTCCCTCCCCCCTTAGCTCCTCTTCCTCTCTCCTCTCCAATCACCGGCCTCTCACTGCCTCAATGTTAATGGATAGGAAATATCTTGCAACATTTAACTCTTTCTGTTTATTTAAAAAAATACTTTCTCTCCAAATATAAATTGAGCACAACAATTGCCATTTCATAAATTAATAAGTATAAGATAGACCTAACACCCAGTCCTCTATCAAACAGAACCTCTGTCATCTATTCTATCTTGAAAGACTGTAATAATTAACACCTGACTCATGTTTTGACTATAAATTTTATGTCATCTGAAAACCATCTCTTTAAATCTATATCAGCTTTCTCAATGCTGAATAGCTTGGGCTGGCTATGAGACTAACAGTCTTCAACCCCGTCAGTAATCTGAGAGTGACCAATAATAACTGAAAATATACTGTTTCCAACCCTTAGCCAAATGATAGAGACTTCTGAAAACCTGGACAGTCCTTCTGCTTAAACGTTGGAGCGTCAGTCTTCAGCCTTCTGGCCCAGGGTCATCTGACAGATTTAGAGAAACAGGAATTATTAAGGAGTAGCCATTCTGTTCAGCAGAAATCAAGCTGTCCCAACCTGTAGAAGTGTCCTTTTTCTGGACAGAGTTTGTCTGTAGATGAAGAGACACAATCTTTGCCTCGTGGCTGTCTCACCACAACAGAAGCAGCTCTATATATGCTCAGTTTCTTCTTTGAATCCAAGCAAGGGAAGCTGTCAAGAGCAGACTAGTCTCACCACCAAGTATAATAGTAACATTAAACATCACATTCTGTATATTTTGGAATTTTTTGAGTACCAACTATTTATGTAAAGTGATGTGAACTGCTGTCTGTAAATTACATTCAGCTGTTTCTTATTAAAATCTTGAAAACACCCTAACAATAAACTCAGAGCCTTATATTTCTATTTGGCCCTAAACTCACAGACTTAAACATCTCAGATCTGTTATAATAACAGCAAAGACTGACTGTGTCTAAGCCCTGTACCTTTAAATATTTAGTATCAATAGAAGAAATTTATACCAATGAAAACCTTGATTATGAATCAAAATGAATTCTGTACCAAATAAGAACTTATGACTTGAACTTACTAACAATTAAAAGGATTTTTACAAAATGAAATTATGGCTATATAGTCAATTCCCTGTTTCAAATCTGACCATTCCTACATTCCCTAGAAAGACAATAATAAAAACGATCCTCTCTAGCCCAAAATTCCAGGGAACTGGGTCGATGACTCTTCATAACTTCTTTAGCTGAGTATGGGCATTGAGATATTAGTAAGGGGGTCTGAAACGGTAGGGAAAATGGGGAAGTTGGTTGGTCTCTGATTTCTGTGTCTTGACTGAATCTAGCTGAAGTCCAGGACCTCAGGGGTTCAAGCAGGTCAGATCAGCATGTTTGAAGAGTAGACTCAACCTGGCTGTATTTTCGGTAATATATAAATCTCAAAACAAAATTTTAGTATCACCAAGATAGATTTTCTGTTTGATATTCTGGAGTTTAGTCCTCTGGAGGTCTTCCTCTATCATTTCTGATCCAAATACCTCTGGAAGATGTCCAGAGCCTAATCGCCCTTTCTAAAAACACAAAGACAAACTCTTTTCCCCAAATTAGCATCTCCCTGAACCAGTAACCAGAAAAACCTTCATTTTGACCTCACTCCCAGAGGAATAATAAAACCACAAAACTCAACATCACTTTCTCCCAGCTTGTACCAATTATGTGATATTGTTGTTCCACAAAATGTGAACAGTAAACATGAAAATGATTTCTGTAAAGTGTATTTATTAAGATTATCCTGAATCTATTGATCAGAAAGAAATTATAAAAAGATGATTTATTTATAATTCTATGGTAATATAATTAGACATAGATGTCTTCTTTTGTTCATACTAAGTCACATATTTTTACTGTATACAGGGTTTGCTGTAGTCCACATGCCTTGAAAAAAAATCCCCAGATTTTTTGAACAACAAAGCATTTGTTGCAGGGAACTGTTAGCAAATCACCAACAATGCTGGGAGAGTGAGTAGAAGTGCCTTTACTTTGCTTTAAAATTAGTCCTTAGGCTCTATAGCAATATCTTCTTATATGTGATAAAAATGATGAGAGGGGGCACAGAAGGAGAAAAACAACAGATTCAATTTCTCTGGTTTCAATATGCCTACTTCTTTGTTTAAATTATGTGGGTTCTCAGGTCCTTGAGATTTCCATAACACTGAATTTATAATATTATATTATACTAACTCCTTCTGTTTGGAAACTTTGTATTATATTTGCTGCTTTTTTGTAATTATTGTATATGTACATTCTAATTAAAATATTTCTCAATAGCATGTTATTTTATTTTGGTTAATGACAAAGAGTCACATGATACTTCTACAGTATATAAGTGTATATCATAAAGCTTTATAAATTTTCTTAAATTTCAAGTGAAAAAATATAGAGATCAAGAACTATTTCTGATCATCCTTTTCCTCTCCACCACTCCTCCAAGATCTGCCCCTCCTAACCTTTTCTTCCTCCCTCTTTTAATCCCCCACAGACACAGAAAGAGAGGAAGGGAGGGAGAGATAGAGATGAAATACTCAAGCAAAATAGGTTAATACTCCCAGCCAGACTCCATTAGAGAAAACTAGTCTTTTCTTTATAAGCATGTAGCAGTTGCAGATACTTTCTTGACTAGGTATCTACCCCCTGCTCTTTGAGCCGCGATTACTGGTTTGTACTTGTATAGTGCTTGTGCATGCTGCCAGTCTCTGAGTTTATATGTGTACAAGTCCTGATTTGTCTGGAGGAAAAATACATAATAAGAGTTTTTATTTCAGTAATAGAACTGTGAATATTTTTGATACAATTTTGCTCAGGGGCTTCTAAATGACTACATGGCCAAGTGTTGTTTTTTTTTTCTATCAAAAGAGCTGTGACTTCCCTGGTGGCATGATTCCATAATACAATGTCAGTCTGTGACTGGGAGAAGAGGGACCATTATATGAGGTTTCTTTGCAGGATATGTGAATCCTTTGCTGATCGTCTTGATTCTACAGATCACTAGCATATTACTGATCATTGTATACTGCCATACAATTTTTGCCCAAGATTCTTTTATATAATCTTCCATATATTATTATTATAGAATAGATGTCTTATGCTCCAATGTCTAACTGTAACTAAGTAGATACCAAACAGTATAGTTCAGTTCTTATCAATACTGTAGAATATGATTTAGATATTAAAGTGAAGACAGCATTGTGTCATGGTCTTATGATGATTAAAAGGTACCAAAATACATTATAATCATATTATAAATATCCACCTACAGATCCACTTCCAGAATATAATGACAACAGTTAAAAAGGCATGCACTTAGAGAACTGCTGAAATAATAAAATTTCTGTTAGCAAATGTTTCAAAAACAATGGTAAAATGAAAAGGTGTCGGTTGAAGGAAATCTGTAGGAAAATGGATGAATGAATATTTTAGGAATCAGAAATGTAAATGTGTGTAGCTCTCCTGACCTGCTCACATCACAGAGTTATAGATCTTACCCATAGTAGGTCTCTGTAAATTTTTTTTTGAAGAAAAAAATCAAATACAAAGCATTGAAAATATTTAGAAGGTTTAAGATGAAAATTTCACTCCAGTTTCGTCTTGGAAGTAATTCAAATGAGTGGTAGAAAAATGAAATAATGTAATTAGGTGCAAATCAACTCCAGAGAGCAATAAATCACACTTAAGAAAGAACTAAATCTTCATAATCTTTATGGATTAATGGTAAGAATAATACATTTTTATTATATAAAACTATTGTTCATTGATTAGTGTGATAAAGAAATGAGAAAAGCAGATTTCTTTATTTGGTTTTAGCAAATTAATGATTTTAGGAAAATAGAAAAAACAGAATATTGTTTTAATAGACATGAACAAAATTTTCTGTAGAATTGAGATGTGATGTTAAATAGAAAGAAAAGTTGTTATATAATAGGAGTATATTATTAATATGCATTTTTTCTTTTTTTCTTTTCTAAGTTTTTTTATTTACTTTCCAAATCATATCCCCTTTCCCGTTTCCTCCATCTCTGAAAGTCCCATAAGCCCCCTTCCCTCCCTCTTTTTAAGAATTTTAATAATGACACAAAAATTTAATAGCATATGCTTTTGAAATACCATATTTTTATTCACTTTACATCCTGATTGAGCCCCCTCCCTTCTCTTCTCCCAATTCCCCCATCCATTTCCCCTTTCCCTTATGCTCAGAGAAGAGGAGGTACCATTCCACTCGGGAATATCAAGTCTCAGCTGGACTATGGGTATCCTCACCCACTGAGGCCAGGCAAGGGAGCACAGATATGCAAAAAGGATCCAAAGGCAGGCAACAGAACCAGAGATAGCTCTTGTTCTACTAGTTTGAAGACCCACATGAAGTACAAGCTGTACATACACTGAATATGTGTAAGCAACCTAGATCTAGCTCATGTATTCTCTGCCATTGATGGTTTAGTTTCTGTAATCTACCCAAGGTTAGATTACTCTATAGGTCTTCTTCTAGTGTCCTTGATCTACTCACCCACCCTAACACTGGCTCCCTCAATCCTTCCCCACACCTTTGCACAGGATACCCTGACCTCTGTTGATTGTTTGGCTGTGGGTCTCTGCATCTGTTTCCATCAGTTGCTCGATGGAGCCTAGAAGAAGATAATTATGCTAGGCTTGCAACTGCAAGTATAGCAGAGTATCATTGATAGTGTCAGAGGTTGACTTTCTCCCATGGGGTGGGTCTCAAATTGGGCCAGTCATTGGTTAGCCACTTCCTGGATCTCTGTTCCATCTTCATCCCTTTACTACATGTAGACAAGACAAATTTTTGGGTCAAAGATTTTGTGGGTGGGTCTGTGGATTTAGCTTAGTTATCCTGTAATTTATGACTAGAAAACACTTTTAAGAGAGTATATACCACATGTGTCTTTCTGGGTTACCTCACCTAAAATAATATTTTCTAGTTTCATCCAATTACCTGCAAAATCCATGAATCCTATTATTAATAGCTGAATAGTATTCCATTGTGTAAATGAACCACAATTTTTTATTCATTCTTTGGTTGTAGGACATGTAGGCTGTTTCCATTTGCTAGAAATTACAAATTAAGCTGCTATGAACATATTTAAGGAAGTATCTATGTGGGATGGTTGAACATCTTTTGAATATATGCACAGGAGTGTTATAGCTGGGTCTTAAAGTAGAATTTTCCCAGTTTTCCCAGTCTTTTTGTGTTTTTGTTATCAAGGTGACAGTGGCTTCTTAGAATGAGTTTGGCAATGTCCCTATGTGTCTATTTAGTGGAATAGTTTGAAGAGTATTAGTATTAGCTCTTCCTTGAAAGTCTGTTAGAATATTGCCCTAAAACTCTCTGGCCCTGGGCTTGTTTGTTTGTATGTTGGTAGAGTTTCTTTCTCCTTTTTTATTAGATATTTTCTTTATTTACATTTCAAATGCTATCCCCTTTCCTGGTTTCCCCTTCAAAAACACCCTATCCCTTTCCCCCTCCCCCTAATCACCAACCCACCCACTCCCTCTACCTTGTCCTGGTATTAACCTATACTGGGGCATCTCTTAGAAAACTTTTTTCAACCCTTTACACTGAAGAAATGCCTATCTTTGTTGCCCATATGTATTTCTTGTATGCAGCAGAATGATGGATCCTGTTTATACATCCTTTATGTTAGCCTGTGTCTTTTAATTAGGAGAATTCAGTCCATTGATTTTAAGAGATATTAATAGCCAATGATTGTTAGTTCCTCTTATTTGATGTTGGTGATGTGTGTGCAACTGTGAGTGTGTGAGTGTGTGTGTGTGTGTGTGTGTGTGTGTGTGTGTGTTTCTTTGTATGCTAATCTTCTTTTGGCTTTACTGGTTAGGTAATCATTTATTTCTTGTGTTTTCTTGGCATTAGTTAAACTCTAGGGTTGAAAATTTTTGATAGGGTTGGAGTGGATAGGTATTGTTTGAATTTGATTTTATTTGTAAATATCTTTGTTTCTCCATCTATTGTGACTGAGAACGTTTGTCTGGGTATAGTAGTCTAGGTTGACATCTCTGGTTTCTTATAGGCTTTAAGAAAACTCTCCAGGCCCTTCAGGCTTTAATAGTTTTTGTTAAGAATCTAGGTGTAATTCTTATAGGTCTGCCTTTGTATGTTACTTGGCCTTTAACCCTTGCAGTTTTCAATACACTTTCTTTGTTCTGTACATTTAATGCTTTAGTTATTATGTGGTGGGAGGATTTTCTTTTTCTGGTCCAGTCTAATTGATGTTCTGTAGATTTTTGTATGTTGATAGGCATCTGTTTCTTTAGGTTTTGGAAATTTTCTTCCATGATTTTATTAAAAATATTTTCTGATATTTGGAGTATGAACTTTTCACTTTCTTCTATTCCTATTATTCTTTGGTCAGGTCTTTTCATATATCCCATATTTCATGGATACTTTTGTTAGGAAATTTTTAGATTTAAAACTTTATTTGACTGATGTATCCATTTTTTATATCATGTTTTCTAAGCCTGAGATTCTCTTCCTTCTCTTCTTTTTTGTTGGTGACTTTTGCAACTGTTGTTCCTGTTCTTTTCTCTAGGTCTTCCATTTCCAGTTCACATTTACTTATTGCTTTTTTTTCCATTTTCAGATATTGAACCATTTTATTCATTTCCTTCACCTTTTTTTATTGTACTTTCCTGTACTTCTTTAAGGGATTTATTCATTTCCCTTTTAAAGGCATGTATCATCTTTATAAGATTGCATTTAAGATCATTTCCCTTGTGCTTCTGTTGTTTTTGGATACCCTAAGCTTGCTCTAGTAGGATAGCTTTGCTCTGAAGGTACCATAGTATTCTGACTCTTGTTGATTGTGTTCTCAGTCATCCAGATATTCCTGGTGTAGCAGGTATCAATGCCTTGATGTTTCTGGAGCAGCTGGCCTCTAGTGGGCTGTCTCTGGGTAGTGCTCCTGTTAGAGGAGCTGGATGGGCCCCACAGGATTTCCTGGGAGGGGAATGGGGGAGGGTATGAGATTTGACCTGGATGTTCTTGGTGCATAAATCTAATAGTATTTTGTAAGGAGTTTGTGAATGCATGTGTGTGTGTGTGTGTGTGTGTGTGTGTGTGTGTGTGTGTGTGTGTATACCTCATGGATGGATGGAGTTACTATAAAAGAAAAATATGCACACCCAACCAAATAAGATTGGTGGAAATATTAGTATAATTTTACATGTAAATAAAATAACCTTGTAGAATATTATCTAATGGTCTTTGGACAGTTCTTTATGCATTCTTAAATAGATACAAAATGGATTATAAAGCAGCATGATTTCGAAAGCATTACTTAATAATTGGTGATTTCTTTTTATGTGCTAGATAGTTTTCGGAGTTATAAATGTATTTTTTATTCTTATTTGTTCTCCAAATAGCCCCATGAATGAGTAATGATAATAACTCAAGTTGGTTTACACAGAATGAAAACTATGTTAATGGTTCTATAATTTTTAAATAAAATTAAGCAATGCTTGATGACAAAAGCCTGTTATTCCAGCAGGTAGGAATCAGCGAAAAGTTTGATACCAATGAAATGATTGAGAGCTTGATGTATACAGAACTGGATTTAAACTTAAAAATTAAAAGATGTCTGAAGGATAGAGGACATAGCAGATAAAAGAATATAATGCTCTTTCAGAGGACCTGAATTGAGCTCCAGCATCCATGATGGGAATCTCAGACTCACCTTTACCTCAAGCTGCAGATTTCTTGAACACCTATACACACAAGTGCACATATCCAAAAACAAACATACGCTTGTATGCAAGTGTTAAAGATGATTTATTCCATCATGCACAATGTTTATTCATTATTTTCCTTTGTATTTTTATCATCTGTAAAATTTAATTGAATGAAAATAAAATATCATGCAATCTCCCTAAAGCAAATTTTTAAGCTTTCATTATATGGCCATTATTTCCTGTGCTTGATACAAAATATTTAAGTCAATATTTTTACATTAGCATAACTTGTTTATCATTCAAGTCACAACTTGATCTCCTACATGAACATAAACAGAATTCTGACTTTGACCATAACTGTATATAGCACATAGTATTTTTAAGTATAAAATGTTCTAATATAGTAGTGGACTAGTGAATTTTAGTCGGCATATAAAAATTTATGTTGTAGTTTTTCTTTTAAAGCATTCACTTATTTATTTATTATTTGTATGTGTGTGATTGTCTATATACAGAAATGTGTCTAATCGTAGATATGCAACTATGAATGTGTGCAGAATTCCACAGAATACCTTAGATTTCTTCTTCTATCAGTTTGCAATGGTTCCTGTCATACTGGGCCTCATTTTAAGCTTGGAGGCTTCATCTTCCCTAGGTTCAGAACCAACGAACTGTAAGACTCTGTTGTCTCCACCAGCACCAGAGAAGAGGTAACAGTTTGGTGAGAAAACCTGTTGGTTTGCTATAAGAGAGTTGAAATCCACAGTAGATCTAAAAGACCGTAAAAAACAGCCTTTAACGGTTCAGCCTTGTCTGCAGCCATATGCACAAAGTGTTTTCTTTTTTTTTCTTGTTTTTTTGCACTTTAGTATATTTATTGTAACATTATTTTCATTTAAAACATAGCTCCTTTTCCATCCACCAATCACAAAATGTCTTTTTTTACAACATTTTTCAAATTGGATTTTTTTTATTTACATTTCAAATGTTGTCCCCTTTCTCGGTTACCACCCCCCAAAAAACCCCCTATCCCATCCCCTGATCCTCTGCTTCTATGAGGGTGTTCCACAACCCACCCACTCCCACCTGCCCTCCCTCGAATTCCCCTATACTGGGGTAGAGAGTCTGAGTGAGGTAACCCAATTATAAAAGAACACATATAGTTTGCACTCACTGATACGTGGATATTAGCCCAAAAGCTCGGAATACCCAAGATACAATTCACGGACCACATGAAGTTCAAGAAGAAGGAAGACTAAAGTGTGGGTGCTTTGGTCCTTCTTAGAAAGGGGAACAAGATACTCATGGAAGCAAAAACAGATACAAAGTGTGGAGCAGAAACTGAAGGAAAGGCAATACAGAGACTGCCCCACATAAGGATACATTCCATACACAGTCACCAAACCCAGACACTATTGTGGATGCCAAGAAGTGCTGGCTGACAGGAGCCTGATATAGCTGTCTCCTGAGATGCTCTGCTAGAGCCTGACATATATAGAGGCAGATGCTCACAGTCAATTATTGGACTGAGCATGGGGTACCCAATGGGGTCCCCAATGGAGGAGTTAGAGAAAGGACTAAAGGAGCTGAAGGAGTTTACAACGCCATAGAAAGAATAATACTATCAACTAAGCAGACCACCCTGAGCTCCCAGGGAGTAAACCACCACCCAAGGTGGACACATGGAGGGACCCATGGCTCCAGCTGCATATGTAACCGAGGATGGTCTTGTCTGACACCTTGGTCCTGGGAAGGCAAGTGTTTTCTAAAAATGCAAACACATTAGTGAGATAAGAATATATAGGAAAGTAAGGAATGTTAAGAGTGTAACAAGTTGTCTAATTTAGGGACACACACATTAGTTATCCCATACCAAATTATCTGTCCTGAATACATATATGCAAGTAACATTATATGTACTGAAAAGAATACTAAGACATGTATATTATGTGTGTGTGTGTGTCCATGTATTCATGAAGTAGCAATTAATAAAACTAAGGCATGGATTTAAAAGTGAGCAATGAATGGTATCTAGTAGAGTTTGGAGAGGGAAAAGGGAAGAGACAAATTATGTAATATAATCTCAGAAAATATAAGAAATAATTCAAAAAACTACAAATATCAAGATTAAATGTAACCTTAAAATTCTCTGGAATATATAAGCTCAGTTTCATCCTTTATGTATTTGGATCTATGATGAAAATATTCAAGGTATTGGAACTCACTTTGGCAGACAGAAACTATCAAAAAAAAAAAAACCAAAACAAATAATATGTTGAGTTGTTTGAAGACTTTGTAGTCCTTGAGACTACAAATATATGATAACAGAATTATGAGGTTTGGTTGTGTGCATTAATTAACTGATTGATTGCATTTATATCCAGTAAAATAATACTAGTTGATTGTACTAAGATATGATTTACTAAATATATCTCTTCACTTTATTTATTGTATTAGAACTCTCATAGATTTTCATCATGAATTAAATTCATTAAGATCTTATTTTGTAAAAATACCAGTTTTAATTGAACAATAGAAAAAACTACACACTTCAAAACATACCTATGATTTTATTATCATGTACCATTTTCCCACTATAGGCTCTCATAGAGATTCTTCTTTTCTGTGTTCCTTTATTTTATAAAATTTGGAAACACAATTTTCAAAATTAAGTATCACCTCTTATATGCAGTAGACCCAATTTTATTTTTAGTCTTTTAGTATCAGAAATAATTCACTCCCAAGAGCTTTGTCAGAACCACACATAATTTTCAGTCTTTACTGGAAATTCTTCTATCCACAGTTTCTTTGTCATAATCTTCTCCATCTTTCAGAATATAATTGTAAGCCATTTCATTACGAAATGTTTCTGTTAAAACTAAGAGCTTTCAAGTATGTTACTTAATTTAATGTGTACTGGCAGTCCTTATAACTACTGATTATATACAAGATACTGTTTCTGTATTCTTTAAGGCTAAAACAATTACATTCCTATAGCATTTAATCATGGATAAAGTTCATTGGAGATGAAGGTTAACGTGAATAGAGAAACATAACTCTACAAACCCAAGGACTTACACAACTTTTAAAACAGGTACCATACAGATTTTTATATTATGTAGTAGTAACTTAATACAGTCTTATCTTATATTTTCTATTATTACCTAGAACGTACAGATATACTGACTTTTTCAATTCTTGGGATTTATAATGTATTTACTATGCTCTCCCTGATTCATGTTAAAAAAAAAAAGATATGGTAGAATTCTGCACTAAATCCTTCTGGCCCTGAGCTTCTTTGGGTGGTTGGTTTTTAATGAGATTTTCTATTATCTTATGGGATATGGGCCTGTTTAAACAGTTTACCTGCTCTTGATTTAACTTTGGTATGTGGTATCTGTCTAGAAAACCATCTATTTTGCATCTAGATTTTCCAGTTGGGTGAATATAGGCTTTTGTAGTAGGATCTGATGATTTTTTGAATTTCCTCAATTTCTGCTGTTCCTTTTCATTTCTGATACTGCCTCTGAGTCCTTTAGTCAGTTTGGCTAGGGTTTTATTTATCTTGTAGATTCTTTCAAAGAACCAGCTTTTGGTTTTGTTGATTCTTTGTATTGTTCTCTTTGTTTCTGTTTTGTTGATTTTGTCCCTAAGTTTTGACTATTTCCTGCTATCTACTCTTCTTGGGTGTGTTTGCTTGTTTTGTTCTAGAGCACTTAGGTGTGCTGTTTAGTTGCCAGTGTATGATCTCTCCAGTTTCTTTACTAGGACACTTCCTGCTATAAATTTTCCTCTTAACAATGCTTTCATTGTGTCCCATTAGTATGGGTATGATGCGTTAGCATTTTCATTAAATTACAGGAAGTCTTAAATTTATTTCTTCCCTGACCAAGTAATCATTGAGTAGAAAGCTGTTCAGTTTCCATGTGTATGTGGGCTTTCTGTTGTTTTTGCTGTTATTGAAGACCAGTCTTAGGACATAGCGATCTGATATGGAATTATTTGAATTCCATATCATGGAATGATATAATAATTTGAATTCCATAGCATGGAATTATTTGAATCTTCTTTATCAGTTGAGGGTTGTTTTGTGACCAATTATATGGTCAGTTTTGGAAAAGGTATTATGAGATGCTAAGAAGAATGTGTATTCTTTTGTTTTAGGGTAAAATATTCTGTAGATAACTTTCAGATCCATTTGGTTCAAAACCTCTCTTAGTTTCACTGTATCTCTATTTTGATTCTCTTTCAATGATCTCTTCATTGGTAAGAGTGGGGTATTGAAGTCTCCCAGTATTATTGTGTGGAATTTAATGTAGGTTTTGAGCTTTAATAAAGTTCCTTTTATAAATGTGGGTACCCTTGCATTTGGGGCATAGATTTTCAGGATTAAGATAGTCTCTTGGTGTATTTTCCCTTTGATGACTATGAAGTGTCCTTCCTCATCATGCTTGATAACTTTTGGTTGAAAGTATTTTATTGATATTAGGATGGCAACTCCAACTTGTTTCCTGGTACAATTTGCTTGGAAGATCTTTTTCCATCCTTTTACTCTGAGATAGTGTCTGTCTTTGTTATTGAGGTGATTTTCTTGTATGCAGAAAAATATTGGATCTTGTTTGTCAATCCAGTCTGTTAGCTTATGTCATTTTATGGGTGAGTTGAGTTCACTAATATTGAGAGATATAAAAGAAAGGTGACTGTTGGTTCTTTTTTTTTTTTTTTTAAATTGTGCATATTGCCTGTACTACTTTATTTCAGTTTAACTACTATGAAAAGCATCCAAACATGAGATTATTACTGAAGTCAGGGGCACTGGAAGAGAGCTAGTTTTCCTTAAAGAACATCACAGCTTATTATATCTGCTGTTATGGTTACAAGTTGGTCATTTCTCACCTCTGTACAGCTGAATGTAGGCTATCTCCAGAAGGGTTTAGACTGAACTAAACCATGGCAATGGGTTTATAAAAAGAAAAAAGGAATAGTAGTATCGTGAATTTTAGGACACTAAAACTTTTTTTTTGTTTGTTTTTAAAATTTGTTATTTTATTTCTTTTTTTTTTTTAATTTAATTTAATTTTATTTTTTTAATTTACATTCCAAATCACTTCCCCTTTCCCGTTTCCTCCCTCCCCGAAAGTCCCATAAGCCCCCTTCCCTCCCTCTTTTCTCCGTTCAACCCCCTCTCATTACTCTGTCCTGGCGTTCCCCTACATCCAGTCTTTCCAGGACCAGGGGTCTCTCCTTCCATCTTTTTAGAAATCTATTGATATGCTGATTGTGTCTAGGGTATTCTGAGATTCTGGGTCAATATCCCCTTATCAGTGACTTCATACCATGTGTGATCTTTTGTGATTGGGTTACCTCACTAAGGATGATATTTTCAAGTTCTGACCATTTGCCTAGGAATTTCGTGAATTCATTGTTTTTAATTGCAGAGTAGTATTCCATTGTGTAAATATACCACATCTTCTGAATCCATTCCTCCGTTGAGGGACATCTGGGTTCTTTCCAGCTTCTGGCTATTATAAATAAGGCTGCTATGAATATAGTGGAGCATGTGTCCTTATTGCATGCAGGTAAAGTCTCTGGGTATATGCCCAGGAGTGGTATAGCCGGATCCTCCGGAAGTGTCATGCCCAGTTTTCTGAGGAGCCGCCAGACTGCTTTCCAGAGTGGTTGTACCAGCCTGCAATTCCACCAGCAGTGGAGGAGTGTTCCTCTTTCTCCACATCCTCGCCAACAACTGCTGTCTCCTGTGTTTTTGATCTTAGCCATCCTGACTGGTGTGAGATGGAATCTCAGGGTTGTTTTGATTTGCATTTCCCTAATGACTAAGGATGATGAACATCTCTTTAGGTGCTTCTCAGCCATTAGATATTCTTCAGATGAGAACTCTTTGTGGAGCTCTGTACCCCATTTTTTAATAGGGTTACTTGCCTCTCTGGAGTTTAACTTCTTGAGTTCTTTGTATATCTTGGATATTAGCCCTCTGTCGGATGTAAGGTTGGTAAAGATCATTTCCCAGTTAGTTGGTTGCCGCTTTGTCTTTTTGACGGTGTCTTTTGCCTTGCAAAAACTTTGTAATTTAATGAGGTCCCATTTGTCTATTCTTGATCTTAGAGTATAAGCTATTGGAGTTCTGTTCAGGAAATTCTCCCCTGTGCCCATATGTTCAAGGTTCTTCCCTAGTTTCCCTTCTATTAGTTTCAGTGTGTCTGGTTTCATGTGGAGATCTTTGATCCACTTAGAATTGAGCTTAGTGCAAGGAGATAAGGATGGGTCAATTTGCATTCTTCTGCATGTTGACCTCCAGCTGAGCCAGCACCATTTGTTGAAAAGGCTATCTTTTTTCCACTGGATGGTTTTAGCTCCTTTGTCAAAGATCAAGTGACCATAGGAGTGTGGATTCATTTCTGGGTCTTCAATTCTGTTCCATTGATCTACATGTCTGTTACTGTACCAATACCATGCAGTTTTTAACACTATTGCTCTGTAGTACAGCTTGAGGTCCGGGATACTGATTCCCCCAGAGGTTCTTTTACTCTTGAGGATAGTTTTAGCTATTCTGGGTTTTCTGTTATTCCAGATGAATTTTTGAATTGCTCTTTCTAACTCTATGAAGAATTGAGTTGGGATTTTGATGGGGATTGCATTGAATCTGTGTATTACTTTTGGTAAGATGCTCATTTTTACTATATTAATCCTGCCAATCCATGAGCATGGCAGATTTTTCCATCTTCTGAGGTCTTCTTCAATTTCTTTCTTCTGAGACTTGAAGTTCTTGTCATACAGATCTTTCACTTGTTTGGTTAGCGTCACGCCAAGATACTTAATATGGTTTGTGGCTATCGTAAAGGGTATTATTTCTCTTACTTCTTTCTCAGCCTGCTTATCCTTTGAGTATAGGAAGGCTTCTGACTTGCTTGAGTTGATTTTATATCCGGCCACTTTGCTGAAGTCGTTTATCAGCTGTAGGAGTTCTCTGGTGGAGTTCTTTGGGTCGCTTATGTATACTATCATATCGTCTGCAAATAGTGATAGTTTGACTTCTTCCTTTCCAATTTGTATCCCTTTGACCTCTTTTTCTTGTCTAATTGCTCTAGCTAGAACTTCAAGTACTATATTGAAAAGATATGGAGAGAGAGGGCAGCCTTGTCTAGTCCCTGATTTTAGTGGGATTGCTTCAAGTTTCTCTCCGTTTAGATTGATGCTGGCTACTGGTTTGCTGTAAATTGCTTTTACTATGTTTAGATATGGGCCTTGAATTCCTGATCTTTCCAAGACCTTTAGCATGAAAGGATGCTGAATTTTGTCAAATGCTTTCTCAGCATCTAATGAGATGACCATGTGGTTTTTTTCTTTGAGATTGTTTATGTAGTGGATTACATTGATGGATTTCCTTATATTGAACCATCCCTGCATCCCTTGGATGAAGCCTACTTGATCGTGGTGAATGATCGTTTTGATGTGTTCTTGGATTCGGTTGGCAAGAATTTTATTGAGTATTTTTGCATCGATATTCATAAGAGAGATTGGCCTGAGATTCTCTTTCTTTGTCGGATCTTTGTGTGCTTTTGGTATTAGTGTAATTGTGGCTTCATAGAACGAGTTGGGTAGTGTTCCTTCTGTTTCTATTTTGTGGAACAGTTTGAAGAGTATTGGTGTTAGGTCTTCTTTGAAGGTCTGATAGAATTCTGCACTAAAACCATCTGGACCTGTGCTTTTTTTGGTTGGAAGACTTCCAATGACAACTTCTATTTCTTCAGGGGTTATAGGACGGTTTAGATGGTCTATTTGATCCTGATTTAATTTTGGTACTTGGTATCTGTCAAGGAAATTGTCCATTTCCTCAAGATTTTCTAGTTGTGTTGAATACAGGTTTTTGTAGTAGGATCTGATGATTTTTTGAATTTCCTCAGTTTCTGTTGTTATCTCTCCCTTTTCGTTTCTGATTTTATTAATTTGGATACTATCTCTGTGCCCTCTGGTTAGTCTGGCTAAGGGCTTATCTATCTTGTTGATTTTCTCAAAGAACCAACTCCTCGTTTTGTTGATTCTTTGTATGGTTTTATTTGTTTCTACTTGATTGATTTCAGCCCTGAGTTTGATGATTTCCTGCCTTCTACTCCTCTTTGGTGTATTTGCTTCTTTTTGTTCCAGGGCTTTCAGGTGTGCCATTAAGCTGTTAGTGTATGCTGTCTCCCGTTTCTTTTTGGCGGCACTCAGGGCTATGAATTTTCCTCTTAGCACTGCTTTCATTGTGTCCCATAAGTTAGGGTATGTTGTGCCTTCATTTTCATTAACTTTCAAAAAGTCTTTGATTTCTTTCTTTATTTCCACCTTGACCAAGTTATCATTGAGTAGAGCATTGTTCAGCCTCCATGTGTACGTGGGTTTTCTTTTGTTTTTGTTGCCATTGAAGACCACCCTTATTCCATAGTGATCTGATAGGAGGCATGGGATTAGTTCTATCTTCTTATATCTGTTGAGGTCTGATTTGTGACCAATTATGTGGTCAATTTTTAGAAGGTACCATGAGGTACTGAGAAGGTGGTGTTTTCTTTAGCTCTAGGATGAAATATTCTATATATATCTGTTAGTTCCATTTGGTCCAAGGCTTCAATTAGATTCACTGTGTCCCTGTTTAGTTTCTGCTTTCCTGAACGATCCATTTCAGAGAGCGGGGTGTTGAAGTCACCCACTATTATTGTGTGCGGTGCGATGTGTGCTTTGAGTTTTAGTAAATTTTCTTTTACGAATGAGGGTGCCCTTGCATTTCGAGCATAGATATTCAGAATTGAGAGTTCTTGATGGTGGATTTTTCCCTTGATCAGTATGTAGTGTCCTTCTGTGTCTTTTTTGATGACATTAGGTTGAAAATCAATTTTATCTGATATTAGCATGGCTACTCCACCTCGTTTCTTGGGGCCATTTGCTTGTAAAATTGTTTTCCAGCCTTTTACTTTGAGGTAGTGTTTGTCTTTGACACTGGGATGCGTTTCCTGCATGCAGTAAAATGCTGGGTCCTGTTTACGTATCCAGTCTGCTAGTCTATGTCTTTTAATTGGGGAATTGAGACCATTGATATTAAGAGAGATTAAGGCATAGTGATTATTGCCATCTGCCATTCTTGACGCTATCTTTATGTTTGAGTGGTTATCTACTTTTGGGTTTGATTCAAGAAGGTTATTATCTCATTTTTTCCAGGGTGTTGTTTCTCTCCCTGTATTGGAGGTTTCCACCTATTATCCGTTGCAGGGCTGGATTTGTGGAAAGATATTGTGAAAATTTGGTTTTATCATGGAATATCTTGGTCTCTCCATCTATGGTGATTGAGAGTTTTGCTGGGTATAGTAGTCTAGGCTGGCATTTGTGCTGTCTTAGTGTCTGCATGAGATCTGCCCAGGATCTTCTGGCTTTCATAGTCTCTGGTGAGAAGTCTGATGTGATTCGGATAGGTCTTCCTTTGTATGTTACTTGGCCCTTTTCTCTTACTGCATTTAGTATTCTTTCTTTGTTTAGAACATTCGGTGTTTTGATTATTATGTGACGGGAGGTATTTCTGTTCTGGTCCAGTCTGTTTGGAGTTCTGTAGGCTTCTTGTATGTTCATCGGCATCTCTCTCTTTAGGTTAGGGAAGTTTTCCTCCATAATTTTGTTGAAGATGTTTACTGGCCCTTTAAGTTGCAAATCTTCACTCTCATCTATACCTATAATCCTTAGGTTTGGTCTTCTCATTGTGTCCTGGATTTCCTGGGTGTTTTGGGTTACACGTTTTTTGCATTTTGCATTTTCTTTGACTGTTGAGTCGATGCTTTCTATGGAATCTTCAGCACCTGAGATTCTTTCTTCCATCTCTTGTATTCTATTGTTGATGTTTGCATCTATGACTCCTGATTTCTTCCCAAGGTTTTCTATCTCCAAAGTTGTCTCCCTTTGTGATTTCTTAGTTGTTTCTACTTCCTTTTTTAGTTCCTGGATGGATTTGCTGAGATCCTTCACTTGTTTGTTTGTATTTTCCTGTATTTCTTTAAGGTATTTTTGCATTACCTCTTTCAGGATTTCTTCCTGATGACCCACGTTCTCCTGCATTTCTCTGAGCGATTTTTGTGTTTCCTCCTCATGGGATTCCATCTGTTGATCCATCGTCTCCTGCATTTCTTTAAGCAGTTCTCGTGTTTCCTTTGTAAGGGCATCTAACCGTTGATTCATTTCTTTAAGCAATTTTTGTGTTGCCTCCTTATGGGCATCCGTCTGTTGACCCATATTCTTCTGCATTTCTTTATGCAAATTTTGTGATTCCTTTGTGAGTGCATCTACCCGTTGATTCATCTCGTTAAGCGATTTTTGTGTTGTCTCCTTGTGCGCCTCCATCTTTTGATCCATGTTCTCCCGCATTTCTCTAAGCGATTTTTGTGTTTCCTTTGTAAGGGCTTCTAACCGTTGATTCATGGTCTCCTGTAACTCTTTATGAGATTTATTTGTGTCCTTCTTGTGATCCTCTAATAGCATCATGAGAAGTGATTTTAAATCCAGATCTTGTCTTTCGGGTGTGGTGGGGTATCCAGGACTTGCTGCTGTTGGAGAGTTGGGTTCGGATGGTCCCACATTACTTTGATTACTGTTAGTAACATTCCTACGTTTGCCTTTTGCCATCTGGATACCTCTGGTGTTAGTTGGTCCTGCTGCCACTGGCTGTTGGTTGGACCTCCTGTGAGCCTGCAAAGCTATTTCTGCCCCCCCTGGATTACCAGGATTCCCCTGGCACCGATTTCTGGGGCCTGCCTGCTCCTGAGTGACTTTGGAGCCCTAATGTGCTTTGCCCCAAGTGATCTTATATTGGGGAGGCCTTGCACATCTAAAGGCTCAGCCTAGTGGATTCCTGGAGCAGAGGTCGCCAAAGGGAGGCTGGCAGGCTCCTGCCCTGTGCAGGGGTGTGTGATCTCTCCTGGGGGGGGGGGAGGGGGCGTCCTTCTGCCAGGCAGAAGGTCCCACAGCAGATCTGGCGCGCTGGTCACTGCAGATCAGCCCAGCACCTGGGAGCAGGTTACACACAAGCTGCCTGAACCCGAAGCGATATTATGCCTGTCTGTCTCTGAGCCTGGTGGTCCCAACTACCTGGTCACTGGAGCAAAGATGGCGGAGGGCACTCTCCGTGGCGCTGCTCACCCCGTGGTCACGATGGCCCGCCGATCTGGCACCCAGATGACCACAGCGCCAACCCGCCCTCGGGCACAGACGGAAGCCCCAACAGGCCGTGTCCCAAGTGATGTTATATCGGGGGGAGAGCCTGGGTACCGGTCTCTCCAGCGCAGTCCGCGGGAACAGAGGTCGCGGAAGGGAAGCTGGCAGGCTCCCTCCCTGCGCGGGGTCCCTCCACCAGGCAGAAGTCCCACCGCGGAACTGGCGCGCTGGTTCGACTGTTGGTTCTTGATATGTTTGTTTTTATAGGTGGCTTTATATGCTTGTGGTTCTCTTCTTTTGGTTTTTTTTTTTTTTGTGAGATGATTAACATCTTATCTTTTATTTTCTTTGGTGTAGCAACCTCCCTTGTGTTGGAGTTTTCCTTTTAGGATTCTCTGTAGGGCTGGATTGGTAGATAGATACTGTTTGAATATGGTATTTTTCCTAGTATATTTTGTTTTCTCCATCTATGTTGATTGAGAGTTTTGCTGGGTATAGTAGCATGGGTTGGCATTTGTGTTCTCTTAGAATCTACACGACCTCTAACCAGTCTCTTCTGGTTTTCATAGTCTCTGTTGAGGAGTCTGGTGTAACTCTGGTAGGTCTACCTTTGTATGTTACTTGGCACTTTTCCCTTGATGTTTTTAATATTCTTTCATTGTTTTGTGTGTTTAGTGTTTTAATTATTGTATGAGGAGAGGATTTTCTTTTTTGGTCCCATTTATTTGGTGTTCTATAGGTTTCTTGTATGTTTATGGCCATCTATTTCTTTAGGTTGGAGAAGTTTTCTTCTATGACTTTGTTGAAGACATTTTCAGGTCCTTTGAGCTGGGAATCTTCATTCTCCTCTATTCCAATTATTCTTAAATTTGGTCTTTTCATTGTGTCCTGAATTTCCAGGATGCTTTGGATTAGGAGATTTTTGTTTTGAATTTTCTTTGACAAATGTGTCAATCTCTTCTATGGTATCTTCTACACCTAAGATTCTTTCTTCTTCCTCTTAGATTCTGTTGATGATACTTGCATCTGATATTCCTGACCTTTTTCCTAGGTTTTCCATTTCCAGGTTTGCCTTCACTTGTTTTCTTTATTTCCACTTTTAGGTCTTCGGCTGCTTTACTAAATACTTTCTCCTGTTTGTGCTTTCCTGTATTTAAGGGATTTATTTGTTTCCTCTTTAAGGGCTGTTTGCCTGTGTTTTCCTATATTTCTTTCATTGAGTTATTTATGTGCATCTTAAAGGACTCTATTATCTTCATGAGATAGGAATCTAGGTCAGCTTCCAGATTTTCAGATGTGTTGATGTATTCAGGGCTTGTTGTGGTGGGAGAACTGGGTTCTGATGATGCCCAAGTATTACGGATTCTGTTGCTTATGATCTGTACTTGCCTCTCACCATATAGATGTCCCTGGTGTTTTCTGGTCTGAGTGACTCTGTCTGAAGTCTGCCTCTTTTGTCCCTTGGTGCTTCAGGTCTCCTGGTAGGGCTGTGGCCCTGACTGTAGCAGACCACCTGTAGGATTTTCCGACTGGGGGATCTTCAGAACATGATGTGGGGAAAAAGGACAGAAGCTGGGAAGACCAGTCGAAAGAATGGAAACAGGCAACCTTGGGGGGTAGGAGGTATGGGGAACCCTTCAAGATATACCAGAGACCTGGGAGGTGAGAGATTCTTGGGAAGCCAAAGGAGGGACCTTAAATGAGTTGCAGTGGGGAGATGGAACTTGTAGAACCCATCTCCAGCAGAAATCAGGGTACCAGGTGAGGGATGGGTAGCCATCCCACAGTCAAAACTCTGACCTGTAATTGTTCCTGACTGAAAGAACTGCAGGGATTGAAATGGAAAGGAGCCTGAGAAAAAGAAGGTCATCGACAGGCCCAAATTGAGATCCATCTCAAGAGGAGGCCCCAAGGCCTGAACTATTACTGAAGCTATGGAGAGCTCACAAAAAGGGATCTGTCCTCTGAAAGACCCAACAAGCAGGTGAAAGAATAAGATGCATATATTTGCACCCAATCAATGAACAGAAGCTGCTGACCCCTGTGGTTGAATTAGGGGAAAGCTGGAAGAAGTTGAGGAGGAGGGTGAAACTGTAGGAGGACCAGCAGTCTCTGGACCCCAGAGATCTCTCAAACACTGGACCACCAACCAGGCAGCATATACCAGCTGATATGAGGCCCACAACATATATAGAGCAGAGGACTTCTGGGTCTGGGTTTAGTCAGAGAAGATGCATTTAACCCTCAAGAGACTAGAGGCCCAAAGGAGTTTTTGAGATCTGGTGGGGGTGGTGGGTAGGAGTGGAGACATCCTCGTGGATACAGGGGTTTGGGGAAGAGGTATGAGATGCAGAAGAGTTGGAGGTTGTAATGGGAGGGGAACAAAATCTGAAGTTTAAAATAAACACATAAATAAATAAATAGTAAACAAAAACAAACAAAACCAAAAATACTGTTCTTAGTTTTCTGTACTTTTACCAAATATTTTAATATGATATTTATTGACTGTCAATGATAAGTTTTACAATACCAATCTTTTTTCAAGTTTTATATATTTAATTTCTAATTTTTGTTATTTTAGTTTTTTTACTTATTGACTTTGCATCCTTCTCCACTGACCCTCTTCCTGTGCTCCCCTCCCCCAATCTTTTCCTTATCCCCTCCTTTTCTCCTCTGAGCTGGTGTGAGCTCCTTGGGTATTCTCCTGTTTTGGCACATCAAATCACTACTAGGTTAGGCTCATCTTCCTCCTCTGAGACCAGACAAAGCAGCACAGATGGAAAAATTAATCCCACATATAGGCAACATCTATTGGATAGTTCATGCTCCAGTTGTTTGGAAACCACATAAAGACCGAGTTATACATCTGCTACATATGTGTGGAGGGAGGCCTAGGCCCAGATCATGTATTTTCTTTGGTTGATGGTTCAGTCTTTGAGAGCCCTAAGAGTCCAGATTAGTTGACTCTGCTGGTCTTTTTGTGAAGTTCCTATCATCTTTGCAGCTGCAATCCTCCTTCCTTCTTTAAGAGTCCTCAAGCTCCATCTACTATTTGACTGTGGGTGTCTGAATCAGTCAGAATTAGCTGCTGGGTAGAGCCTCTCAAAAGACAACCATGCTAGACTCCTATCTGCAAGCATAACAGAATATCATTAACAGTTTTGAGGACTGGTGCTTGCCCATGAATGGGTCTCAAGTTAGCTGTTTTTTTGTTGGCCTTTTACTCAGTTCTGGTCCATCCCCTGTCCCTGCATTTCTTGTAGATTGGCTAGATTTGGGAGTTGAAAGTTTTCTGGGTGGGTTGATGTTCCTATGGCTCCATTGGGTTTCTCCCTGGCTACAGGAGGTAGCCTCTTCAGTATTCATATTCCCAATGTTGTAAGTCATAGCGAAGGTTACCCCTATTAGTTCTTGGTTGCCTCCATTTTCTTGGGTCTGCATTGTCTTTCTATTCAAGACAGCTGCAGATTTCTATTCATTCTCAAGGCCATCTGCCCCTCTTGTCATTTAGCACACCTGATCCTGTGCCCTCCAATCCCCTCACCATCGCCTCTCCCACCAAGTTCCCTCTCTCTTTTGACTTTTTATTTCCCCTCTAAGGCATTGCTTGTGCCTTCCTCTTTGTTTAGCTTTTTTGGGGGTCTGTGTAGTATAGCATGTGTATGCTGTATTTTATGGCTAATATTCACTTATAAGTGAGCATGTAACATACATGTCCTTTTGGGATTGGGCTACCACACTGAGGATGACATTCTCAAGATTCATCCATTTGCCTGCTACATTTATGATGTCTTTGTTTTTAATAGCTGAATAGTATTCCACTGTGTAGATGTACCACATTTTCCTTATCGTTCATCAGTTGAGGGAAATGTTGGTTGCTTCCAGTTTCTGACTATTATGAATAAAGTTGCTGTAAACAGTAAAGCAAGTGTATTTGTGGAATGGTGGAGTATCTTGTTGGTATATGCCTGAGACTGGGATAGCAGTTTCTTGAAGTAGAACTATTCCCTATCTTCTGAGAAATCACTAAATTGATTTCCAAGTGGTTGTGCAAGTTTGCATTTCTGCCAGCAATGAAGGAGTGTTGCCCTTGCTCCACGTCCTCTCCAGCCATGGATAACAGAGTTCTTTAAATGATAGGTTTATATGACATGAATTGAAGGTCTTACAATTTTCTTCTCAGAGGCTGATCTCTATTTGCTATTATTTTTCAAAACTGTTCAGTGAAATTTACTTCTGTACATTAATGAAAAATTAATAAAAATATCTTAATCCATTAATGATTTAATATTAAAAAGTGTCTGTGACTTTGATTGGAATTTGCAATATTTTTTGTATGACTCGAGCTTTACAAAGGTTTAGTGAGTCTACAGGTTTCTTCCTAAGGCATACTAGCTGCCACACCTTATTAAACTATTACCCCTCAATAGTAGCATCAGATTCCTAACAAAAGTTAATGCCAATGATGATTCTAAGCATATAAGAAAGAAATGATTCTATATAGGACCACAGAACATCACAAATGATCAGAAAGTATCATAAAATTAGGTCTCAAATATTAAGACCATGGAATTGATGGCTTATTCTGCAACAGAGTTCTTAATCAGAAGTGATAAGGTGTGGTAACACAGGGCTAGTGCTTTTACATGCCCTGAAGCAGTAACTGTAGTAGATTAAAAACCTCCTCTCCCTGTCAAACGAACCCACATAGTTATGCTGACAACCCTGATGGGTGAAATAACTAGAAGAAGCTTGAAATTTAATACTGAAGAGTTTTGATATTCTACCTAAGCTAATTAAAAATGAGAAGCAATGATCTATAAGGCATAATGAGATTATAATACAATAAAATTTATTACATATTGCTAAATAGAAAAGGATGCCCACTGTTAATTAAAGCAAAGGGATATTAAGCCAGAACAAAGATGAAACATTAAGAAACAAGGAGAGAGGATGGCGAGTATCCACGTGCATGTCAGGACTGCCAATTACTTTACTTAAACAAATGGCTCTTTAGTCATCACTCATTTAAGACAATCTGGGAAGTCAAGGCCGTATCACTGAGAGGGGCATTAGGGAGGATATGTCAGTGCCACAAGGGGAAAGCTATTTTGAGTATTGAGATAGTGTACAGAATATTGTTCAGTTGTATATTCCCGATGACACTGCTCTCAATTTTTAAGTTGAATGAAAATAAGTAATAGATCAGAGGAGCAGGATAGGTGATAAATCACAGAAGATAGTTAAAAATAAAAATAATAAAACACACAAAATTATGAACCTCAATTATTTTCTTAACTTTCCTTTTCAATGGTATAGTGAAAGAAAAAATTTAAATATAATAAGATCATTTCCCTCATTGAGCATAGAAACATAAATATCATCCCATGTTTTTATCAATAAGCAAAATAGTTCTGCTCAACATATAAGAAAGAATATTATGGAGCCGGGCAGTGGTGGCGCATGCCTTTAATCCCAGCACTTGGGAGGCAGAGGCAGGTGAATTTCTGAGTTTAAGGCCAGCCTGGTCTACAGCTCGAGTTCCAGGACAGCCCAGGCTACACAGAGAAAACCCTGTCTCGGAAAAAAAAAGTATTTTTTGCATCATTTAATATATTAGTTAACATTGAGCTAGGTATAATTCTATAAAATTATAATTTCAGCATTTTAGAGGGTGTGGTAATAATTCATAATCATAAATCAAGGCCAGCATTAGGGAAATAACAAGTTCAAGACCACATTGGATACACAAAATATATTCTGAAGATAAAAATAAACAAATAAAATGAAGTTAATAAATAAATAGTAGATTGTTGATGGTAGTAAACAGTAAGTAGTGGTTATAGGTTTCCAGCCTCTTCAACTTCATCAATACTGAATAGGTGGCTAAGTCTCAGCCTCACACATGATTTCCCTCTTGTTGAGCACTTGTATTTTGATTATTTTTGTTTTATCATTGTTAATTTCTTAATTTTCTAAAATGCCACTTGACTTTGGCTTTTGTATTTTGCAATGCCAAGGTATTAAAAACATTTATAGAGTATTTATTCAAATCCCAGTCAACACAGATATGTAAAATTTTAATTTATGAATAATCAAATTACAATTAAATGATGAGTTAAAAATCTAACAGAAACTCCAATGTAAGGAATATTCAGGTGTAGACATATATTGTAACTTTTTATTTTTAGAGTTATTTCAGATTAAGCTCATCAGCCCATATATGTTGACTAATAAGAATAATGCCTTTTTTTTTCCTGGTACGTTCTTACAGGATTTATTCGTTTCCACAATTAACATCCTCTACCCTCACAGGTTATATCCACTCTTCTATAACTAATATTAAGACATCAATCTCTTTTACTACCTACAGCCACACCCATGTTCTTTGATATCTTCTCTGGTAGGCATTTAAGGCCAACATTACCTAATTGAGAATTCACAATTAAGCCTTGCTACCCCTTGAATATCACTCTATTCTTGCCTGATCAATGGGAGAATCTAAAACTATGATTTTTTTCTCAACTGGTTGCTCCAGTAGCTGCTTCATTCTGAGTTACTCATGGATTAAAAAAGAAACACCTCATATTTAATTCCTATTTTAAAGCTTTCTCACAAGAAGATGACCAAATAGATCGGAATGTACTCAAGAATCACAACAGTTGATGCATTGTTTAAAAATCCGTCGATATTTCCCACACAATACCTCCTCCATTCTTTAGGTAACACTGATGAATGAGCAAGCACAAATGGTGTGTTTGTTCAATGCCTTTGTAACTAAAATATGTGATGTTGTTGGAGTTTGAAAGCAACAAAGACAGTTGGCACTCTACCAGGGATTGAAGTAAAATATATCTGAATTCCACTTTTAGCTGGCTACATAAATACTTTCTACACCATCATCCCAGTAAGAAACATTTTACATTAACACACTAAAATAGTCTTTAAAATATACAAATACATCTGGGTAGTGGTGGTGCATGACTGCGTTCCAGCACTTGGGAGGCAGATTTCTAAGTTTGATGCCAGTGAGTTCAATGACAGCCAGGGCTACACAGAGAAACCCTGTCTCACTTATACATACTTATATACACAGGCATGCACATGCCCAAGCACATGCGCGAGCGTGCACCCACCCCCCCCCACACACACAAATACAAGCGTGAAGAGGGCAATGCATTTTGAACATATAATTTCAGAAGTACCCAGTGAGATTTTATGTCCTCTAACTGTGACCATTGCTTTGAAATTGTGATAATGGATCAAGTGTTTTTTATATGATCTTCTTCAATTGACACTTATATCAGATTAAGTCCATCTGTTACTTCTTGAATAGGTGCATAGCTATATTTTTACCTGAAGTGAAGATCTTATTCTCATACTGTCATTCTTTGGCCCTTCCCTTGATATTTATTGTAATACACCCAGTTGCTATAGCTATATGGATTTTTCCTTCCTCTAAATTAACTGCTATGCATGACTCGTTAACAGTCAGCATTATAATAGGGGTAGTTGAGCACTGGTTGTGCTCAAATCCTGACCTATACAGTCAATGATAAATGGTTACAGTGCTATCAAAATTTTGTACCCTCCTATTAATGATATTTCTATCAACTAGAGTTTAAACAGTTCTAATATCTTAGGTTTAGCCAAGTGTCCTGTCTTCTAATTTAACATATGCCTCAAAAGAAGCCATTGTTGTATTGTTTACTGTGAGTTTCTTTGAAGATGTTCCATTGTAGACTCATTCGTGATTAATAGATGAATTCAAATAACATTTTAAATCAGTATACATTTAGATCCTGAGATTTTTTTATGTGCCAAGCATAAGTTTCATGCATTTGAATAAGATTTTCATATATACAGAAACAGAATTTTTACAGCAAAAATAGTTAATGTTACAGTATAATTAGAGAATATAAAGGTCCACTACACTATGATGAAAATCATACTGGTCATACTGGATTGATCGTCAAAGTATAGAAGTAGACCCCATGATTTCTCTTGATATTGTTTTATGCTATGTGTAATACATGTGTACGTGGAATACATACCTTCTTAATCTCAAATGCTAAGTGAGACTCATGTGTTTCCTGCTCTGTCACTCTCCATCTTACTCCTTTAATATAAGACCTTCTCAATCTATAGCTGTTAGCCAGAACCCTGTGATCTCTGTATCTACCACTAGAGGCAGTGAGGTTATAGATGAAACTCACACCTCACTTTTTATGTAGGTGAATAGATAGGAACTGAGGTCTTTGTTTGCACTAAGTCATCTCTCTATCCCAGTGTCTTTGCTTTACAATGACTTCCTTTTGTAATAAACTTCCCATGTACTATAATTAAGAGAAATGTAAAACCTCTGTAAGTTAGTGAATTAACTATCAAATAGAGATATCTGTCCTATTATATGTATTTTTGTTGCTGCTGTGGTTGTTGTTCTGTTACAAGCATAATGTTCTAAAGACCTATGTCATGGTGATGATTAATTTAAAAACATCTATGGAGTACCCACTGTGTGGTATATTCTTATTATTTATTATTTATTTATTCATTTATCTATGATGTATGCTGAACCAAGGACCATGAACATAGTGGGCAGGTTTTCTATCACAGAAATACATCCAGCTTTAGATACTGTCCTTTATGTAAAAATAGCAACCACAAAATTCTCTAATTGAGTGGGAAAGTAGAAAAGCAAGTTGTTATATACACAAGTGTACATGCATTGGTCTATAATCATATGACTTTTTCAGAAAATTACAAACAATATATCCTATTTACACAATTTTTTCTTTTAAATTCAATGCATATGTACAGTAGATTTTAGACATATTTACTTTTCAATGACACCTCCAATTTTAACCAACATTCCCTTATTTCATCAAATGTTACTTATATACTTATTTATTTATTTCTTTGAATGAGTAAATTAAAAGTGCACATGGCTGTGTGGTCATCGACTGAGAGTGTGAAAACCTTAAGGTGACCACAGTTCTACAGAAATATCAGTCTGTTCCAGTTGCTATCAACTATCAATAGCTCCTCATCACAGGTAGGTATCAGGAGACCCCATATCAGTTTTAGATTAGAATTTTAATTGGCTTCGCATGAGCAGGTAGGTCTTCTATTGGCAACCATTGCTGCTGTGGATTCATTTGTGCAAGAGCTATACTCTTTCTAGACATCAGCGTTTTATAGACCTCTTCCCCATCCTCAAGCTCTCTCGTTCTTTCTATCCTATTTTCTATAATGTTATAGATTTCCCATGAACAGATGTGAATTCACACGGGATTAATCTCAGTAGTTTTATAGTATATCTGTTTTATACACTATACCTTGCAATAAAAAGCATCTCTGACCACATTGGGTTGCAGCACAAATCTATGTAAATAAATATAAATGCTTAGTAACCAGTTAGTTGATTCTAACTCTTAGGAAAATATCAGTAGCTTGTATTCTACCTACATCCTGTGACTTCTCAAGTCATGAGTCCTGACTTTGTTTATGGTACCAGGAAATGAATTTCCTCCTGTGGAACAGGTCTCAAATTCAACCAGGAGAGTAGTCAGTTGCTTCCCTGAAAAGTCTTGCTTCTACAGTATTGCAGACACATCCGGCTTTCTATGTTGGTAGTGAAACAAGCACAGTCCGGTGCTGGGTAGGAATATTGATATCTTTCCTCCAATAGCAGCAGATATAGCATTTTGAAACATTATGAAATCTAGTTGTATCCTGCAACTAAAATGTGAAGTATCTTTAGAAATATTGTCTTACTGTATAGTATGGTAGGCAGTCAAGAATAATGCCAGTTATTGGTCAGTTCTGGAGAAGGTTTCATAAGGTGCTGAGAAGAAGGGTTTTCTGTTGTTGTTGTTGTTGTTGCTTCTTTGGGTGTTTTCTTTCTTTTGGTGTGTGTGTGTGTGTGTGTGTGTGTGTGTGTGTGTGTATTTGAATGAAATGTTCTGTAGATATCTGTTCCATCCATTTGATTCATAACCTCTGTTCATTTCATCATTTCTCTGTTTAATTTCTGTCTTGATGACCTGTTCATTGAAGAATGGGATGTTTAAGTCTCACGCTACTAATGTGTGAGGTGCAATGTGGGTTTAAAGCTTTGGTAATGGGCTGAAAAGATGGCTCAGTGGTTAAGAGCACTGATTGCTCTTCCAGAGGTCCTGAGTTCAACTCTCAGCAATCATATGGTAGCATACAACCACTTGTAATGGAATCAGATGCCCTCTTCTCCTGTGTCTGAAGACAACTACAGTTTAGTCATGTATGTTAAATAAATAAATGAATGAATAAATAAATAAATAATAAAGAAAGAAATAAAGCTTTAGTAATGTTTCTTTTTCAAATTTGGCTGGCCTTGCATTTGGGCATAGATATTCAGAATTAAGAAGTCATCTTAATAGACTTTTTCTTTGATGATTATAAAGTATCTTACCCATCTCTTTTAATTCCTTTTGCTTTAAAATCTATTTTATTAGATATTAAAATGATCATTCCAGCTTACTTCCTGGGTCAACTTGCTGGAATACAATTTTCCATCCCTTTACTCTGAGATATCTTTATTGCTGAAGTATATTTCTTATATACAGAAGATTGATGGATCATATTTTCAAATTCTTTCTGTTAGCATTTATTTTTTATTGGGGAATAGAGCCCATTGATATTAAAAGATATTAATGACCAATGATGATTAATTACTGTTATTTTGATGTTGGCAGTGGTAGTGGGTCTGTCCCAAAATTTGTCCTCTCTATAAGATATGCAGGAATAAAGAAAGAATAGAGACTGAGAGAATGTCAAACCAATGACTTGTGGAATGTATTTTAAGTCCCAGTCCAGGGTTTCTACCCTGCCTTTGGTTATTGAGTTCTCAGATAATAAGTGCATACCACCTTTATATTTTTAATAAGCCTTAAGCAGTACAATAGCTGGGCAGCTGCCTATCTTCTATGCTGTTAGAATCTACTTTTCTATCAAATATACCAAGTTAATAATTATTATTTACTATGTTCCATCTGTCTTACTCTTAATTCCAACTGGACAGCCCTAAGGGCCATGCTTTCTTGACTCTTATCCCATGATGGAAGCTTCTTCTTGCTCCTCTCCTGTATGTTCTCCTTCTCACCCTTATTTGAACACAAGCTCCAGAAATCTAATCCCCATCTATGTCTCTTTAGCACAGCTATTGGTTGTCAGCATCTCTATTTGCCAATTAGAAATAACTTGTAGGCAGTGTCACTTGGATTCGTTTGTCTCTGGGACAACCAGTGTTGGAGACCTGAATTAGCATTAGAATACAAGCAATATTCGGTCAACCCATTAGGAATGACTGGCGAACTTCAAACTCACCCCATAAGAGAGAGCAAATGCTAATTTTGATAATGATATTCTACTATGATTGAAGACAGGATCCTAGCATAACTGTCTTCTGAGAAGTTTTATTCTGCAGTATATTGAAACAGATGCAGAGATTCATTTTCAAACATTAGTCAGAGCTCAGGGAGACTTGTGGAAGCATAGGGCATAGGACTGGTGGAGCTGGGGAGATCAGGGACATGCCATGAAGACCTAGAGAATCAACTAGCCTGAGGCCATGGGGACTCATAAAAACTTAAACACAAATGAAAGAGCATGTGTGGGCTAGACCTATATAATTATAGCAGGTGTGCAGCTTGGTGAGGGTCCCCTAACAATTAGAGTGGGTATTGTCTCTGACACTGTCATCTACTTTTGGATTACCTTCCACTAGCTGGATTACCTTGTTGGGCCTCAGTGGGAGAAGATGTGGGACTTCCCCTTCTCTGAGGAAAATGAGGGTAATGGGTGGAGGGATTTCTAAGGATTGGGGTGAGAGGAGAGCAGGAAGGGAGCTGTGATTAGAACGCAAGGTGAAGAGAGAGAGAGAGAGAGAGAGAGAGAGAGAGAGAGAGAGAGAGAGAGAGAGACAGAATTATAGAAACAATGTGCATTGCACTGTCTCTATTGTTTTAATTCCAGTAACTTGAAGGGATGCAAGCCTTGCTTAGCACTGACTTTTTATTTAATAACCGATGTCTTCTGGTGGCAACACTGTTCACTAACATTGGGGTCCTTCTGTCAAACATCTGCTTTAAAAATGACAGTATTTTTAATCAACTTACAACCTAGAGGAGCTACCTAAATCTTTAAATATAGCTTTAGTTCAGGTTAACCAACTTCCTACTTCTCCATTTTCCCAATCTTCCTGTAACTATTCAAGCTTAAATTTTAACAGCTTAGTATTGTCTTCTTGTCTTTCATATCACATAGGCTGTATTATTCCTTCTTATTGTGTTCTAGCCTTTAGTTGCAAGCCATACGTTTCTAGGTAGCTTCTGCATGCATACTTCACTTAAGTCAAGATTTCCTGGCTCCATAATTCTTATTCCCATCACTTTACTCCCTGCTTGAACTCTTCTGCCTCCCAAATTTCCTTTCTCTGCTGTCATTTCAACCTTATCTCACTACCTGTCCTTCCTAAATGCATTCCACAAAAATGATCTGATTCTAGTTTTCTAGCTTCAACCTGAATTCAATACTAACCACACACAATAGAACTGAAGCTAGGACTGTTCGTTATGTAAGAGGGGACATGAAACATTTGAATTTAGGGACCTGGATGACCTTGCTCAGTGTAATTGTTTTCAAGTTCCATCTAATTTACATGTAAATTTTGCATCCATTTTTCTTTTCACATGAATATTGTCTAATGCATTTCTGTATCATGCTCTCATTGTCCAATTGTTATTTGGTGGTCATTAACATTGATTCAATATCCTAGCTACTGTTAACAGAACATCAATGAGCATGGATGTGTATGTTCTCTTTGCAGATGGGCCCAGGAGTATCTTTTGGGCCATATGGTATACCTATTTTTAGATTCTTAGAGAAATCTCCAGACTGAGTTCCAGCTGCCCTACTTTACATTCCAACAGAGGGTGTACTATTTCCTCTTCCATACATTCATGCTCACATTTGTTCAGATTTGTATTCCTGTTGAAGCCTATTCTGACTTGTGCAGATAGGATCACAAATTAACTACAATCTGCATTTGCCTGACAGCTAAGGAGATTATACTTGTTTTAAAGTGTTTACTAGTCATTTTTATTTCCTCTTTTGAGAATGTTTCGTTCAGCATCATATCCCATCTTTTAACTGAGTTATTTCTTTGCTTAGTGTTCAATTTTTGCAATGTATTCATAGCTGGATATTAATCATTTTATAATAGTATAGAGAAAAGATAAAATATTATCAGAGAAGAATAATGTTTCAATATGATGTATGTGGGCATCTAAACATCAAGAGCACAGAGGCAAATGGGGAGGAAAAGCAAGCTTGATACAGGTAATAGCATGTTTGCAAACTTTGATAGATATTTGAAATGCTATGAAGAACTGTATTCTGGAATCCTCAATCAGATATGGATGGAGAAAGCTGGGCAAGGAAATTGACTGAGGAAGGCTGACCATGTGACCTAGTCAGTTAGTGAATTTTATAAGTCCTTTCTTTAAGTTCCTGAAAACATGCAACTTACATATTATGTAGATATAGTAACACATTGAAAATTAAATCTGCAGATCCAATATTAGGGATCTAAGTAGATGAAAGTTTTAGGAAAAAACAGATAATGCTATTAGTTAAATACAGGTTCAATTGTAATTCAAGGAAAAGGCTTATGCAACAAAAGAAGATGAATGGAGGTTCTATTGTGAAAAATCTAATTGTTGAACAGAGATGGAAAGGCAGGGCCCTTTTCTCTGAGGACACATTTTTATTATACCTTTTCTAGAAGGTGGCCTTTGCTGAGAAGCTGGGAAAAGGTTAGCATTTTTTAATGCAGGAGTAACTGAACTATGGAGAAAAAAACTGTTACTTTATATGGAGGAAGATATTTTACTTTCACCTATAAAGTTATAGCACACATTTAATTTAGGAAGGGTCATGAAAGGAATGCCCTAAGAAAGTTGGTCTGTAAAAATTTACAGAATGAAATGAACTGGAAAGAAATAGAAGCAGAGGGTTCTAAAGTATGTTAATGAATCCCAAGTATGATATCATACAGACTTGTATGATGTGGACAGCAGCAGTGAAAGATGTGATGACTGTTTCTGAAAAGCATTACAGAAGATGACTGTATTTCACTGTACAATTTTACCTATATTATTGGTCTTTATCAGAGGCTTCTGCACAAATTTATAGAATTCCTAAGGCAGGAGTAAGTCCTAAATGTTGAAGTACAAAATCAACTCTCACATTAAGTTGCTTCATTCTAAGATTATTCTGGAGCGTTTCATGAAAATTTCAGCCAGAGTACATTTTAAAGTGTAACTAGTATTATATTAGTTCAAATTAAAATTAAAAAAAGCAGATTTCAAATTTCATCAAATAATTTTCATCAATACATGAAATAGAACTTTAAGAAAAAAGACAGCCTTTTCAACAAATGGTGCTGGTTCAACTGGAGGTCAGCATGCAGAAGAATGTAAATCGATCCATTCTTATCTCCTTGTACTAAACTCAATTTCAAGTAGATCAAGGACCTCCACATAAAACCAGACACACTGAAACTAATAGAAAAGAAACTAGGGAAGAACCTTGAATAAATGGGCACAGGGAAAAATTTCCTGAACAGAAAACCAATAGCATATGCTCTAAGATCAAGAATTGACAAATCGGAATTTCATAAAATTGCCAAGTTTCTGTAAGGCAAAGGACACTGTCAAAAGGACAAAGCAGCAGCCAGCAAATTAGGAAAAGATCTTTACCAACCCTACATCCGACAGAGGACTAATATCCAATATATACAAAGAACTCAAGAACTTAGACTCCAGAGAGCCAAATAACCCTATTAAAAAATGGGGTACAGAGCTAAACAAAGAGTTCTCACCTGAAGAATATCTAATGGCTGAGAAGCACCTAAAGAAATGTTCAGCAACCTTAGTCACTAGGGAAAGGCAAATCAAAACAACCCTGAGATTCCATCTCACACCAGTCAGGATGGCTAAGATAAAAAACACAGGAGACAGCAGTTGTTGGCGAGGATGTGGAGAAAGAGGAACACTCCTCCACTGTTGGTGGGATTGCAAGCTGGTACAACCACTCTGGAAAACAGTCTCGTGGTTCCTCAGAAAACTGGGCATGACACTCCCGGAGGATCCTGTTATACCACTCCTGGGCATATACCCAGAGGCTTTACCTGCATGCAATAAGGACACATGCTCCACTATGTTCATAGCAGCCTTATTTATAATAGCCAGAAGCTGGAAAGAACCCAGATGTCCCTCAACGGAGGAATGGATTCAGAAGATGTGGTATATTTACACAATGGAATACTACTCTGCAATTAAAAACAACGAACTCACGAAATTCCTAGGCAAATGGTCAGAACTTGAAAATATCATCCATAATGAGATAACCCAATCACAAAAGAACACACATGGTCACTGATAAGGGGATATTAACCCAGAAGCTCGGAATACCCAAGACACAATTCACATATCAATTGATTTCCAAGAAGATGGAAGGAGAGACCCCTGGTTCTAGAAAGACTGGATGTAAGGGAATATCAGGACAGAGAAGGGAGAGGGGGTTGAATGGGGAACAGGGGGAGGGAAGAGGGCTTATGGGAATTTTGTGGAGAGAGGAACCGGGAAATTGGAAATCATTGGGAATGTAAATAAAAAAATATTACATTATATATAGTAATAGATATTATATATGTATAGAAAATAAATAAAAAAAGGTTAATGTAGCATTTTTCATTCATTTTTTTACTCAATTATTTTGGGAATAGCAATTGTACTTTCTAATACAGTGTATCAATTTTAAAATGCCAGTCCCGGTTCAGCATTTTTGTAAACTTACCTACAATCAGACAGTTACTATTTGTGTCTACATAGGCTTTTCTGAGACTCTTCTATTTTATACTAATGAATATATGCCCTTAAAATAAAAGCTGAAAGAGCTATTTCTTTTTAGCAAAAATATATTATAAAGAGAGTAATAAGCACATTTGAATTTATTGATTACTCCATATTTTCAACATGGACAAATATTAGCAACCATATACAGTTACGAAACCCAGACACTATTGTGGATGCCAATACAAGACACTGGAATCTGCTATAGCTGTCTTCCGAGAGGCCCTACCAATGCCTGACAAATACAGAGGGGGATGCTCTCAGCCAACCATTGAACTGAGCACAGGTTCCCCAATGGAGGAGCTAGAGAAAGAACCCGAGGAGCTGAAGAGTTTTGCAGCCCCATAGGAGGAACAACAATATGAGCCAACCAGTACCTCCAGAGCTCCCAGGGATTTAACCACCAACCAGTGACTACACATGGAGGGACCCATGGATCCAGCCACGTGGGTAGCAGAGGATGGCCTGGTCGGACATCAATGAGAGGAGAGTCCCTTGGACCTGTAAATGTTCATTGCCCCACGGTAGGGGAGTGCAAGGTCAGGGAAGTAGGAGTGGGTGTGTTAGTGAGCAGGGGGAGGGGATATGGGATAAGTGGTTTTCGGAGGGGAAACATGTAAAGGGGATAATATTTAAAATGTAAATAAAGGAAATATCTAATAAAAAAGAAAAACATATTATCAACCATAGACCAATTTTTTTCTATTTCTTTTTTCCTGATGAAGAAAGCAAGACAAGAAAGGATTAGGTTGTTTCTTTGTTCAGATCACATATCAGGCACAATTACGATGACAGCTAAGTTTTTCAATGTAGTTAATTTTGAGTAGCAAAGTGTCATTTTGAATGTATGCTTACAATTCCATACGGATAGAGTCTCAAGTGGGGCAGAAGCTATGGCAAGGAAGCAGGAGCTTGAAGCTTGGTGATCATATTTAATACACATACACACACACATACACACATATACACACATATATGCACACACACACATGCACACATACGGTGGGATGAGGCTATACACCCTTTAAGTCTCTCTTCCCCAGTTATGTATTTTCTCCAATGAGCCTTCACCTCCTAAATGTTCTATAAATCTCTTAACCAGTGCCACCATGAGGGAAGTAAGTATTTAAATACATGAGACTATGGGGGACATATTTCATTTAAATCACCACAAGGAGAAAAATAAAATATATTCCACAGAATATAAGTTCCTTATATTTGTATTTTGTCAGCACATTATTCATGAAAGGTACTGTAAAATGAAGACTTGCAGAATATCCATCAAATATTTTTCCAATGTGAAGAAAAGAAAAAACAGACATCTAACTTTCTTAACCTTTGAGTGCAGCTTATATCACTAAAATACATACCCATTTTATTTTTAAAATGGAAAATAAATGCTATAAAAATCTATTATTTCTATGATCTACATAAAATTATAAAAATTAATAAATTATACATAAAGCTACAACAATATTAAGATTTTCATGATTTATTCTAAGAGAGGCTCACGGTTTTCATGGATGTGGTGGTCTGAATGAGAAAGGCCTCCATTAGCTATTCAAGTTTGAATATGGAGTCACCAGTGAGTGGGCATGTTTGAGAAGGATTAGAATGATTAGCAGATTTGGACTTGTTTTAATAAGCATGGCTCTGTAGGAGGTAGATTACTAGGAGTGTACTTAGAGGTTTCAAAAACTCACAGTAGATTCTTATTCCTCTCTCTCTCTCTCTCTCTCTCTCTCTCTCTCTCTCTCTCTCTGTCTGTCTCTGTCTCTGTCTCTCTCTCTCTCTCTCTCTCTCTCTCTCTCTCTCTCTCTCTCTCTCTCTCTCTCTCTCTCTCTCTCCCTCCCTCTCTCTCTCACCTGTGACTCACCTGTGGATAAGGATATAAAGTTCTCAGCTTCTGCTCTAGATCCACACCTGTCTGTTTCCTGGGGTAATATTCATGGACTAAACTCTAAATCTGTAATCATGCTCCTAGTTAAAATTAAATGCTTTCCTTTCTAAGTGTTGCATCTTCCTATCAACAGAACAGTAAATAAGGCAACAACTACCATATTCATTTACTATAGAATAAGGATTTTTGTTCAATAAATTTAGAGGTTGACTTTTCCCAATTGGAAAGTGATTTTTTTTATGTGTATAGCTTGCAATGACATAGGCTTATGGTACAAGCTTGGAGAATGTGCAGTATTTCAAAAACATGCTGATAGAAGGGCTAGTTCTTCAAAGTCTCATACCTTAAAAATAATCTCTGCTATTAACAGCTTTTCCTACTTTCAAACCTAGTAAGATGAATAGTGTCCCAGTTGAGTTTCTTCTGGATTTAGTAATTCTTCAAGCATTTTTAGGATGTTCTGAGATTTAGACGCCTAAATCATATACTTACAGAGATCAAATCCTATGCAGGTAAACAACACCTTTAGAGTTCTCATTGTCTTATGGTATAAGTTACTTTAGCACTTCCAATTGAAATCAAGTGTTGACTTCCTTTACGTTAGACCACAATGGGAAACATTGTTTTTTAAATAAGAATATCAAAAAGAGAATGTGTTAGCAAAAATCTTTATTCACTGTCATATCAATAATTGAGAATAAATAATTTTTGATAAACATCTTGAGGGTTATATTATTCAAATGTTTGTAAATGTTAGATTGACGTTTGTCAATTTTTATTAAATTTTTGAGACTTTAATACATGAATAGTTTATTTTCTTTTTAATTTTATTTTATATTCTAAGTTTTTTTATTTACATTCAAAATCATTTCCCCTTTCCCGTTTCCTCCCTCCCCGAAAGTCCCATAAGCCCCTTCCCTCCCTCTTTTTTCCATTCAACCCCCTCTTGATTCTCTGTCCTGGCATTCCCCTACATCCTGTCTTTCCAGGACCAGGGGTCTCTCCGTCCATTTTCTTGGAAATCTATTGATGTGCGAAATGTGTCTAGGTTATTCCGAGATTCTGGGTTAATATCACCTTATCAGTGACTGCATACCATGTGTGTTCTTTTGTGATTGGGTTACCTCACTAAGGATGATATTTTCAAGTTCTGACCATTTGCCTAGGAATTTCTTGAATTCACTGTTTTTAATTGTAGAGTAGTATTCCATTGTGTAAATATAACACATCTTCTGAATACTTTCCTCCGTTGAGGGACATCTGGGTTCTTTCCAGATTCTGGCTATTATAAATAAGGCTGCTATGAACATAGTGGAGCATGTGTCCTTATTGCATGCAGGTAAAGCCTTTGAGTATATGCCCAGGAGTGGTATAGCCGGATCCTCCGGGAATGTCATGGCCAGTTTTCTGAGGAACCACCAGACTGCTTTCCAGAGTGGTTGTGCCAGCTTGCAATCCCACCAGCAGTGGAGGAGTGTTCCTCTTTCTCCACATCCTCGCCAACAACTGCTGTCTCCTGTGTTTTTGATCTTAGCCATTCTGACTGGTGTGAGATGGAATCTCAGGGTTGTTTTGATTTGCATTTCCCTAATGACTAAGGATGATGAACATCTCTTTAGGTGCTTCTCAGCCATTAGATATTCTTCAGGTGAGAACTCTTTGTTTAGCTCTGTATCCAATTTTTAATAGGGTTACTTGCCTCTCTGGAGTTTAACTTCTTGAGTTCTTTGTATATATTGGATATTAGCCCTTTGTCGGATGTAGGGTTGGTAAAGATCATTTCCCAGTTAGTTGGTTGCCACTTCGTCCTTTTGACAGTGTCTTTTGCCTTGCAAAACTTGGCAATATTATGAGATTCCGATTTGTCAATTATTGATCTTAGAGCATAAGCTATTGGAGTTCTATTCAGGAAATTCTCCCCTGTGCCCATATGTTCAAGGTTCTTCCCTAGTTTCCTTTCTATTACTTTCAGTGTGTCTGGTTTTATGTGGAGGTCCTTGATCCACTTGGAATTGAGCTTAGTGCAAGGAGATAAGAATGGGTCAATTTGCATTCTTCTGCTTGTTGACCTCCAGTTGAGCCAGCACCATTTGTTGAAAAGGCTATCTTTTTTCCATTGGATGGTTTTAGCTCCTTTGTCAAAGATCAAGTGACCATAGGAGTGTGGATTCATTTCTGGGTCTTCAATTCTGTTCCATTGATCTACATGCCTGTCACTGTACCAATACCATGCAGTTTTTAACACTATTGCTCTGTAGTACAGCTTGAGATCCCGGATACTGATTCCCCCAGAGGTTCTTTTACTCTTGAGAATAGTTTTAGCTATCCTGGGTTTTCTGTTATTCCAGATGAATTTTTGAATTGCTCTTTCTAACTCTACGAAGAATTGAGTTGGGATTTTGATGGGGATTGCATTGAATCTGTATATTGCTTTTGGCAAGATGGTCATTTTAACAATATTAATCCTGCCAATCCATGAGCATGGCAGATTTTTAAATCTTCTGAGGTCTTCTTCAATTTCTTTCTTCAGTGACTTGAAGTTCATGTCATACAGATCTTTCACTTGTTTGGTTAGAGTCAGAGAGAGTGCAGAGTGCACTCCACCATCTTTGCTCCAGTGTCCAGGTAGTTTGGACCGCCAGGCTCAGAGACAGACAGGCATAATATCGCTTGGGCCTCAGGCAGCTTGTGTGTAACCTGCTCCAAGAGCTGAGCAGGTCTGCATTAATCGATGCACCAGCCCTACTGTGGGACTTCTGCCTTGCAGAGGGACGCCCCCTCGCCCCCCCCCGAGAGATCACACACCCCTGTACAGGGCGGGAGCCTACCAGCCTCCCTTTGGTGATGTCTGCTCCCTCTGGGAATCCACTACACTGAGCCTTTGGATGTGCAGGGACTCCCCAGTATAACAGCACTTGGGGCAAGGCATATCAGGGCTCCGAAGTCACTCAGGAGTAGGGCAGGCCCCAGAAATTGGTGCCAGGGGAATGCCGGTAATCCAGGGTGGGGGACCAGAAATAGCTTTGCAGTCTCACAGGAGGTCCAACCAACAGCCAGTGACAGCAGGACCAACTAACACCAGAGGTAACCAGATGGCAAAAGGCAAACATAGGAACGTTATTAACAGAAATCAAAGTAATATGGCACCATCCGGACCCAACTTTCCAACAGCAGCAAGTCCTGGATACCCCACCACACCCGAAAGACAAGATCTGGATTTAAAATCACTTCTCATGATGCTATTAGAGGATCACAAGAAGGACACAAATAAATCTAATAAAGAATTACAGGAGACCATGAATCAACGGTTAGAAGCCCTTACAAAGGAAACACAAAAATCGCTTAGAGAAATGCAGGAGAACATGGATCAACAGATGGAGGCCCACAAGGAGACAACACAAAAATCGCTTAAAGAAATGAATCAACGGTTAGATGCACTTTCAAAGGACTCACAAAAATTGCATAAAGAAATGCAGAATAATATGGGTCAACAGATGGATGCCTATAGGGAGGCAACACAAAAAGTGCTTAAAGAAATGAATCAACGGATAGATGCCCGTACAAAGGAAACACGAGAACTGCTTAAAGACTGGATGTAGGGGAATGCAAGGACAGAGAAGCGAGAAGGGGTTGAATGGGGAAAAGAGGGAGGGAAGGGGGCTTATGGGACTTTCGGGGAGGGAGGAAACGGGAAAGGGGAAATGATTTTGAATGTAAATAAAAAAAAGCTTAGAAAATAAAATTAAAAAAAATTATAAACACACACAAAAAAAGAAAAGAAATAGAAGGTGAAAGAGAAAAAAAAAAAGAAATGCAGGAGGCGATGGATCAACAGATGGAAGCCCATGAGGAGGAAACACAAAAATCGCTTAGAGAAATACAGGAGAACTTGGGTCAACAGGCAGAAATCCTGAAAGAGGAAATGCAAAAATACCTTAAAGAAATACAGGAAAATACAAACAAACAAGTGAAGGATCTCAACAAATCCATCCAGGATCTAAAAAAGGAAGTAGAAACAACTAAGAAATCACAAAGGGAGACAACTTTGGAGATAGTAGTTTATTTTGTAATCACGATTCCTTATTATCTCTATCTTTGATTTATAGATGGGAGTAAAGTACTATTTAATTTGTTTAAATTAAAATCAGTTTATTTTAAATATTATATATAATATTATACTAAATATTATTTAATCTAAAAATATTAGGTTAAACCCAAACGTGTTGCACGTCTTAAAATTCTAGCAATGTTACCTCCTAATAAAAAGTTATATGTCACTCAGCCAGGACAGGGAAGCAGGAGTGGGTGGATTGGTGAGCAGGGGGAGCGGGGATGGGTTAGAGGATTTTCGAGTGTCTGTGGGGGAACCAGGAAAGGGGACAGCATTTGAATTGTAAATAAAGAATTTATCTAACTAAAAAAACATATGTCACTGTTCTGTCCCAAATATCTGTCTTTCTAAGATATAGATGTCCTTCAATATTTACGGATCTTTGAACAGGTAACAAAATCTACAGCCACCCACACCACTTAGTAACTGTATTTAACTTTAGGTACCATATTTAACTTTAACCTGTGGACATTTTTTTTATATGCTTGGAGACATTTGTACATTACTCATAATACCAAATCAATGTAAGCATATGTGAAAAATGTACTGAACTGTGGACAAGAACAACATGTATTCATGATATCTGAAAAGATAATAATTGATAAATTTGATGGATATAAAACACATAGATGAAGAACACAGGTTTGTGGAGAGCCAATTAGAACTTTGCAGACTCAGCACAGTTTCAAACTTTCAGCATGGCTTTCTAGTTTCACTTCACATTTCTTTTTTTTTTTTGTATGTGTGAATCATACTTCTCTTTACATGCATCTAAAGATCCAGCCTCTCTCTTTTCCTTGCAAATATTTTCACATGAATCATCCTATGGCACTTAGCTCACATATCTCTGAAGTTGTCACCTAGGAACCTGTTACTCATCCTTGGTCCTTATCTTCTTCCAGGTGTTCCCTGAGGTCATGACTATGGGATTGATGGTTTTGTTCTGCTACTCCAACATAATGACATTTATTTCAAAAATGATTACCTTAGGGGGTAGAGAGATGTCTTATCAGTTAAAAGCATCTTATGTATAGAATCATGCCATCTACAAAAAATCTCTTTTAGCCTTTAAACACATTCAGCAAAGGGAAGACAAAGAGCACATGAACAACCGAAATCATGGGCCATTCTTCCTGCAAATAACAAACATATTGAGAAGAAATCATGGAAACCATCCTACTCACAATAACATCAGAAACACCTTGAAATAATCTAGCTAAGAACATAAAGTGCTTGTATGATAAATATTTAAGAGATTGAAAAGAGATTAAATGAGACAACAGAAGCTATAAAGATCTTCCACACTCAAGGACTAGTAGGATCAATATTTTGAACTTGGTCAGCCTACCAAAAGCCACTACAGATTAAATATATTCAAAACAAAAATTTAAATAAAATACTTCAGATTGAAGAAAATCTTGATTTTTCATGCGGAAATACACACACAATCAACAATGCCAAAACAGCATAGTCATATCAACCCTGAACAATAAATGAATTATTGTAGTTCTCACCAAGACAGTTTTAAATTTATATTAAAAAGCCATAGTGCATGCCGGGCGGTGGTGGCGCACGCCTTTAATCCCAGCACTTGGGAGGCAGAAGCAGGTGGATTTCTGAGTTCGAGGCCAGCCTGGTCTACAGAGAGAGTTCCAGGACAGCCAGGGCTACACAGAGAAACCCTGTCTCGAAAAACAAAAAAAAAAAAAAAAAAAAAAAAAAAAGCCATAGTGCTAAAAACAGGATGGTGCTGACATAAAACCAGATATACTGAAAAAAAAAATGGAATCTAAATAAGGACCCAGATATGAGTTCACCCAAACCACTGACCAGGCAAATTTTGACAAAATACCCAGAAATACATACCGTAGAAAAGATTATGTCTATAATAAATTGTGCTTGACAAATTGAATAGCTACACATAAGAGAATGAAATTATATTCTTATTTCTTTACCATCCAAAAAGCTCAATTATAGATTAATCAGCGACCTCAATATAATACTTGAGACACTGAATTGATCAGGGGAAGAGTAGATAACACACTTGAACATACACGCACAGAAGAAGACTTTCTAATCAGAATGTAATAGCACAGGCAGTAAGTCCTACAATCAACAGTTTAGATTATAGGAATCTAAAAATATAATATATCATTGTACTAGTGAAGATGTAGCATACAGTATTGGGAAAAATATTGAACAACTATAAATTTTTTCAGAAGGTAAGTACCTAGGATATACAAAGAGCTCAGAAGAACTAAACATATAACACAATAACCCAGTATAAAAATGGAACTTGGATCTAAACAGAGTTAACTATTGAAATATAAATGGCTGAGAAATATTTAACAATGTTTAGGACCCTTAGACCTCAGTGAGATGCAAATTCAAACATTTCTGAGATTTAATCTCATCCCTATCAGAAAGGTAAAGATTTAAATAATAAATAATAATAATGATTATAATAATAACAACAAATATAGCAAATGAACACTTATTTACTGATAGCGTGAGTACATCATAGTAGAACCACTATAAGATTTGTGTGGTGATTCCACCAAAGATGGACCTATACCTACTACATGTGCCCTTAGGAATAGACACAAGATCACTAATTATACATTAATACAATTTGAAGATTTAATGTTTCTACAGCTTTAAAATTAAATTAAAAATTAATATCTTTGAATTTAGTGAACATTCATTTGATATTTTTACTTCAGTTGAGAACTTACTATGCCAAAAATATGCAAATAAATAATATTAATATTTACTAGAAAATATAAATAAGCAAAGGCTATTTCTATTATTAATTCTAACCCTGTATCTTCATTTTCATATTTCAGTTTTCCTTAAATGTTAGCATTTCACCATTAAACGGCAGTCTTGCTTTTTTGTTTTCAATATTCAATAACTACTCTAGTGCAGGAAATTTAATGTTGCAGAAGAAATAAGATTCAGCTTAATTTTACTAATTTGAGTCATTGAATTTAAGACTCTTGCTTCCCAATCAAAATATAGTAGAATGACATTCACTTTAATACCCTTGAGAATGTCTGAATAGAGCATGGTTTTTTGTCTTGTTTTGCTTTGTTTTGTTTTGTTTTCTGCATGGAATTACAGTCATGCAATACAGCAGCTGGGTCAACTTAGAATTTCTTGCTAATCTGAATAATTTAAGCTTTAACTTTAGAGGAATCCATACAGATTGCTGTTTATGTGAAAAGTGATGTCACAATTCATATTTACAAACTTTTGCACATATAATAGAATTTACGATGGCTTCATTTTGTAGAGGAAAATCTGGAGGTTTAGGTAGAGATCATGACCACCTGGACCTATGGTGTAGCTCTAATTCTGTGTGGTTCCAAAGCAACTGTTTCAAGGTTTATTCTGCTATGCTACTTTGTTCCTAGTGGGGAAAATATCAACATATAGTGTCTTAGATTTTTGAGGCAAAGAATCTGAAGAATGAAGGATAATTTGAAGAGTTAGTGAGAGATTATTTACTCCAACAACCTTAAGTGTTGACAAATGTTTATAGAATTAGTATATATTTCAAACTAGAGAATTTGAATTGTTTGATTGTTCATGTATTTGACTGACTGTGTCTACTTTTCATCTCATGAGAGTAGGTCTGTTATGAATGATTGAGCAAATCCTAAAGAGTTCCTCCCTTGTCAAAAATGGTGATATCCAACATTTATGAAAAAAATAGAATCTTTATAAAACATGATTCTATAGGATCCTAATACCACAATTTCTATCAATTCAACAATAACTAATTACAAATATATTAAAATACAGAGTAAGATATGATGTACTTAGTCAAATAGAAGTCATTACGTGAATTCTGGATACTGTATAAAATGTATCCCACATTAAAAGATATTATATGAACTTGTAAAGTCACATAACAAAAGAAATTTATAAATGATTAAACTTTCTTTATACATTAAGTGGGGGGGGAGGGTATTCTCACTTCTAGCTTTCCAGTGTTCCAGTAGATAGGCCGTGCACATGTAGGCAACATGAAGTTGAGAGTGGGACATTTTGGGATGCTGTGGGGCAGATATGTTTATTTAAAATTTTCAAGAATAAAGAGACAGTATGATTAAAATATAAAAACTGCTTTATTTTGCATTTTTCCCTAGAAAAGATAGCATTCTATGTATACTGTTAAGTGCCTCACAGTTTTCCTTTCATTATATCCCCTGAACATCTTCTGACATCAGAATCTAGAGGATGGTTAGGTACTTTATTTGAAATTGACTTTCTGCATTTGACTTATTTAATTAGTCTCCTGCATCATCTGATCTTTAAATGTAACAATGAAGCTAAATAGATTTCTGAATATTAATAAAGATTACAAAGCCCACATATTTATGTGGGTGGAATTATTTCCACCTGTAGAATGAATGGGGCAAAGGTACTTATTTTAGAATTTTAAAAAATTGCAGAATATTCATTTTGCACCAAACTATGAACAGTAACAAATATGTGTGCAAGAAATTATTTTCTTAAAATTGTAAATGAAAATTTATTTCTATTAAAGTTTCTTAAAATATGGGAGCACCCACCCTTCTCAAAGTTTTAACCCAGATTTTCTCCTGTCTAAAGGAAATACAGGGACAAAGTGTGGAGCAGAGACTGAAGTAAAGACTATCCAGAGACTGCCCCACCTGGGGATACATTCCATTTGCAACCACCAAACCCAGACACTATTGTGGATGGTAAGAAGTGCTTGCTGACAGGAGCCTGGTATAGATGTCTCCTGAGAGGCTTGGTCAGAGCCTTACTGATACAGGTGACTGTGCTTACAGTCAACCATCATACTGAGCAAGGGGACCCCAATAGATGAGTTAGGGGAAGGACTGAAGTAGCTGAAAGGGTTTACAACCCCATAGGAAGAACAAAAATATCAACTGACCAGACCCCTCAGTGCTCCCAGGAACTAAACTGTCAACCAAAGAATACACATAAAGGGACCCATGGCTCCTTTATTAGCAGAGGATGGCCTTTTGGGGCATCAGTGGCAGGGGAGGTCCTTGGTCCTATGAAGGCTTGGTGTCCCAGAGTAGGGGAACATTAGGGCAGTGGGACAGAAGTGGGTTGGTGGTTGGGGGAGCAATCTAGTGGAGGCAGGAGGGAAGGGTGGGATGGGGGGTTTTCGGATGGGAAACCAGGAAAGGGGATAACATTTGAAATGTAAATAAACAAATAACCAATAAAAAAATAAAAATTAGGTCCATGTTTTCCTTCTTTCATATTTTATAAAAACTCTCTGTAGGTTGCTACCTTTAAGTTCATAATGCTTTGGCCTCAATGTGCCATTACAAGGGAGCCATACCATCCCCAGTCAAATTCCATTGTTATCTAGAGGAAATAGGTCTAGTTTTACTGGTGGTCTCATGTTGTGATCCTTCAACTCTGTTGAAAAAAATCCTTGTATAACTCCTTCTCTTCTGATATAGAAACACTGACAAAATAGTGTTGCTAAATTTCATCTTCAATGAAATAAACAAAATAATAAAAACAGGGATTTTAAGGTATTACAATCACCTATTAGTAAAGATATTAGCAATGACTAATGTAAAATCCACAGGTAATATTAAATTTTATCCATAACCTTCAGTCATTTACAAATGGATAACTTTTCCAAACTGTCACAACTATAGTTAGATTTCTATGCCAGCAGAATCATGTAATAAAGATAAAAGTAATTATACATTATGAAAACTCCAATTTATTTAGTACAAATGAGCAAATAATGTTTTGGGAAAATTAAGGTAGGGACAGTACAATTTATAGTAAACTTATTTTAAAGGAAAACTAGCACTATCAGATAACTTGTAACAAATGAGCCTAGATGTACTGCAGTCATGACTGCCGTTTTCTTTTTTTCCCTCTTCTTTTTTATTATTATTATTATTAATAATCATTACATTTGTTTACATCTCAAATGATATTCCTCTTCCTGGTTACCCCCTCCACCAAACCACCATCCCATGTTATACCACTTCCCAGTTACTCTTCTGCCTCACCCCCATCCCACAACTGCCCCCCTCCCTTTTGCCTGTATGAGAGTACTCCCCCACCCACCTACCCCCCAACATAATACTGCCTCACTGCTCCAGTATCCCCCTACTCTGGAGCATCAAACCTCCCCTGGACCAAGAGTCTCCACTCCCATTGCTGTTGGGCAAGACCATCTTCTGCTGCTTATGTATTTGGAGCCGTGGATCCCTCTAAGTACACTACTTGGTTGGTGGTTTAGTCTCTGGAAGAACTGGGTGGTCAGGCCAGCCTATGTTGTTCGTCCAATGGGGTTGCAATTCCCCTCCACTCCAGTCTTTCTGCCTGCTCCCCAACCAGGTTCCCTGAGTTCAGTCTGATGGTTAGCTCCAAGTCCCCCACATCCGCAGGGATCAGTTGCTGTCCGGACCTCCCCAGGTACGGCCACATTTGGTATCTGTCTGCAATTGCCTCTTGTCCATAGTAACAGTGTTGGGTTTGGTGTCTGCAGATATGATATATCACCAGGTGGGGCCTTCCTTCAGTCTCTGTTCCATATTTTTGTCCCTGTTCTTCCTTTGGACAAGAACACTTCTGGGTTAAAAACATTGAGATAGGTGAGTGGCTCAATCTCTCAACCAAGGGCCATGCCTATCTACTATAGGTGGTCTCCATAGCTTCTATCTTCGCATTCTCTGTTCATTTCCAATCAAGTCAATCCCATTGGGTCCTGGGAGCCTCAGGTTTCTCTGGTGTCTGGTACCCTCCAATGGCTATTCCCATTTCTTCATCCCCTTCAACCTATTTTTATTCAATTTCCTAACCCTCTGCATCTCTCTCATGTCTCCTCTAGATTCTGATACTGCCACCATGCCTCCTCCTCCTTCCTCCCTCCGTTGTCCCCCTACCCTTCCATCTCCCACAATCACCCTGTCCTTCAACTCAGGACTGGAGCATCCACCACCTGTTCTTCCTTCTTTCTATACTCCATAGGGTCTGTAGGTTGTTTCATATGCATTGTGAGATTTTTGGATTAATATCTACTTATTAGTGAGTATGTACCATGTGTGTTCTTTTGCGTCTGGGTTACGTCACTCAGGATATTTTCCACTTCCATCCACTTGCCTGAAAATTTCATGAAGTCATTGTTTTTAATCCCTGCATAGTACCCCATTGTGTATATGTACCACATTTTCTGTATCCATTCCTCTGTTGACAGACATCTGGGTTCTTTCCAACTTCTGGCTATTATAAACAAGGCTGCTAAGAACATAGTGGATCATATGTCCTTGTTATATGTTGGAGCATCTTTTCTGTATATGCCCGGGAGTGGTATAATTGGGTGTTCAGGTAGAACTATTTTCAATTTTTTCAGGAATGCCCAGACTAATTTCCAAAGTGTTTTTACTAGCTTTCATTTCTACCAGCAATTGAGGAATGTTCCTATTTCTCTACATCCTAGCCACAATCTGATGTTAGCAGAGTTTTTTATCTTAACCATTCTGACTTGTGTGAGGTAGAATCTCAGGGTCATTTTGACTTGAATTTCCCTGATGACTAAGGATGTTGACCATTTCTTTAAGTGCTTCTCATCCATTCGATACTCCTCAAATGAGAGCTCTTCAATTAGGTCTACTCCCCATTTTTAATAGGGTTATTTGGTTCTCTGGAGTTTAACTTCTTGAGTTCTTTGTATATATTGAATATTATCCCTCTATCAGATGTAGCCTTAGTAAAAATCTTTTTTCAATCTGTTAGTTGCTGTTTTATCCTATGGCCAGTGTTCTTTGCTTTACAGAAACTTTGCAATTTTATGAGGTCCCATTTGTCAATTCTTAATCTTAGAGCTTAAGCCATTGGGTTCTGTTCAGGATATTTTCTCCTGTGGCCATGTATTTGAGGCTCTTCCTCACTTACTCTTCTATTAGTTTCAGTATATCTGGTTTTATGTGGAGGTCCTTGATCCACTTGGAAGTGAACTTTGTGCAAGAAGAGAGTTATGATCAATTTGCATTTTTCTGCAAGCAGACCTCCAGTTGAACTAGCACCATTTGTTGAAAATGCTGTCTTTTTTCCATTGAATGGTTTTAGCTTCTTTGTCAAAGATCAAGTGACCACAGGTGGGGGTTCATTTCTGAGTCTTCAATTCGATTCCATTAATCTACTTGCCTGATAATTGCCTGTATAAATATCATGCTGTTTTTATCACTATTGCTCTATAGTATAGACTTGCTGTGGTGGGAGAACTGGGCTCTGATGTTGCCAAGCAAAATTGGTTACTTTTGTTTATGTTCTTGTGCTTGCCTCTTGCCATCTGGTTGTTTCTGGTGTTATCAGGCCTCCCTGTCTCTGATTGGAACCTGTGCTTCCTGTGATCTTGTGATCCTGGGGAGTTGAGCTGTGACTGGGGTGTGGGATCAGGCTCTATTCCCAGTCTTCACAGGTGGGGACTGGAGGGTTCCCAGGTCTCTGGATGGGCAGGTAATCTGCTTCCCTGGGTTGCAGGCATCCAGGTAGTAGGGTCTCAGGATTGGGTTTAAGATCTCTCACCTGTGAAGCTGGATGTATGTGAGGGGCCAAGCTGCAACTGGGGTGTGTTCTGTGTAGGATCTGGACCGGTGGTGGGTCTCTGCTCCCGGTGACACTTCCATTTTCAAACACATGTGGGGCAGCCAGCAAGTTCTTATAGCTGGAAGAACAAGGGGGCATGAATATGTGGAGCAATAAATTTGTTTCAATCTAAACAGTTTCTATGGAAAATAGTCATTATACCCAATAGTTCCATTCTGGTATTAGGCAGAGTGTTTAGTTGCTATCTGTGAGGTTTGTCCTCCAAAAATGTTCTCATGCTTCTTCTGAGCCCTATGACCTTGCAGTACCAGACTGCATGTGCCTCATTTCAATGAAAATATGTAAGGTGACTTTATATTGTCTGTTACGAGGAAGGGCAATTTTAAGTGTTAGCTATTAATGTCTCAGGGAACTGTGCAAACACAATTAAATAGTTCATTTCAAATTTTATATCAATTATTTAAAATCAACATAATTGCTATGGTAACAACCTATTACACAAAACAACCATTTCCAAACAACTTATTTTAGAATTGAGTCCTCAAATCAAAATGAGTAATAAAAAGAGATGGAAGGGCTATTTGAAATATTTAAACTTTCTAAAACTAAAATCTTTTTACCTGCTCAGTGATTAGATATAAATAAACCAGCTTTTAGCCCAGACCAAATGTCTTCATTTAAAAGCCATTCACATTTAGCTGCTGAACTTTACCATAGAAATTTCAAGGGAAAGTAATTATAGAGACATTTTGAATTTAAAGCCACATGGGGAAGTAATTAAGGATAATAATAACCATAGTTTCTGAACAAAAATATATAAAATAAATTCTGTATCTTATTTAAATGAAGAAGGTTAAAAAGAATGACAGTGAATGTGGCTTTTTGGTTACAATGAGAAAAATATGTCAATAGCAAAACCTCTATTTCCAGATATGTAACTTTCATAAAAATTAAACATAATATTTTGTACTATGCTATCTAAAAACAACTTTCAAATATGATATAGAAACAGATTAATATGGCACAAAAATGTTTCACTTGCTGTATATCATGATATAAAAGATAAGGACTCTCTTTCAGGAAGCAGCTATTCTCTTATCATGTTTCTGAGACTATTCTTAGCTTTAATGTTAAACTTATAGCTTTAGAAGTTCAGAGGTGAAATAGAGGATAGATCATTAAAAGTAGATAGGAAGAGAAAGAGAACCAATAAGGACAATGAGGCTAATGGTGTGACCACTTGGTCATAGGGTTAATACCACAATAGAACACTTTGGATTCTACTGAAATCTATATTTTACAGGCAGTATAACATGCTGATTCATTAAGTTTTAAATTTTTTAAATTAGATCGATAATATGGAGGCTTTAAAATATATACTTACCCAAGTGCTTGTTTGTTTATTATGTTAATGTGTAGGTTGTGTTTGGCTAGAACCTTGTGTAGGCAAGAGAAGACATTGATTCACTGACAGGACTTATTAGACTCTTGTTGTGAGAGTAGGAAGTCTGTTTCCAGGCTTGCAGAGCAGCATGTGTCGTCAACTACTGAGTCATCTCTCCAGCCATAATACTGATTTATAAAAATCTGCAGTGATCTATGGTAAAAAATTAGATCTCATTTCTAAACTCGCATGTTCATCTCTCAATAGTAGTACTGAACTTAAAGTACTTTGGTTTACTTGGTATACACCCACTAAACTGGTGATAATTATTCTTCATATTATATTTCAGCCTGACCAATATGTATGCAGATGCATACAGCCAACTATTGGACTGAGCATGGGGACCCCAATAGAGGAGTTAGGGGAGGACTGAATAAGCTGAAGGTGTTTGCAACACCATTGGAAGAGCAACAATATCACCCAAACAGACACCTAAGTACTCCTAGGGATTAAGCCACCAACCAAAGAGTACACATAGAGGGACTCATGTCTCCAGCTGCATATGTAGCAAAGGATGGCCTTATCTAGCATCAATGGGAGGGGGGCCCCTTGACCTGTGGAGGTTGGATGACCTAGCATAGGGGAAGGCTAGGGTTCTGAGGCTGGAGTGGGTTGGCAGCTCTTGGAGCACTCTCATAGAAGCATGGGGGACAGGGGAAAGGATAGGGAGTTTGTGGAGGAGAAATTGGGAAGGGGGATAGCATTTGAAATGCAAATAAATAAAATGACCAATAAAAATAAATAAATAAACAAGTTTTCAATCTCACCTCCTTCTACATTTCATATTGTGTTTTAAGTTTACTAATATATTTCACTTATAATATGGTTGAGTATTTTTTCCACCAAGTCCTAGCAATAGAATATGAACAAGCAGGATAATATGAACTAAGTTCTACCAGAATTACTGCGCTTTTCTCCGTTAGCATACTGAATTGTTTTTTACTGAGTTAGGTAATCATGATGTATTTTATTTCTAACTTTGGACTCTGAAGGTTAGGTCTACCAGGATTCCTTTTTTTTTTTTCTAAGTTTTTTTTATTTACATTCAAAAGTATTTTTTATTGTTTTTCTAAGATTTTTTTTATTTACGTTCAAAATCATTTCCCGTTTCCTCCCTCCCTGAAAGTCCCATAAGCCCCATTCCCTCCCTCTTTTCCCCATTCAACCCCCTCTCGCTTCTCTGTCCTGGCATTCCCCTACATCCTGTCTTTCCAGGACCAGGGGTCTCTCCTTCCATCTTCTTGGAAATCTATTGATATGTGAATTGAGTCTAGGGTATTCCGAGATTCTGGGTTAATATCCCCTTATCAGTGACTGCATACCTTGTGTGTTCTTTTGTGATTGGGTTACCTCAATAAAGATGATATTTTCAAGTTCTGCCCATTTGCCTAGGAATTTTGTGAATTCATTGTTTTTAATTGCAGAGTAGTATTCCATTGTATAAATATAACACATCTTCTGAATCCATCCCTTCGTTGAGGGATATCTGGGTTCTATCAAGCTTCTGGCTATTATAAATAAGGCTGCTATGAACATAGTGGAGCATGTGACCTTATTGCATGCAGGTAAAGCCTCTGGGTATATGTCCAGGAGTGGTATAGCCGGATCCTCCGGAAGTGTCATGCCCAATTTTCTGAGGAACCACCAGACTGCTTTTCAGAGTGGTTGTACCAGCTTGCAATCCCACCAGCAGTGGAAGAGTGATCCTCTTTCTCCACATCCTCGCCAACAACTGCTGTCTCCTGTGTTTTTGATCTTAGCCATTCTGACTGGTGTGAGATGGAATCTCAGGGTTGTTTTGATTTGCATTTCTCTAATGACTAAGGATGATGAACATCTCTTTAGGTGCTTCTCAGCCATTAGATATTCTTCAGGTGAGAACTCTTTGTTTAGTTCTGTACCCCATTTTTTAATAGGGTTACTTGCCTCTCTGGAGTTTAACTACTTGAGTTCTTTGTATATATTGGATATTAGCCCTTTGTCGGAAGTAGGGATGGTAAAGATCATTTCGCAGTTAGTTGGTTGCTGCTTTGTCTTTTTGACAGTGTCTTTTGCATTGCAAAAACTTTGTAATTTAATGAGGTCCCATTTTTCAATTCTTGATCTTAGTGCATAAGCTATTGGAGTTCTATTCAGGAAATTCTCCCCTGTGCCCATATGTTCAAGGTTCTTCCCTAGTTTCCTTTCTATTAGTTTCAGTGTGTCTGGTTTTATGTGGAGGTCCTTGATCCACTTGGAATTGAGCTTAGTGCAAGGAGATAAGAATGGGTCAATTTGCATTCTTCTGCATGTTGACCTCCAGTTGGGCCAGCACCATTTGTTGAAAGGCTATCTTTTTTCCATTGGATGGTTTTAGCTCCTTTGTCAAAGATCAAGTGACCATAGGAGTGTGGATTCATTTCTGGGTCTTCAATTCTGTTCCATTGATCTACATGCCTGTCACTGTACCAATACCATGCTGTTTTTAACACTATTGCTCTGTAGTACAGCTTGAGGTCTGGAATACTGATTTCCCCCAGAGGTTCTTTTACTCTTGAGAATAGTTTTAGCTATCCTGGGTTTTCTGTTATTCCAGATGAATTTTTGAATTGCTCTTTCTAACTCTACGAAGAATTGAGTTGGGATTTTGATGGGGATTGCATTGAATCTGTATATTGCTTTTGACAAGATGGTCATTTTTACTATATTAATCCTGCCAATCCATGAGCATGGCAGATTTTTCCATCTTCTGAGGTCTTCTTCAATATCTTTTTTCAGAGACTTGAAGTTCCTGTCACACAGATCTTTCACTTGTTTTTTTAGAGTCACACCAAGATACTTTATATGGTTTGTGGCTATCGTGAAGGGTATCTTTTCTCTTACTTCTTTCTCAGTCTGCTTATCCTTTGAGTATAGGAAGGCTGCTGACTTGCTTGAGTTAATTTTATATCCGACCACATTGCTGAAATTGTTTATCAGCTGTAGGAGTTCTCTGGTGGAGTTCTTTGGGTCGCTTAAGTATACTATCATATCGTCTGCAAATACTGATAGTTTGACTTCTTCCTTTCCAATTTGTATCCCTTTGACCTCTTTTTGTTGTCTAATTGCTCTAGCTAGAACTTCAAGTACTATATTGAAAAGATATGGAGAGAGAGGGCAGCCTTGTCTAGTCCCTGATTTTAGTGGGATTGCTTCAACTTTCTCTCCATTTAGATTGATGCTGGCTACCGGTTGGCTGTAAATTGCTTTTACTATTTTTAGATATGGGCCTCGATTTCCTGATCTTTCCAAGACCTTTAGCATGAAAGGATGCTGAATTTTTCAAATGCTTTCTCAGCATCTAATGAGATGACCATGTGGTTTTTTTCTTTGAGATTGTTTATATAGTGGATTACATTGATGGATTTCCTTATATTGAACCATCCCTGCATCCCTGGGATGAAGCCTACTTGATCGTGGTGAATGATCGTTTTGATGTGTTCTTGGATTCCGGTGGCAAGAATTTTATTGAGTATTTTTGCATTGATATTCATAAGAGAGATTGGTCTGAGATTCTCTTTCTTTGTCGGATCTTTGTGTGCTTTTGGTATTAGCGTAATTGTGGCTTCATAGAATGAGTTGGGTAGTGTTCCTTCTGTTTCTATTTTGTGGAATAGTTTGAAGAGTATTGGTGTTAGGTCTTCTTTGAAGGTCTGATAGAATTCTGTACTAAAACCATCTGGACCTGTGCTTTTTTTGGTTGGAAGACTTCCAATGACCACTTCTATTTCTTCAGGGGTTATAGGACAGTTTAGATGGTCTATTTGATCCTGATTTAATTTTGGTATTTGGTATCTGTCAACGAAATTGTCCATTTCCTCGAGATTTTCTAGGTGTGTTGAATACAGGCTTTTGTAGTAGGATCTGATGATTTTTTGAATTTCCTCAGTTTCTGTTGTTATCTCTCCCAATTCATTTCTAATTTTCTTAATTTGGATACTGTCTCTGTGCCCTCTGGTTAGTCTGGTTAAGGGCTTATCTATCTTGCTGATTTTCTCAAAGAATCAACTACTCGTTTTGTTGATTCTTTGTATGGTTTTATTTTTTTCTACTTGATTGATTTCAGCCCTGAGTTTGATGATTTCCTGCCTTCTACCCCTCTTTGGTGTATTTGCTTCTTTTTGTTCCAGGGCTTTCAGGTGTGCCATTAAGCTGCTAGGGTATGCTGTCTCCTGTTTCTTTTTGGAGGCACTCAGGGCTATGAATTTTCCTCTTAGCACTGCTTTCATTGTGTCCCATAAATTAGGGTATGTTGTGCCTTCATTTTCATGAACTTTCAAAAAGTCTTTGATTTCTTTCTTTATTTCCACCTTGACCAAGTTATCATTGGGTAGAGCATTGTTCAGCCTCCATGTGTATGTGGGCTTTCTGTTGTTTTTGTTGCCATTGAAGACCACCCTTATTCCATAGTGATCTGATAGGAGGCATGGGATTAGTTCTATCTTCTTATATCTGTTGAGGTCTGATTTGTGACAAATTATATGGTGGATTTTGGAGAAGGTACCATGAGGTGCTGAGAAGAAGGTGTATTCTTTAGCTCTAGGATGAAATGTTCTATATATATCAGTTAGTTCCATTTGGTCCAAGGCTTCAATTAGATTCACTGTGTCCCTGTTTAGTTTCTGCTTTCCTGAACAATCCATTTCAGAGAGCGGGGTATTGAAGTCACCCACTATTATTGTGTGAGGTGCAATGTGTGCTTTGAGTTTTAGTAAAGTATTTTTTTTATGAATGAGGATGCACTTGCATTTGGAGCATAGATATTCAGAATTGAGAGTTCTTCTTGGTGGATTTTTCCCTTGATCAGAATGTATTGTCCTTCTGTGTCTTTTTTGATGACTTTAGGTTGAAAGTCAGTTTTATCTGATATTAGGATGGCTAATCTGGCTCGTTTCTTGGGACCATTTGCTTGTAAAATTGTTTTCCAGCCTTATACTCTGAGGTAGTGTTTTTGACACTGAGGAGCGTTTCCTGCATGCAGCAAAATGCTGGGTCCTGTTTATGTATCCAGTCTATTAGTCTATGTCTTTTTATTGGGGAATTGAGACCATTGATATTAAGAGAGATTAAGGCATAGTGATTATTGCCACCTGCCATTCTTGACGCTATCTTTATGTTTGAGTGGTTATCTACTTTTGGCTTTGATGCAAGAAGGTTACTATCTCATTTTTTCCAGGGTGTTGTTTCTCTCCCTGTATTGGCGGTTTCCACCTATTATCCTTTGCAGGGCTGGATTTGTGGAAAGATATTGTGAAAATTTGGTTTTATCATGGACTATCTTGGTCTCTCCATCTATGGTGATTGAGAGTTTTTCTGGGTATAGTAGTCTAGGATGGCATTTGTGCTCTCTTAGCGTTTGCATGAGATCTGCCCAGGATCTTCTGGCTTTCATAGTCTCTGGAGAGAAGTCTGATGTGATTCGAATAGGTCTTCTTTTGTATGTTTCTTGGCCCTTTTCTCTTACTGCTTTTAATATTCTTTCTTTGTTTAATACATTTGATGTTTTGATTATTATGTGACGGGAGGTATTTCTGTTCTGGTCCAGTCTGTTTGGAGTTCTGTAGGCTTCTTGTATGTTCATCGGCATCTCTCTCTTTAGGTTAGGGAAGTTTTCCTCCATAATTTTGTTGAAGATGTTTACTGGCCCTTTAAGTTGCAAATCTTCACTCTCATCTATACCTATAATCCTTCGGTTTGGTCTTCTCATTGTTTCCTGGATTTCCTGGATGTTTTGGGTTATACGTTTTTTCGCATTTTGCATTTTCTTTGACTGTTGAGTCTATGCTTTCTATGGTATCTTCAGCACCTGAGATTCTTTCTTGCATCTCTTGTATTCTATTGTTGATGTTTGCATCTATGACTCCTGATTTCTTCCCAAGGTTTTCTATCTCCAAAGTTGTCTCCCTTTGTGATTTCTTAGTTGTTTCTACTCCCTTTTTTAGATCCTGGATGAATTTGCTGAGATCCTTCACTAGTTTGTTTGTATTTTCTTGTATTTCTTTAAGGTATTTTTGCATTTCCTCTTTCAGGATTTCTGCCTGTTGACCCAAGTTCTCCTGTATTTCTCTAAGCGATTTTTGTGTTTCCTCCTCATGGGATTCCATCTGTTGATCCATCGTCTCCTGCATTTCTTTAAGCAGTTCTCATGTTTCCTTTGGAAGGGCATCTATCCATTGATTCATTTCTTTAAGCACTTTTTGTGTTGCCTCCCTATGGGCATCCATCTGTTGACCCATATTCTTCTGCATTTCTTTATGCCATTTTTGTGATTCCTTTGAAAGTGCATCTACCTGTTGATTCATTTCTTTAAGCGATTTTTGTGTTGTCTCCTTGTCGGCCTCCATCTGTTGATCCATGTTCTCCTGCATTTCTCTAAGCGATTTTTGTGTTTCCTTTGTAAGGGCTTCTCACCATTGATTCATGGTCTCCTGCAATTCTTTATTAGATTTATTTGTGTCCTTCTTGTGATCCTCTAATAGCATCATGAGAAGTGATTTTAAATCCAGATCTTGTCTTTCGGGTGTGGTGGGGTATCCAGGACTTGCTGCTGTTGGAGAGTTGGGTCCGGATGGTGCCATATTACTTTGATTTCTGTTAATAACGTTCCTACGTTTGCCTTTTGCCATCTGGTTACCTCTGGTGTTAGTTGGTCCTGCTGTCACTGGTTGCTGGTTGGACCTCCTGTGAGCCTGCAATGCTATTTCTGATCCCCTGGATTACCGGCATTTCCCTGGCACCAATTTCTCTGGCCTTCCCTGCTCCTCAGTGACTTTGGTGCCCTGATGTGCCTTGCCCCAAGTGATGTTTTATTGGGTCGTCCCTGCACATCCAAAGGCTCAGGGTAGTGGATTACTGGAGCAGACGTCACCAAAGGGAGGCTGGCAGGCTCCCGCCCTGTGCAAGGGTGTGTGATCTCTCGGGGGGGGGGGACGAGGGGCGTCCCTCTGCAGGGCAGAAGTCCCACAGCAGGGCTGGCTCGTCGATTACTGCCGACCTGCCCAGCTCTTGGAGCAGGTTTCCCACAAGCTGCCTGAGACCGAATTGATACTATGCCTGTCTGTCTCTGAGCCTGGAGTTCCCAACTACCTGGACACTGGAGCAAAGATGGTGGAGTGCACTCTGCACTCTCTCGGCAGCGCAGGTCACCCTGCAGGGGGGATGGCCCACAGCAGAGCTGGCGCCCAGAGGACCACAGCGCTGTCCTGTTCTTGGGAGCAGATGGAAGCCCCAACAGGCCTTGTCCCAAGCGGTGTTATATTGGGGTGAACCTGGATACCTGTCTCCTCAGTGCGGTCGATCCCAGAACAGAGGTCTCCAAAGGGAAGCTGGTAAGCTCCCGCCCAGTGGGTGGGGGGGTCCCTCTGCAAGGCAGAAGTCCCACAGCAGAGCTGGCGCGCTGGTTACTGCAGATCTGCCCAGCTCTTGGAGCATGTTACACACAAGCTGCCTGAGACCGAAGCGATATTATGCCTGTCTGTCTCTGAGCCTGGTGGTCCCAACTCAGGTCTACCAGGATTCTTGTATATTTCTCCTACTTGTTTCTCAGACATTCGCTGCCACACTGACAGCTGGCTTAGCCTTGAAGAAGCCCTTTCAGGCATTTTAGACATTCTTTATCCTCTAGCTCTTCACAAGCAACAGTTCAGCCCTTTGACTGCTTACAGCACTGTGAGCCATTCCTTCACTTCCTCTGCCTCTTTAGGTCCATGTGACTAAGTAGGACTTCGGCTCATGGAAAATTGAGTCCACCACAGACTGACTTTGACTTTTCACAACATCATGTGACTTCTATTTCCATGAGTGAGACAAGGAAAACTTTCATTTATCCTGTGTCTTCAGAAGTTCCTTCACACCTGTTTTATTTTAAACATCATTTAATCATGTTGAGTTCCCTTTCTGACAGCACTTTTTCTAAACAAAATCATCTTTTCTTGTTATCTTATTACGTCTCCCTTTTATATCTATATTGATGGAAATAATGATCTCCCCACTGTGTGTCCACAATCACACTTGTCCACATTTCAACTGTAGCAATATACTTTTTATCATTTCATTTGTAATTTTATCAAAAATGACTGAACAAGTTCACTAGTGATCACCTTTTCAGATATAATGGAGCAACTGTTACAAAACTCTTTCCTCCTAATAATTCTAAAGACATTAACTGATAATTCCCACCCTTTCCCAAAAGCAATGATTTCTATATTCCATAATACCATCATTTCAATATATTTTGTGCTTTTGGATTGATTACTCCCTGTATTTTATCATATTCATGTTTAATTCTCTTCAATTTGTTATATTTGCCATTTGTTTGCTTATTTTTATTTAATAATACTTTCAGCTTCTTTTATATTAAACACTTTTAAATATAATAATGTAACACTTTTAAAAGTAATAATGAGTTGCACATGTAAGTCCTCATGTATAACTCCAATAATTCTTCTTAAAGTTCAGATTTATTTTGTTTATCTTCATAATGGCTACTTCAACTAAACGCCACCGTGAGCCTAAATTGTTAAATAGATGTAATAAAATTTACTATTGTTTCTAAAATTTTATAATTACACTAAATTTAATTCTATCTGGGATTCTAGTCACGTGGTCCTACCATTAACTTCAAGTTGTGGGTTTTTTTTTAATATGTTGTTTTATCTTACATAGATTCACTATAATTTTTGCTTTCATGCTCATTAGTATATGTTCCTTCTTTTCTACCTTACTGTGGTTACATCATTCAAGGACAGCTTAATCTTCTGCTTTTAAACCAGAAGCTCCATAACACTTCAAGCTTCCATAAGTCTGGTCTCTCCCCAACTTATTCTGGTCCCACTCCAAAGGACAATTTGCAGCAAATCTAAAATTAATTCTTCAGCACATGCTTTTGAAATTATTTTGATCTATGAACTTGGAAAATATGCTGATATCTTCTTCTGAAATTCTTAGAGTAGTTGTATCAAATTTATGAAGTTCCTGATTAATAAAGGTCTCCAAATCCAAATTCTTTAATGCTAAATACAGTCAAAACAAATTAGCTATTTTGAGATCATCAGTAGCCATGTGATGGTGTAAATTTCTTTTAAAACCTTTCAGTAACTCTGATAATGCTAGGAAACTTCATCCTCAAACAAAGCAAAATCCTTAAAACTTTCATTACTTGATATAATTGCATCTTCAATATGTCCTAACATTTGTTCCTAAAAATTATATATGTGGGGTTGGTGTATGATATATAGTGCAAATGTGGAGGCAGAGGACAATTTTGGAGAGTTGTTTCTCTTCTACCATGAAGTTCCTGGAGACAGAATTCATGGCAGCAGGTTTGAATGGCAAGCACCTTAAACTGTTAATCCTCGTAAATTCAGTTTTGGACTACTTAGACACTTTAAAGTTTGTCTCTTCCTACAGTAATTACAGGTTCTCTTCCAGTGCTAGATACTACTCCAGTTTACATAGTCTCAGTTTAGTTTGCTACAAAAAGCACAAAATACTTCTAACTGCCCAGCAGATATTAATAAACTGGAGGAAGTCACGACATTTTCTTCAATTTGTTTGAGAGCCTGGCATCATGCCCAGTAAAGTAGGCAATAAAATATATCATTGTTGAATAAAGTAAGTGATTTTCTTTACACTGTAATTCTAAAGACCATAAAGTTCCACGATCAGTACTACCCTATGTGGCAGTCCTTCTTGTGTGTATGGGATTTCATCTCATGTCGAGAATACTAACTGCTTTCTAATAGAATAGGCCTGTTTTTGTTTGTATCCACCTCAAGAAAGTCAGAAAATGTGCCCCAAAACATCTGTTATTGATGTCTAGTGACATCTATAATATAGTAGGACTATATAGCATATGGTATGGATGCTTTACTTTGATATAATATCTAATATTCAAGAAACACATCTATTAAGTATATCTCTGTTGATAGATTGGAGTTGTAGGTTTTATCATGTAGTACTATTTCAATGCATTTCTCATAAGTTTTGCTCTGTAGCATAAGCCAAAATTAGTTTGGTGCAATTTTCCTTCCTCAGGCTCTAGAGAGTTGAGATTATAGGTATCAACCACAAACTCTCTACATTTAATATAACCACATATGTAAATAAATAAATAAATACCTAATTAATCAAATTACAGTTAGGCTTAAACTACTGTACTTATTTATATATTAATGTAAGTTGTAGAATACTTATCTCATTATATTTAATGATATTAATTTTGGTAACAGTCCTGGTATGCATTACAATTCATATACATTTCTAACAAAATCATAATAATTTTTTAAGTTCTTGCTGGTATTAAGGACAAATGAACCAATGTTCTATGAGGTAAACAAATAAATCTGTCCCCTTATTTTTTTCCTTGTAAGCTTATCATATTGTTTAAAGTGCTTTCTAAGTTCACACAGTACCAGCCTACTATCTTCATACAGCAATTTTGCTTAATTTCTTTGCTGCCAATTGAGCGTTCAGAGCCACAATACAAGTAAATGACATTGCACTTTTACTAGATCTCTGACATTCTCCTCAAGAGACCTGTACTGATAATTTCATGAATCTTTAAAACCCCCTAATACTGTTAGAGAATGCAATTCCTCTCATAAAATTCAGTAAATCATGGAGCTCTTAAGAGATCCCTTTGGATTCTTAATGAGCATATAAATACATTACTAAAATAATTTATAAGGCTATGTAACTCATTTAACACATCATTGTGGCCAATTCAAATAGGTGCTTCAGCAAAATTTGAACCCTCCCTAAGTCACAGATCTGAATACTCCATTCCACTTACCACTGTTTGCTTATACTCTCATAGCTATCACTATCTACACCTGATAATGCCATACCAACTATTCTTAATTTCTATTGAGAATTATCTATGGAACTCACCCACCAGTCTTTTCATTTTTGATTTAAGTAATTCCATTATGATTTTTGATTTTATCATCAGTTATAGTAATTATGTTAAGAATGTATTTTGCTTATTTGCCTGGCATATTAAAAATCTTATGTTAGAGCTTTAAATATTAATATGCTATCATAAACCTTATAGTCATGGTGATTGGTTGGGACAAGGAGGAACTGTGCTTTTTAATCAAGTTGCACATGTTTTCCAAAATATTATAAATAAACAAATTTAGTATCCTGACTATGCTTAGTCATAGAGTCACGGGTCTTAAGGGGTGACCATAAGAACTTCAAGAAGTAAATTATAGCAGCATTAGCTGCAGGATGGTGCTCCATGTATATCAGTTCTCACATTTCTATCTAATAGCAAGCTTATTTATTTGTTCTAATATGATGAATGTGATATTTTAAAAATAGGGACCATAATGAGAAATGCATTTAAATGTTCTTTCTTTTATAGCTCTCTGTATTGTCTGGTTTTGTTTGTCAACTTGACACAGGCTGGAGTTGTCACAGAAAAAGGAGCATCAGTTGGGGAAGTGCCTCCATGAGATCCAGCTATGGGGCATTTTCACAATTAGTTATCAAGCGGGGAGGGTGCCTTATGGGTGGTACCATCCCTGGACTGGTATTCTTGGGTTCTATAAGAGAACAGGCTGAGCAAGCCAGGGGAAGCAAGCCAGTAAGTAACATCTCTCCATGGACTCTGCATCAGCTCCTGCTTTCTGACCTGCTTAAGTTCCAGTCATGACTTCCTTTGGTGATGAACAGCTGTGTGGAAGTGTAAGCGGAATAAACCCTTTCCTCCCCAACTTGCTTCTTGTTCATGATGTTTGTGCAGTAATAGAAACCTGACTAAGACAAATTGGTACCATCATAGTGGGGTATCCCTGTGACAACCTGACCATGTTTTGGGAGGACTGTGAAAGGACTTTGGAACTTTGAGCTAGAAGAGTCATTAGGATGTTAAGAGCTCTGTGGAAAGTTCTGTAGGAGCTTGGAAGATAATGTTAAGAACAGTGCAGAAGATAGAGGCCTGGCTTGTGAAATTTCAGAGGGAAGATTAAATACTCTTATCAGGGCCATGTTTTGATTGTGAAGATTCTGTGGTTTTGGTTAGCTGGGGCTGAAGAATCAACTCTGATTGACAAGATACCAGAACCACTAAAGAAAACCTTTGTGTTACTGGGACTATTGATGCTGGTTAGTTGGAGCTAAGAAATTAGTGGTGATTAAGAAGAGACCAGCATCACTGAGGTGAAATCTTCTGGGAAGTGTTTTCTGAGAGCACAGAGGCTGTGTTCCAGAGATAGCCACAGTTGTACTTTGTGCTGTGGCTGGACTTGGTACTGTGTAAGAGTCACCAGGTTTGTACTGGTTTTGAAGGCATGAAGGGGTCATGAAGAGCAACTGAGGCTTGGCACTGTAAGAGGCCATGGAAGGGCACTGGTGAAGATGCAACCTCAGTTGAAATTGATGGCCCAGGACTGAAGGGGTCATGCATAAGTGGAAGACAGCAGTTTTGGAGATGCCAGTGCCATGAGATGACCACCAAGAACAGCATCGGCAGTGGAGTACAGTCAGCTGGAGCCTAGAAGACAAGGTGTGTGCAACAAAGGGCAGAGCTGGAGAAGTGACCTGAGCCCTTGGAGGAGCCCAGAAGTTCATGAGTTAAATCCCAAACAATGAACCATTGGAGTTTGAGCTTTGCTTTTGATGGTGACTGTGCCCTAATATTTTTCCCTCTTGAAGGAAGAAAATATTTTAGTGGAGCCCACAGTTAAGACACTTTGAATTTTTAAAAGACTTTGAATTTTAAAAGATACTGTACATTTTAAAGGGATTGAACTTTTAATATGTAAAGACTGTGGGACTTTTAAAGTTATTTAGATCTTGGGGATGAATAAGAAAGTAAGGGTTGAGGCTTAATAGTGATGTGTTTGTGTGTCAAGTTGACAAGGGGTCAATTGTACTGGCTGGTTTTGTGTGTCAACTTGACACAGGCTGGAGTTATCACAGAGAAAGGAGCATCAGTTGGGGCAGTGCCTCCATGAGATCCAGCTGTGGGGCATTTTCTCAATTAGTGATCAAGCGGAGAGGGTGCCTTGTGGGTGGTGCCATCCCTGGGCTGGTAGTCTTGGGTTCTATAAGAAAGCAGGCTGAGCAAGCCAGGGAAAGCAAACCAGTAAGAAACATCCCTCCATGGCCTCTGCATCAGCTCCTGCTTCCTGACCTGCTTGAGTTCCAGTCATGAGTTCCTTTGGGGATGAACAGCTGTGTGGAAGTGTAAGCAGAATAAACCCTTTCCTCCCCAACTTGCTTCTTGGTGGTGATGTTTGTGTAGGAATAGAAACTTGATTAAGACACTCTCCTATACCAAATGATAGGTGGCTTTCTATTTTTCTTCTTATATTTAACATGTAAGAATTATATGTTTATCTCCATCTGTTTTAATTGCTGGGAAGCCTTTTAAAATAGGACTTACATTATTTCCTACTGACACTGCCATTTCTTTAAGGACTATGTTATGATAGGTATGATTTCTATTTTGTGATACTTTACTACTTGTCTATGGATACAGTTTTAGTTTTTCCTGATTTATATGATGTTTAGTTGAGCAATTTTTTGGTGTTTTTACTCATAGTTAATTAGATATTAGTTTTATGTAGCAATTTTAGTTCAAAAATAGCCTTTGTGTTTATTATGAAGTAAGTGATTACATGAATTATGATATGTGTAAGGTAGATGGTATTTTCATTTTGTGGGTGAAAAAATATCTGATGATTATGGTTGACTGAGAATCAAGAGTGACAATACTAACTATAATGTTCTTAGATTAGATCGCAATTTTCTTCTTTAATTTTTTTACTTCTCTTAAATACTTCTAACCCCACAAGTAGATCTCTTCCTAAAATATATGCGCTGATTTTGCTAAATGCTCTTTTCAGTTTTCATTATGGGAAAATAACAGCCAGGTTTAGGATCTTGTAATCCTAGGAATCAGAAGGCTAAGGCAGGAGGACTACCAGTTTTAGGTCATCATGAGTTACATAGTGATTTCCAAGTCAATCTGGGCTATGTATGAAGATGCTGTCTAGCAATAACAGCAGTAGTTAAAATTTAAATAATGAAAGCATAATTTACAATACAAGAAGTGGTAGCTATACCAACCAAAATAGACAAGGATCATGAAAGAATCATAACACAATATATGTTAGTTTTCAGTTGCTATGATGAAGCATGGTTTCAAGGAACTTATGGAAAAATTTATTTTGATGTCTGATTCCTAGATGTATTGTTATAGTTCCAGGAAAGCACAACAATAGATGGGTCAGAACAGGAAAATGAGAAATCACAATAATAACACAAAGCACAGAGTGGACTGAATGCAGAAGAAGATATAGGCCTGAAAACACATCTCAAATGACTTACTTCCCCTAGAAGACTGTCATCTAAAGATTCCATAGCCTTCACAAACAGTGTCACTAACTGAGGATCAAGTGTTCAAATTCCTGAGTTTACAAAGGACATGTTTTATTCAAACCATGAAACATACAATCTATTTCTAAAGCTGTTTGGGAAAAATTAAATATTTTTTCTTTTACAGAATCATGACAAACTATAAAGGTAACATTTTGCCTATATCTTTAAATACAATGAGGAAAATTTTAACTGTTCAAAGTTGCATTTCTTTGAAAGTTCTATGAATGTTTTCAGTGTAGCACCAGAAAAACCCAGTGAAACAATTTCTAAAGAAAATTTCTTTACTTTTTAACATTTGATGTTTATATAAATTAAATGCACTGTTAATTTGGTTATCTACTCATAGGATACTTATGAAAGTATATCTTTTCTTAAACTAGACTGATGCTGAAAATAAAGTTTATATAATGCCTTTTATATTTAGTCTGCCAAATCTCCAATGGTTACTCTACATTTTGTTTTGTGATGATACGAAATGTACATTAGGTCCTCCCTTGTTCAATACACTGGATAAAGGGTGTTTGTATTGTGTGTGACCACATAAGTTATTTTCCAGGAATATCCCTGTATGTATAAGACTAGAGTCTGCAAGACAATGAAGATAAAGGCTTTCATCTTTGGAGATCCCAATTGACAACCACTCTTATCCACATGCCATGCAAAAATAGCACAGATAGAAAGGTCAGAGAGATTTATTCAGTGTTGTATTAGTTTAATTTTCCCATGTTTCTTTTGGGGAAGTTGACAGGTAGTTTGAGTTCATATAAGAGTGAGACAATGGTGGCTTCTGAGGTTGGCATATGCCACAGCACAGGCCATTTTGCTCAGGTCTCTGTTTTGCTTCTGCAAGGTGTGGTAGACCAGTTGTAATCATTCTCATTCCCTGAAGGGAGCAGCCACATTCCCATAAAATGATTAATCTTGTTCAGGAATGCAGCCTTGTCACAGTGGTATCCAGGCAGGCACTGGGATGGGTGTCTCATCATGGACTGCTAAATCATAAGAAGTTGGCTGTTGCTTGAGGGTTCTTTTTTTTCTCTTTCTTTATTCTTTTTTATTAGATATCTTCTTCATTTACATTTTAAATGTTATCCCCTTTCCTCCTTTCCCATCCCAAAACCCCTTATCCCATTCCCACTCCCCCTGCTCACCAACCCACACACTCCTGCTTCCCTGTCCTGCCATTCCCCTACACAGGGGCACTGAGCCTTCACAGGACCAAGGGCCTCTCCTTTCATTGATGTTTGACAAGGCCGTCCTTGGCTACATTTTTAGCTGGAGCCATGGGTCCCTCCCCGTGTACTCTTTGTTTGGTGGTTTAGTCCCTAGGAGCACTGGGGATACTGGTTGGTTCATATTGTTGTTCCTTCTATGGGGCTGTAAATTCCTTCAGGTCCTTGGGTCCTTTCTCTAACTCCTCCACTGGGCACTGTACTCAGTCCACTGGGTGGGTGAGAGCATCCCCCTCTATATTTGTCAGGCACTGACAGAGCCTCTCAGGAAACAGCTATATCAGACTCCTGTCAGCAAGCACTTGTCGGCATCCACAATAATGTCTGGGTTTGATAAGTGTATATGGGATGGATTTCAAGGTGGGGCATTCTCTGGATGGTCTTTCCTTCAGTCTTTGCTCCACAGTTTGTCTCTGTATCCCCTCCCATGAGTATTTTGTTGCCCCTTCTAAGAAGGATCCAAGTATCCACACTTTGATCTTCTTTCTTCTTGAGCTTCATGTGGACTGTGAATTATATCAAGACTACAGATGGGTATTTGCTCCGACTTTTCTGTATTGGTTTCACTAAAAAAGGCAACAGCCAGAGAAGAAAGACATCCTATGTGCAGCACCAGCAGGTTCACCAGAACCAGAAGATGATGGAAATCATGACCCGAGAAGTGCAGACAAATGGCTTGAATCAAGTAGTTAATAAACTGAATCCAGATAAAATGGTACACAAAAAACACCTTTCTAATTTAATTGAAGGTAGAATTAAGAACATTTTGTGATAAAATCAGAGATTTATATGGAAAACATTTCTGAAAAAATAGAAGAAATATATAGAAAAATGTGTTAATATTGAAGATTATCATGAAAAATAATACAGATAAAATGGTAGATATAAAACAACATTACTAAATTAATTGCAAGAGGAATTACAAACATTTTCTGATTAAATTGAAGATTTACATGAAAAATATTTCTGTTATTCTATATCTTTTTATTGGAGAATTGAGTCCATTGATGTTAAGAGATATTAAGAAATAGTGATTGCTGCTTCCTGGTATTTTTTTATGTTATTTTTATGTTTGTGTGGTTATCTTATTTTGGGTTTGTTGGAAGAAGATTACTTTCTTGCTTTTTCTAGGGTGTCATTTCCCTCCTAGTGTTGGCGTTTTCCATTTATTATCTTTTGTAGGGCTGGATTTGTGGGAAGATATTGTGTAAATTTGGTTTTACCATGGAAAAATCTTGGTTTCATGAATAGTCAATTTTAACGTGTTTTTCTATATATTTTTTGAATTTTATCAGAAATCCATGTAAATCTTCAATTTTACCTGAAAACATTTTATAATTCCACTTTCAATCAACTTAGAATTATTTTTATGCCTACCATTTTATCTGTATAATTTTCCATGATAATCTTCAATTTTAACATGTTTTTCTATGTATTTCTTCAATTTTATCAGACATATTTTCCATGTAAATCTTCAATTTTATCATAAAATGTTGTTACTTCCTTTTTCAATAAAAGAAAATGCTTTTCAAAAATAAATAAATGAACTGAGTCCAGACAGCATTGGGAAAGACATAGAAAAGACTTGCCAGTCCATTTATCTTCTTTATGATGTCTTTGTTATAAAAGTAAAAATGCTGAAGAAACCCAAGTTTGAACTGGGAAAGCTCGTGGAGCTCTATGGTGAAGGCAGTAGTTCCGGGAAAATGACTGGCGCCAAGACAGATGCCAAGCTTGAACGAACTGATGGATATGAACCACCAGTCCAAGAGTGGGTTTAGAATCAAGATTTTTAAAAGTGACAAATGGTCCCATTTGCGGGAAAAAAAAATCTGGCTAATCTTATAATCTTTGGTGGGAATAAACATCAAAATGTAAAAAGCTTAGAGATTCATAGTACACAATATAAACTTTCATAGGATCAAATACAGAAACCTCACAGTAGAGCAGCAACCACACAAAAGGTGAAAAGAAGTGGGAAAACTTGTCATGGGGTAAAGGTGATTGCAGGAAACTACACGGTTTAGTTGGATACTTGCAGCTAACACGGGATGGGAAAACTGCCTTCTCCAAGTTGACCTGTGAACTTTGTATACTTCCCTGAAGCTAGCTTGTATATATACTCAGAGAACACAATAAACATATAAATATATCTTTTAAAAAGATGGAAGGAGTTTCTATAAACTTTCTTCTTCTTTTTCTTTTCTTTTTTTCCTTTTCTTTTCTTTGTTTTATTTATTCCTTAATCAATTTTTATAGTCCGGAATTTATCCCCTCCTATTCCATCCTCCAACTTTTCCACATTCCACACCTCCTCTACTCCCACATCCCTGTCTCCAAGAGGATGTCCCTATGCCCCTCCACACCACCAGACCTCCCCTCTCCCCCTGGGGCCCCAAGTCTCTCAAGTGTTAGGTGCATCTTCTCTGACTGAGTTGAGACCCAGCAAACCTTTGCTATATCATGTGTTGTGTGCCTCATATCAGCTAGTGTATGCTGCCTGGTTGGTGGCTCAATATCTGAGAGATCCCAGGGATCTGGCTTAGTTGAGACTGCTAGTCTTCCTACAAGGTCACCCTCCTCCTCGGCTTCTTCCAGCTTTCCCCTAATACAACCACAGGGGTCAGCAGCTTCTGTCCATTGGTTGGGTGTAAATATCTGCATCTGACTCTTTCAGCTGTTTGTTGGGCCTTTTGGAGGCCAGCCATGATAGGTCCCTGTTTGTAAGCACACCATAGCCTCAGTAACAGTGTCAGGCCTTGGGGCCTCGCCCTGAGCTGAATCTCAATTTGGGCCTCAATGTCCATCATTTTTCTGAAGCTCTTCTTTATTTTTGTCCCTACAATTCTTTCAGACAGGAACAATTCTGAGTCAGAGTGTTTGACTGTGGGATCGCAACTCCATACCTCCTTTTGATGTCATCATGTTAATGGAGGTGGGCTCTAGAAGTTCCCTCTCTCTACTGTAGGGCATTTAATCTAAGGTCTCTCCCTTTGAGTCCAGAGAGTCTTTCAACTCCTAGGTCTCTGGTACATTCTAGAGGGTACACCCACCTCCTGCCTCTCTGAAGTTGCATATTTCCATTTATTCTACTGGCCTCCCGCCCCCCCCCCCCCCAGTTCCTTCCCCAATACCTGATAAAAGTTCCCTCTTTCCCCTCCTGGTGTCCTCTCCCACCCAGGTCCTTTCCTCCTTCTGCTCCCTGTCATTACTTTCTTCTCATTCCCAAGTGGGATTTCGGCATCCTCACTTGGGCTCTTTGTCTTATTAGCCTTCTTGAGTTCTGTGGATTATATCCCAGGAATTCTGCACTTTTTTGGCTACTATCCACTTATTAGTGAGTATTTACCATGCATATCCTTTTGGGTCTGAGTTACCTCACTCTGGATAATATTTTCTACTTCTGTCCATGTACCTGCAAATCTCATGATGACTTCATTCTTAATGGCTGAGTAGTATTCCATTGTGTAAATGAACCACATTTTCTATATCCATTCTTCTATTGTGGGACTTCTGGGTTTCCAGCTTTTGACTATCACAAATAAGACTGCTATGAACATAGTGGAACATGTGCCCCTGTGGCATGGTGGGGCATCTTTTGGGTAAATGCTCAAGAGTGGTATAGCTGGGTCATAAGGTAGACCTATTTCCAATTTTCTGAGGAATTTCCAGATTGACTAATGAGTGATTTTACCAGTTTGCAATCCAATCCTGCAATGGAGTCATATTACTCATTCTCCACACCCTCGCCAACAAGTGTTGTCACCTGAGATTTTGATCTTAGCTATTCTGATTGGTGTAATGTGGAATCTCACAGTCATTTTGATTTGCATTTCCCTGATGGCTAAGGACTTTGAACATTTCTTTAAGTGCTTCTCAGCCAATCCAGATTCCTCTCTTCTGAATTCTCTGTTTAGGTCTATACCAAATTTTTTGATTGGGTTGTTCATTTTCTTAGTGGTTAGCTTCTTGAGTTCTTTATATTTTGTATATTAGCCCTCTATGGATGTGCCTTAGTGAAGACTTTTTCCCAATCTTTAGGTTGCTGATTGGAAAGAGCAATTCTCAGATTCATCTGGAAAAGTAAAAAACCCAGAATCATGAAAGTAATTTGAAGGAAAGACAATCCAGAGACTACCCCACCTGGGGATCCATCCCATAGACAGTCACCAAACCTGGATTTGCTATTGTGGATGCTGGGAAGTGCTTGCTGATGGAAGTCTGGTATGGCTGTCTCCTGAGAGGCTCTGCCAGAACCTGACAAATACAGAGGAGATTGCTCATTGGACTGAACACTGGGGATCCCTGATGGAGGTGTTGGAGAAGGGACTGAAGGACTGAGGGGGGTTGCAGCCCCATGGAGGGAGCAACAGTGTCAACTTGACATACCCCCCACCCCTGGAGCTCCCATGGACTGTACAGTCAACCAAAGAAGACACATGGAGGGAACCATGGCACTGGCTGCAAATGTAGCAGAGGATGGCCTTGTTAGACATCAGTGGGAGGAGAGGCCTTTGGGCCCGAGGGTGTTTGATGCCAGTGTAGGGAAATGCCAGGGCAGGAAGATGGGAGTTCAGGTAGGTGAGTAGGGTATATCCTAATAGAGGCAGGGGAAGGGGTTGTAATAGGGGATTTCTGATGGGAAGATGTAAATAAAGAAAATATCCATTAAAGAAAGAAAAGAAAAAGTACTTCTGGGGGAATCACCATGCCTGACCTCAAGCTATACTTCAGAGCAATCACGATAAAAACTGCATGGTATTGGTACAGAGACAGACAGGTTGATTAATGGAAGAGAATTGAAGACCCAGAAATAAAACCACACACTTACGGTCATTTGATCTTTGAAAAGGAAGCTAAAAGTATACAATGGAAAAAAAGAACGTGTTTTCAATAAATGGTGCTGGGCTAACTGGCAATCTGTATATAGAAAAATAAAAATAAATTCATGTTTGTCACCTTGCACAAAGCTCAAGTCCAAATGTATCAAGAACTTCAGCATAAAGCCAGGAACACTGAATCTAATAGAAGAGAAACTGGGAAAGAGCCTCAAAATCATTGGCACAGGACGTAATTTCCTAAACAGAACTCCAGTAACTCAGAATCTAAGATCAATAACTGATAAATGGGACCTCATGAAATAGGAAAGCTTCTGTAAGGCAAAGGACATAGCCAATAGGAGAAATCGGCATACTTTTAACTTTAAGCTAAGACTTTTGTTCGTTAATTTTTACAATGTCTAAAGACCCAGCCCAGCTGGATTTGAATTTACTAGGCAAATGAGGTTGACCACATAAGCCTGTCTTTGCAACACATGTGTAGGCTTCATAAACATTTATCCACCTCTACAACCTGTGTAATGGATTATTGTTATCTTTACTTTCACATTATTATTATTATTAATTATTATTATTAATTATTATTATTATTATTATTATTATCACTACTACTACTATTATTAATTATGCCTGATAAGAAGAATCACCAGACAATGCTACACGGTGTAGAGTCTCTGTCTCATATCGCAAGCAGTATATAATCAACTTAGCTTAGTGTGCAAAGTATGTTTTTCTTAATTAACATATGTCTGGAGTATCTCAAATGCCTCACTGACCAAATTATTAGGAGGAACTTGATGAATAATTTTATCTAGACTAGACGAAGGTCAGTATTTTGTCTCAGGATTCAGGTGGACTCCAGCGCTTCTTGGTGTTTGCCTTGTGGCTTCTTTGCTTGATTCATTCCTTGCTTTTCGGCTCTGTCTGAGTCTCACATGGTAGCTTTGTATCTTATGTTATACGTACCATTAACACCGGCATGGTGATTAATGTGCTCACAATATATGAAAATACGGAAGAGCATCTCAAACTTTTATAAATTCCACTAACTAGAGGTATTTTGGTATAATTTGTCATTTGAATAATAATGCAAGAAAGCGCATATAATAAGCAACATTTAGAGGTCATTACTTTGACAGTGATTTCTACAAAGTAGAATTTGTTATTTAAGTTCTATTCTTTTTTCTTGTAAGATTTTCAACATTAAGTTTTTTAGGTTTATCTTGGTCTCTCTTCAGAAAGCTATGAGAAATATTTTAGATAATTTGCAATTATTATTCATTTATTTTATATTATCCAAAGAAAATAAGAGTGCTGACAAAAAAATCTAAACAAAAATAAAAGTATAGTGGGAAGACATGAATTTTCACATATTATCTGGTTCAAAGTGGAAACTATTGGAAAGAAAACAGAGATAAGGATATTTTCTGAGTTCTCCTTTCTTAATTATTATACCAGCACCTTTTTTGAAAGTGATTTATTTCCACTAAGTAAATTATACTTAACGTACTTTATACTGTATTAAATAGCTATAGATATAAAAGTATGTAATTCTATGGGGGATTGTATATATAGTTCACCAATCTACAAACTAATAGTAATTCTGCATTGCAATTATATGAAACAGTATACATTTTCTCTTAATTTCAACTGCTGAGTAAATTTGTAATAAAGAGTGCAACCTCTAAATCCACAGCAAATATCTTAGTTCCCTCTATTCCTCCACCTCCCTTCTAAATCTGTCAAATAACTCAATAACCAATAATGAGACTGAGAAAATTTAGCTTTCTCTCTCACTGCGCAGACATAGTTCACCTGTTGATGAGTCAGCTGTGTAAAAGTCCCTTTGTCTGAGTGTTTCTGGCCTTCACTAGTTAATGCAAATTTGAAAATGCTACCACAGCTTTACCTTTGTTTTCATTTGTTTTTGTTGTTGGTTGGTTGGTTGGTTGGTTGGTTGATTTTGTTTGAAGTTTTACAAATGTTTGCAATATGTGATCACTGCTTTTGTCTTCTGCCTCACTACTACTTCTGTCTCCCTCACTCCTTTTCACATCTGCCTTGCAGATCAGTGAGTCAATGGCATTTCTCAAGACCCTTGTTTATTAAACCTGCCGGTGGAATAGTGGATTGCAGATCCCATAGTTGATGGCATATCTAGAAGTTTGACATATTATTTGTCTTTATTTCCACATCATGATAGTCATAGTTTTAGAGAAGATAAAATGTATGTACTACATTTTAAAAAATAATATGTTGCACATTTTGTGCAAGATCATCTCCTATTATTTTCTATACATTCTCAGAACACTATATCATTAATTAGCATGGTGAATTATAGAGCCTGTGTTAAAATTTGCTTCATTGTTATTGGTGACATGTTTCTCAATACCTAAAAATAATGAAAATATATTTGGACATTACAGAAATTCAGCTAGTTATATTTTGAAAATTATCTGAAATATTTAATATAGCTATCAGGGTAGTTTCCTGCATTACTAGCTAGTTTTGTGATATTACCCTTCAAGGATCATAGATCATGCTTTCTCAACTGTTGATTGACACTAATGGTTGATAAGAAACTTTGAACTCATTGTGTGTAAGTCCTAAGCTTATTTCTTTCATCGGAGGTTAGAAGCAGGTATATAACCGTTGGGCTGCAGAAGGTTTTTTACTTGTTATGTTCTGTCATTCTTCCAGCTCACGATAAATCATAAATAGTTTTCTCATAGCAACTTCAGAAGTTTAGGAAAGCAGAGAGAAGCATGTGCCTCTTCTAATGTCAACTTCTAGCAAGCATGCACCTGTGGGCAGAAAATCTTCTAATTCCAAAACATTGTGTGTAGAAAACTAGCCCTCATCTACACTGGGGTTGAGAAATACTGAGTTGTTACCGAGCAATGTTGAAGCTTTACAATGTCCAGTAGAACTGTGTTCCTGTGAATTATAATTTTTAATGACAATTTTGCTTCGCAGCAATTGTAGTCCCCAAGCACAAAGCAAACATTCTATTAGAAAGATTATGATATTATAATAAAAACTTTTGATCACAAGCTGATGTGAACAATACAGATTATATATTTTAGGGAACTCAAAGGTGTAGCTGATTTTAAACCTGGCTTCTTCTGGCAATTCTAGAGAGGTCTTAAACACCTCCTGTCTGTTATTTTCAGTATTTTCTTTATCTGTGGGTTAGTAACATTTGGATGATTATTCCACTATACACTACAAAACATCCTATAGTTCATATAATCACCACAGTACAGCTTTGGCCAATTACTTATGTGCAGAGATAAAGTAACCCATTCATTTTTGAGCACTCATTTGTAACAGAAAGGACCTTATCTTGAAGTGTGCTGGTTTGACCTTGGAGCCACAACTGCTGGCAACAAAGCCCATTGTCTGCTAGGACAATGGTTGCTAGGAGAGGAAGAGCACGCAGCATGGGCATCTGTGCAAGAGTTGTATGAGAAAAAATGTAAATGGATATTTGACACTAGCAACCATGTCTCCTAGACACCACCCCCGTCCACCACTTTTTATTTATTCATTTTTACATTTTTATATATTTTTTTAATTTATGTTTATATATTTAGCTACATACCAAATGCTGTCCCCCTCCAGGTATCACCTCGAAGACAACCTCCATCATCTCTCCTCTGAGAAGATGACATACCACTGCCCTTACCATGTATCCTTCAACCTGACACATCAAGTCACTTCTAGAATAGTCACATTCTCTCCCACTGAGGTCAAACATGGCTGCCCTGTTGGGGAATAGATACCACAGTGAGGCTATAGCTTTAGGGAGAGCATTCCCTCCAGTTGTTGGAGGCCCACATGGAGACAAAGATGCAGGTCTTGTACATATGTGCTGGGGGTGGGGAGTCTTATTTCAGCCGAGTGTGATTTTCAGTTGCTGGCTCAGTCTCTGAAAACTCGCAGATGTCCATTTTAGTTGACTCTATTGGTCTTCTTGTGGGGTTCCCACCTCCTTCAGGGTCTTTAATCCTTTCCCCAACTCTTCTATAAGAGACTCCAACCTTCTTCCAATGTTTGGTTGTGGCTATATGCCTCTGTTTCAGTCAACTGCTAGGTAGAGCCTCTCAGAGAACAGTTTTGCTAGGCTCCAGTCTGCAAATATAACAGAGTATCATTAATAATGCCCAGGATTTTCTTCTAGCATACTTCTCCACCCTGGCAAAATCAGTGGCCCTAATACCCTCCCACACTCTACAGCTTGCCTGTAACCCAGGATTTCTGTAGCAGATCAGGGACACAGGTGAGACTCCAACTCAAATACCTATGCCACCTGGAACACCCACAGAGCCCAGCTGACTTGGGGCCTACACACCTTGGCAAGCCCCATCTTCCTTCTGGTCTGCTTTTCTACCTGGGACCTATCAGTGGCTTAACACCCTCCTATACTCCACAACCTGCCTGTCTCCTAGGAGGTCTGCAGTAATCAGTGAGACATCATCCATGTCTCCTAAGAGGTCTGCAATAACCAGGAAAAAAGGAGGTCTGTCCTAACTAGAAAAACAAGAGGTCTGCTCTAACCAGAGACACATCAGTCCCACCTCCATCCCACCCCATGCTCCAAAAAAGCACTGCCTGCCTCACAGGAGACTGGCTCTAAGCCAAGTGACAAAGCTCTATGTGCTTCCAAAGAGCTTGGCTTTAGTCAGAGACATCCAAGCCAGTTAACACCAGAGATAATCAGACAGTGAGAGATAAGCACAAGAACATAAACAACAGTAGATCATGCAATTGGGCACCATCACGAACCAGATCTTTGACCACAGCAAACCCTGGATACCCTAACACACCTGAAAAGCAAGATTGTGAACTAAAATACCAACTCCTAGAGGTGATAGAGGCCTTCAAGAGGATATAAACAATTCCCTTAAAGAAATACAGGAAAACACAGGCAAATGGGTAGGATCCCTCAAAGAGGAAAAAAAAGTGAATCTCTTAAAGAAACACAGAAAAATATAATCAAGCACGTGAAGGAACTTAACAAAATGGTCCAAGACATAAAAATGGAAACAGAAACAATAAATAAAACACAAATAGTGACAACCCTGGAGATAAACAACTTAGAAAAGAGATCAAGGATTACAGATGCAAGCATCACAAACAGAATATAAGAAATAGAAGAGAGAATCTCAGGCTAGAAGACACCATAGAATATATTGACTTATCAGCCAAAGAAAATAAAACATTCCTAACCCAAAATATTTAGGAAATTCAGAACACAATGAAAAGATTAAACCTAAGAATAATAAGAAAAGAAAAGGGTGAAGATTACCAGTACAAAGGGTCAGAAAACATCTTCAAGTAAATCATAGAGGGAAACTTTCTTAACCTAAAGAAAGAATTGGACATAAATGTACAAGAAGCCTACAGAACACCCAATAGATTGAACCAGAGAAGAAAATCCTCTCCTTATATAATAATCAAAACACTAAGTGCATAGGACAAATAAAGGATATTAGTAGTTGTAAGGGGGAAAGGCCAAGTAACATATAAAGAAAGACCTATCAGAATTACACCATACTTCTAAACAGAGGTTCTAAAAGCCAGAAGATCCTAGACAGAGGTCTTTCAGACACAGGAGAACACAAATGCAAGCCCAGGTTACTAAAAGCAGAAAAACTCATAATTACCATTGATGGAGAAACCAATATATTCCATGACAAAACCAAATTTAAACAATACTTTTCTACTAATGCGGCCCTACAGAGTATACTAGAAAGAAAACTCCAATACATGGATAATAACTACACCAAAGAAAACACAACAAATTAAACATCTCATAACAAACCAAAAATAAGAGAAGCATACAAATATAATACCTCCTCTAACAACAAAAATAACAGGAACTAATAATTATTGGTCTTTAATATCTCTCAACAAAAATGGACTCAATTCCACAATAAATGACACAGGCTAACAGACTTGATATGTAAATAGGATCTAGCATTTTGCTGCATACAAGAAACTCACCTCAGTTATAAACACAGACACTACCTCAGAGTAAAGGGCTGGAAAAAAGTTTTCCAAGTAAATGGTCCCAGGAAACAATCTGGAGTTGCCATTCTAATATCCAATAAAATAGACTTTCTAGTAAAAGTTATTAAATGAGATAGGGAAGCACACTTCATATTCACGAAAGGAAAAATTCACCAAGAAGTCTCAATTCTGAACACTTATGGCCCAAATACAAGGGAAGCCACATTTATAAAAAAAACAGTACTAAAGCTCAAGGCACACACTGAAACTCACACATTAATAATGGGAGACTTCAACATCCCATTTGCCCCAATGGTCAGGTCCTTGAAACAGAAACTAAACAGAGACACAGTGAAACTAATGGAGGCTATGAGCCAAAGGGATTTAACAGATATCCATAGAACATTTCACCCCAAAACAAAAGAATATACTTTCTAATCAGAACCTTATTGAACTTTCTCCAAAACTGCCCACATAATTACATACAAACAAGCATCAATAGATGCAAAAATGCTGAAATAATCCCATGCATTCTATTAGCTCACACTGGACTAAGGCTGGACTCCAATAAAAACAAAAACAACAAAAAGCACACATACTCACAGAAACCGAAGATCTTTATATGCAATGAAAACTTGGTCATGGAAAAAATAAAGAAATTAAAGACTATAGAATTCAATGAAAATGAAGACACAACACCTAAATTTATGAGACAAAATGAAAGCACTGTTACAAGGAAAATGCATAGCAATGGGTACCTTTATAAAGATATTGGCGTGATCTCATACTAGCAACTTAACAGCAAACTTGACAGCTCAAGAAGAGAAGGAAGCAAAAATATCCAAGAGGGGTAGAAGGCAGAAAATAGACTCAGGTCTAAAATCAACCAGTTAGAAGCAAAGAGAACAATATAAAAAAATCAACAAAACTAAGAACTGGTTCTTTGAGAAAATCAACAAGATAGATTAACCCTTAGCCAAACCAATTAAAGGGCACAGAGACAGTGTCCAAATTAACAAAAACAAAATTGAAAAGGGAGACATAAAAACAGAAACTGAGGGGATTAAAAAATCATAAGATCCACTACAAAAGTCTATACTCAATATAACTGGAAAATCTAGACCAAATGGGTGATTTGAGACAGATACCATATACCAAAGTTAAATCAAAATCAGATACACCATCTAAACAGTCCTATAATCCCTAAGGAAATAGTGGTCATTAAAATCCTCCCAACCAAAACAGCCCAGGGCCAGGTGGTTTTAGTGCAAAATTCTCCCAAACCTAAAAAATAATAATAATAAAAAAAGCTATTACCAATACCCAATACTCCTCAAACTGTGTCATAAAATAGAAAAAGAAGGAACACTTCCTAATTAATTCTATGAAGCCACAGTTACTGTCATACTTTAACCACACAAAGACACAACAAAGAAAGAAAAGAAAGAGACCTTCAGACCAATTTCACTTATGAATATTAATGCAAAATTTCTCAATAATATTCTGTGAAACAGAATCCAAGAACACGTCAAAACCATCATTCACCATGATCAAGTAGGCTTCATCCTACGAATACAGGAATGGCTAAATTTATGAAAATTCACCAACCAACATAATGCACTATATAAACTTTCTCACAGAAAAAAAACGTCATATGATCATTTTATTCACTCCTTCATGTTAAAATTCTGGAGAGATTAGGAAGTCATGGCACATGCCAAAACACATTGAAAGTAATATATGGCAAACCAACAGCCAACATCAAATTAAATGGACAAAATCTAGAAGTAATCAAGCTAAAATCAGGAACATCATTGCCCATTCTCTCCTTATGTATTCAAAATACTACTTGAAGTTCTATCTAGAGCAATTAGACAACAAAAGGAGATAAAATAAGAGATACAAATTTGAAAGGAAGAGATCAAAGAGGATATGATAGTATGTATAAGTGACTCCCAAAATTCCAAAGAGAATCACTGCAGCTGATAAACAACTTCAGCAAAGTGGCAGGTTATAAAATTAACTCAAACAAATCAGTAGCCTTCCTTTACACAAACAACAAAGAAGCTGAGAAAGAATTTAGTGAAACAACACCCTTCACAACAGCAACAAATAATATAATATATCTCGGTGTAATTTTCACCAAGCAAGAGAAGTATCTGTTTGACAAGGACTTCCAATGCCTTAAGAAAGAAATCAAAGAACCTCAGAGGATATAAAGGTCTCTCATGCTCATGAGTTAGTAGGAGTAACATAGTGAAAATGGCCATTTTAGCAAAAGCAATATACAGATTCAATGCAATTCCCATCAAAATTTCAACACAATTCTTCACAAACATTGTAGAGCAATTCTTAACTTTATATGGAAAATCAAAAATCCAGTATAGCCAAAACAATTCTCAACAAAAAAGATCTTCTGGGGAAATCACTATTTTTGACCTAAAGTTCCACTATAGAAAAATGGTGATAAAGAACTCATGATATTGATACAGAGACAGCCAGGTCAATCAGTGGAATAGAATCAAAGACCAGAAATAAACCCACACACTTACAGTCACGTGATCTTTAACAAAGATGCCAAAACTTACAGTGGAAATAAAGCAAGCTTCGTTGACAAATAGTGATGGTCTAAGTGTCAGTCCATATGTAGAAAAATGAAAATAGATCCATATTTATTACCTTACACAAAGTTCAAGTCCACGTAGATCAAGGACCTCAACATAAAACCAGATATACTGAATCTAATAGAAGAGTAAGTGGAAAAGAGCCTTGACCTAATTGGCACAGGGGGAAATTTCCTAAACAGAACTCCAATAGCAAAGACTCTAAGATCAAGAATTAATGAATGGGGCCTAATTAAACTTAAAGGCTTCTGTAAGGCAAAAGATATTAATAGGGCAAAATGGCATTCTACACATTGAGAAAATGATCTTCATTAAACCTACATTCACTAGACAGCAATATCCAAAATATATAAAGACCTCAAGTCGTTCACCTCCAAAAACCAAATAACCCAATTTAAAAATGGGGTACAAAGCTAAACAGAGAATTCACAGCAGAAGAATCTCTAATGGCTGATAAGCATTTAAAGATATGTTCTACAGCTTCCTGTATGAAATACAGAGTCAGAGCAAGCATGGGGTGCCTCGGCTGATCCTGTTTCTTGTTCCCTTGCTTTTGCCTCTTCCCTCATAGCTACTTCAGGATCCCAACTGCCTTGGGAGGTCAGGTACAAAGAATTTTTAAAAACAAGAGTCTCCTTGTTTGAGAAGTCCTGCCTGATTCTTCTGTAAGTCCCATTGGGAGCTACCACCTCTGGATCCTGGGTGACTTTACACCTAGATGCTTTGACAGCTACTGCATCTCTGATTTTCTTTCTTTTGGGAGGGAGGTATTGTTACTTCTCATTCAACAGTAAACAAATGGTTCCTTCATTCAGGAAAAAAATGTTCAAAGTCCTAAGCCATCAGGAAATACAATAAATAAATAAATAAATAAATAAAAATGAGCCTAAGATTCCACTTTACAGAAATCAGAGTGGCTAAGATCAAAACCTCAAATGAAAATGACAGCACATGCTGGAGAGAATGTGGAGAAAGAGTAATATGCATCCACTGCTGGTGGGATTGCAAACTGGTACAACCACTGTGGAAATTAATCTGGCTGGTCCTTAGAAAAGTAGAAATAGTTCTACCTGAAGACCCAGCCATATCACTCTTGGGCATATACCCAAAAGATGCCCCACCATACCACAATGGCACATGCTCGACTATGTTTATAGCAGCCTCATTTATAATGGCCAGAAGGTGGAAACAACCTAGAGATCCCTGAACAGAAAGAATTTATACAGAAATGTGGTTCATTTACATAATGCCATACTATTCTGCTACTAAAAAATGAGGAAATCATGAATTTTGCAGGCAAATAGATGGATCTAGAAAACATGATTCTGAGTGAGGTAACCCAGACCCAAAAGTACATGCATGGTACACTGAGAAGTGAATATTAGCCCAAAAGTACAGAATACCTAGGATACAACCAAGAGACCATAAGAAGTTTAATAAGCAGGTAGGCCCAGGTATGTATACTTCAATCCTACTTAGAAAAGGAAAGAAAAAATATCACAGGAGGCAGAGGGAGGGCAATATCTGGGTGGGATTGGGGATGAGACGGTGAAAAGGGGAACAGGATTAGTTAGGTATGGGGGGCAAGAGGAAAGCCCAGAGGGCCAGGAGAATTATTGGAAATGTTCAGCCTTGGAGGTGGGAGGTGGGGGACCCTCTAAAAAGTACCAGAGACCTGAGAGGTGAGAGACTCTCAGGACTCAATGGGCATGACCTTAGCCAAAATGCCCAGCATTGGGGAAAAGGAACTCAGAGTCCACCTCCAGTAGAGAGATAAGATCTCAATTGGAGGGATGGGGTTACTAATTCACAGCCAAAATTTCTGACACAGTATTTTTCCTGCCTAAAAGAACTGCAAAGACAAAAATGGAGAAGGAACTGAAGGAAAAGAGGTTCAATAGCTGGCCCAACTCGGGATCCATCTCAAGGGGAGGCTACAAGGATTAACAAAGTTTAAGCAAGCCTAGTCAATTGTAACTAGATTTTCCCTATACTAGTTGAGGATAGTTTGAATTTATTAAGAAACAAATCATTTATCTTGTTTCTTACTTTTTGAATCCTTATTTAGCTAAATTGGCCAATTATCTATTCTTTATTTTATACTATTAATAGAATCATTTACTTTTGTTCGTAACCTGCCTTTTCATGGTATGCACAAAATTTTGACCACATTTTTAGATTACAAGATTCAGTCCTCAGATCCAAATACAGCAAATGATTTTTTTAATCAATAACCTATCACATACATAGTTTTCTTTCCACAAGTACAACTAAGTGCTTATAATTCATGAAAGTTTACTCTGGTCTTTTCTACAGCTCAGCCCTTACTACTTCTACAAAGAAGAGACACATTTTATTATTAGTTTTATCTTTGTTATCTCTTTGTAGAAAAACAACCTAAATCATCTGCTGAATCTTCTTTATCAACTATCTAACTTCCTTAAATTATTAAATCAATTCAAGAATTCTATAATAACATTAATTAATTTAAACATTATTTTTATATGAAATTTTATCTTCAATTTGATCTGTAGGAAAATTACCCCATAGAATGGCCTGTCTCCCATGAAGCAATCACATCAGACTATAAGCAGAGATGATCTCCCAATGCTCACTGATACCACGGTAGATACAGGAAAAATATAGCAATGACAGGCTTGAGAAAGTACAAAAGCAGCAAGAAGTAATCCAAAGACAAGCTCCCATTCCCTCATTGGAGTTTCCTGGCCAAGTTACATCCATTTTAGTTATGTAAAACAGTGGACCCTCTACAGGAAGTTTACTTGTCTGCCACAGTTCCTCCTGCTTGTCTACTGCCTTAGCCATCTATTATACTGAAGAGGCATTGAGATCACAGATGTGAGGTACCATATATGTTTTTTGTGAGTTCTGAGACATGTGCTTGGGTTGTTCAAATTGGTTGGTACACGCTCACCTGAAACTTGTCCAATTTCAAACTTTCAGTGAATGTAGTAATCACATCTGTTTAAGTAATCTTTTATGTGTAAGTCTTTTATTCTTGTTCTATTCCTTTAAGTTTCTTTGTGAAATAATACATTTATATGTACTTCACTTTTTCATCACCTATTAAAAAGAAAAGGTGAGTGTGAAAATTATACAAAAATAGATTCCGTTTATCAGTAAATTTAAAATTTACATTCAAACATAGTTAAATACAAAAGAACGTTCTTCTTCCTCAGATATTTTTTCTGTTATAACTATGTTCCTACTGCTTATGATTGTGTGTGTGCTTAAAATCATGACCTTGGAACTGTATGCATGCATAAAATCACGACCTTAGGAGTGTGTGCATGTATGAAAACATGACTGAGTCCCTCCCTGTCTCTTTATGTATAATATCTATTTATTCTTGTTTCAAGATTGAAAATAATGTGGAATAATAGTTTTGGAATTCTTAATTTAAGATATCAAGTTTTACAAATCATTCTGTATTTAACATTCAAAATTTCAAATAGGCTAACAAATCATCATTCTAACTTAATAGAACCATGATTTGACAAAATAATAATAAAAAGTGTGATGTTTTATCTGTGAAACTGAGGCTTTTCAGTATTTCAGATATAATTTGGAATGAGGGAAGAAAGGAGCTTATCTGACTTTATATTTTAAAGAGTGACCCATAATTCAAAACTAATATTCTCTTTTACTAAATTTAGAATTCCACAGTTTTCCTTTGTGTTCAAAATAATTTAACTGCACTTAGTACTGCATTGTCTGCTTTAACATCAGGTCTGAAAAATTACAGCTATTTTAAATATTTTTTCTATTCTCTCTGTTTCTATTCACTGTTTGAAACCTTATCATCAATAGTGTTTCTGCCTTCTAATTACTCATATTAATTTAGACTGAAAAATGCTATCCCATCATTCTCCCTATTCTGCCTCCTCTTGACTCTGTGCCAGAGTATAGACCAAGTCTCCATGTAGGAGATATTGATATGACAAACACTAATTTCACACTTTTCTGCAAGAAAGTTCTAAGACTTTTTAAGCCAGATGTTCAATGTCTAATTAAGACACAGTTTTCATTAATCTAAAGAAAGATTTTAATATACACTAAACTGCCTTTAGCTGAAAGAGGTTTAAGTGGTCTCTTCTAAGGATATATGATGGTCTTCTTTAGCAAAGTGTATTGATAAGGACAGTGAGCTTAAAATGTATGTTCACAGGGTTTATTTTGTATGTAAAGAGACAAATACATTTAACTTGATAGATAGATAGATAGATAGATAGATAGATAGATAGATAGATAGATAGATAGATAGATAGATAATACTTCAAAGGGTGCCTGGTATAAGAGAACATATATAAAGGGGAAATGGGGAAAAAGGTCATTATTAGAATCCCCAGAAAACATGCAGGAGAAGAGTGTGTTGGATTGAAAGGCAGATAATATCTCAGAATCTCTAGAACATATCCTAGACTCCTAACAAACATATGCATTGATACCTCTATAAGATGCAGTATGATGATGCAGGAGGAGGTAACGTAGCAGACCCATGATTGGGCATCTCTTTGAAGAATCGGTCACACAACAAGCCTAGTAGAAAGGGAAGATTAATTGGGACCTGGGAAGGCAGTGTGAAGAAGGGAGTAGAGGCAAAGAAGGAAAGGGAACCAAGCAGGAAGAAAAGCAATAAGAGAGAAAAAGAAGGGAAGAGGCCAGCCAGCCACACATGGGGAAAGAGGAAGAAGATGGAGAGAGGAGAGAAAGAGAGAGACAGAGAGTGGAATAGATAGATAGATAGATAGATAGATAGATAGATAGATAGATAGATAGATAGATAGATAGATGGATGGATGGATGGATGGATGGATGGATGGATGGATGGATGGATGGATGGACGGACGGATAGATGGACGGACAAATGGACAGACAGACATATAGACAGACAGACAGAGACAGAGACAGAGAGAGAGAGACACACACAGAGACAGATACGTAAACAGAGACAGATGCCTGAACAGTCCTTATATGTTCAGCTCCTGGTTCATACTTGGCCATTGCTAGGTAACCATTGGGCAGACCCTAGAGGAAATGCTAACATGCATAGACTTTCTTTTACTAAGCTCAACTCCGAGTGGATCAGCGACCTCCACATAAAACCAGACACACTGAAACTAATAGAAAAGAAACAACAGAAGAGCCTTGAACACATGGGCACAGGGGAAAATTTCCTGAACAGAACACCAATAGCTTATGCTCTAAGATCAAGAATTGACAAATGGGACTTCATAAAATTACAGTTTCTGTAAGGCAAAGGACACTGTCAAAAGGACAAAGCAGCAGCCAACAAATTGGGAAAAGATCTTTACCAACCCTACATCCGACAGAGAGCTAATATCCAATATATATAAAGAACTCAAGAAGTTAGACTCCAGAGAACCAAATAACCCTATTAAAAAATGGGGTACAGAGCTAAACAAAAAATTTTCACCTGGAGAATATCAAATGGCTAAGAAGCACCTAAAGAAATGTTCAACATCCTTAGTCATTAGGGAAATGCAAATCAAAACAACACTGAGAATCCATCTCACACCAGTCAGAATGGCTAAGATCAAAAACTCAGGAGACAGCAGGTGTTGGCGAGGATATGGAGAAAGAAGAACACTCCTCCACTCCTGGTGGGATTGCAAGCTGGTAAAACCACGCTCGAAAACAGTCTGGTGGTTCCTCAGAAAACTGGGCATGACACTCCCGGAGGACCCTCTTATACCCTCCTGGGCATATATCCAGAGGCCTCCCTGGCATGCAATAAGGATACATGCTCCACTATGATCATAGCAGCCTTATTTATAATAGCCAGAAGCTGGAAAGAACCCAGATGTCCCTCAACGGAGGAATGGATACAGAAGATGTGGTATATTTACATAATGGAATACTACTCTGCAATTAAAAGCAATGAATTCATGAAATTCTTAGGCAAATGGTCAGAACTTGAAAATATCATCCTTAGTGAGGTAACCCAATCACAAAAGAACACACATGGTATGCAAGCACTGATAAGGAGATATTAACCCAGAATCTCAGAATACCCTAGACACAATTCGCATATCAATAGATTTCCAAGAAGATGGAAGGAGAGACCCCTGGTCCTGGAAAGATTGGATGTAGCAGTGTAGGGGAATACTAGGACAGAGAAGTAGGAGGAGTTTGACTGGGGAACAGAGGGAGGGAAGTAGGCTTATGGGACTTTCTGGGAGGGGGGAACCAGGAAAGGGGAAATCATTGGGAATGTAAATAAAAAAAATATAGAAAAGAAAAAAGAAAAAAAGAAAAAAATGTGGAATACAAGCAAACTAAATCCAGATAATAACATGTGTCATAGAGCAAAGTTCAATGGCAGCAGAAATGTGATGCAAGTAGAGGACGCCATCTTCAGCACACTTCAGTCTATCAAACCAGAGATATTTTACTGGAACTTCCAGAAAACATAGCACTGTAACAACGTAAAGTTCATCAAATATGTATGCATTTCTTTTATTTAAGAAATGGATAATGTGACTTACTCATCTTTAATAGAAGACATATCTTCTAACCGTAACTAGAAAGAAAAGTTAGAAGGAAGAGGGAAAGCAAAAAAAACAAAAAAAAGCAAGAATTCCTTTTTTTTCCCCACAAGACTCAGAAGCCATATTTTTTTCACAGAAAAAAAAAAAATGGATGCAGAAAAGTGTAATGACTTCCAAGTGGGTCTGTCCATTATCAGTAGGAAATATATTTGCTTTCAATGTAGGTTTCATATACATGGCTCCTTGTCTCTCATATTTATAGACAACAGGCCATCATGAATTCAGGGAGAACTCATGTGGCAAGCAGAGGTAATGTATCTGTGATGCTGTGGATGATCACTGCAAACATAGCTCAGGATTTTCTGTTTGAATATTGCATCTCAAAGCAATTTTAAAATAATGAAAACAATCCCCAGTGAAGACGTAAAACAATTCATTATTACTGTCCTTCACTTTGAGGATGATCAAAGATGTAAAGAATTGAGCAATTATTTAGATTGGCAGTAAGAGTCTCCCTGGGGCTGTGCTGAGATCTGTTGTGGAGGATAGCTTTCCTCTGCTATCCATAGAATTCTGTTTCTACCCTGGGTCCTTGAATACTTTTGGCTTAACTACTTTCTTTAGTCATTTTTTTAATTGAAAGTTTACATTTGACTTTTGGAATCAGGTATAAAATATTCTTATCCTGTTGCAGATTTTAGTAAGGAAAACTTGATCAAGGTTAATAATAGACACAAAATTTCAACAAACTTTGATATCTCTATGATAACTAAAGATAAATAATAATTTGAAATACTTCCTATGGAAAAGCAATGTAAATATTTACACATCTATACTTAGAAAGCAGCAGGTAGTACCTTTCATTTTCATGCCTTGTGGAGAAAAAGGACCAATCATTTTAAAGCTAAGGCACTCAAAGTCTTTTTGTTTGTTTGTTTGTTTGTTTATATTTAATTTTTAATTGCTTTTTTGAAGTTTTTTGAAAGGATTCCTTTTTTATTGATTATTTAATTTTGTTTACATTTCAAATGTTATCCCCTTTCAAGGTTTCCCCTCTACAGTAACCCTATCCCATATCCCTCTCTTGCTTCTATGAGGGTGCTCCCCCACCCACCCATCCACTCCTGCCTCACCACCCTAGCATACCACTATAGTGGGGTATTTAGACTTCACAGGACCAAGAACCTCCCCTCCCGTTGATGCCCCCAGATAAGGCCATCCTCTGTTACATATGCAGCTGGAGCCATGGGTCCCTCCATGTATATTCTTTGGTTGGTGGTTTAGTTCCTGGGATCTGTGGGATATTTGTTTGGTTAATATTGTTGTTCTTCCTATGGGGTTGCAAATTCCTTTAGCTTCTTCAGTCCTTTCCTTAACTTTTCCATTGGGGTCCCCATGCTAATTCTGATAGTTGACTGCAAACATATACATCTGTATTAATCAGGCTCTGGCAAAGCCTCTCAGGAGACAACCATACCAGTCTTCAAGCACTTCGTGGCAAGAGCAATAGTATCTGGGCTTGGTGGTTGCATAATTGATGGATCTGCAGGTAGACGGTCTCTGTATGGCCTTTCCTTTAGTCTCTTCTCCACTCTTTGTCCTCTGCATTTCCTTTAGACAGGAGCAATTCTGGGTTAATGTTTTCTAGGAGTGCTGACACACCTAAGATCACAGTTGAAATCATCACTACTGACCCCATACCTGGCCCAAGTAGGACTTGCCTGAGGCCCACAGGACCCAGGAACTGTGGAGCAGTCAGGGACACATTCTTTTTGGTTTCCATCTACTTTTACTTTTTTACAGTCCAGTCATTATCCCCCTCCCAGTCTGCCTGCCAACAATTTCTCATTCCATTTCTCCTCACCCTGTCTCCAAGAGGATGTCCCCACCCAAACCCCCAAACTAGGCCTCCCAACCCTGGAGCCTCAAGTCTCCCAAGGGTTAGGTACATTTTCTTTCACTGAGGCCAAACCAGGCAGTCCTCTGCTGTATATGTGTCAAGAGCCTCAGACCAGCTCCTACATGCCTGGTGGGTGACTCAGCGTCTTGAGAGATCTCAGGAGTCCAGGTTAGTTAAGACTGATGGTCTTCTTATGGAGTCACCTTCCTCCTCAGCTTCTTCTAACTTTCACTAATTCAACCACAGGGTCCCCAACTTCAGTCCAATGGTCAGGAGGTACATATCTGTATCTCTCCGGGTCAGGGGATTGTTGGGCTTCTCAGAGTACAGTCCTACTAGGCTCTTGTCTGTAAGCATACCATACCATCAGTAACAGTGTCAGGCCTTGGAGCCTCCCATTGAGTTGGATCCCAATTTGGGCTGATCCCTTTACCTTCTTTCCCTCAGTCTCTTCTCCAATTTGCCCCTGCAGTTCTTTTAGTCAGAAGCAATTCTGAGGTAGAGTTTTTGAACTGTGGGATGGCAATCCTATCCCTCCACTTGATGCCTTGTCTTTTTACCCCCTTCTCCAAGGTTGCGTATTTCTATTCATTCTACTGGCCATTAGGACTTTTCTCCTGATCCCCCCTTCAATACCTGATCATGTTCCCTCCCTGTCCTCTCTCCCATCCAGCTCCCTCTCTCCCTCTATACTCCATGATTGCTCTCTTCTCCCTCCCAAGTTGGATTGAAGCATCCTCACTTGGGCACTTTGGCTTGTTAATCTTCTTGAGCTCTGTGAACCGTATCCTGGGTATTCTGTACTTTTTTTACTAATATCCACTTATTAGTGAGTATGTATCATTCCTGTCCTTTTGAGTCTGAGTTACCTCATTCAGGATAATTTCTAGTTTCATTCATTCACTTATAAATCTCATGATAGTTCTTTATAGTTGAATAATATTCCATTGTGTAATGAATCACATTTTCTCTATCCATTCTTCCATTGAGAGACATCTAGATTTTTTTCCAGCTTCTGGCTATTATAAACAAGGCTGCTATGAACATAGTAGAGCATATGTCCTTATTATATGTTGGAGCATCTTTGGATATAGGCCCAAGAGTGGTATATCTGGGTCTTCAGGTGGATCTATTTCCAATAAGCTTCTGTAAGGCAAAGGACATAGTCAATGGGACAAATCAGCCACCTATCAATTGGGGAAAAAATCTGAACTAACTTCACATCAGATAGAGGACTAATATCCAGCATGCATAAAGAAATCAAGAAGCTAACTTCCAAAAACCAAACAAACGAATAAAAAAATTGAGAATAGAGCTAAAAAGAGAATTCACAACAAAGGAATCTTGAATGCAAAAGAAGCACTTAAAGAAGTGCCCAAAGTACTTAGTCATTAGAGAAGTGCAAATCAAAACAACCATCAGATTCCACCTTACACCAATTAGAATGCTAAAATCAAAAATTCAGGTGCCAGCACATGTTGGAGAGGATGTGAAGAAAGAGGAGCACTCCTCCATTGTAGTGGGATTGCAAACTGTTACTACCATTCTGGAAATCAATCTGGAGGTTCCTCAGAAAACTGGAAATAGAAATTTAATTATTTTTGTTTTAAATATGGTTACTGAGATATTACTTTATTATATAACACATCAGCTAACATAATTTTTCAAAATACAATAATAATCAAACATTGTTCATATTTATGCAAACATTTACCCAGACATCTAATGAATTATATTATATTAATAACATTTCCAATACATGGCTATGATAAATGCAGTAAGAGGAAATTCCCAAAATTAGGTTTTTTAGTCATTGGCACAGACATGGCCAATGAAAAGAAAGGAGAGCCCCCAAGGTGCTGAGAGTTCAATAAGCCAACTATGAACCATTGATAAGCATAGTTTATTGTAAATGGGACAGCAGCCAGGTTGGACATAGAGACTCACTGTCAACAGGTTATATCATCACTGGCGGTCACCAGATGAGGTACAATTCCAAGTTACAAGTTGCTATTCCCACATACATTAGGAGCACCCTTATAAAAAGTTCCTGGCCACCCTGATCCTTCTGTCTGTTTTGTCTGTTCTCGTGTTCTGTCTCTTGATCTTCCTGTCTGTCTTTCTGACTATCTGCTTGCCTGTCTGCCAGTGTGACTTCTTGATTTCTTTCATGTCACCACTCTGAGATGTCCTTTCTCCCTCCCTGCTTCCCCAATAAATCTATTGCATTAGATCTGTTGAAGAGTTCATCTCTTAGGTGTATACCTTGGCCTAGATCCACCACTATACCTTTTGCTCCCTTAGCCTAACAGAGTCAACAGTAAGAAACCTACTGGATACTTGATGAGCATCAATTGAAGGCAGAAGTCACAGTGCTTTGTGTGGACACATTAGTTGCATATAAGGACATAATGATAGTGGTGTTCCTCTCACAGAAAACTAAGGGGGACACAAACACAAATATTCCAATAGAGCAAAATTTTAAATCAATAAGGAACCTTGGAATGCTTATACTTTATGATAAACAGCCATAGGTAAGTAACAATGGGTAAATGTCAGTGGACATTGATGTGAGACAGAGCCAAAGAAGGGGATCTGAATGTAAAAACATCGAATATCTTCAGTGAGATTAATAAGAGATGCAAAAGATGTGAAGAAATATGAAGTCTCTTTGTGGCTTTTTGTTCAGTCAAGAATGAGAATATAAAGATATTATACCATATATTATCAACTCCATTAACATTACCCCTTGGATTAGGAAACTCAACTTTTGATGTGGAAATAGTGACATTATTTTTGCATTTTCCCCCAAAAAGACCCTCAGTCTTGATATTTCTATGAGATTGTGATTATGAAAGCTGGCTTTGCTTTTTTAATGTATTTTTCTTATTGAAAATTGATTTTGCTCATATAGTAAATTTTCATCATATTTTAACCTTCCCCAAATCCTTCTAGATACTCCTCAAATCCCTATCCATTCAAATCCAAACTATTTTTCCTCTCTCTCATTAGAAATAAACTATAATCTAAAACAATAAAAATAAAAGCTTGTGTTTTAATCCTATTCATCTCTTCTGAAATAGGAACTAGACACAAATAGTCACTGAGTGCATGTCTTGAACTTGCCCACTTAGAAGTACTTTTTTCTAATTGTTAAGTGGACTGGAGTTTTGCAACCTGCAAATTTCTTGTTTTCCCTTATTTTTCAAACTGCATCGTCCTTATATTGTAGTGTGGTTTAATAAATACATTGTACTTCTATATATAAATTATAGTAAAATGTGTGTGTGTGTTTGTGTGTGTGTGTGTTTAAACAGGTTACCAAGTGGTTTTCTTGAGGAATCCTCATTATATGAAACAAAGCAGAACTTATTAATGTGTTTAGAAACTATAATTACTGTTGGTTATATATTTTCCTTAAAATAAATAATATTGTTCAGCCAAGGTACATTTTAGTTATTATTTTGCTAAATATTTGTAGAAAATGTGATCTGGAGTAATTGCAAGCTATATGAACCATTAGCAATTATGACCAAATATATTAAGAGAAAGTTATTTGAGCAATTTCCAAACCATGTTCCATAGTAAGCTATGCATTAATCGTCTGTTATGTTTTCTATGAACAGGGAAGCAATACAGTAAAAATTGCTAGGTTTATTGAACACATTATCATTTTCAATTACAGTATTAGAGATTAAATGGTAACTTAACTTTCTTGGAGAATTATATCATATTATAGTATCTCCTTTTGACAATTAAACAAAAAAAGTTAAGGAACGAGTTAAAGAGATTTGTTGCAATAATCTGGAATTGGAAATAAAATGCCAGTAGTTCAACAGGATGTGCTAGCACCCATCGTAAACAGTAAAGAGAAGCATATGCAAATGTTCTTAGCATTAAGAATAGTATTGGGAGTGCTCTGGGTTTCCTACAGTCTTAGAAACATAAGGAACCATCCATCCTAAGGCTGTAGCAAAGATGTTATAAAAATCACCAAGCTTTGGGAATGGGTGAGAAGGTTTTCCAAGAAGACAGGTTTGCTACAAAGCATCATGACCTAAATTGGGTTCCCAGGAACTATGTATTTAATTAATTAATTACTTAATTAATTGCTGGGGTTCAAAATTATGTGCATATATGGAAATTACATATTTTGGAATTATGTAACACAAAATAATGATTTGTTGACTATTTTAAGTCAATCTTAATATTTTTGAATTATCTGTTAATGTATATATTATATAAATAGGTCTAGTGATATCCAAGAAAAATAACAAAAAAGGCATTTTATTTAGTCATAATTGACAAATTAGAAATTATGACTCTGTTTCACCACATAAAAGTAAAATCTTAAAATCTCAGTGTGTATTTATTTACTAAAATAAAAGATAAATTGTAAGTTAGCCCTGTGTCAGCAGGATATGAAAAGTGCTAATGTGAGGGTGGAGATAAACTAGAACAATGGTTCAAATGGGGAGCCTGAAATTCCCACATAATTTCTGAACTGTTGATTGACTGCTGTATCTAAATAACTGTGCCAAATGTTTCACATATACACCACTGTATTTTTCAACTTCAGATATCATTGGAAAGAATGAGAAAAGTCATCTCTTTTGTTCTTCTATACTTGTCTTAGATGCATCTATTTTATGGCTTATGGGCTCAGAAGGAAGAAATCAGAATAGAAGAAAAGAAAACTTTTTATAAGAATTGTCAGGTTAGACTTCCCATTACATAACTACTTTGTGCACACAGCTCTGCATCTGGATTTTCTGTGTCAGTCTGCCCATGGGCTATAGAGTTTTAAAGACTCATTCCTTCCTATGAGTAAACAAAAGTTTCAGACTACATCATCACAAATAGATATGTGCAAACATTAGGCATGTTTCTTTGTTAGCATTGTAACAAAGCTTGTGCACACACACAGCATATTTTGAGACAAGTTCACATGCTACACAATAGAGGAAGGATTTAGAACTTTTATGCACATTCTGTAATGTCTGATCCTAGACATCCAAACTCATCCAAAATAAAAGTAAAAACTTCAGTCCATTAAGGAAATTGTTTCACAAATGATATGTGCACCTTCAAGTGTTTGATTTTTCTTAAATTTTAAATGGTACCCATTAAGTGTGTACCATGTTAAAAAGCTCTGAAGAAAAATGGAATACAGTGGTTAATTGTAACGCCTTGTTAATCCTCATAGAGTTTAATGCCTGAGTAGGTGATGCACACACACACACACACACACACACACACACACACACACACACACACACTGTGACATTATATATTGTGAAAATAAAAGATGGCAGGAGAATAGCTAAAACTGACCATCCACTTTTACAAAATAGTGTACTCAGAAACTATATCTCCTAGGGTAAAACAAACACCGTAAATACATACCTCAGAGGTTTAATGCCCACTTTATGTTATGGTGAGTTACAAAAAATTACTCTAAAAGAAAAAATAAGACAGAGATGAAAATCAGGTGTGAATTGAAGTTTTCTAAAAAGCCATGCTTAAGTTAAAAATTATGGGGATTGATTGACTAAGCAGAACTTCATTATCTCAGCATTAAAACGTTGGATATTGAGAGCCAGAGTTAATTAGAATTATCTTTAATCCTCTATTAGACATTTATTAATCATCTCTGTGCCTACCTTTTCTTTTGATTTTTAGGTAAGATCAACATATTAACTTAGTCTACTGTTAGCTGTAATAAACCAAAAAGCTAAGAATATCAATAGACAGCATAGGAAATTTGTAGCAGAGATTATCCACTTTTATTTTAACCTACCTAACTAAAACCCAATCAATAGATTTGGTGGAGGCATTGATTTGAGAATAGGTTTGGTCATTTACTTTAAAAATTCATGTAATAGTGTCTACATTGGAATATGAAATCTGAATCCACATTCATAGACTATCTTACATAGTTTGAAACCATTTATTTTATTTTCTGATATAATTACATCATTCTCTCTTTCTCTTCTCTGCTTCCATTCTATAAAATATTAACCCTTCCTGCTCTCTTTTAAATTCATGTCCTTTTTTTCATTGTTTTTACACATATACATTCACACATACATACTTACCTACAGACATAAATATGTATATATGCACATATATGCTCATAAATACAGAAATATGGCATGCTCAGAAAACATATACTTGTATGTTAGTTTTCTGGGATAATTATTTGGTTGGATAACAAATTGTTATGTTCTTCCCTGGGGAACAAGACACGTTTACTCACTCTCAGCATTCCTTAGTTGCCTGTAGTGTTTTGTATTTTTCTGAGGCCTCCTGAGCTTTTATTATATCATGTTAGTATGTCTGTTGTGGATCTTCTTGTTTGATTTTTCTTTAGGCCATCATGTTGCTGAAATTTTATATGTAGCATCTGACATTACTCAGACACACAATCTTATATCAAACTTTTTGATTATCTGGCTTTTAGTCTTTCTGACTCACCTTCTACAGTGTTCTCAAAGGAGTTGTTTTGTAAATGTATCCACTGGGTCTGAGCTCCAGAACTCTGAATTTTGATTGGTTGTAGTTACACAATTGTCTACAACACAATTGTAGTTACACAATTATAGAACATTTATATTACATCTCTAATTTCAAGGCTCAGTTGAGAAAAGCAGTGTATCATTGATGATGGGTGAGGACTATATCTGTGGGTGTAAGGATGCATATTTAGAATATAGTTTGGGATTATGCTAGATTAGTAAAATAATGATTGTAGGCTCTTCTCTAAAGACCCATGACTTAATTGCTTCTGAGTATTGGCTAGGTTCCCAGTACCAAGCCCGATTTCTCATGTAGAAACCAAACTTTTAATAACTTGGAATATCTATTGGCTAGTTTTCATAGTACATGAAAATACTAAGCACTGTATTAGAGGAGAAAACTAATTACCAGTCTTACCATACAGTTAATCCTGCAATTTACAATGACTTACTTAGCAATATATATTTCATGATTTGAATTTTGCCTACTTGACACAAATCTGGACATATGTGGGATAAAGAAATTCTAATTGAGAAAATACTTCCACAATGTTGGCCTAAAGTGAAGGCTGCAGGACATTTTTGTGATGTCCTGTTGCTTTTGGTTAGAAACTTTTAACTATAACAGCTTGTCCAGTGTTTGAACAGTAACACATTATGAAGGTGACCAACAAAGTTTTGTTTGGGTATAGGCCATACTACACAAGATTAAACCATATCCAGTATGATTATCAGGCCATAAATCTATGGTTGGAAACATTCAAGGCCCTAGGAAAGAACATATTCCTAAGTTCATATTCCATGTTCTGCTGAGTGGGCATGCTATATTTGAAATGTAAATAAAGAATGTATCTAAGAAACAATAAAAAAGAAAGTTAAAAAAGACTTCTAATGGGTTATTTTTGTATCCATTGAAGAATGTGTGTCTCAACTCTCATTAAAGAAGCTTCTATTTGCAATAGATGATGATTAATATAAAGACACACAACTTGCCAAGGAGTAGAGAACATGAGACTGCCAAATGCTTACTCCTAAATGGAATATCTACTATATTTCTACTTTCAAGGCTCAGGGATCATTGTGGAAGAGAGGCTAACAAGTAAAAGACAGAAGTAGTAGATGAATAAAAAAAAAACCCTATGTTTTCAGGATATAGCAGGATAGCTGCACATTATATGAAATCAAAACAGTTGTGACAGTATGCACAGGACCTATGGAAGTCCAAGCCAGATGAAATCTGATCATGAAGAGGAGAATTGGGCATCACATCTCATGCCTATATAAGGAGCTTCTGGAAATTGGTATTGGTGGGATTGAGAGAGTCAGTTTTCTCTAAAAGTGCTGCAGTCCTTAGTAAATCAATCATGTTATAGTAGAAGAAAACAGATCTGAGATTTTTTTTTGTAGCACCTATTGGATTTGATTTTTTAAAGATAGAGTGTTGGATGTGTAAGAGTGGGTTTAGGATCTCAAAGAAGTTGGAAAAGCTGTTGAAAGTGATCAAATTACACTTCTTGAAAAACTTACTAAATACACATAGAAAACAAGAGCACAAATAATGTGACCAAGATGAGAAGGTATGTTGGAAACATAGAAATTCCTTTTAATGATTATGGCCTCCAGTAAAAATAGCGGCTAATACAGGCTTTCCTGACCATAATCACCTTTATTTTCACATCACATTTCAATAAAGCATTTCAGAATAAATAAATTTCAGTGGGGAATGAATAGATTAAAAATATTCTTGGAAAGTAAATGTAAGAGAAAATATGAAGGTAAATTTAGTGAAACTTTCTGTTTTTAATGAAAATATACCTTGAATTAAATGAGAGTGGAACATTTGTTGAACCTCAGAACCAGCACATAATATAACTGAGGTAACATAAAACTTACATAAATATTTGAGTCTGTATAGTCTTTACAGGAATATGTCTTTCTTGGAAGTAAAATTTCTAAAGCATGAAAATGTCTGTTCCCCTGTCAATCAGAGATCTAGTTTAATCTTCTTTTCTGTACATTGATCTGAATCAATGATTCCTCAATCACTGCATCCATATATGTGTGTGTTTGTTTGGTTATATATGTATTTATTTGTACATCATGAATGTATAAATGTTCAACATACATGTGTACATTGAGGAATTGAACTCAATTTATTAGGCTTGGCAGAAAGTACCTTTACCTGCTGAGCTATATCCTGGCTCCACATGCGTTATTTTAATGAAATGGTGAAGGCTGTAGCATGAGAGATTCAAAGCTTTGATATGAAAAATTTAAAAACTTCATTTTCACCTATTTTAAATAAAAAAATCTATTTACACCACCCTTTAAGTCTTTCTCTCTAGTCGTGGATAAATTTCAAGATAGGATTTCTAATGTCATTCTGTCAACTTTAAAACTCTAGGTAAATATTCTATTATATCCTCAAAACTCATCCTCTGTAAGATTGCTTCTAGTCAGTGTCCTGCTACAATTGCCACATGTCTCATCTGTGATCAGCTTCACTCTAGTTTCTGACTCTAGGGCTTTTCCCCACAGTTTTTCTCCATAACAGCTAGATATGAGTTCCAAGGTGTTTTCTCCATTGTCCTGAAACCCCGTACCTCCCGTTGCCTCTTGACTTTGCTTCCTGCCTCACAGCATTTGTTCTGGGACTCTATTCTGTTTTGTGTCTCTGATGTTACACATGTGTTTTATTTTGTTCTATATTTGAATCTTCTGTTCCTGATACCTGTTTTCTTCTGGGTCTTTGATGGGAGTATTTTAGGCATTCTTGAGCTACTAGTAAGAGGTCTTTTCTGGAATTATTTTTGTAAAACATCTGTTTTATATCTTCAATCCCGTGCTCCTCTATTACTTTGTTAAGCGGATGTTAATTTAATGTTGGTCGATGCTTTCTCAGATCTAGTATGGTGGAGGTTTTTGTGTACTTACATATAATCTAAGAGAAATGTTTAAAATAAAATAGCAGGCATTAGAATTGAAAATATTTAAAAAGGGAAGGAGTAGTATATTTTAAAAAGACAAATGAAAATCTGAGTAATTTGGGGACATTCTCCTTATTCAAATGATGGGAGTTGAATAACATTTGTTATTTGTTAGAGGTTCATAAAGTGTTAAAGAGGCTGTTTGTGAAAATGTAGTATGCTGAGGTGTCCCTTGAGAATTTTGGACTCAGTAAGTTTTGTCTGGTGACCAATACATTTATTTCATTCCCTTGTGATATTCAAACTTTTTATCCACCTTGAAATACTTTGACTTTGAGTAACATTGTAATTTACAGTGATCAGTTTTCACATTCATATCTTCAAAACTGGTTGTTGCTTGATGTTAAAGAGATGCCTATTATTTACATGGCATGCATATCACTCCTCTAAGGAAGTTCTTAGTGATCAGTAACTTTCCACATTCCACATTAGTTGGCCCTTTTCTGTTTCATACAACCACACAATTTTATTTAGACTTTATTTTTTGATATATATTTTACTCTCATATCTCTTGAATGTATAAAATTAAAATCTTGGTCATAAATTAACTTCCTATTATTGTATATTTTTATTATTTAAATCAATTTTTAATTTTAAACATCTTTTGATTATATTCTTCCTACATACATTGTTATCAGTATTATGGCTGATATTTGTGTTTTTGAATAGCTTATTGCGATTGTCAGTCTTGATTTTCAAGTTGGTAAATTAGAATCATCTCCAGAAAGCAGCTTTGAATGTGTCCATAAGTGTGACTGCAGGTGGGATTAACTGCAGTGAGAAGCCCTACTCTGACATGGACAAGCTCATTCACTTCTCTTTGATTTCTGATGAAGACCCAGTGTGACTCAGCAGTTCTGCTCTTGCTCCCCTCTATAGTGACTTTGCCATGATGTGTTATATTGCTACATTGTATCTTTTCTCAATATTTTCTCTGAAATTGGAAAACAAAGTAGTACACTTGTAATCACTGAGGTTGCATTAAAATTTTAAAGTATTTTTTAAATAAGCTGTTGGAAAGTATCTTAATCTTTATATGTGATAATTTAAAATGACTTGACATTTTTCTATTTATGACAGAAAATTTATATCTATATCTAACCTATTTATATATCTAATCTATACCTATATATCTGTCTATATCTATTTATATATTATTAATTCATGTTATCATATATTTATATGTGTACATATGTGCAGCATGTGCATGCATAAGCATGTACATGAACGTGTGTGTATGTATGTATGTATGTGAGTGTTTATGTGTGTATGTATATACATGTGTGTGAATGTATTTGCATGTACATACATATCATAAGATAACTTGTGGGAGTCAGTTTGCTTCTCCCACCAAGTACAAAATGATTTACTTCAGTAGTGATGTATGACAGTCAGTAAGCACCACTACCCACTTATCTGCCTCAACCATCCCACGATTTTTATCTTATTTATTTTTATATTTAATTCTGCAATAGTATTTATAATTAACATTTATGCATGTTTAATGAGGCTCTAAATTCTATTTTTTATATTTCTGGGAGAGTGAAAAAAATTATTAGTTATGAAGAAGGCAAACCATTATAGAACATTTTCTATATCAATAAATCATCTGAAGAATTGAATATGAGTCAATATGTTGACACTCTTTAGTGGCTCAGTTCACAGTGCTCATATCTTCCAAGTCACCATAATCTATGAATTGCACTGTGAAAAAGAGCTAGAAGTAATGGGAGTTTCTGTACACAGGCTCAGATGCATCTATATATTATTTTACCACTAATAAGATGCATCCTGCTGTGAACTCAAACTGTAAAGTGTAAAACACACCAGAATATATTTTGTTATAGTGAAAATGCTGAAATAAACAGAACCTTTAAGAGAAAAAAACAACCGGAAATTATAGGAGCTGCAGAGAGCATTTTATATGATCTTAATATAAGATATTCCTAATAAAACATCATGTTATTTACCAAAAATATAAGATACAACAGAGGAAAACTGTGAAGAAGTGTAAACATCTTCAGGCTCAGATTTAATCATAGATAGCTTGAGTTAGACTACTGAGAGTTTTAGTCAAAACATCAGTCTTTGAGAGGAAAATGATTGCGTGGAGAAATGTATTTATAGTAGCCTACTTTTAAAATTGCAGTTATTATTGCTATGTGTATATGTGTATGTGAAGGTATAAACGGTGCACCATAGTGCAAATGTGGAGGTCAGAGTAGAACTTGAAGGAGTCAGTTTTCTCCTGACACCATGTGAGGTCCAGGATTTGAACTCAGGTCCTCTTACAATATACCAGGTAATAGATGTCTTTCCCTACTGAGCCATCTCATCAACTTGATTTTATCTGTATAACATGAATGTGAACAAAATTTTCAAGTTGTTTAATTCTTGAATAATGAAAGAGAAATTGAACTAGGTTCTTGTTATGATCAGAAAATAAGCCTTTAAAAGAATATGCTCACATGGAGGGATCCATGGCTCCAGTTGCATATGTAGCAGAGGATGGCCTTATTGGGCATCAAAGGGAGAAGAGTCCCTTGGTCCTGTGATGACTTAATGCCCCAGTGTAGAGGAATGTGAGGACAGAGTGGCAGGAGTGGATGGACAGGTGGGAGAGCACCCTCATAGAAGCAGGGGGAGGGGGAGGAGATAGGGGTTTTCTGGAGGCAGGCTTGGTGACATGGAAAGGAGAAAACATTTGAAATGTAAATAAAGAAAGAATTCAATAAAACATAATAAACTGAGAAAAAAAAGAATAGGGTTAGGACTACAGCATATAGAGAAAGAAACTGAGCTCAGTGTCAATCACTTGAACAAAATCAAGTATTTTTATCCCAACTGTGCAATAAGAGCCAGTTAAAAAGAAAAGAGGGAGGGAAGGGGGCTTAAGGAACTTTCGGGGAGGGAGGAAATGGGAAAGGGGAAATGATTTGGAATGTAAATAAAAAAACTTAGGAAAAAAAAAAGTAAGATAGCTCGGCAGGTAAAGTGCTTGCTGCCACTCCCCACAATCTGAGCTTGTCCTGGGACTCACATAGTGGGAGGAGTAAACAGATCCTTCCCTGAAAGTTATCCTGTGACCTCCAAGCACCTGTGCATATGTTTTACACACACACACACACACACACACACACACACACACACACACACACACAGAGGCACACATACCACACACTGAATGAAATGAATCTAAAATAATTTTAAATGTTTCATAAGACAGCAGGAAAAGGTATCTCCATGTGATTTCATTAACAGTGTTTGGTAATCAATTCACACTAAGCTTTATTTTCTTCCTTCCAGAAATACTGGGAGACAGAATGTTTTTCCACAAATAAGTTTCAAGGGTATTGCTCCAGGCATTAGAGAAAAATGTTCTTAAGTACAGTATGTTCACATCTCTAAGGAACACAGTCTTCTAGAATAAATAATGTTCTAGTAGTGGTAGTTCAAAAGCCTGCTGTTTGAATAGTTTGCCAAAATTTAACCAAACTGAAAGTTTATGTGTGTGTGTGTGTGTGTGTGTGTGTGTGTGTGTGTATGTGTATGATATTACAAAACTCTGGTTTATATAACTGTAATTTTAATAGTATAATCATAAAACTATTTTAATCCAATTTTAATATTTCTTTTTTATTTCAAAATTTACTTTGAAATATATAATATTTCAGGACATTTTTTGTAATTTTGTAAAATTATTATCAAGCCCTTGATGACAAAATTCTGTTAAAAAATATTATTTTATACTTTTTCACCTTGGGAAAAATAGTGAAAATAATTTACATGGATTATTACTAAACTTAAGAAGTTTGAGATAAAAATCTTAATTTTAATTTTTTCTCTCCTTTAGATTTTGCTTCAAACAAACATTAAAATCCAGCAAGCCTCTGTTAATTAAATAAACAAAATGAAAGAAATGTTTTTTAAATCATTGTATTCTAAGGAAAAAAGAAGAGAGAAACATTTGGCTAATATCAGACCTGTCTTTTGAAAGCCTTGGGATAAGATTTTATCAGAGGAAATTCACTCTATGCCTTGAAAGTTGTCCAATTCATCTGGCTGTAGCATTTCCCAGGTTCTTCTAAATAAGACTGAATTCAAGACACCAAAGGTCATTGGAGTAAATGACAATAATGGCTCCTCAGTAATATCGATAATGAGGCATATAATGAACTGGACTTCATTTTGGAGATCCTCAGTGACCAAAAAGAGAATTGCAAATGAAGTGGAAATTTAGAGAAGATTAGTCAGGGGTAAAAAGACAAGCCTATTTTGAAAGGTAAAAATTCAGGTTGCTTGCAATTAGGTATAATGAGATTCTACTGTTAAGTGAAAATCCATTCAATGACAGAAATAATTTAAATAATGAGAAAATCTATGAGAGAAGACAGCAAGACCCATACATCCAGAATAGATGCTTCAACCTGATTTCCATCTCTGAAAACCACAATGAATCTATTTCACCACAGTCCATTTTGATCAATTCCACCAATGTAACCAGTTGAATAACAGGATCATTGTATTGGATTCTGAAATTTTTGTTAGTATTTTGTTAAATTATCATTTTGCAATCTGTTTATTTCATTAAAAATGGAATTCACTGGACAATTTCTGACTGTGACATGTTTGTTTATTTAAGCTTACTTTATAGTTTATATTGATGTATATAATATTCATGTTTATTTACCATTTCCATCTTTCTATTGTATAGTTTTAGATGTTGGCTTGGTGAGAGATGCTTAGGGGGCTGGTATGTCTGGGAAGGCATAACTCAAGGAAGTGAGTGGCTACATGGAGAAGCTGTGTAAATACTATATCACACACTAATGTGAGTTGATCACCTCCGATCCGGGGAGTAAAGAGTAGAAAGGAACAGTTGTCAGAATCCCATGTTCTTGTGCTCTTAGACAATGGATCTTTTATTTTCAGGGTCCTTAGATAAGAACACAAGCACCATCCCTCTAACTTTGCCTTGGATCTCAGACCAGCAACCTGAGATACAGGCTAAATATCCTCATCACCATTGCCTCTCCTGTTCACTTTTCAGAAAGCAGGTGGGAAGAATGCTTTAGGCTCCAAAAACACATGAACTAGTATTTATTTTGTTAACTCTAATTCTTCAGAAAATCTTGGCTAACAATCTATCATCAACCTATAAGCTATGAATTTCTCATGCATCTATCATCCATCACATATATACATGAAAATAACCAAAGCATTATGTTTAGTGCTTTATACCTTTGTTTATCATTATTAGGAAAAGTCTCTCTCCATTTTCTGAGCTCCAACAAACCATTAACTAGTCTTTTGTCTTCTCATGGTGGATTAGCTGTACAGCTTTCAATCCATATTTTCTGCGTTTATTTAGTTTACACTTATTAAAGTAATGAGACTGAGGTAGAATATTAGAGGAGAATGATGATGCGTAATGTAATATGTGACAAAAAATGATCCCTAAAACATTAAAGCCTGTGCAGCATTTACAACAAAAGATCAGATGATATGGTTTATTTGTACAGCTTCTTAAAAATCAAAGCAATATATGGTAAGAGATAAAGAATATCATCTTCATATTTTCTTAGTTAGGGTTTAACTCCTGTGAACAGACACTATAACCAAAACAACTTTAATAAGGACAATATTTAATTGTTGCTGACTTACAGGATCAGAGATTCAGTCCATTATCATCAAGGTGGGAACATCACAGCATTCAGATAGGCATGGTGCAGGGGGAGCTGAAAGTTCTACATCTTCATCTGAAGGCTGCTAACCAAATACTGGTTTACAGAAAGCTAGAATAACTTTATCAAAGCCCATGCCCACAGTGACACACCTACTGCAGCAAGCCTACACCACCTAATAGTGCCACTCCCTGGGCCAAGCATACACAAACCATCGCATCATCTTTCTAATCTTAGGATTATAGTACATTTCTTTAATCGTTCATATATTCTTAATTGTTGTGAAAATAACAGTTTATCATTCCACAAGATATAATATTATATTTCTTTCCCTAATCAAGATTTCCCAATATGTTCACTGAATATCACATGCACAAAAGTCTTTTTTCCCATTATTTGACGTGTTATACTGCAAAATTGGGGAAAAAAAACAGCAAGAGATTCATGAGATTCGTCGTTGATCATTGTTTACAAACTAATACTCTAGTGAAAAAAATAAAAACTGTTACATACTTTCTTTGTATACAGATAGTATATGAGAATCTAGTTAGAAAATACATAGACGTCTAGAATCTAAGGAATGCACACTACACTCTTTCTCTTTCCTTTCCTTCTCTTCTCTTCCCTCCCATTCCTTCTCCTTCCCTCTACTTCCCTTCTCTCCATTTCCTCCTCTTTCCTCCTCTTTTCTTCCCTTCTCTTCCCTTCTATTTCCCTTCTCCTCCACTCCTCTCCTCTCTTCCTCTCCCCTTCCCCCAGTAAAATGTATACCTTTTAAAATAATTTTTGCCAAAGTCCCTAGCAAATTTGATGCTGGGTAAGTATTACAGAATTTGAGCTTATTCCCCCTTTATCCTACTTTATCTTTACTGATCTGGTAATCCAGAAAAAGTAATAAACTTACGAATGTCTTTGAATTAGGGTCATCGTAAGTATATCTCTATCACTCCATTTAATTTCAATTTCAAAAAGGATACACAGTAAGACATTTAAAGCATATCTATTTAAAATATATTTTAAAATTATGATAAATATATAAACGTGATATATTTATTTCTTTTAGAAATAGTATCTACTCATGCATTATTATCCCTCAGGAGGCTCAGGTTTGGGGGTGGCAGGCTTGTTTTGGACTTCTAGTTAGGGTTTGTTTCTTTGTTTTTGTTTGTATGTTTTGTTACTCATTCACTGTATGTGTGTAAATATGTGTCGAATTAGTGCAGTGCCTCCCGGGCACAGATAGGGCAAAATAGCATGCAGGAATAGTTGAAGCTGGGGTTAAAGGTGATTGGAGGCCATCAAAGTAGAGTGCTAGGGGCATAATTGGGTCCACAGGAATAGAAGGAGAAACCCTTATTTATAGAGCCATGTTTGTAGTACTATATTATGTATTTTAAACACTTTCAAAAAGTTTTAAGAATAAAAGAAGTGAAGATATTATAACCACAGAATCTAAAGCATCAAAAATTATAGTATTCCTTTGGTTGGTACAACAAAATTCTTGTGATAATTAAGCTGGAATGAAAAGAGAATACATGATCATATTCTCAATTTAAAGTTGGTCACTGACTCCTTCAATTCATATTATAATGTCTTTTTTTTTCTCAAGATTCCCCCTTCAGCTTAATTATTTGTCACCTTGCACAAAGCTCAAGTCAAAGTAGATCAAGGACATAAACATAAACCAGATGCACTGAATCTAACATAAGAGAATATGGGAAAGAGCCTCGAATTCATTGGTACAAGGAGAAATTTCCTAAACAGAACTCCAATGGCTCAGACTCTAAGATCAAGAATTGATAAATGGGACCTCACAAAACTGGAAGATTTCTGTAAGGCAAACAACATAGTCAATAGGACAAATCAGTAACCTACAGAATGGGAAAAAGTCTTCACTAACCCTACATTCAATAGAGGGCTTATATTCAAAATATGTTTAAGAAAAACCAAAAAAAAAAAAAAACAAAAAAACAAAAAACAAACGAACAAAAAACTCAAAAAGCTAACCACTAAGAAACCAAAGATCCCAATCAAATAATTGCAGTATAGAACTAAACAGAAAATTCACAACAAAGGAATCTCAAATATTGAAAAGCACTTAAAGAAATGTTCAAAGTCCTTAGTCATCAGGAAAATGCAAGTCAAAACGACCCTGAGATTCTGTCTCATACCAATCAGAATGGCTAAGATCAAAACCTCGGGTGACAGCACATGTTGGCAAGCATGTGGAAAGAGAGGAACACTCCTCCATTGCTGGTGGGATAGCAGACTGATAAATACCACTCTGGAAATCAATCTGGAGGTTCCTCAGACAAATGGTAATAGATCTACCTGAAGACCCAGCTATACCACTCTTGGGAATATACCCAAAAGATGCCCCACCATGCCACAGGGGCACATGTTTCTCTATGTTCATAGCAGCTTTCTTTGTTGTAGCCAGAAGCTAGAAACAGTCTAGGTATCCCGCAACAGAAGAATGGATACAGAAAATGTGGTTTATTCACACAATGGAATACTACTCAGCTATTAATAACTAAGACATCATGAGTTTTGCAGGCAAATGGATGGAACTAGAAAATTTCATTCTGAGTCAGATAACTCAGACCCAAAATGATATGCATGGCATACACTCACTAATAAGTGGATATAAGCCAAAAAAGTACAGAATTTCCAGGATACAATTCACAGAACTCAAGAAGGTTAACAAGCCAAAAGTCCCAAGTGGAGATTCCTCAATCCCACTTTGGAGGGAGAAGAAGGCAATCACAGGAGGGAGAAGAAAAGGAGGGACCTGGGTAGGAAAGGCGACAGGGAGGGGACAAGGGGGACACGATCAAGTATTTGGGGGGAACAGGACTGAAGTCCTGAGGGTCAGCAGAAAGGATCACAACAGGCAACCTCTGAAGGTAGAAGGTGGAGGGACCCTCTAGAATGTAACAGAGACCTTGGATGTGAGAGACTCAAAGGGTGGGACCGTAGATGAAATGCCCTACAGTTGGGAGAGGGAACTTATAGAACCCACCTTTAGTAAAATAAAAAAGATATAGGGCATCAAGTGGAGGAATGGGGTTGCCATCCACAGTCAAAAGCTAACTCAGAATTATTCAAGTTTGAAAAAAACTGCAGAAACTAAAATGGAGAAGAGCATGAGGAAAGGAGGTCCAGTGACATGCCTGAATTGAGATCCAGCTCAGGTGGAGGCCCCAAGACCTGACAGTATTATTGATGCTATGGTGTGCTTACACACAGGGGCCTATCATGGCTTCCCTCCAAAAGGCTCAACAAGCAGCTGAAAGACTCAGATGCAGATATTTACATCCAACCTATGGGCAGAAGCTGGTGACCTCTGTGGTTGAATTAGAGAATGGCTGGGAGAAGCTGAGCAGGAGCAGTCTCAACTAACCTGGACCCCCAAGGTCTCTCAGACACTGAGCTACCAACCAGGCAGCGTACACCAGCTGATATGAGGCACCTAAGACATGTACAGAAGAGGACTGCTGGGTCTGGGCTCAATCAGAGAAGATGCACCTAACCCTTGAGAGACTTGGGGCCCCCGGGAATGGGGAGGTCTGGTGGTGTGGCGGTGGGAACATCTTCTTGCAGATAGGGAAGGGGAGGAGGTGTGGGATGTAGAACAGTTTTAGGGTGGACCAGGAAGGGGATAAAGTCTGGACTGTAAAACAATGTTAAAGAATAATAAAAAGAAAGAAAGAAAGAAAGAAAGAAAGAGAGAGAGAGAAAAAGAAAGTGTCACCAGGAACTTGTTAGACCACACCTTCTTTTGAAATGTAGTATGGTAGACTGAATATTGATAACATTTTCTTTTTAAAACAAACTTTTATGTAGTTAAATAATCTTTGTTTTCCAAGTACTGAGAAAAAAATGTACATAAAATTTCAGAAATTGTAAATATCTACTTGGGGTTGCACGATCTTTTCACGTTCCTAGAAAGTAATTAAAAAATAATAGATATAAAGACAGTACTAGTTTTGCAATATTTTATGTTGATTATATCATTTATAGATGAACACTGTCCCCATTACTTGTATGAAAATATGCATATGTACACATGCAAACACAGGAGTTCTTGCCTATAAAGTGCTGATTAGCATAGAATATGTACTTTAATTCTATCTTAGAAAGCTTGCTCAGCTGTCCAAGGATGTCAAGACCATTCATATGTCAAATTGCTTTATCAGTTTGGATTTATTTCATAAAAAGGTCTTCTAGGATGAAGGGGAGAAGTTAAATTGCTTGATAACACACGAGAGGCAAGTAAACAAAAGTTCTGAAGAACTAGAATTTGGCATGTACCCTGGTCCTGGAAAGACTGGATGTAGGGGAATACCAGGACAGAGAAGCAAGAGGGGGTTGAATGGGGAACAGAGGGAGGGAAGGGGGCTTATGGGACTTTCAGGGAGGGAGAAAACGGGAAAGGGGAAATCATTTGGAATGTAAATAAAAAATCTTAGAAAATAATAATAAAAAAGAATTTAAAATTTTAATGAAAACGTTTTACATTTTTCTTCTTAATTACTCAAAGACTAGTTATTCAAATTTAAGGAGTAAAACACAAGTGTGATTCTGTGGGGGCAGAGTGAAATATTAAAAATTATTGGACGATTACTGAAAAAATATTTTTTCTGATGATTTCTTCATAAAATCTTTGAAACAAAACTGTTGTCAATACATCTCTGTTTGACAGAGCCCTTGTATACTTTGTTTAGAGATAAACTGACTGAAAATAATTATCTTAATTTCTCCAGGTAACTTTTTAGACTGTGCTTGATCTTAATAAGATATATTTAAAATATACAAAGTAATCTTTTATTGGTTCTTGAAGAATATCCTATCTGGGTTTAAAGGAGAACCTCACATTTATTAAAATAGCTTAATATCTGCGATGGATGATAATCTCATAGAACTTCCTTCAAGAATTTTAATTTGATTTAAGCCTGGAGTAAAACATTTAAAATACAAATTCCTAGAGTTCAATGTTTACTAAAATTCATTATTAAAATATTAAGCATACCGTTTAAATGTTTGTTTTTTTCTGTCGTTTGAAGCTCACTTGAAATACAGCCCTCTGAAAATTCTCCTAACTGCAATGGTTACTGTGTGATAATAGCAGTGGTTTATAAGACAGCTCTCTGCAATAACACTTTGCAATCTGCCATGTGTGAAATCCTTCACAGAAGCAGATAAACCCGGGCTGCTAATACAAGCTCTGTGTCATCTATGGATATAATAGCACAGATTGTGTAACAGTATATAACAAAAACACCATGCTACTTCTAGGATTAGGCTGTACATTATCATTGTTCCAAATGTTTTAAAGGTTTATTTTTAAGCTTAACTAGGATTTGATATGTTAATTAAAATGACCTACTAAAATCCGAGGAAATTTATTTGAAATAAAACAAAACAAAACACATTTCATTCTACCTCTTGATATATTTTGTTAGGAGAGGGAAATTTGAATAATATTTTACTTTAGTCTTCCCAGAATTCTACTGTCTTTTATGCACTAATAAATAGCAAGAAATAAAAGAAGACTTTAAAAATTGATGCCCTGGAATATGCAACCTGAATAATATTATGATCAATCTTATGAACTTAGAAAACTGGGTTACCACACTCAGGATGATATTTTCTATTTCCATCCAATTGCCTGTGAATTTAATGAAGTAATTGTTTTTAATAGCCAAGTGGTACTCCATTTATAAATGTACCACATTTTCTGTATCCATTCCTCTATTGAAGGACATCTGGGTTCTTTCCAGCTTCTGGCTATTATAAATAAGCCTGCTACAAACAGATGTGAGCATGTATCCTTGTTATATGCTGGAGCATCTTTTGGGTATATGCCTAGGAGTGGTAGAGCTGGGTATTCACATAGAACTATTTTCAATTTTCTGAGGAACCACCAGATTGTTTTCCAAAGTGTTTTTACTAGCTTACAAAGCCACCAGAAATGGAGGAATATTCTTCTTTCTCCACATGAGCGCCATCATCACCTGTCACCTGAGATTTTATCTTAGCCATTCTGATTGGTATGAAGTGGAATCTCAGGGTCATTTTGAAATGCATTTTCCTGATGATTAAGGATGTTGAACATTTCTTTAAGTGCTTCTCAGCAATTTATGATCCTCAGTTGAGAATTCTTTATTTAGCTCTGTACCCCACTGGGGAACTGAGGGTACACATAGAAAATCCTAGACACCAGGGAAGCAAGGAGCTCCTAGTACCCAAAGGGAATGACATTAGTAGAAATACCCAACAAAGAGGAGACAGAACCAGTAGAGACCACCTTTTGCAGGTAAGCATGGCCCCCAGTTAAGGGATAGGGCCACTCAGCCATTTCAATAATTTTAACCCATAATTCTTCCTGTCTAAAGGAAATGCAGGAACAAAATTGGAGCAGAGACTGAAGGAAATGCCACCCAGAGACTGCCCCATATCAGGATCCATCCCATCTGTGGACACCAAATCCCCACACTACTACTGATGCCAAGAAACATTTGCTGACAGGAGCCGGGTATGACTGTCCCCTGAGGGATTCTACTAGCACCTGACTAAGACAGATGTAGACACTCATAGCCAACCATAGGACTTAGTCCAGGGACTCCAATAGAAGAGATAGAGGAAGGACTGAAGGAGTCGAAGGGACTGCAACCCCATAGGAAGAACAATATCAACTAACTGGGCCCCCCCCCAGAGTTTCCAAGGATTAAACCATCAACAAAAGAGTACACATGAAGGGATCCATGGCTCCAGCTACATATGTAGCAGAGGATGGTCTTATCTGTCATCAATGGGAGTGTAGTTCTGTGGTCCTATGAGGTGGGAATGGGTGAGTGGGTGGAGGAGCCTCCTCATAGAGGCAAAATCATAGAGGCAAAGGGGTGGGGAATGGGATGGCAGGTTTATGGAGGAGAAACCGGGAAAGGGGACAACATTTGAAATGTAAATAAATAAAATAACCAATAAAAAGGTAGAAAACTGTTGTTTTCTGCATAATACCCTCATATAAAGTTGTAATCTTATTTTGACAGTCAGGAAAGTGAAGCTTCCATGTATTTGCAACAGCCACTGACCCAAGTCAAAAATATAGTACAGTATCATCCTATTTTGATTTTAAATGTTAGCAATTTTTCCTTAAATTTATTTAGTACTAGAATAATTATTTTTATGTTCTTATAAATTACTGGTTCCTTGTATAAACTTTACTCATGTCACATACCTTTGAAATTAAGCCTCAACTAGATATGAAACATCACATGTGTGGAAGAAAAAAGTTGAATTTGCAAAACTATTTTATAAGTTCTAAAGCTCAGAAACAGTATTTTCAACCATAATTTTCATTGCATTTTGAGTATTAACATATTAATAAAGAGCTTGTGATTTTCTGTTAGTACAGTCTTTAATTCAAGTCAAGTAATACTATAGTTGCTATGATTCTTATGAAATGAAATTTATGCTGAATTGAATTAGTTCAGCATGTACCACACGGAGAAGGATTGCTTGCATGCCTTTTCTGACAGGATAAAATAACAACTCTGAGATGTTAAGGTAAAACAAATAAATGCTTCAGTCCTGGAAAGCAATAGACAGAGACTCAAGTGATGGTAGCTTCAGACTTACTCTAACATGGATGCAAAGAAAAAACAAGAGAAAAAAGTCACAAAATATTTGAACACTAATTATCACATCTTTTATTGAGTAGAAATTCTAGGACTTTTTTAGTGTAATGCATTTAAATTTGAGGTTATAATCAATTTCACATGGGTTAATACAGATTTTCCACTGAAAAGAATAGCAATAGCAACCATAATTTTAACTGCATTTTGAGTATTAGCATATTACTAAAGAGCTTGTGACTTTCTCTTAGTACAGTCTTCTTTAATTCAAGTCCAGTAATACTGTAGTTGTCTATTACCATGAACCATCCAAATGGACATTTAACCATGCTTGGAGAGTTCTGTGTTGATCTTGTGAAGATGAATGAGATTATTAGTGATGTTATATTTCTTTTATCAGACATAAAGTATCATGTGAGATCTGAAGAAAATATAATCATCTATAGCATTTTCTAGAAAGTAGAAAATGAAAAGAGTATAAGGGTATAAATTAGAAGTGAGGTAAAATTTATTATATCCCACACCCAAGATTATGATACCTTTTTAAGACTATTTGTATAATTTTTAATTTATTTTATATTATATGATGATTACTTACACATTTTTCTTTAACTGTGTCATGCACCCATTTCTTTGAGACAGGCCTTGAGATCTATTAGATCATGAAATGCATGGAATGAGTATAAAGTGATCAATATAAATTTAACACTATAAATGAGAGACTATAGTAATGATGGTACTATATAATTTGTCTTCCTTATCTTTCACATATGCCTGAAATTGTAACAACTTAAATAGTACACTCAAGGCCACATGAATGACCTCGAATGACAAGGCTTCAAACACTTGTGCTAATCCTAAAGTTTAGTGTTGGAGAGTAGTTGTGGGGAATGGCACCAACACAACAAATATGCAAGCATATACATGAATGACCTGTGTGCTGCTGCATCTATATTTTATATGGTATATTTTTATTTATAAAATTAGTGATTATCATAATGTGCTTCCCTCTTCTCTGGTTCTTTTTTCTCACTAGCTGCACTTATTTCCAGGACACAGTCAATTGAATGATTATTCAACTGTGAGTCTTTGCAGGTTCATATGTCATTGGCTAAGGTACAAAAATTTACTGAACTTTCAATTAACTGACAAAATAACTCACTTTTATTTCTGTGTCTCTAGTTTTCAGCATATTCAAATTCTGTTTTCTTTTATTATAGGGATTATAGTTAAAATGCATTAAGTTTGACGGTAATGACGCCTTCATCTTCTGTAATTTGCTATTTGATGTAACTTCCTAAAATCTTTGAAGACACTTTGGTCCTTTCATTCATATTGAAAAGAGAATAGTACAGGCAAATATGTCTGTAAAATTAAATAAGTGCTCTGTTATGAAATTTACAAATGAAAGCTGGTCTTAAACATGATGTACAGTAATATAATGACATATAAAAAGAAGGAAGATAGGTGTGTATAAGGTTTAGAGTGGTACCATGCAATGTTTTTTCACTTTAAAAATGATTGCATGTATATCTTTTGTTTTGCATGTGTGTTTACAATTGTGTTCATGTATGGAAATCATAATATGATTAGTTATAAGTTATCTCATTCCACCATGGGTCTTCAATGGAACTTAGTTCATAAGGCAGGTTACCATTCATATTTATCCCCTAAATAATTTTTTAAACATGTTATATAGCCAACTTTATAAACATGTCTTTAAACTTTTAATTTATTTTAATTTTATAATTATATATAATTACATAACTTTCCCCATTTGTTCTCCTCCTTTCAAAAACTCTCATATAACTCTTCTTGTTCTCTTTTGAAATTCACATGAGTGTGCTGTTAGATGTTGTGTGCATGTTCTTGCCTCCTAGGAACATGGTAGAGGTACCTAGAAAAAGTTGGATTGATTGGATTCTTTGATATGATATCTATTTTTTTAGTTGATGAAATCATCTGATTTTGAGGAAAGTATGTAGTTAATTTTGAAAATTAGGTAGCAAAATTAAACATTTTGTACTTTTATATATACTTTTAATCTAATAGAACAAAATTTAAAAACATATTTTGACATTTGTTCATTAAAGCAAGCCTAAAATCACTATATAATTTAATAAGAAAGTAGCATCCAAAGTAGCATCACTCTCTCAACAATATTTTTATGGTTAAAGTAATGACTGATTCTTCAAAAAGCAGAGCTGTTTTCCAATATGAAATCATTAATAACCTGAAAATATAATAATAGCTTTAATATAATCATTTGGTAAAAGGATACTAAGAACAAATCAACAGTTAAGAAAATATTGTTGAAGGTAATTTAGCATTAATTTTATCTCAAGTTATGTAATTAACCCTATATGTTATGACCTTTGTATTATTTTTACTTACTTACATCCATATTAATTTTTCAAACAGTCTTTTACAACATACTTTAATCCTAGCATTATCATTTTTATTAGAAAATTTAGAAAACAATTATAAAAGAAAGATGAGGAGGAAATAATACCATATGGTTTGGACTCAATGTGTTTACAGAGATAACTAGTTCCCATTAAGGTGATTCCTGCACTGAAAAGGGAAAGATTCTCTCAGTCTCACATTATGGTAGCATAATTGATACCAAAACTCACATTGCTTTCCAGAATTCAAAGAAATGATACATTATTCTTGAACTGCTTGAGTAACCATGGCTTTTGAATATCTGCCTCTTCTTCCCTTTCTTTCTAGTTTTGGTAATTATAATAAAATATTACCAAATGAAATACAATGTGATGATAAGATAAATTAAGAACCTGGTACAATTTTGAATCCATATGCTTGTAGGTCCATAATTTTGTAGTGGGCTTAGGTACTTCTGTGTGCTGAATAAGAATCTGCAATGGAATTGAATCTCATCCGGTGACTATTTTTAATTTGCTATCTTAAATCTTTAAGATTTTCTACTAGTATGTATCAACTTTATTTCAGTAATGATGTTTTCTTCCTCTATCACATACCAATAATTTTGTTTTTACTGTAAAAAAAAATATGTCAAATAGCATTGCTTGATCTTAAGCCTAAAGGAGACATTCTGTATGGTACAAGTTGCATGCAATTTTGAGTATGATGAGACAAAGATCAATATTGTGTTTGGTGACCAAACTTGATGTTAAATCATGGAGCTCAGTAGGTAAGATTTCTTTCTATTATTGCAGAGAATCTGTAATCAATTTTCAAATAATCTAAATAGAAACTCAAAACCTTCTATAACAGGGAATCTGATCTTTCCTTTGAACTCTGAGGGTACCAGTCCCATATGTGGTACACATACAGGTAGTCCAAACACTCATACACAAAAAATAAAAATAAACGCTATTTAAAAATGTTGATTCTAAAACCCTTTGAATGTATAGTTTTTAAACTAGGCTGTTAATGTAGTGGTTTACTATAGTATGTGTTATACCATCTTAAGAATGATAGTTTTACAGTTATTTGATTGCCTTCTAAGCTACGTTTATCTGAAAATTTGATATTCTGAGCAGATATTATTTCATTTCTTCTCAAACAAGTTTGAAAGAGTTAAAAATATTATACAGTTAATACTCTGTTTCTCCTGATTTTAATTTATAATAAATATCAATGATACATTTGGAGTCCTCCTCATTAAGTAGTTATAAGTAACACCCCCACACAAAGGGAGTTAAACAATCATCAACTCTCTCATATTTATGAAAACCAAGCTACAAAGAGAAACTATATGGAATGGCCACATGGAAGAATAAAAGTTAAGTTTAGACCCATGAAGTTAAAACATGTATTTCAGTTAAAGAAAAAAAAGATATAATAAGTGAGATACTGATTTTAGAATAATAGAAAGCAGAGGATGGAATGTTCATTGTATGCTGAATCAGTGGAAAGGGTCAGGAGTGAAATCTCAGAGAAAAGGAGATTAAAAATCTCCGACATTTTGTGATTGAAAGAAATGTGGACAAAGGGATGCACAGGAATTTCTAGTGTTTGAGCTACTTACAGATTAGACAGCAATAGATGAGCTGAGCAAGCTCTCCAAAAAACACTATGGATCTTAGAATGAAAATAGAACAAATTTGAGAGAAAAAGGATATTTGAGAAGCTAAGAGCTAAGATTCCTATGCAGTAAAGTACTTGGATTTAAGAAAAAACCCTCATCAGTATCAAAGTGAGTTTTAAGTTTAAAGTGACCAGAAATAGCAAATGATGTTTATTAATAAATTTATTTATATTTTATCAGAATGATAACTGAGTTTTCTAACAATTTAGAGAACAATGAAAATATAATGACTTTTTAGTAGTTCCATAAAATTGCAAGAAGGTGGACATTGCTTTTTCAAAGAGAGGCAAAGTGATGATTCATCATTAAAGCTACTTATTTTTATTCACTTACAAATATACTTAATACTAACATCCTAAAAACTTTATGATAGCTAAAGGAAAGAGGACCAGTTTTTTTTTCTAGAACAAAACTTTATGCCTCGAAGACAACCCATAGCACATTAACATATTGGCAAAATGGTGTGATGCCCAAGGAATTACATAAATGTATGTTTATAATCTCTAATTATACAATGTGATATTATTACATATCATAAATTATAGAAGAAAAACAGTGAACTAAAGAGGAGGAGATAAAACATATATGAAGAAGTTGGCATATTTATTGTTTTTCATGTTGAGCCCATGTTTAGGCATCCATATCTGTAAGATGTTATAGTATAGTTACTGACATTACTATGTATGACAAACACTCTAACAGCAAAGTCCATGATACTCTGACTCTTAAAATCTTTCAGCAGCCCCTTTCCAGAAGCATCCCCAATCCTTAGTTGAAGATGTTTTTACATGTTTCCATCAGGAACCTGCTCCACAAATCTGCATTTGGATTGCGTGAGGTTTAATATGATAGTCTCCATCTATTACAAAGATATATTTTCTTGATGAAGTATGAAAACTTACATGTTGGTATAAGGACAAATATTTAAAATATAGTTAGGGCTTATGTTCATTTAGTAAACTGATGATTGTGGGTCAACTTAGAGAACAACAATTAATTTACCAATAGCAAATTGTTATTTATGAAAATGTATATATACATAATATATAACTGAAGAGATTTAATTTAAGAATATATATGTACAAACATATATGTATATATGTTTATATATAAAATAAATTATTGTTGGTGAAATCACATCATATGTAGTATTTATTTTGTTCAAGTTGTCAGAATGGACATTAAAATTAACTTTCAAGTTATTATGGATTTTGATACTAAAAAAAAAAATAGGAAGATTTCCATGACAAATATATTTTTACAGCATACACATTTAAATTTGAAATATTTCTAATTGCACAAGCCAGTGTTCATTGAGGTATAAAGGAATAATAGAACACTAAATTTATTCTTGTGTGTATGAGACAAATTGTAATAGTTTCAATCATGAGCTTATTTCTTTAATTTTATCCCCAAGCAATTTGTTCTTGCTGTAGGTTCTTTTGGAATAATTTACATATAAAATGCTCACATTCATAATCTCTGTTTCATTTAAGTTCTAAGTAGGTACATCCATCTTTTGTTTGTTATCCATTGAACATGAATTAAAACAAAAATATCTTAATACTAACATTAAAAATTACCAATTTGAAATTTCTGTATAAATCTAGTAGTACTTTATATTTGATTTTTAATCATATTAATCTTTTTGAAGTAACCCATATTTTTCTCCTTAGCATTACAAGTATCTCTTAATCAATAATTTTATAATATATCTATTCCAAATGAAAATATAATTACCATCAATGCTTACTTTCATATTCAACATATTATGTAATGATTCACTTTGCTTTCAAGTTCATACTTGATTTAATGATAATTCAAATAAAAGTGAGATACATCAAGAGATGAAACCTATTTCAAAAACATACATGGTAAAGTCCATAATAAGGACTTCTGAAAAAATGAAATTTCTTTTTGTGATGTTCTTTTGTGTGCATGTGAAGATTTAAGAGCTTAAGTGATTAAATTCTTCTAATATTTTATTCCCACACTCAACAAATTCTTCAAATAGTAGAATGATTCCCTAGCTAGGTGCCTTTGTTTTTAATTTATACACCAATATACCTAAAGAGACTAAGAATTATGCAAATAAAATCAATGAGAGTTATTCAATATGTTAATATGATGTCAAGCCAGGGAGTTTGGAATACTGTTGGAGTTAAATGTATATTCAATATTTCCAATAAACTGATGGGCTCAACTTATTACAGTATGAATATTTATGGAATGAATGATAATTTATAAATAAAAAATGACAACTGGTTCATAGATCATTACTTTTACTGAATTCAAGTGAGTAAAATAATTATTTTGTGAAAATTGCCTCAATCTCAATAGGAAGGATATCGAGTCCTTTTGGAGTGACATTTCAAGTATATGTCATTTCCAGACTCATATCATGGAAGGTGAGAGTTGAATTCTGCAAGTTTTCTCTAGCACCATATGCACATCCTGGTATGCATGTCCCCAGTACAAAGTAAGAAAATGCCAAACTTAAATAAATAATATGCTTATTCTATTTAGAACATTTGAGCCTCACTAAAAATACAGTGGGAAATACCACTAACTCTTTAATTTTCACAATTTATCAATAAAAGAAAAGCTAGCTGAAAGATACTTAGTATGTAATAATGCTAATACATTAGACAATCCAAACAACATTCAATATAAGCTATCTGTAATAAAATCTTGGAAAAACTCTGTATAAGTCCTTATTCCATATACTTTGATGTCACTAAGGAATGTGCTTCAGAGTGGAGTGGCCACATTATATGGTGATTATGTACTTAAAGTTCTTAAAGCTTTCAAATCAGTCCGAAAGTTATCGCTTTACATTTTCTCCAGAATTGACTTATAACATGTTTCTTCCAATATTTTTCAAGTTCAATACTTGAAGTTGTTGTTTCTTCTCACTCTAAGAACTGTGTGCTACTCTCTGAAAACCTATTGCATTAGGGTAATCTAGAGTCACAGAACATATGGAATGACTCTCTTTCTTGAGGGAATTTATTATGATGACTTAGAATATGTATTCCAACTACCCCAACAAGGGTCAACTGTGAATGGGAAGTCCAAGAGTCTAGTAGTGACTGAGCAACTACTAGACTCTACTTCTAGTCAGAAGCTAGTTGTTTCTGCTGGTCTTCTGTACAAGTAGGTTCCAACAGATGTGCTGGCTAGTAAATGCAAGCAGGTGAAGAAGAACAAATCTTCCTTCTTCCAATGTTCTTATGAGTGGTCTCCAGCAGAAGAGGTGGCCCAGATTAAAGGTGTGTACCACCACACCTGGATCTTAGACTTGCTTTGTCTCAGGATGACCTTAAACTCAGAGATCTTGCTCCAGGTGCAGAGATAACCAAGCATAACATCGCTTGGGACACAGCCAGCTAGGGTTCCACCTGTGCCCAAGGGCTGGGCAGCTCTGTGGTCATCTGTGTGCCAGCTCTGCTGTGGGACATTTGCCCTGCAGAGTGACCCACTCCTGGAGACAGCACAGCAGCCTCCCGTCCACCACATTTGCTCTGGTGATAGACTACACAGAGACTCCAGGTACACAGGGATTTCCCAAGTATAACATCACTTGGGACACAGCCTGCTAGGGTTCCATCTGCGCCCAAGAGCTGGGCAGCCCTGTGGTCGACTAGGTGCCAAATCTGCTGTGGGACATCTGCCCTGCAGAGGAACCTGCACCTGGAGGGAGCGCAGCAGCCTCTGCCACTTTGCTCAGATGATAAACGAGACAGAGACTTCAGATAGACAGAGATATCTCAAGTATAACATCACTTGGGGCAAGGCACACCAGGGCTCCAAAGACACTCAGGAGCAGGGCAGCCCCTCAGCAATCAGGAGAGAGTATACACTAGCAACTTAATGGCATACCTGAAAGCCCTGGAACAAAAAGAAGCAAATACACCCAAGAGGAGTAGAAGGCAGGAAATCATCAAAATCAGGGCTGAAATCAATCAAGTAGAAACAAATAAAACCATACAAAGAATCAACAAAACTAGGCGTTGGTTCTTTGAGAAAATCAACGAGATAGATAAGCCCTTAGCCAGACTAGTCAGAGGGCACAGAGACAGTATCCAAACAAGCAAAATCAGAAATGAAAAGGGAGATATAACAGCAGAAACTTAGGAAATTCAAAAAATCATCAGATCCTAACACAAAAGCCTGTATTAAACACAACTAGAAAATCTGGAGGAAATGGACAATTTCCTATACAGATACCAAATACCAAAAATTAAATCAGGATCAAATAGATCATCTAAGCTTCCTATAACCCCTGAAGAAATAGAAGTGGTCATTGGAAGCTTTCCAACCAAAAAAAGCACAAGTCCAGATGGTTTTAGTGCAGAATTCTATCAGACCTTCAAAGAAGACCTAACACCAATACTCTTCAAACTATTCCACAAAATAGAAACAGAAGAAACACTACCCAACTCGTTCTATGAAGCCACAACTACACTAATATCAAAATCACACAAAGATCTGGCAAAGAAAGAGTATCTCAGGCCAATCTCTCTTATGAATATCGGTGCAAAAATACTCAATAAAATTCTTGCCAACCGAATCCAAGAACACAACAAAACGATCATTCACCACGATCAAGTAGGCTTCATCCCAGGGATGCAGGGATGTTTCAATATAAGGAAGTCCATCAATGTAATCCACTACATAAACAATTTCAAAGAAAAAAAAAACACATGGTCATTTTATTAGATGCGGAGAAAGCACTTGACAAAATTCAGCATCCTTTCATGTTAAAGGTCTGGGAAAGATCAGGAATTCGAGGCCCATATCTAAACATAGTTAAAGCAATTTACAGGAAACCAGTAGTCAAAATCAATTTAAATGAAGAGAAACTTGAAGCAATCCCACTAAAATCAGGGACTAGACAAGGCTGCCCTCTCTCTCCATATCTTTGCAATATAGTCCTTGAAGTTCTAGCTAGAGCAATTAGACAACTAAAGGAGGTCAAAGGGATACAAATTGAAAAGGAAGAAGTCAAACTATCACTATTTGCAGACGATATCATAGTATACTTAAGCGACACAAAGAACTCCACCAGAGAACTCTTACAGCTGATAAACAATTTCACCAAAGTAGCTGGATATAAAATCAGCTCAAGCAAATCAGTAGCCTTCCTATACTCAAAGGATAAGCAGGCTGAGAAAGAAATAAGGGAAACGATACCCTTCATGATAGCCACAAAAAATATAAAGTATCTTGGTGTGACTCTAACCAAAAAGTAAAAGATCTGTATGACAAGAACTTCAAGTCTCTGAAAAAGGAAATTGAAGAAGACATCAGAAAATGGAAAAACCGTCCATGCTCATGGATGTGCAGGATTAATACAGTAAAAATGACCATCTTACCAAAAGCAATATATAGAGATTCAATGCAATCCCCATCAAAATCCCAAATCAATTCTTCATAGAGTTAGAAAGAGCAATTCTCAAATCCATCTGAAATAACAAAAACAAAACAAAACAAAAAAAACACAAAAAAAACATGATATCTAGAACTATTCTCAACAATAAAAGAAATTCTGGAGGAATCAGTTTCCCCAACCTTAAGCAGTACTACAGAGCAATAGTGTTAAAAACTGCATGGTATGGGTACAGTGACAGGCAGGTAGATCAATGGAAGAGAATGGAAGACCCAGAAATGAATCCACACTACTGTGGTCACTTGATCTTTGACAAAGGAGGTAAAACCATCCAGTGGAAAAAAGATAGCCTTTTCAACAAATGGTGTTGGTTCAACTGGAGGTCAGTATGCAGAAGAATGCAAATCCATCCATTCTTAACTCTTGTACTAAGCTCAACTCCAAGTGGATCAAGGACCTCCACATAAAACCAGACACACTGAAACTAATAGAAAAGAAACTAGGGAAGAGCCTTGAACACATGGGCACAGGGGATAATTTCCTGACTAGAACACCAATAGCTTATGCTCTAAGATCAAGAATTGACAAATGGGAACTCATAAAGTTACAAAGTTTCTATAAGGTAAAGGACACAGTCAATAGAACAAAGTGGCAACCAACAGATTGGGAAAAGATCTTTAACAACCCTACATCTGACAGAGGACTAATATCCAATATATACAAAGAACTCAAGAAGTTAGACTCCAGAGAGCCAAATAACCATATTAAAAATTGGGGTACACAACTAAACAAAGAATTTTCACCTGAAGAATACCAAATGGTTGAGAAGCACCTAAAGAAGTGTTCAACATCCTTAGTTATTAAGGAAATCCTAATCAAAACAACCCTGAGATTCCACCTTACACCAGGCAGTATGGCTAAGATCAAACACTCAGGAGACAGCTGGTGTTGGTGAAAATATGGAGAAAGAGGAACACTCTTCCACTGCTGGTGGGATTGCAAGCTGGTACAACCACTCTGGAAAGCAATCTGGCGGTTCCTCAGAAAACTAAGCATGACACTTCCGGAGGACCCTGTTATACCACTCCTGGGCATATACCCAGAGGCCTTCCTGGAATGCAATAAGGACACATGCTCCACTATGTTCATAGCAGCCTTATTTATAATAGCCACAAGCTGGAAAGAACACAGATGTCCCTCAACGGAGGAATGGATAAAGAAGATGTGGCATATTTTCACAATGGAATACTACTCTGTAATTAAAAACAATGAATTCATGAAATTCTTAGGCAAATTGTCAGAACTGGAAAATATCATCCTTAGTGAGGTAACCCAATTACAAAAGAACACATATGGTATGCAGTTACTGATAAGTGGATATTAACCCAGAAGCTCGGAATACCCAAGGCACAATTCACATATAAACTGATTTCCAAGAAGAAGGAAGGAGAGACCCCTGGTCCTGGAAAGACTGGATGTAGCAGTGTACGGGAATGCCAGGACAGAGAAGCGAGAGGGGGTTGACTGGGGAACTGGGGGAGGGAAGAGGACTTATCGGACTTTTGGGGAGGTGGGAACCAGGAAAGGGGAAATCATCGGGAATGTAAATAAAAAATATAGAAAAAAAAAAAAAAAACCTCAGAGATCTTCTTTCTTTAATCTCCTGGGATTAAAGGCATATACTACCTTTCCTGGGCCTAATCTTTTCATGTCCACTATGCCTCAAGATCTCCATGCCAAGGTCCAGGTCAGAAACTTCTGTCTTTCAGACTCAAGATTTGGATCACAGCTGAAACCTCTAATTCTAGAGTGTAGTTCATTCCAGATATAGTCACACTGACAACCAGGAATAGCCATTACACTGCTATAAGATTTCATAATAGCCGGGCGGTGGTGGCGCACGCCTTTAATTCCAGCACTTGGGAGGCAGAGGCAGGAGGATTTCTGAGTTCGAGGCCAGCCTGGTCTACAAAGTGAGTTCCAGGACAGCCAGGGCTATACAGAGAAACCCTGTCTCAAAAAAAATAAAAAATAAAAAAAAAAAGATTTCATAATGATTATGATACTGAGATTTTAATTTACTTATTTGCCAATACAAATATCCCTATCCATGTGGCCATCCATCTATTTATTAATTTATCACTTGATTGTCTTTCATCGATTTCTATTTGAGTGTCAGTTCCAAATATTTTCTCACTTTTTTGAGGAATTTACATGAAATTCACCTTAGATTTATTTGCATAATTTTGATAAATATTCTTCAACTTGGAGTATGTTTTCTACTCAGGAGGTTTTCTTTTTCTTCTTTGAATAATATTCAAAATCATATTTATTAAATTTTTCAGCTCTCATTTTCTTGCCAGGTAATATTTTATTAAATGAGAAATTATAAAATAATCAGCATAAGTTTTATATATTTCTGTATTCATATAAAGCTTTTGATATAAGGTAAATTATTCAAACTAGCTGCAAACTTTCTTCTTTTTTATTAGGCATGTGTTTTTGTAGTTTGTTTAAAGGCAATATTTATTGAACCATTTTCATTGTTTTGTCCTAAGCATTTTAAGGGGTTTTTATTTTCTTACAAACACACACACACACACACACACACACACACACACACACACAGAAGGTATATACTATGGTCCTTCAAAATTACATAAAACACTGGTGTTTAAGATTTTTTCTACTCCCCACAAACAATATTTTACTATTGGAATAACTTTGCTTCTGTTGATGATGTTTTGAAAGCTATTTCCCATGACTGATTTACAATTCCTCTCTGATTCTGTACACAAAGTTCCATGCCTCATGATTTTATATTTTCACTGGTAGATGTTCTTCATCAACAAGTAAGAAACAAAACTTCTTGTCATGTTATCTGCAAATAGAAAGGACCTATTACTCATGAAGCCATTTTGTTTTTTTGTGGTGAGATGTAAATTTCTTAAATGCTCACTATCATCTCAGGCCTCTGGCTTTTTTGAGTTTTCTTTCTTCAGCTTTGTACCCAGGCAATAACCTGAATATTTACAATGAAGTTTCATAATTACTTGCGTGTTCTTTCTGTGCAGTCTTCTCTATTTTGATGCCCTACCTAACAAATCACAGCTGTTTTGCTTTTTCAATAAAAAGATTATCTTATTTCAAATTATGTCTTAGGCTCTGTGTGCCCATCAGCCATTTCTTCCTCATAAAGATTCTGGTGATGGAGGATGTGGGTACATTTATATAATTATATATAATTATATAATTTTCTAATTTTAGGGTCAGGGTCTTGAAATAAAATTATATAAAATATAATTATATAATTATATAAAATTATATAATTTATATAATTTTCTAATTTTAGGGTCAGGGTCTTGAAACCCTTGTTTATTTGTTTTATGTTTCATTTGTTTTTTTTTTAAGAGGGAATTTTGTTACCTTATTCTAAATCATAAATGTGTAAACTAAAATTTGACACGTGGTTGCCTTTGATGTTTCAATCTTTTATAAAAATCTATAAGAACATAGCATGTAAATTTCCTGAATTCTTAACCTACACATGTGTGAAGAAAAACCTTGCATTTCAGCCAATCAGAGAAGTCGAACTTCTATCAAGCCCAAGCTGAGCATTTGCCATGTTTGAACATGGACTAAGTGTTGAGCTGTAAGCAAGCATGTTGCAGCTACATCTAACTATCCTGTTCTGTGCATGAATGCTGCATTCTTGTCCTGTGGAGCAGATATGTGGGTACCATCTCTTTTGCTGAGGGATGACTGATCAGGGAATTTACTTCCTTCATTTAAATTTAAATAAGTGTGATTCCTTTATAGTTTATAATTTAATAGATGAAGTAGAATTTTATTCTTTGGGAACTTATTAGTGTTTCAAACAAGTAATTGTTCTTGGCTTTTACTTGATTTGTAATAGAAACAGTGCCTATTATTCTTTAAATCTATTGATTATATGACTTCTTGTTTATCCTAAATTCACACTTTGTTCTGTCATGTAATTTTCTATATAGACACTGAGGTACTCATCTTTATGACCAAGAGTATATAGGAAGAGACTTACAGATCTCCAAGTTTCAGGTCAGAATGGTGACATAGAAAGTTCTGTTCAAGAATATACATTTTGAGACCGGGCAGTGGTGGCACATGCCTTTAATACCAGCAGTTGGGAGGCAGAGGCAGGTGGATTTCTGAGTTCGAGGCCAGCCTGTTCTACAGAGTGAGTTCCAGAACAACCAGGGCTATACAGAGAAACTCTGTCTCGAAAAAACAAAAATAAATAAATAAATAAAAACAAAAAAAAGAATATATATTTTGACTCTGTATCTAGCATCATATATAATACATTGTATTATGTATCTATATTATATATCTATATTATTTTTATTATCTATTTAAATTTAAAGTAAATAGAAGTACTGTCTGTGCTATCCAAATTCTGTTTACAAAATTTTATGTCATGTTCTTCATAATAGATATATGTAGCTTAAGTTTAATATGCTAAAGCTAGAACCAGAAAGATGCCATTTTCCTAATTTTAACAGACTTAACTAGAAAATAATGGAAAAATCCAAAGACTGGAAATGCAAAAATAAAACAAAAGTCACTTAGAGTGTCATGTTCTGTGTTTTATTTTTTTCTTGAAAACTGATTTCTTTTTCATGCAGTGTATTCTGATTATGGCTTCCCCTTACATAATTCCTCCCAGATCCTCATATGCATATGTGTGGGGTGTGGGGGTGGGTACATGCATATGCATCCCCACCCCCCATGTATCAGATAGATAGATAGATAGATAGATAGATAGATAGATAGATAGATAGATAGATAGATAGATATCAGTTCATGGCTATGTATGTACACTTGTGTTCATGTGCACAGGCCCTGTAAGGGATAAGATCTTGTGGAATTGGTGTTAAAAGCAGGGGTGAGCTTCCTGATATTAGCGTGTGAAATTCAACTCAACTGATCTCTGAAAGAACAATATGAGCTCTTAACTTCTGAGACATATTTTATATTTCAATGGGCCACCTTAATCATATATTTTTCTGACTTTTTGCTATGGTTACATAATAAACTTGATTCAGCTTTAATCTACAGTATTTGTAAAGTAAATGGTGTTTGATCAGAAAAAGATCATATTAACAGAACATTCAGGTTAGGAGTTTGCTTCATATTAGTGAGGCCAATTTTATCTGTCTAGAGACTTAAGCTATTTCTTATATTTATGCAATCAAATATATCTATGCTCTAATACTTAATCAAATAAAATTATGTAAGTACATAGCTTTGAAAAGGATGTTGTCTACCTGACTTTTAATAAAATCTGCACCTACCTTATATTCCCTATTTTTTGAATTTCATAATGCACAAGAAACATAAGGAGGACATGCATTTATTTACTTTCACATTTGGTCAAAAATCAATTTGTTTTGACAGCCCTGGGTTGTGTCTCTACACACCTTCCTCTGGAAAGAAATGGATCACAGCTGTAATCCATCAACTCAGACTGGTAAACTGCTTGTGTCCACTCTGGTGATCATTTGGTTTGAAATTTGTTTGTAGTCTAGGGTTTCCTCACTATTGCCCCAACTCTTATTTGTTACTTACTTATTCTTATAACATCTCTATATAATACAAAAAAAGATAACTATATTGAGATTTTCTGTTTCTTGTTTTTTATTTTTAAATATCGTTAATTATTTTTCACAGTTCAGTCCTTATTCCCTTCCTTGTCTGCCCTCCAACAGTTCCTCATCCCATTCCACTTCACCTAGCTGCTCCCATCTCCAGGCGGATGTCCCCACCCACTACCTCATTTAAAGAATCCATTGTAGCCTCCCTGTCCTTTCTGCTGGAGTAGACTCCTAGCTAGTCTGCTCCCATGAAGACACCATATCCTGAGCCATCATAGATGATCCACTGCACTCAGAGCAGTTCAGCAACAGATGCCACAGCCGGAGGCATCCCAGGAGATCTGCTGCTCACAGGGCAACTGAACAACTGATCACTAGCTTGTCTGCTCTCCTTAAGACACCACAGCTTGAAGGCATTAGAGGTCGTCCTCTGTACACAGGACAACTAGGCAATAGACACCACAGTCTGAAGACCTCCTGGGGGCTCTGTGGCATGCAGGGCTACTGACCCTACAAACTGAAAGCCTTCTGGGAGTTCTTCTGTATACAGGAAAGCAGACCTGAAGCTAAGCAAGGACAGAAGAGGCAGACTCCGGACAGAATCACCCAGACCAGCCAACACCAGGGAAAACCAGATGGTGAGAGACATGAAAGACCATAAGCAACAGAAGCCAATATTCATGGTCATCATCAGAACCCCATTGTCCCACCACAGCAAGTCCTGAATATACCAACACACCTGAAAAGCAGGAAGCTGACCTAAAATCCTATCTCATGAATATTATACAGTCGTTTAAGGAGGAAATAAATAAATCACTGGAAAAAATACAGGAAATAAATAAATCACTGAAAAAAAAATACAGGAACATTCACAGGTAAACAGGTACAAGCCATTAAAGAGGAAACAAAAAAATCCCTTAAAGAAATACAGGCAAACACAATCAAAAAGGTGAAGGAATTGAATAAAGCAGTCCAAGACCTAAAAATGGAAGTAGAATCAATAAAGGAAACACAAATGGAGGCAAACCTGGAAATGGAAAACCTAGGAAAGAGGTCAGGAATTACAGATGTAAGTATCAGCAACTGAATACAAGAGATAGAAGAGAGAATCTCAGGTGTAGAAGATACCACAGAAGAGATTGACTCAACTCAAAGAAAATTCAAAGTGCAAAGGATCCAGGAAATTCAGGACATAATCAAAACACCAAATCTAAGAGTAATCAGAACAGAGGAGAATGAAGATTCCCAGCTCAGAGGACCTGAAAATATCTTTTAAAAAAAACCAAAACAAAACATAGAAGATTCCCCAACCTAAAGAAAGAGATAGCCATAAAGGTACAAGAAGCCTATAAAACACCAAATAAATGGTACCAGAAAAGATAATCCTCTCGTCACATAATAATAAAAACCCAAACCCACAGAACAAGGAAGGAATATTAAAAGCCTCAAGGGAAAAGGGCCAAGTAACTTACAAAGGTAGACCTATTAGAATTACACCAGACTTTTCAACAGAGACTAAGGAAACCAGAAGAGCCTGGTCATGCAGACTCTAAGAGAATCCAAATGCCAACCTAGGCATACTCAGCGAAATTCTCAATCAACATAAAATATTCTAGCACAAAACCAAATTCAAACAGTATCTATCTACCAATCCAGTCCTACAGAGGATCCTAGAAGGAAAACTCTAACACAAGGAAAGTACCTACACCAAAGAAAAGGCAAGATATTAAGCATTTCACAACAAAGCCAAAAGAAGAGAACCACAAGCACATAAAGTTACCTATGGGGCTGGAGAGATGGCTCAGTGGTTAAGAGCACTGACTGCTCTGCCGGAGGTCCTGAGTTCAATTCCCAGCAATCACATGGTGGCTCGCAACCATCTGTAATGGGATCTGATGCCCTCTTCTGGTGTGTGTGTGTCTGAAGACAGATGCAGTGTACTTGTATAAATAAAAAATAAAAGAATATCTCTTTAAAAAAAATAAAGTTACCTATAAGAACAAACATATCAGGAACCAACAGTCATCTCTCTTTAATATCTCTGAATATTAATGGACTCAACTCACCTATAAAAATACATAAATTAACATACTGGATATGCAAACAAGACCCAGCATTTTGCTGCATACAAGAAAAACTCCTCGATAATGAAGACAGACACTATCACAGAGTAAAAGGATGAAAATGCTCTTCGAAGCAAAAGGTCAAGGAAACAAAGTGGAATTGCCATCCTAATACCCAATGAAATAGACTTTCAACCAAAAGTTTCTGGTGTGATGAAAAGGACACTTCAGACTCATCAAAGGAAAAAAATCTACCAGGATGAATTCTCAATTCTGAAAACCTATGCTCCAAATGCAAGAGTACCCATAATCATAAAAGAAAATTTACTAAAGCTCAAAACGCACATTGCATCTCACACAATAATAGTGAGAGACTTCAACACCCCACTATCATCAATGGGCAGAACATGGAAATAGAAACTAAACAGAGACACGGTGAAACTAACAGAAGTTATGAACCAAATGGATTTAACAGATATCTACAAAACATTTCACCCTAAAATAAAAAACAAATGCACATTCTTCTCAGAATATCATGATATATTCTCCAAATCTGACCACATAATTGGATAGAAAACAACCCTCAAGCAATACAAGAAGATTGAAATAATCCCATGCATCCTCAGATCCACATGGCCTAAGGCTGGTCTTCAATAATAGGAAAAACAACAGAAAGCCCACATACACATGGAAACTGAACAACACTCTACTCAATGATAACTTGGTCAGGGAAGAAATAAAGAAAATATTATACAGGAATGCCAGGTCAGAAAAGTAGGAGTGGGTGGGTTGGTGAGCAGGGGGAGGGAGAATGGAATAGGGGGGTTTCAGAAGGGAAACCAGGAAAGGAGATAACAGTTGAAATGTAAATAAAGAAAATATCTAACAAAAAAAATAAAAAAACATTAAAAAATATTCTAAAAAATTTAAAGACTTCCTGAAATTTAATGAAAATGTTGATACATCATACCCACATATGGGACACAATGAAAGCAGTGCTAAGAGGAAAATCCATAGCACTAAGAGCCCCAGTAAAGAAACTGGAGAGATCTTACACTAGCAACTTAACAGAAAACCTGAGATCTCTAGAACCAAAAGAAGCAAACACACCCAAGAAGAGTATATGGCAAGAAATAGTCAAAAAGGGCCAAAATCAACCAAATAGAAGGAAAGAGAACAATATAAAGAATCAGAACAAAACAAAACAAAAACTGTTTCTTTGAGAGAATCAACAAAATAGATTCTAGCAAAATTAACTAAAGGGCCCAGTAGCAGTATCCAAATTAACAAAATCAGAAAGGAAAAGGGAATCCTAACAACAGAAATGAAGGAAATTCAAAAACTCATTAGATCCTACTACAAAAGACTATATTCAACAAAACTGGAAAATCTAGATGAATTAGATTTCTAGTTGGATATCACATATCACGTTAAATCAAGAGCAGGTAAACCATCTAAACAGGCTCAAATCCCATAAGAAAATAGAAGAAGTCATTAAAAACCTCCCAACCAAAAAAGCTCAGGTCCAGATGGACTTAGTGCAAATGCTACCAAACCTTCAAAGAAGACCTGATGCCAATATTCCTCAAACTATTCCATAAACTGGAAACAGAATGAACACTACCTAACTTTTTCTAAGAAGCCACAATTCCTCTGATACCTAATCCACACAAGGACCCAACCAAAAAGGAGAACTTCAGACCAATCTCACTTTTGAATATCGATGCAAAAATATTCTGTAAAATTCTTGCAAACAGAATCCAAGAACACATCAAAACCATCATTCAGCATTATCAGGTAGGCTTCATGCCAGTAATGCAAAGTAGGTTCAATATTTGGAAATCCATTAACATAATCCACTATGTAAACACACTCAAAGAAAAAAAATCACATGATCATTTCCTTAGATGCAGATAAAAGCATTTGACAAAATACAACAACCCTTCCTGTTGAAAGTACTGGAGAGATCAGGAATATAAGACCCACACCTAAACATAATAAAAGCAATTTAAGATAAACCAATAGCCAATATCAAATTAAATGAAGAGATACTTGAAGGTATCCCACTAAAATCGGGTACAAGAGAAGGATGTCCACTCTCCCCATATCTATTCAATATAGTACTAGAAGTGCTAGCTAGAACAATAAGACAACAAAAATAGATTGAGGGGATACAAATTGGCAAAGAAGAAATAAAGGTATCACTATTTGCAGATGATATGATAGTATACATCAGTGAACTCCAAAATTCTACCAGAGAACTTCTCCAGTTGCAAAACAGCTTCAGCACAGTGACTGGATATAAAATCAAATGAATCAGTGGCCTTCCTTTATAGAAATGATAAGCAGGCTGAGAAAGAAATTAGGGGAAACAACTCCCTTTACAATAGCCACAAATAATATGAAATATCTTGGAGTAACTCTAACTAAACAAGTAAAAGACCTGTATTACAATAAATTCAAGTCTCTCAAGAAAGAAATTGAAGAGTATCTCAGAAAATTGAGAAATCTCCCTTGTTCATGGATTGGCAGAATTAATATAGTAAAAATGGCCATCCTACAAAAGGCAACATACAGATTCAATGCAATCCCCATCAAAATCCCAAAGTGATACAAATTGGAAAAGAAGAAATCAAATTATCATTATTTGCAGTTGATATGATAGTATACTTAAGAGACCCACAAAACTCCACCAGAGAACTCCTACAGCTAAATAACAACTTCACCAAAGTGGCCGGATATAAAATCAACTCAAACAAATCAGTAGCCTTCCTATACTCAAAGGATAAACAGGCTGAGAAAGAAATTAGGAAAACAACACCCTTGAAAATAGTTACAAACAATATAAAATATCTTGGTGTGACTCTAACCAAACAAGTGAAAGATCTATATGACAAGAACTTCAAGTCTCTGAAGAAAGAAATCAAAGAAGACCTCAGAAGATGGAAAGATCTCCCAGGCTCGTGGATTGGCAGGATTAATATAGTAAAAATGGCCATCCTACCAAAGGCAACACACAGATTCAATGCAATCGCCATCATAATCCCAACACAATTCTTCAAAGACATTGAAAAGCAATTCTCAAATTCATCTGGAAAGGCAAAAAGCCCAGAATAGCAAAAACAATTCTTAACAATAAAAGAACAGCTGAGAATTGTAACATGTTTATTTTGAGCTTTTGGGCTAATATCCACTTATCAGGGAATGCATACCTTGTGTGATATTTTGTGATTGGGTTACTTCACTCTGGATGATACTTTCTGGTTCCATCCATTTGCCTAAGAATTTCATGAATTCATTATTTTTAATAGCTGAATAGTAATCCATTGTGTATATATGCCACAATTTCTGTATCCATTCCTCTGCTGAAGGACATCTGGGTTCTTTCCAGCTTCTGGCTATTATAAATAAGGCTGCTATGAACATAGTGGAGCATATGTCCTTATTGCATGTTGGAGCATCTTTGGAACAATTCACAGACCACAGGTAGATCACGAAGAAGGCAGACCAAAGTGGGGGGTGATTTGGTTCCTCTGAGAAAGGGAACAAAATAATCATAGGAACAACTATGGAGAAGAAGAGTGGAGCAGAGACTGAAGGAAAGGTCACCCAGAGACTGTCCTACTTGGGGATTCATCCTATAAATAGTCACCAAACCCCGAAACCACTATGGATGACAAGAAGTGTGCACTGAAAGGAGCCATTTATGGTTGTCTTTTGGAGGGGCCCTGCCAGAGCCTTACAGATACAGAGGTGAATACTAGCAGCCAACCATTGGTCTGAGTGTGGGGTTCACTATAGAGGAGTTGGAGGGCAAGCTGGAGGAGCTGGAGGGAAGGGGTTTCAGCCCCATGGGAAGAATGACAATATCGGCCAACCAAATGCCACAGGGCTCCCAGGGACTAAGTCATAAGCCAAGGGGTACATGTGGTTCCAGCCAAAAGATTGACAGAGGAATGCCTTGTCGGTCATCAGTGGGAGGAGAGGTCTTTGGTCCTGTGAAGGCTCAGTAGAGGCCCCAGTGTGGGGAATTGAGTGGGGGTCATGGGAGTGGTTTGGGTGGAGGTACATATTCTTGGAGGCAGGAGTTGGGAGGATGGGTTTGGGGTTTTTGGGGAGGGGGGAAATCGGGAAGGGGTATAATATTTGAAATATAAATGAAGAACATATTCAATAAAAAAAGAAAAAAAAGAAAGAACAGCTGGGGGAATCACCATCCCTAACCTCAAGCTTTACTACAGAGCAATAGTCATAAAAACTGCATGGTGTTTGTACAGAGACAGACATGTTAATCAGTGGAATAGAATTGAAGACCCAGTAATAAAACCACACACTTAAGCAAACTTAATCTTTGACAAAAATGCAAAAATATACAATGGAAAAAAGAAAGCATCTTCAATAAATGACACTGGTCTAACTGGCTGTCTGTGTGTAGAAAAATTAAATTGGCACATATTTGTCAGCATGCACAAAGGTCAAGTCCAACTGGATCAAGTACCTCTACATAAAACCTGATATACTGAATCTAACAGAAGAGAAACTGGGAAAGAGCCTTGAACTCATTGGCACATGGGCAAATTTCCTAAATAGAAAATGCCTCATTTTTTAAGATCAAGAATTGATAAATGGGACCTCATGAAACTGGAAAGCTTCTGTAAGGCAAAATGCATAGTCAATAAGACAAATTAGCAGCCTACAGATTGAGAAAACATCTTCACTATCCCCACATCTGATATAGGGCTAATATTCAAAATATATAAAGAATTCAGGAAGCTGAAAATCTAAACAAAAAAATCCAAACAACCCAATCAAAAAAGTGGGGTATAGAACTAAATCGAGATTTCACAACTGAGGAATTTAGAATGGCTGAAAAGCACCTAAAGAAATGTTCAAAGTCCTTATTGATCAGAGAAATGCAAAAAAAAAAGTCCCTGAGATTCTACGTTACACCAATCAGAATGGCTAAGATCAAAACCTCAGGTGACAGCACATGTTACAGAGGATGTGGAGAAACAGGAACACTCCTCCATTGCTAGTGGGATTGCAAACTGGTACAACCATTCTGGAAGTCGATCTAGAGGTTCTTCAAAATATTGGAAATGTATCTACCTAAAGACCTAGCTATACCACTTTTGGGCATATGGCCAAAAGATGCCACAGGGGCACACGTTCCACTTTGTTCATAGCAACCTTTATTTGTGATAGCCAGAAGCTGGAAACAGCCCAGATGTCCCATGACAGAAGAATAGATACAGAAAATGTGGTTCATTTACACAATGGAATACTACTCAGCCATTAAGACCAAGAATATCCTGAGTTTGTTGGACAAATGGATGGAACGAGAAAATATCATCCTGAGTGAGGTAACTCAGACCCAAAAGGACATGCATGGTTTGTACTCACTAGTAAGTGGATATTAGCCAAAAATGAAAAAAAAAATAAGAAAGAAAGAAAAATACAGAATACTCAAGGTATAGTCCACATAACTCAAAAAGGTCAACAAGCTGAAGGGCCCAAGTGAGGACTCCTCAGTCACACTTGGGAGGGAGAAGATGGCAACAACAAATGGAGAGGGTGAAAGTGACCTGGGAGGTAAAATGGATGGGGAGATGGTGGGAGAGGGGTATTGGTACCTGATCTGGTATTAGTGAAGTTTTTTTTTTTAATATATTGATATCCTGAGAAATCCTAATGATAGCCTTAATTTTATTTTAACAGAGAACAGAGTGGTACATGGAAAAAACCTTCAATCTGAAATTCATTTTTCAGTGATTTGCTAGTATCCAAACCACAGATGCTTCCTGAAATTTTTCCTCCTATTAGATTAGCATACTGTGAATATGTGGGATAAAGAGTACATATTATTCTTTAGTTATTATTTATTAGTATTTTCTAATAATGCACATTAATACATCTCATAATTATATTTTCATCTTATTCACATAAGCTTCCATTGCTCCTTCCTTTCCAGCTCACTGAATCCTCTTTCTTTTTTTTACCTCACATTTCTTCTACTGTCGTCAGTTAATTAAAAACTAATTACCTAACACCAGTGAGTTAATTTGATGACCCAGATTGTTTTCACTAAAGTTCTACTCAGAATCCTGGTTGAAAAATTATTTACATGAGTATGAACTTCTAACCCATGATGATGACATCCCTTTTCAGAGAATCATTAGCTGCCAATACAAACCCAGGGGAGTGTAGGGCCTATTGAAGCCCTCCAACCAGCTATGATTGTTTGCACATGGGTGAGAAAGCATATAGAAACTCTTTTATTTGTTTCATATTCCTCGAAGAATAGAGGTATTTAAAACAAGTAATCTATAATGACTAATCTTGGGATTAAAGAAATATCTGACAGTTTATCCTATCTTGTTATTGGGAAAAATTTATCATCTGTCTTTCTTTCTGTCCATCTATCTATCTGTCTATCTGTCTATCCATCTATCTATCTGTCTATCTGTCTATCCATCTATCTATCTATCTATCTATCTATCTATCTATCTATCTATCTATCTATCTATCTATCTATCTATCTATCTATCTATCTATCTATCTATCTATCTATCATCTATCTATCATCTATCTATCTGTGCTTCTGTATGTTTGTATGCATGTATATTGTATGTATGTATGTATGTATGTTGAAAATGCCATCTTTTTTTCCCATTGGATGGTTTTAGCTCCTTTGTCAAAGATCAAGTGACCATAGGTGTGTGAGTTCATTTCTGGGTCTTCAGTTCTATCCCATTTATCTACGTGCCTGCCAGTATACCAATACTATGCAGTTTTTATCAATATTGCTCTGTACTAGACCTTAAGGTCTGGGATGATGTTTGCCCCAGTTCTTTTACTGTTAAAAATAGTTTTTGATATCCTGGGTTTTTTGTTATTCCAGATAAATTTGGAAATTGATCTTTTTAACTGGATTGCATTGACTCGGTAGATTGCTTTCTGCAAGAGGGCCATTTTTGCTATATTAATCCTGCCAATCCATGAGCATGGGTGATCTTTCCAACTTCTGAGATCTTCGATTTCTTCTTCAGAGACTAAAAGTTCTTGCCTTACAGATCTTTCACTTGCTTGGTTAGAGTCACAACAAGGAATTTAATATTATTTGAGACTATTGTGAAGGGTGTCTTTTCCCTAATTTCTTTCTCATCCTATTTATCATTTGAGTATAGGAAGGCTATTGATAAGTTAGAATTAATTTTATATCCAAACACTTTGCTGAAGTTGTTTATCAGGTTTAGGCATTCGCTGGTAGAGTTTTTGGGATCATTTAAGTATACTATCATATCATCTGCAAATATTGATATTTTGATTTCTTCCTTTCCAATTTGTATAGTTTGACCTCCTTTTGTTGTCTAATTGCTCTGGCTGGGGCATCAAGTACTATATTGAATAGGTAGGGAGAGAGTGGGCAGCCTTGTCTAGTCCCTGATTTTATTGGGGTTGCTTCAAGTTTCTCTTCATTTAGTTTGATGTTGGCTATTGGTTTGCTGTATATTGCTTTTACTATGTTTAGGAATGAGCCTTGAATATCTGATCTTTCCAAGACTTTTATCATAAAGGGGTGTTGAATTTTGTCAAATGCTTTCTCAGCATCTAATGAGATGGTCATGTGTTTTTTTCTTTGAGTTTGTTATGTAGTGGGTTATGTTTATGGATTTCTATATATTGAACCATCCCTGCATCCCTGCCATAAAGCCAACTTGATCATGGATGATCATTCTGATGTATTTTTTGTTTCAGTTTACAACAATTTCATTGAGTATTTTTGTATCTATGTTCAAAGGAAATTAGTCTGAAGTTCTCTTTCTTTGTTGGGTCTTTGTGTGGTATAGGTATAAGTGTAATTGTGGCTTCATAGAACAAATTGGGTAATGTTACTTCTGTCTCTATTTTCTGGAATAGTTTGAAGAGTATTGGCATTAGGTCTTCTTAGAAGGTCTAATACTATTCTGCACTAAAGCCATCTGGTCCTGGGCTTTATTTAGTTGGGAGAATTTTAATGAATACTGCTATTTTTTTAGGGATTATGGGACTGTTTATATGGTTTATCTGATCCTGATTTAACTTTGGCACCTGGTATCTGTCTAGAAAATTGCCCATTTCATCCAGATTTTCCAGTTTCGTTGAGTATAGGCTTTTGTAGTATGATCTGATGATATTTAGAATATCCTTGGTTATTGTTGTTTTGTCTCTCTTTTCTGATATTATTAATTTGGATACTGTCTCTGTTCCCTCTGGTTAGTCTGGCTAAGGGTTGATCTATCATGTTGATTTTCTCAAAGAACCAGCTTCTAGTTGGTTTTTTTTTTTGATTCCTAGTTATATTCTTTATGTTTTTACTTGGTTTATTTCAGCCCTGAGTTTGTTTATTTCCTGCCGTCTACTCCTCCTGGGTATATTTGCTTCTTTTTGTTCTAGAGCTTTTAGGTGTGCTGTCAACCTGCTAGTGTATGCTCTCTCCAATTTCTTTTTGGAATCTCTTAGAGCTCTGAGTTTTCCTCTTAGCATTGTTCTCATTGTCTCCCATAGTTTTGGTATGCTATGCCTTCAATTTCATTAAATTCTATAAAGGCTTTAATTTCTGTCTTTATTCCTTCCAAGAACAAGTTATCATTGATTAGAGTGTTGTTCATCTTCCACGTGTTTGTGGGCTTTTTTGCTGTTTTTGTTATTATTGAAGACCAGCCTTAGTCCATGGTGATTTGATAGGGTGCATAGGATTATTTCAATTTTTTGTATCTGTTGAGGCCTGTTTTTTGATCAATTATGTGGTCAACTTTGGAGAAGGTACCATAAGGTGCTGAAAATAAGATATATTCTTTTGTTTTAGGATGAAATGTCCTATAGATATCTGCTAAATTCATTTGGATCTTAACTTCTGTTAGTTTCACTGTGTCTCTGTTTAATTTCTGTTTCTAAGATCTGTCCATTGTTGAAATTGGGGTGTTGAAGTCTGCTGTTATTATTGTGTGAGGTGCAGTGTGTGCTTAGAGCTTTAGTAAAATTTCTTTTTTGAATGTGGATAACCTTGCATTTAGAGCATAGATGTTCAGAGTTGAGAGTTCATCTTGGTAGATTTTTTCCTTTGATCAGTATAAAGTGCTCTTCCTTATCCTTTTTGATAACTTTTGGTTGAAATTCGATTTTATTCGATATTCGAATGCTTAGTCCAGCTTGTTTCTTGGCACCATTTGCTTGGAAATTTGTTTTGCTGCCTTTTACTCTTAAGTAGTGTCCGTGTTTGTCACTGAGGTGCCTTTCCTGTATGCAGCAAAGTTCTGAGTCTTGTGTATATATCCAGTCTATTAGTCTCTATGTTTTTATTGGGGAATTGAGTCCAATGATTTTAAGAAATATTAAGGAAAAGTGATTGTTGACTCCCGTTACTTTTGTTGTTAGAAGTGGAATTATGTTTGTGTGACTATCTTCCTTTGAATTTGTTGAAAGAAGATTACTTTCTTACTTTTTCTAGAGTGTATTTTCTCTTCTTATATTGGAGTTTTACATCTATTATCCTTTGTAGAGCTGGATTTGTGGAAAGATATTGTAAAATTTGGCTTTGTCATGGAATATCTTGTTTTCTCCATCTGTGGTAAATGAGCATTTTGCTGGGTATATTAGCCTGGGCTGGCATTTGTGTTCTCTTAGGGCCTGTATGACATCTGCCTGGGTCTTCTAGCTTTTATATTCTCCAGTGACAAATCTGGTGTAAGTCTGATAGGTTTACCTTTATATATTACTTGATCTTTTCCCTTACTCATTTTAATATTCTTTTTTTGTTTTGTTCATTTGTTGTTTTGATTATTATGTGATCTGCTCAGACAGGAAGGAACCAGTGCCACTGGACAGTCAATAGTTCCTGTGTCCCTGGATTCTGTGGGTCCCAGGTACTTCCTGTGTTAGGGCAGATGTGGCCTCCTCTCCTATGATCCTGGGTGTGTTAGCATACCTGGGAGTTGGGCTTCCTCTGGGTGTTGGTGGACTGGGTATGAAGTTAGCACCCAAACTCTGCTTAGGGCACCGGTGTTCTGGTCTTTATCTTTAATATATAGAGGAATGATAGCATTTGGCATATATCACAAGTTTATCATGTTTTTCTAATTAGCTATAACTCTCCGTTTTCTCTATGTGTTTGTACAGCAGCACATGCTTACATTTTGACACACTAAATTCTTGTTTCCTAAAAAATTTATATTCTTGGAGTTTAGTAAGTTTACACTTTAAGCTCAAGCTGGTATTTAATGCAAACACCTATCATAGTTTTTTTCAAAAATAGAATAGACCACAATTTTTGCCAAAGATTCAGCACTAGAGTATTAGGAGAGAGAGAAAGAGAGAGAGAGAGAGAGAGAGAGAGAGAGAGAGAGAGAGAGAGAGAGAGAGAGAGAGAGAGAAGGAGGAGGAGGAGGAGGAGGAGGAGGAGGAGGAGGAGGAGGAGAAGGAGAAGGAGAAGGAGAAGAAGAAGAAGAAGAAGAAGAAGAAGAAGAAGAAGAAGAAGAAGAAGAAGAAGAAGAAGAAGAAAAAGAAGAAAAAGAAGAAGAAGAAACAGAAATCAATTTTTTAAAGTTTAGCATAGGATCTAACTTTTGCTGTTTTTACTGTCCAAATTTCTGACTTTATGTAAGTAAATTAATCACCACAAGTTTGTTTCTTCTTCCTTACTTGTAGAATCATAAAATGAATAACCGTTATTTTGTAACAAAGTATTTTAGGTTGTGAAGAACATAAACTAGTGTCTATTAAATATAGTTCAACATTTAACATTTATCTTTTTGTTAAATCATATTTTATTAGAAAATAAGATTTTTTGTCTTTGACATTAATTCAGCTTCATCTAAAGTAAAAGCGTATATTATTCTTAAATACAATTTAAAGTAAAAAATATTTCAGGCAATTGAATACATTCTGAATTTTGGCTAATTTTGTGATTCTGTTCATGGTAAAAATGAAAATGACAAATGGATAGAGTGAACAACTGAATCTTAGACTTTCAGAAGAATAACATTTCGTAACTGGCAAACCTGAGATCATCTCTAATTGCCATGTTTCCAATGACTTGTTTTAGTGAATGTGGTCTATGAAGACATGGGTGAATTATAATTCAGATTCAAAATCTCAACTATAAGTTACTTATTAAAATGCAATTTCATGTTTTGGATATATTCTAACTGTAAAATATACCTTTCCTTGAAAGATAAGAGATTTAGATTTCCTGGAAGATCAACTGATTGGTGTCTAAATATAAATTTTTAAACACTTAGAGTCTTTGTCTTTCTGTGCTTTTTCCACTTGAAATGCAGTTTTGGCAAACCTTCTGACTGGGAAAATGTCTTCACTAACCCTACATCTGATAGAGGGCTAATATTCAAAATATATAAAGAGCTTAAGAAGTTAGACTCCAGAAAACCAAATAACCCAATTAAAATTGGGGTACAAAACTAAACAGAGAACTTTTAGTAGAAGAATCATGAATGGATGAAAAGCAGTTAAAGAAATGTTCAAATCCTTAGTCATCAGGGAAATGTAAATCCAAACAACCCTGAAATTCCACCTTATACCAATAAGAATGACTAAGATCAATACTCAAATGAGAGTACTTGCTGGAAAAGTTGTGGAGAAAGAGGACACACCTCTGTTGCTAGTGGGATTATACTTGTACAACCACTATGGAAATTTATCTGGCAGTTCCTCAGAAAATTGGAAATACTTCTATCTGAATACCCAGCTATACTGCTCCTCGGAATATACCCAAAAGATTCTCCACCATACCACAAAGATATATGTTCCACTAAGTTTATACAGCCTTATTTGTAATAGCCAGAAGCCAGAAACAACCCAGATGTCCCTCAACAGAGGAATGGATTCAGAAAATGTGGTACATTTAAACAATGGAATATTATACACCTATTAAAAGGAATTTTAAATCATGAATTTTGCAGGCAAATTGATGGAAGTAGAAAAAATCATCCTGAGTGAGATAACCTAGACACAAAAGGACAAGTTTGGTACGTACTCACTGATAAGTGGACATTAGTCAAAAAGGTCAGAATACCCATGATATAACTCACATACTATAGGAAGCTTAAAAAGAAGGAAGGCCCATGTATGGATACCTCAAATCTACTTAGAAGGGGGAATAAAATAATTATGGGAGGCAGAAGAAGTGAGGAATGTAGATTGGAGAGGAGAGGGGCCAAATGGGAAGGGAAGAGGGTGGGCTGGATCAGGTATGGGGCAGACAGGAGAGATGTCCAGAGGTCCAGGACAGTGAATGGAAATATGCAGCTGCAAGGGGGTAGGGGTTGGTGGAATCTCTAGAAAGTTCCAGAGACCTGGCATGTGAGAGGCTACCAGGTCTCAATAGGGATGATATTAGCTGAAATGCAAAAAAAAAATGAGGAGATGGAACCTAAAGAGACCACCTACAATAGACAAACATGACCCCCAGTTGAGACAGGGGCCACCCACCCATTTTCAAAATTGTTCCCAGAGTTGTTCCTGTCTAAAGGAAATGCAGGGACAAAAATGGAGCAGAGTTTTTAATATCTGAGTAGTACTCCATTGTGTTAATGTGCCACACTTTCTGTATGCATTCCTCTGTTGATAGTTGATTCCAGCTTTTGGCTATTATAAATACGGCTGCTATGAACATAGTGGACCATGTGTCCTTGTTATATGTTGGAGCATCTTTTGGGTATATGACCAGTAGTGGTATAGCTGGGTCCTCAGGTAGAACTATTTTCAATTTTCTCAGGATCCACCTGACTGATTTCCAGAGTGCTTGTACCAGCTTGCAATGCCACTACAATGGAGGAGTGTTCCTCTTTCTATACATCTTTGCCAGAATCTGCTGTCACCTGAGTTTTTGATCTTAGCCATTCTGACTAGTGTGAGGTGGAATCTCAGGGTTATTTTGATTTGCATTTCCCTGATGTCTAAGGATGCTGAACATTTCTGTAAGTGTCTCTCTGCCATTCGATATTTCAGAGTTGATAATTCTTTAACTCTGTACGCCATTTTAATAGGGTTTATTTGCTAACTTCTTGAGTTCTTTGTACATATTGGATATTAGCCCTTTATTCTATGTAGGGTTGGTAAACATCTTTTCCCAATCTGTTGGTTGCTGTTTTGTCCTACTGAAGGTTTGCAGTTTTATGAGGTCCCATTTGTTGATTGTTGACCTTAGAGTATTTGCTTCAGGAAAATTTTCCTTGTGCCCATGAGTTTGAGGCTTAACAATGACTTCAGCAAATTCTTAGGCAAATGGGTAAAACTAGAAAATATCATCCTGAATGAGGTAACCCAGTCACAAAAGAACACACAAGGTATGTACTCACTGATAAGTGGATATTAGCCCAAAAGCTTGGAATACCCAAGATACAATTCATAGACCATATGAAGCTCAAGAAGAAACACCAGAGTATAGATGCTTCAGTCCTTGTTAGAAAGGGGAACATAATATTCACAGGAGGTGGAGGGTGGGAGAGACTTGGAAGGGAGGGGGGGAAAGAATCAGGTATGGGATAAGACTGGGGTAATATACAAAGGGTCAGGAGTTTGAACATAGCTGTGTAGCAATGGGGGATGGGGAACTGTGGGTAGTCACCAGCAAGTCTCAGATGCCAGGAAAGCAAGTGTCTCCCAGGACCCAACAAGGATGAGATTAGCTGAAATGTCCTACAAAGGGGAGGGAGAAACTGTAGAGACCATACCCAGAGGTTAGGCAAGGACCCCAGTTGAGGGATGAGTCCACCCACTTATCTCCAAATTTTTAACCCAGAATAACATTTGAAATATAAATAAATGAAGTATCCAAAAAAAATAACCATTACCATTACCATTGCCATCCTGCATGGCACACAATGAGGTAAGTCTTTAGTGCATCTATCATAAGGGTAATGATCAACACCTATATACACAGAGGGTAAGCTTAGCTAATGTAATTAAGACATTTTAAGATATGTAAACTTTCAGAAATAGAGAGGGTTAAAGTTTATTTGGACAAAAAACAAAACAAAACAAAACAATGGAGCAGAGACTGAACAAAAGGTCACTCAGAGACTAACCCAACTTGGGATCCATTCCATGACCACACAGCAAACCCAGAAACTATAATGAATGCCATGTTGTGCTTACAGATAGGAACCTGGCATGGCTGCCTTCTGAGAGGCTCTACCAGTAACTGATGGAGATAAATGTAGGTACTTGCAGCCAACATTGGATTGAGGTCAGGACCCATAGGAAAGAGTTAGGGGAAGGAATGACAGAGCTGAGGTGGACTGCAAACCAAAAGGAAGAACAACATTATCAACGAGCCTGGAACCCTCAGAGCTCCCTGAGACTAAATCAAGGAGCATTCATTGGCTAGTCTGTGACCCTGGGCACATGTGTAGCAGAGGACTGCCTTGGCTGGCTTCTGTGCAAGAGGATGTGCTTAATCCTATGGAACATGATGCCCCAGGGATGCTTGTAGGGGTGAGGTGGGAGACTGTGGGAGACTGTGGAGCACCTTCTCTGAGGGGATCTCTGGAGGTGGAATGGGGTAAAGGACTTGGAGAGGGAGTACCAGGAACGGGGACACCTTTTGGAATGTAAGTAAATAAAATAATTTAATAAAAAAAAAGAAATGCAGATTTTCCTTATTTATACTTGACAATTAGCTAAAAGTTTTATTAACTTCAGGATTTAGAATGTGATTTTTTGTCAAGCAATATTTATGTCTCCACACTCAACTTCCACAGATGGACACTATGTTTCCACATTTGAGACACTCTTATTCTTTATATATAACAAACTGCCTGTTATGCTGGTATATATTCAATAGTTTTAATTGCTGCATACTTCAGACTTTCTTACAGGGTGCCATCTGGCACATAGAAACTTTAATGAATTTTTAAACTTTATAGATTATATTCGACATTAGGAAGGTCTGAAAATCAGTACTGAAATTACTGGTCAATGTCAGATTTATCTTCTCACATTTCACAAATTTACAGCCAATGGTTTTGTGCCATTAAGGCATCAAAGCATTAAAAAGCATAATTGATAAATACAATAGTTTTCTTTGCTACTTAAAGAAACTATATGTGTAATAACATGACCTGTTTTTGATGTTTTGTTGAAATATTTTCCTGTTAACTGAATGGTTGAAGCTAAAATTTTTGAGGGTTTTTTATTATTTTTAGAAAAGAGTTCATTCGATTTTCTTATGTTACTGAAATTTATCCGTAGCTGTCATTCAAAAATATCATTATATTATACTGTATTTATATTAATTATATATAAAAAATTGACCAGTTATCATAATATCAAGTTCCAGAGATTCCAATCTACTGATATTCTTCTCCCTAATAACCTCAATCTTAGATTTGTTTTGTTTTTTCTACATATATAAATTCATAAAAATATTCTACATTCTTTAGAAAAACAAAAGTCAATGAAATAGTCAAGAATTCAAGAGACAAAGAACAGTTTATATGTATATGTATTTATATATTTGAATATTGAATATATATAATTGAAATATAAGTGTGTACTTATGTATCATGATGTACTTGAGAAATCCGTAAAAGAATGGTAGGAGTTTCTTTTAAATAACCATGACATGACACAGCATGCTGTCATGGAAATATGTTGCAATCATAAGTGATTGTTCTAGAAAACAAAACACAATAAAATCAGCACCAAGTGGCTAGGTCAGAATTTTAAAATTTATCATTGAGAATACACAATAACTATATTTCCTTTCCTGAAGAGATATGCTATGGAAGAAATACTTAAAATTCGTAGCTGTTTGAATATTTTATATGAAATTTTAGAGGTTAGAGAAATTCACTCCATTGATAATTTGCATTTAAGGACAATGTGCAAATGTATGTGTGCATGTGCAGGTATGTGTGTCTGTATGTACATGATAGGTATAAGTATTTATCAAGGAGAGATTTTCAGTGAATTTAACTCAATTTAAATAATTTTACTTTATAATTAATGAAAAACTTCTATAAAAATTATAAATGATTCTCTCAAAATGTTTGAGGTTTCCCAGGACAATATTTTTTCTAGAGCAAAAAGTTGGAGTTTAAAGGCATCATATCATCCAACTGAGTGACAGCTAACATATTCTGTTAGAGTTGTGGCTGGTGGTATTTGCAACATACCACACATCATCCAGCTAGTTTCTATCATCTTGCAGGTGTCCCCAAAACAATATCATGAGGATTTAGGTAAAACCTAAATTCAAAGTATATAGAAGAAGGGATAAAAGTCTGAGGGATATTAGTCTGAGGTTCAGAGTGTGAGTCAAAGAAATATTTAATGAAAAGAAGGAAAGATGGAAGGGAGGGAGAGAAGGAGTAAGAAGGAAGATGAAATCACTCAATTTTATTCATATTTTTTATAAAGCCTTGTTTATTTATTTTACTGGTATCTGTTGATGTCTTAACTTGTTGTCATTCCTCCCTTAACTCCTGACATGCTATGCAGAATTTTTCTCATCTGCTCTTAAGTTACTTGTAAGATTGCTAGCAGTATATAAGTTTTGTAGATCATTTTCTCTGTCTCTACTCCCAGTGTACACATTATTTACTTAGTACAAAATAGTTCTATATTTAATTGTTAATTACTGAATGTGTTGCTGTGATGATTTACTTAACATTTTCAAGTGCTCCATAAGAAAAATTCTTCTACATTTTATTGTTTAAAACACTTCGCTAAAATCGCACTTGAAGTAGATTTTGATGATAATTCACCTGTTCACAACCTCTGTCGTATGCCCTACACGACATGCTTCTGTAGATGATTGTAGTTTCTAACTAACAACAGGGCTCTCTTTTTTATATGAAGTTGAAAACAATCTTAACTATTCACCATTACAGGAGCTAAAATACTTTCAATACAATAATGATTAAACAATTTATGATCATATCACAAAGATAGGTATCTTGTTCCTCAACAATACCGGCATAGATGTTTTGACTATTGCTGGGGATGAACAATCTTTTTTTGTTTTCTTTTGTCTTTTCATTTTTTTTGATATTTTCTTTATTTATAAATAAATATTTGAAATGTTTTTCTCTTTCCAGGTCTCCCATTCAAAAACCCCCTATCCCATTCCCTTCCCCCTTCCTCTATGAGGGTGTTTCCCCCAAGTCCCCACTGCTGTATTCCAGCCCTGGTATTTCCCTACACTGGGGCATTGAATACCCTCAGGCCCAAGGGCCTCTCCTCCCACTGATGTCCAATAAGGCCATCCTCTGCCACATATGAGGACAACACCATGGGTCCCTCCATGTGTACTCTTTGGTTAGTGGTCCAGTCCCTGGGAGCTCCAGGGAATCTGGTCTGTTGACACTGTTGCTCCCTCCATGGGGCTGCAAACCCTCTCAGCTCCTTCACTCTCTTCTCTAGCTCCTCCATTGGGGACCCTGCTCTCAGTCCAATGGTTGGCTGCAACCATTACAATTGCAATTCATCGTTGTATTTGTCAGGCTCTGGCAGTGCCTCTCAGCAGACAGCCATATCAGGTTTCCATTAGCAAGCACTTGCCGGAAACCACAATAGTGTCCAGGTTTGGTGTCTGTATATGGGATGTATCCCCAGGTGGAGCAGTCTCTGTATGGCCTTTCTTTCAATCTCTACTCCACACTTTGTCTCCTTATTTCCTCCTGTATTTTGTTCCCCCTTCTAAGGAGCACTGAAGCATCCATGTGCCCTTCGCCCAGCCTTGAAAAGGCTAAATACACCTTAAGTGTTCACCACAGTTGGACCTTAATGACTCAGGAGGAGTCGTCTGCCTTGGTGCACCTTCAGTTTTCTAAAGGATTAGAATGCCTGCTAAGCTTGCTTTACAACATAATTCATGTGAAACAAAGCAACATAATCCAGCTGAGACAAAGGATGGGTCTGTGGGCTCTCCCTATATAAATACAGTGCTGAATATTAAACTTTGAGCCTGATCAGAAACTTTTGTTGTGGTTTCATTCTTCTCTCGCAATCCATTCCTTTTTCATTTCCAGCCCCCATTTCAGGTAACTCAGTTCGTCCTTGGCCACTGGATGTCTACATATCCAAACTTTGGTCTTCCTTCTTCTGGGTTTTATCTGGTCTGTGAAGTGAATCTTGGGTACTCCGAACTTTTGGGATAATATCCAGTATCAGTGTGTGCATACTGTGTTTGTGGCAACAGAGTTCTTTTAAGATGAGCTAAAATGGTTTACTTTACCTTAAACTGAAAAATGAAAGCAACTGAACTAGTACTTTGGATTGCTGAAATAAAATACCTGACAAAAGCAACTTAAACTTGGTTCACAATTTCCCAGACTTACAGTCGATTAGGGTAGGTTGAACAGGGCAGAATGATCCATTCATGAATGTGGAAATACCAGGCAAAACTACTTACATTACTTACCAGTATACTGCAACTAAGATAGGTACCAGTGTCTCACTATAGTGTTCAAATGCTTGGTCCTTGTCACCTGCTTCTGAAAACCAAGTCCTAATACCCAACAGTTCCAGGACTTCTCAATATAGTACTACAAGCGGTCAACAGAATCTTTATGTGTAAAGTGCAGGAGAGAATTTCAGAGTCAAATTATAACACAATCCAAAAGCATATTCAGAAACAATATATAAAAATTAAAAAACAAACAGCTGCTTCTCTTATAAATATAGGCAATATATATATGAAAGGTAGAATTTAAAGATAGAATTATCGTATGAAATCCTAACAAACCAAGAATTTGTCCAGTTCTGGAATTTTCTTCCATTCAATAACCTAATGTATCTGAAGCTGCTCTTCCTAGCCATACATGCAGGGCATGTCTTGTCTTTAATTGTAGGTCTCCCTCTAGACTCTAGGAGACTCCAATAGATGATCACTCTCCTCTTTCCTTCAGTTTCCACAAATGTAGGCCTTTTATATATCATAAAAGGCTTTATGATGTATTTTTTGCTATTCTTATGTTACTGTAACTATTTTGAAGAATGAAAACAGAGTAAAAAGTCTTAGAGTAGAATTTCAGTGATTATCTGTCTATTTTCTTATTATAATCAGAATTTCTGTGATAACTCTGCATTTCTTCTGTACTTGCTCAAATATACTCACTCAGCACACACATGCACATACACACCTACTCATACGCACATCCAAACCCACACAAACACACACACTAACTGTTGTATAGACAGTGTAAAAACATGACCCCATTCATATTAGGCTTATAATTGTGTGTGTGTGTGTGTGTGTGTGTGTGTGTGTGTGTGTGTGTCCAAAAGCTTAAGTAGTGTTGATCCCTTTCTATTGTCTTATTATTTCATTTTGTAACTATTTGGTAAATTGGTTGAGTAAATCATAACAAATCAACAGAGAAGTCAGAATTTGCAAGAATGGTTTTAAAATATATATGATTAAAATGTATGCCTTCCTAAACTATCTTTTTAATGAATGAATAATTTTCTATACCATATGATTTTAAAACTCATTTGGGATATTTTTGTGATGACATAGACTATTGATGAAGACCTTCGTATATTTCTGTATAGAAGCTAATACTGTTAAATTATAACAAAACTTTATAGATATCCCTGTATAAAAGTTCAGGCCTTTGACATTTCTTAAGTGTGCGTATTAAAAGGATTTAATACTCAAGACTGCTGAAGCTTTCATGCAGCCAGACAGATGTATAGATATACAGAGTACAGATAAATGATTGATGATACATAGATATACAGATGTACAGAGATTAAATAAATAACCAGATAATCTATATACATAAATACACACATATTTACATACAAACATACATACATAATTCATATATACATATGTACATTCATATAGGTAGTTAAATTAATATAGCTTATAAGTAATTTGCATAATCAATTCAACAAGAGCTACAAAATATTTTCTTTGTTATCTTGACTGTATTCAGATTTCTTTTCATAGAAGCCTTGATGTTTCAGGTCAAGAATCTTAATAGTGGATATAAAAGATAATTATATTTTCTTTTCTATTACAAATTTATGCTGAAGATACATGAAGGTTTGTAGGAATAATTCCAATGAGTATTGTGGAGTTTTTAAAGGTCATCTTGATAAATTTATTCTAATGGGGGTTAAATAAAGCATCCTAAGAGGAGATGCAGCTAATAGTTCAGAAAGTTTATGGCTAACACACACTGTCTTTAGTATTCTCCCAACTTCTTTACCACCTAACATTGTGGGATATCTCACAGAGACAAATACACATTTGCAACACTCTCTTAAAGGTCCTCCAACTGAAATCTGTGTCTTATTGATTTAAAGAAAGATGAATGTGTATTACTGAGTGGAAATACTTAGTCAATTATTATTCCAAACATTCTAAAACACAGACAGAACAAGAGAGTGGATCCTATAAGCCAGAGACAACAAGACCAACTAACACCAGAGATAACTAGATGGCAAAAGATAAGCACAAGAACCCTACCAACAGAAACCAAGGCTACTTGGCAACATCAGAGCCCAGTTCTCCCACCACAGCAAGTTCTGGATGCCCCAGCACACCAGAGAAGCAAGAGTTGGATTTAAAGTCTCTTCTCATGATGCTGTTAGAGGACATCAAGAAGGACATAAATAACTCCCCTAAAGAAATACAGAAGAATATGGATCAAATGGTAAAGGCCCTTAAAGAGGAACCACAAAAATCCCTGAAAGAAATACAGGGGAGCATGGATGAACAGGTAGAGACCCTTAAATAGGAAACACAAAAATCCTTGGAAACACAAAAATTACAGTACAACACAAACAAACAAGTGAAGGAACTGAACAAAACCATCCAGGATATAAAAATGGAAGTAGAAACAATAAATAACAAAGTGAGACATCTCTGGAGACAGAAAATCTTGGAAAGAATTCAGGAGTCATAGATGCATCAACAACAAAATACAAGAGATAGAAGAAAGAATCTCAGGGGCTGAAGATAACATAGAAAACTTTGACTCAATAGTTAAAGAAAATGCAAAATGCGAAAAAACGTGTAACCCAAAACATCCAGGAAATCCAGGACACAATGAGAAGACCAAACCTAAGGTTTATAGGTATAGAAGAGAGTGAAGATTTCCAACTTAAAGGGCCAGTAAATATCTTCAACAAAATTATAGAAGAAAACTTCCCTAACCTAAAGAAAGAGATGTTCAAGAACATACAAGAAGCCTACAGAACTCCAAACAGACTGGACCAGACCAGAAAGTCCTCCCGGCACATAATAATCAAAACACCAAATGCACTAAACAAAGAAAGAATATTAAAAGCAGTAAGAGAAAAAGGTCAAGTAATCTTTAAAGGCAGGCCCATCAGAATTACACCAGACTTCTCACCTGAGACTATGAAAGCCAGAAGATCCTGGGCAGATCTCTTACAGACCCTAAGAGAACACAAATGCCAGCCCAAACTACTATACCCAGCAAAACTCTCAATCATAGATGGAGAAACCAAGATATTCCATGATAAAACCAAATTTACACAATATCTTTCCACAAATCCAGCCCTACAAAGGATAATAGATGGAAATCGCCAACATGAGGAGGGAAACTACACCCTAGAAAAAGCAAGAAAGTAATCTTTTTCCAGCAAACCCAAAAGAAAGCAACCACATAAACGTACAAAGAACATCAAAAATAACAGGAAGCAACAATCACTATTCCTTAATATCTTATAATGTCAATAGACTCAATTCCCCAACAAAACACATAGTCTAACAGAGATGTTTTTCAGATGGATCTTCAATTTTATCAGAAAATGTTTGTGACTCCTCTTCAATTCAGTAATGCTTTTTGTGTCTACCATTTTGACTGTATTATTTTCCATGATAATCTTTAATTTTAACATTTGTTCTGTGTATTTCTTCGATTTTGTCGGAGGTGTTTTTCATGTAGATCTTTGGTTTCGTCGGGGGGAGGGGTGTTTGTAGTTCCACTTTCAATCAATTTAGGAATGTTTTTGTGCCTACCATTTTGTCGGTATAATTGTCCATGATAATCTTTAATTTTATTGTTTCTCTGTATTTTTCTTCAATTTTGTCAGAAGTATTTTCCATGTGGATCTTCAGTTTTATCAGACAATGTCTATAATTTTACTTTCAATCAACTTAGGAACATTTTTATACCTTCCATTTTATCTGTATAATTCTCCATGTATTAGCCAGTTTTAACATGTTTCTCAATATATTTCTTGAATTTTTCAGGAATATTTTCCTTGTAGATCTTCAATTTTATCAGAAAGTGTTTATAGTTCCACTTTCAAAAAACATAAGCATATTTTTATGCCTACCATTTTATCTGTATAATTTTTCCATGAAATACTCAATATTAACGCATTTTTATATATTTCTTCAATTTTATCAGAGATATTTTCCATGTAAATCTTCAATTTTATCAGAAAATGTTTATAATTTCACTTTCAATCAACTTAGAAATATTTTTATACCTACCATTTTATCTGTATAATTTTCCATGATAATCTTCAATTTTAATGTTTTTCCATACATTTTTTTTCAATTTTATCAGAAATATTTTCCATGTAAATATTCAGTTTTATCAGAAAATGTTTATAATTCTACTTTCAATCAACTTAAGAATATTTTAATTTCTACCAATTTATCTGTATAAATTTCTTCAATTTTATCAGAGATATTTTCCATGTAAATCTTCAATTTTATCCAAAAATGTTTTTACTTCTACTTTCAATCAATTTAGGAATATTTTTATGCCTACAATCTTATCTGTATAATTTTTCATGAAATAATCAGTTTTAATGTGTTTTTCTATATATTTCGTGAGTTTTATCAGAAATATTTCCTTGTAGATTTTCAATTTTATCAGAAAATGTTTATAATTCCACTTTCAATCAACTTAGGAATATTTTTATGCCTACCATTTTATCTGTATAATTTTTCCATGAAATAGTCAATCTTAATGTGTTTTTCTATATATTTCTTCAATTTTATTTGAGATATTTTCCATGTATATTTACACAATGGAATATTTCTCAGCAATTAAAAACAATGAATTCATGAAATTCTTAGGCAAATGGGGAACAAGGGGAGGGAAGAGGGCTTATGGGACTTTCGGGGATGGGGGAACTGGAAAAGGGGAGATCATTTGGAATGTAAATAAAGAATATAGAAAATCAAATAAAAAATTAAAAACAAAAGAGGGGTGTATATAGGACTGAGTGAGGACAATGATGCTATGCTATATGAAACTATAATGGTGGATAGCCATAATTGCATATTTTGTTAAACCCATAGAAAATAAGACAAAAAATTTAGCCCGATATCATTCTGAACTTCAGGAGCTGCTGGGTGAATATAGGCTTACTGATTATAACAAATGTAGTAAAATCACAAGTGATGCTCATGTGGTTAAAATCTATGTGTACACTCAACAAATATGTTTGATTCCCCTTAATATCCAGTTGTGTGATTGAAACTGCCCCCAAAACATTAGTACCTTGTAAAATATGTGATAAATTCATTTGATCTAATATTAAATGATACTGTGCTTGCACTTAATGTTAGACAAAAGTTAGACTGAAAACTTCAGATGAGAGAATGTGCTCAACATTGGGCTGGGATGGATTTTCTTGATTGATGTGGGAAGGTATAGCTCATTGTGGGAAGTATCAGCCATGAACACATGCTCTTGGGTGCTGTAAGAAAAAAGGATGAGCAAGCTATGAGAAATAACCTAGTACTCAGCATTCCTATAGGCCTCTGCATTAGCTCCTATTTCGATGTTCCTGACTCAACTTTCTGTCCTACCCTCCTATGAAAATTTACTATGATGTGAAAGTGTAAGCTAAAATAAATATTCTTAACTCACTTGCTTTCAGTCATGGCATTTCATCACAAGAATAGAAATCCAAACTAAGACAAGAAGTATAGAATCTAAAGTAACTATTAAGCATGGTTTATATCCCAACATTTCTATATTTAAAAGTCCTTGAAATCACACACACACACACACACACACACACACACACACACACACATTTTGCTTGTACTTCAGGCTTTGTATGTTGTTTTATATTTTTCTTTCCTAAACAAACTAACATTTACTTTTTCAAAATTATTTCAATTAATTAACCTTTGGACTCAGTCAATGAAATAAATATATAGAAGTACTAATATCCTAATAATGATATAATTCTATTATTTGTCATTTGAAATATTTCTCTTTACTAAGTACCTTAAAATTATTGGCATTTTTATGTAAATCTAAATATACCATTAGTTACATTTTATTACTGCTACTTTTCCAGAATCTTCAATCAAACATTACTAAAAGGAGGTTAGAATACTTTTCATGTAAAATACCCCTTCTAGACTTCATCACTCTAAATTCTGAATGATTTATAAAATGTCATTCTATATATTTTCTACTACTTTGTTTTTTTTTAAAAAAATAGCTCCCATGTTTCCTCCTTTTCATCTGAAAATATAAAGGTTTGATAAATTGCAGAAGGTTAGAACTTTTTTGATGGACTTTTATGTCAGTGCAACCAAAATTTCATTTTCTTCTGTAGACTTTAACTTAAAGTTCTTGTAACCTGGTAGACTAGATGTTTAAGTGTTCTCAGAATACGATGCTTATTATTTACTGATTCAGCATGTATACATTGAATTTAATTTGAATTTTGGTTACAGTGTCCTAAATCATGGTGTTCATATGGTGACTTTGCAGGTTCAAGTATTCTGTTGAGATCCTATGTGACTACTGTCAGTAAGTAGGCATTATCATTAACAATATACTAACACCAGAATCTTCATCAACATCAAGTATTCAATAACTTCTTCCAAATGCCATATAGCATCCTTATACCAGTCTTTCAGACCCATCATTCACATGATACTTGACGTTTTGACAAAGTCTCAATTCTCTTGGAAGTTGTCAAAGCATATCTTGAGGAAGATCCATAGATAGGCTCATAAATATTTATTAATGCTGCTGTAAATTTGACAACATCTTTAGGCTTCTTGTAGTTAGCCTTCTGAATGACAGGTAATATGTACACAAAATTATCATATAAGTGACCAAGAAAATCAGTATAAGATGATACGATTGTTTTGACATCTCTGGAATTCAATATGTTATAAAATTTTATACATGATTTCAAGGGGAGTTATCGTTTTGACCAAAAAAAGCATACCCATGCTCAAAATATGATTCAGCTATTTGTAATAAACTTGTATTTTTAGTTATTAGAGATTATTCAGTATATTAGAGTTAAGTATAATTATATATGTGTATGTTTGTATGTGTATATAAGGATATATGTTGGTTTTGCACATTTGGGCTATGAGTTTATAATATGTGACTCATTTTAGTATAGTTCATTCATATTTGTCAAACACTGCCTTCATTTCATATTCTGGTCCTTGGAACTAGAAGATCAGTGTGCAACTTTGCTTCTGTATTCAGTCTCATGAATGCTATGGTTAATCAGGCACAGCACTTGAAGTCTCTTGATGATTACAGAAGTAAGTAAGTAAAAAGATGTGGTATATTTACACAATGGAATACTACATGCAATTAAAAACAATGAATTCAAGAAATTCCTAGGCAAATGGTCAGATCTTGAAAATATCATCCTTAGTGAGGAAATCCAATCACAAAAGAACACACATGGTATGCAGTCACTGATAAGGGGATATTGACCCAGAATCTCGGAATACCCTAGACACAATCCGCATATCAATAGATTTCTAAGAAGATGGAAGGAGAGACCCCTGGTCCTGGAAAGACTGGATGTAGGGGAACGCCAGGACAGAGTAACGAGAGGGGGTTGAATGGAGAAAAGAGGGAGGGAAGGGGGCTTATGGGACTTTCGGGAAGGGAGGAAATGGGAAAGGGGAAATGATTTGGAATGTAAATTAAAAAAAACTTAGAAAATAAAATAAAAAAAAAAACAAAAAAACCAGTTATGTTAAAAAAAAAAGCAAACCAGAAGAAAAGGACATCATTTTTGTGGGTGAAATCATTATTTTTCAGGAAAGATAGTAGCATTTTACTTGGGATAGTGAGACAACATGGCGGTCAGCTGAAAATGGCAGGAGATATGATCCTAAGTGGGAGCATGCTGCCCTGTAAAGATGAGAGTATAAAAATGTGAATGGAGTGATAAATCATGGCGTAGTGAAGGCAGACAAAAATCCGAAACAAGGAGCTGGAGCAGAGCAGATGACACATGACATAAAATGCACCCAAATTCTGACTTTGAAGGGCATGTGAATTTTACATAACTTTCTGAACATTTACTATTAAAGGATGTATTTGAGGCATTCTAAGAAATAAGGATGTGTAACACTTTTGTTTAATTTTCTCTGGTCGAGAAAATGCTCAAGGAAAGAAAGAGTTAATTTTCAGAATATGTTAGAGGTACTGATGACAGACAGGACAGTCTGTACAGTAGACTAAGTGTTCTATAAAACAGCAAAGTCTAGGGAAAGTTTTTGTGATATAACATATTCAGAATTTAATAATTAATTCCATTTAAAGTGAAAAAGAAATGTTTTCATTTGTTTACATTGCTAGATATACTTGTTAATATGGGGTTAGAGACAGAATTTATATGGCGCTCTGTTGGAGGAATGATTTTCAGCGTGCAGAAAGCTCCAGATTTGAATCTAGCAATACATAATATAGACATGGCGGTCGAAGTTTTCAACAGTAACAGGTGGGAGATTGTAAAAGTTAAAAGTTATAAGTTGTAAGAATCAAGATTTCACCAATATGGAGTTGTCTTGAAAACAAAAGGGAAAATAGGATTTGACTAATTAAGTAAAGGATTTGAAGTGAACAAGAGGGTGTCAGGCTAGAGCTGAAGAGCAGAGATTTGGTGAGCACTGATGATGAAGTCATACACATAGACAGGAAACGAGAGAAGATAATGAAATACACAAACTCCAAATCCAAATATTTCATACAGAGTATTGGCTTTAACATTCCCCTCAGTCTACATAAACTCCAGACAACTCCTTCCACACCTTATGTAGCCTTCCAGCCTTCTCTCAGAATATTCACTTAAGAAACACAGAAGTATAAATTATATTTGTGCCTTTGAGATGTAAATTTTGTTAAAAGCTTTTGGCTAGTTTTATGATCTGCAATTGCCATTTTCAAGCCTGTGAATCATCATCCGAAACATAATTATCAAGAAAGGTAGTACTTCCATTTCTCATTTTTTTGTGAGAGGGTAGCAGCTTTACTTTGTAGGGCAGCTTGCTTCCAGCTAGTCTCCTTCCTCCTGCCATGAAGAGCAGAGAAAGTTTACTTTTTCTTTGAAACCTAAGATAAACTGACTTCCCTCTATCTCAGCTCCAGTAAACTCTATAACCATTTCTTCTCAAGGACAGGAATTCAGACTGTATTCTCGCCCTTTCCTCTTAATGTAATAACTTATGAAAATTTAACTTAAACTGCCATATATTTTTCTGCTCTGAGAAAGTAAAGCCACAAAAATATATCAAGAATGAAAATGATCCTTGTTGTGCAAGGGAAGACAATTCAGGTGTCAAAGGACCATCATAGCTAGAGATAATTAGCTGATCAGGAAAAGGAAAATGTAAGTGAGAATAGTAGCTTGCTACAATGTGAAAAAAAAAAGGAACTATATCAGTTGTGAGTAAATATACTGGAATTGAATAAATAATATTTACTTATAAATAAGTAAATATACTGGAATTGAAATATGTTGAGTGTGAATAGTGAAAATATATCGGGACTGAACTGAAGTATAAGAGGAAAGTAATCATTGGGGACTATAAGAAAATTCAAGAATAAAATATTGAGTCTGATACAAATTAGTATAGTTAAAATAATTTATTCAGAGAGAAGCTTTTCTGTCCTTGTGGAGACAGAGGGGTGGGGTGGAGGTATTGGAAATGAAATAGTTAGAGAGTGGACTGGTGGGGGGGAAATAAAATCTGCAGTGTAAAATAAATAAATGTATTAATTAATTAAAAATAGAAATCCCATAATTGCATTGTGGAGTTCAGTGGTGTAGTGTTAAAACATAAAATAATTTAGCATAACATATATGTACTCTATCTTCAGAATTAAAATATGACCTATATAACTCCTTATTATGTTCTACATCTTATCCTTATAGACAAAGATAAATGTAGCTACCATCCTTCTAAAGTTTCTCTTTAAAGAAAATGGAGTTCATCACAGAAAACAAAAACCTAGGGATAATGCAGAAATCAATTGGCAGTAGGGAACAGAGCACTAATAAATACATCTACATTATTAATATGTTATTGTCTATGTATAAAACTATGATTCGGGTAACTTTGCAAAAGAGGGCACAAAAAAAATCCTGAGAGCAAGAACACTATGAATATGCTGTGAAACAGACTGTCTTAGAAATGGCTGAATAAACAAGACCAGAACAATTGTAATATCTGCATACATGCTAACATGGAATGAGAAAGATTTTAATGGTATCCCTTTACTAGAGAAAGATCTATTAACAGCTAATGATTGGTTATAGAATAACATTTCCTATGTTTGAGCCCCTTATTGATCATTCAATATTAATTAGTCAATCTATAACCATAAACACACATAGAAGAAAATAAACTCTACATTTTGTGTTTATCTTGTTTTTGTTCTTTCTCATGCACACAAAACAATATATAAGAAATACATGTATGTATGCATATATAACAATAAGCAAAAAGAAAGACTTCAATTTGAGAAAGGTTTATGCAAAGAATTAGAAGGAGGTTATGTTGAAAAGGATGGATGGAAAACTAGGAAGGACTAGAAATCATGTAATTCGATAATTCGATTTTAATTAAAAATATAAATTAGAAAAACACTTTTGTGTGGTGCATGTAAACCTGATTGATAGGAGAAATAATTTTAGCACAAATATTTCTATTAAAGCTAATCAGGAGCATATCATATTTCTCTTCAGGTTGATGATTTTGTTTTCTGTAGAATTTGGGGGAGGGGGTCTCACCTGAAACTTTAAATTCTGAGTCCTCCACTAAACCTTGGGACCTTGATCAGCAACTGTTGTCTTGGTCTTGTTCTTTTTTAGCCGCCTTCCCATATATCCCCAGCTTCTCTTCCAGGTAACCCTTTCGATGTAACTGCAGTCAGTTACACCATACTTATACATGAATGTATGCATACCACCCATTTAGTCCATATCATGTTGCTTACATGTATCTTTTCAAGGTTCACCATTCATAATTAATACTATATTTTCTTAAAGGTAAATTTAATACTTCTCAGTTGGAAGCAATTTATTGACATATCATATATATGTATATGTCTTCATACTGCCATCATATGCCAAGATTCATCTCAAAATCTGGTGAAAATTTTTCTTTATTCCCCTATCATTAGTATTTCAGAATGGATTTTTACGTGAAAGGTACTGTGTTGGCTTAGGACACTCTAAGACCAAGTTCTCAGCACAAAGATTTATTTGACCCATAGAAACAAAGGAGGAGAAATAAGGGACAACAACAGAAGATAGAAATCTGGGAGGAAAGAGAAGGGAACATGGGAGTGGGAATGAAGGGATATTTGTCCCAGAGAGGACTGACTGCCTTTGGATAGAGATGAGACAGAAGAGATACATAAGCAAACTTCAATTTATAAAGGTAAAGGGGAAAACCCTGGGTTAAAAAGAGGTGTTTAATTTTAATTGGGCATTCTAATTAGGTGAGCTGAAGGGGGCTTTTCTTTGCTGGACTTTAATTCTTTGGTAGCTAGACAATGGTAATCAGCCTCATGAGGAGAAAAGTAAGGAAATCAGGGAACAAACCTTGGGGGCTATATTTAGTAATGTAATCTAGTGACTTTTTTTTAAAATTTTATTTTATTTTCTAAGGTTTTTTTATTTACATTCAAAATCATTTCCCCTTTCCCGTTTCCTCCCTCCCCTAAAGTCCCATAAGCCCCCTTCCCTCCCTCTTTTCCCCATTCAACCCCCTCTGGCTTCTCTGTCCTGGCGTTCCCTTTTTAGCAAGGCAGAGTGAATAGGGGAGAAGAGCAAGATCTGCCAGGGCCATGTTTGCCCGTCCTTGTGCTGGCTAGCATCCTTTCACTATAACTGGACTTTTTTTTTTATCAGAACTATTTTTAAGCAGATCTGATTTTTTCTGTGTGTGAAACAAACTAGAACACCGTAAACACCTGATAATAAACCTCTTTCTGCGTCTGGTATCACCATAATACTATACTATGCTTTGTTAATAGAAGATGTAAAATTTCATTTTTCAGACATTTTGTTTATTTCAGTGTTTTAATATATCCATTTGCTTTCACTCTAGGACATTTCAAGGTAGCAAATTGGCCCACATTGTTGCTAACTTCAATTCCTGTAACATACAGCCTCAATGTTGGAAGACAATAAATAACTTCAATTTGTAAATTTTACCCTGATTTCAGAATAAATGAGGGTGAGTTTATTATTTTTCTCTAATACAAATTGTACAGAGCTTGGCAACAATGTAATGTACATATGTTGAATGACTAATATCTACTGTACAGTTGTGCACACACTGTCCACTAGTTTAAGGTCAAGCATTGGTGATTAACATTCTCCAGAAGGTCCTCCAATGCTCTTGTTCCCCACAGCTCCAATTTCAATAGATTCTTTCTTACACAGTCCTTCCCCTAGGGTTAAACCAAAATTTCTAATTGTTGCTGATCTTAGCTGCATAAAATTGTTTACTGGATAATGGATTTACCATGGGGCCTGTGTCTAGGACATCATTAAGACCTTACAACCAGACATATTTCTAGGTGTAAGTAGGAAGTTATCTTTTCATTCCTTTACTCTAACTTGTGTTATTTTCAATTAAATTTGTTATTTGATATTTTCACAATTTAAATGATGATCACAATTTTTAAAAGTTGTGCATTTGTATATGTGAGCATGTATGTATGTGTGTGTGTGTGTGTGTGTGTGTGTTTGTTTGTGTGTCTGTGTATGTTACGGAGGGGGGAGAGGGATTGTATGTGATTGAGTATTCAGTTGTTCATTAGTGGGTAGAGAACCACTGTCACATCAGTGTAATTCTTCTAAATTCTCTGGGTTCTGAGGATTCATCTTATGTTACCAGGTTTGCATGAAAAAGCTCCAGTATCCAATATTTTGTAACTTACACACAGAAAAAAATCAGATCTGTTTACATGTCCATATTTCAAAGTTTGACCTAACTGAAATACTTGTCTTCCTGTATTTTTGTCTTTGGTTGATTTGTAAAGTTTATCTCGACTCTATTACCACAATTTAAATGACTAATGTTCCTCTGATCAACTGCTCATTACAGCATCACAGCTCTTATTAACTCTAGATTAGATTTATTCTAAATCTGAGAGAGTTAGAATGGAGATTTTAGTCTCTGGAGTCTGCTTATTTCCATTTATTTTTGAAGGTAAACATTTCCATTCCATTTTTCTATGTAATAGAAATCTCTTTTAATCAAGATTGACCAAACAACATTCTGCATCTTTCCCTTTGAGTATGCATGTCTACCAAAATAGTTTATTATTTAATTGCTCTACTAAAGCCATTTTACAATCCTTATTAAATGTTAACACTAATAAACATGAACTATTTACTATGTGCTGAATGAACACTGGCACAAGTTCACATCTACAGAGATGGCCTTTTCTTTCCGATGATGTTTATTTAAATTTAATTTAATTTTCGAGATTAAAATATGATTACATTTCTCCCATCCCTTTTCTCCCTCCAAACAGTCCCATGTCCTCTTCTCCACTAATCTTCAAACTCAGGAATTCTTTTAACAGTAATTATAATTGAATACATATATGTAGCATGCATATATATATATATATATATATATATATATATACATGCATACATACATACATACATATTTCTAAATATTGTCTGTTCACATCATAGAATATTATTTGTTTGTATCTTTCTATGTCTGGTCATTTGGCACCAGAAATTTTGCAGATTGGAATGTGAGCAAACTGATTCCCAGGATCATGAATCAGGAGTATCAATTTTTTTTTTTTGCTGCAGTTCTTACCATTAGAATTTTTAAGTATCCCCAAGTATACATACTAAATATAGCAAGTTCTCCTTCACATATGAAGAGAAAGTTCACATCAATTCTAAAAGCATTCATTGAGACTGAAGCTTCCTGTATATGGACAATAACATAAGTTAGGCAGTCTGGAAGTGCTGATGGTCTTCCTGGTTACCATGAGTTTCTACAGAAACCCCCAGTTTTTAATCAACTGGTAGAGGTTGAACCCCTCACTTTTAAACTGGACTCCAAAATAAGTAAGATACTATCATTGCTTAGACTTTGCCAATATTTTTTGTCATATTTATGGTCATAAGCCAATATAAACAAATATTTCTCAAAACTTTATTTTCTAAAGATGATATCCTTATTCATTTGCCCATTTCTACTCATAAGTGCAATACCATTTTAAATAGCTTAGGCGATTTTGATTATTTCATAGGTTTTAGTGTAGGCAGTCCTACATTTTGAAAATCCTATAATATCCCCACACAACTTCACAATATATTTATAACTGACCTTGTAATAAGATTACTAGAGTACATTATTTCTGATCATGCCACAACTCCAACACCCCATCACATAGTGCCATTCTAATGTACTTTTTATGCGAGAAATTATCAATAGTGTGTGAGTGTGATTCACAAGGTTCAGAGAAACTAGAGAATTCAGTGTTGTGTTTCTACATTCTTTTAATTGACAAGATCCATAGGCAAAAACACACAATCTGATGACTGGACTCAAAACTCACATCTTACATTACTTCTGCTAAAAATTTCCCTTTAAATATAAGTCTCAGAAACAGTAGTTGAAGCTCAAGTAAAATCTCAACTCCTGTCAAAAATTATAGAACGGACAGAGTTTTGGAATTTGGCCTGGTAGTGAAGTCAAAGAACAAGCTAAGAAAGTTACTAATAAGAAAACAGTGATGGGTAAAACACTACTTTATAGTGCTGTGTGTTCTTTTACTCATACAGTATCCCTGGAAAATTAGAGCCCTCTTGTATGTCTTGAACTATCTTTTCAAAATTGAAACTTAGGATACATATCATGAAATTTATTCATGACCTGAATAATTGAAAGTTGCTTCAGTCATCTTTTATTAAAATTTGTAATATAGTACAATTTTAATGCTGTATTTTCATTATTTATAGCCGTGGTTCTTATTTCACAGATTATAAATGTTTCTTGATTTCTAATGAACTAATTACCCATTGTTGCTCACTAATAGCAATGGCCTTTCTAATTCATTTATCCTCTTTAGAAATTTAAAGCAGTACCTGATATTATTCTAATATCTGTTAATATTCTAACATTCTTATTTTAAGATAGAGATTTCAGGTTCTATGATATTTATTATTTACTTTAGTATGCAGAATTTTAGAATGTAGTAATTTAGAGTGTCAAATTAACTGCTCTGTGATTATAAAATATTAGAATTGATTGACACGAAAGACAGAAAAGTTGGGTGTAGTCCTTTGTGGATGTTGACTTCAGCAATAGGGTCCTTGTGTTAGTTTGTGGAAAGTAATTTCTTTGTCTTGGCAATGGTCTGGTAGGTTGTTTGGAGTTTTTAATACACAAAGAAGATCTTAATGAATTCTTCAAATAATTAGGGAGACTAAACACCTACTGGCCATCTCTTGTCACTGACTGATTTTCTTTTTAAACTTCAATAACTATAAAAGTCCCATTTTAAATTTTAAACTGTTATTTACTATCGGTAGGGCTTTTTGGGGGGTGCTACAAATAAAAGCCAGGGCTTAACACATTCTTAGGAAGATGCTCTGTCATATCACACTCACAGACTGCTTCATTTTATAAGTGTCTTCCGCCATTTCCCTTTAAGAGCTTAGTAGTAAGAATGTAGCATATTCTTGTTTGTAAAACTGTAATAATTCTTTTTCTCACTTAGTAGATTTATAATACACAACTAACTACAGGTATTCTCAAGCAACATATGAATACTACACTTCATAAATGTAGTTTATATTTGCATTACAAATTCATGTAGTCTTCCAGTGTGTTTCAAATACAAAACCCATTGTAAATAAAGGATAATATAGATGTATGGTAGGCAGACAGATTGTGGGTAGACAGATGGCTAGAGGATGGGTAGACAAATCAGTTAATGATGAAAGACAAACAACATTTTTAAAAGATATAAAAACTACTCTCTGCAATGTATTTTTCAATTATTTTGCTGTTTAGTATTAAAAATAATCATGTTCTTGCTTATTTTATCTGATGTACAGTATGGACAGACTATATATTTTAAAATATTTTTTCCTAAATCACTTTCTTTCATGCCAAGACCACAATAAGGAACAAAGTATATTGCATCATTTTAGTGTAACACCAGTAAATTTAAAACCATGATTCAAATTCCATGTCCGATCAACCAACAAAAAAATGTTAATACTCAAAGTTATACATTACACTGGTGCGTATTTTTTAAAAGCCGTAAGACATGGGATGGAATATTAATATATTCCATAAATTCTCTCCTGAAATGCATGTGAATGTAAATTCCAGGCTGCAGATTCATGCTCAAAATCTGCTGTATATACAAATGCTGCCATCTCTTCTCATTCCCTTGATGCTCATCCAGCTTTTATGGATGAGGCTTTGGAATCTCTTGCTGAAAATTTAGCTGTAATGGCAAGAGAAGTGACTGCACTCATCCACAATGCATGTCACTAGAAATTATACTCGAGAAGGCATAGAAAGGCTGTGTTTATCCCTGTAAAACTAAAGGGGCACCTGCAAATATAGATGCAGAGGAAGGTCAGAAGCAGCACAGAGTGCCTGCTGTAGGGAGTCATTTTATTCATTCCAAACCTGGACGAGAAACAATGCTAAATCTCCCTTTCAATTGAGTAAACTTATTATCAGCAAATTTTGCCAAGTTTCTGTTGTGGGATTTTTCTATTCAAATAAAGTAGGCTATTTATCCCAGGGAAACAAACTTTTTTTCCTGGACCATGTTGTTTCATGTTTCAGTTCATAACTACTGGCATTAGTGCATTCCTGTGTCATGAATAAAATCAGCATGCAGACACCTGTCTTAAATTCTATTCATTCTCAGGAGGACCAATTGGTAGATCTGTTTTTCTCTACTTCTATGTACATGCATATGCCTATTATGTTCATGTGAAATTGAAGCTTTTAATCTGCGGGAGTAAAATACAAAGCATTGTAAACAACTCAAATTAGTTTTAAATTGTCATTAAATGGATCCATCAAAGGAATTAATTTGCCACATATTTTAAACCCTTATCTCTCCCTTGTTACTCCTGAGAACCACAATAATATATAGATATAATTCTATAAGGAGTAGAATTACACAGTGTTAAGTTATAACATTTTTTAATAGTTTGCAAAGATTTAAGAGACAGTGTAGAAATATTAGAGAAAGAAAACATTGATTAATCAGGACAGTTTCATAACCATAGATTCTTCGTATTTGTGTATATAGTGTTTAGAACTACATTCATGGAACAAAAATTATACTAATAATAAACTGAATCATTTTTCAGCTTAGGTAAATATACCCTGTGGTAGTTTAAATATGCTTGGCCCAGGTAGTGGCACTATTTGGAGGTGTTGCTTTGTTGGATTAGGTGTGACAATTTTGGAGGAAGTATGTCACTGTAGGTAGGGCTTTGAGAGCTTCCTCCTAGATGCTTTCTCCTGTTTGCCTTCAGAACAAGATGTAGAACTCTAAGGTCTTCCAGCACCATGCCTGCCGAGATGCTGCCATGCCTCCCCTTTGGTGATAATGGACTGAACCTCTGAACCTGAAAGCCAGTCTCAAGTAAGTATTGTCCCTTGTAAGAGTTGCCTTGGTCATTGTGTCTCTTCACAGAAATGAAATCCTAACTAAGACATACCTTATGTTGTTTACTAAGGTTTACTTAGTCAAAAAAGAAACTTTAAAATTACAAAATTTTAATGATGTACCTCGAACACACACACACGCACATGATAAATACGTCAGTGAGTATATGTGTACACACATCAATAAATGTATATATTTGCATACAAATTTTTTATATCAAAAATCACTTATAATATACACATACAGATATATGTGTATATGTATATATTTTTAGGCTCTTGATATCATCAGTACCCAAAATGACACAAAATTCATTGTTGATCGTATGTTTTATAGACAGATATTGCTAACCCTCCACTATCAATCACTAAACAAAATAGTAATTAATTATTAGCATTATTCAAACAGAATAATTAAGTAGGTCATTTGTTTTGTCTTGTTTTGTGTCTCACCCTTAGTCTTGCAGTGACTGGACTGTGGCCAGTGTGAGGTAGGCACCTAATACGGACCTATATTTCTATACTGGGAAGGATTGTTAAAGATGTCTATTGGGCAGGATAGGAATAATATTTTCTTATAAATTAACAACCTTAATATGATATTACTTAAATGTAGAACTGAGCTGATATTTCATATATATAATATAGGATACTGGATAGATCTTAATATTTTTAGTCAATTATGCAAAAATAGAGTTCTTCTTTTGATATAAATTAAACTAAAAAGATCTGGAGATTCAGAATTCTACCTGCATGGTAATTCATGTTGTTATATTTATTATCTTTCAATCTTTTTTGTTTGGACAAGTAAGTCTCTTGGTCATTTTAGAATCTTAGTTTGTAGGGACAAAGCACAAAACACATAAAAAAATCGCTCTTGAGAATTTTTGTTTCACCAGAATCCTGTGACTTCATAATTTTCACTCCTCCTAGATACATCATGGAAATGTCAAATCTTTAATCAGCAACTTCAGTGTTGAATAGCCCCATAGAAAGGATCCAGCTAGGATCTTGTTTTTTTTTTTCATTTTATTGGGTTGAGATTGAAAAAGGAAAATAATTAACATTTGTTAATTTGGTATGTGTTTGGCTAATTTTAACCAGATAAAAATGCAAAAGCAATGAGATTAAAACAACAAAGCAGAACAAAATCTCCCCCTAAATGTATTTGGCTTTTGTAGGGATGTAAATATTTATAGAGTAATTTTTAAAAGTTAAACAATTGGAAAGGCGAACCAATAACCAACCCAACTTGAGACAAGCACCAATCCTTGGCATTATTAATAAAACTCTCTTATGTTTGCCAACAGGAGTATAACATGGCTGTCCTCTGAGATACTCCACCTACCAAGTGACTCAGACAGATACAGACACCCACAGTCAACCAGGGGATGGAGTTAGGGGATACTTATGGAAGAATAAGAGGAAGGATTACAGCCCCTAAGTGGATAGAAACTCTCTAGAAAGACCAACAGAATCAACAAATATGGACCCTTGGGGTTCTCAGAGACTGAACTACCAACCCCCCACCCCTAAAAAACAAACAAACAAAAAAAAAAAAAACCAAGACTGGACTGGACCTCGACTTCCCCACACAAATGTAGCACATGTGTAGCTTGGTCCTCATCTGGGTCACAAACAACTGAGGTGTGGGCTATCCCAAAAAGCAGTTACCTGTACATGGATTATGTTCTTCTAGCTTAGCTGCCTCAGTGGGAGAGGAGGTGCCTAGGCTTGCAGACTTGAAGTGACTGGGTGGGGGGATTGCCAGGGAAAGATAGGGAAAGGATGTGAGAGGGGGTGTGTTAGCATTCCTTCTAGGCTCTGCCCAGCAGTCACCTGGCAACCGCTAACTAGGCCTGGCTTAATATAAAAGGGGATGTTTGCCCCCTCCTCATCCACTCACTCTCTTATTCGCTCTGAATCTCTTCTCTCCCTCACTCCTTTCTCCCTCTTTTCCCCTTTTCCCTTTCCCCCCTCTCTCCCTGTCTTTCACCTTTTCTTTTCTCTTCTCCTCCTCCTCTTCCTCCCTGCTCTCTTTCTCTCCTTCTCTGTTTCTATGCCCTTCTCAACTTCCGTTCCCATGCCCGAAATAAACTCTATTCTACACTATACCTGTTGTGTGGCTGGTACCTCAGAAAGAAGGGATACCCACAGATGCACCCACTTCCACCTTTCTGTGATACTTGGCTCTATAAAACATATACTGACTCTTTCTTTTTTATAAAACACAACATTGATTCCATGATTCAGATCTGGAAACTCACAGGTTAATATCCCCCCTGCCACAAAACAAAACAGGGTGACTTGGAGGTAGGAACATTGATTGGGATGTGAAGTGAAAATGTAAAAAATAACTAAAAATAAATAATTTTAAAAAAATTTAATGTAGATAGTAGCATCAATTTATAACTATTTTATTTGATATGTTTCATTAAAAATATGTAGGTTATCACTTGAGATATCAGGTCAGGGGTAAGAAATACAGAAAAATGCTATCAACGAATTTGTTACCCCTCTTCTAATCTTTGAGTGAGTTGCAGATCTTACTGGGGTTGGTTTGATTTTGCAAAGCAAACCCACAACTGAGTTTAGGTTCTAAAACATACTTTCTTCAGTGGTCAAAGAAGGGAAAGTTGGTAACCTCACTAGCGGAATTATGCTTGAGCTCATCAGAGCTAAGAAGTCAGGAGTATAGATGATAGGATACAAATTAATTAGGGGAAGCAAATGGTTGTCTATTTTGAATCATAAAATTCTGCTCTGAACTCTAGAGCTTACAACTGCCTATGCAGTTTTAAGTTTCAGTGCTTCTTGTCATAGCTTATATGTCATTTAATATGAATATCAGATTGCAATGAATTTTAGGTTGCCTGGAGGCCACTTGGGCTGCCATATTAGATTGACAACATTTTTCTGGCCTTCCTGAAGAGGAACTTTTGGACTTCAAGTTACTTCTACTCTAAGGTAAAGAAATGAATGACCTAGGGGAAATTAACCTGGGTGTATGCTGAGGCTTGTAAGACCCTGGTGGGGACAGAGTGAAATAGCTCCTGCCCCTGGGACAGGGCCTGGATGTGAAACTCCAAGAGTGTCTGTGGCTGCCATGCGCATAAAGCTTGTTTGTGTCACAATGTACCTATTTAACATTCCTCTAAGGAATGTCCTTTCTGTTAACTTTAAGGACCCCATGATTATCTGAGACAGCAGGATTCCTGAAGACAATGGGGTAGCTAAAGTCTCAGTAAAATGGTAACCACTGAGACCTCCCGTACAGCCCTTATTGCTATGGGAAAGAGCTCTAAATGTATGAGTTTGGAAATATATAATTTCCCAATTTCTCATATTACATTTTCAAATAAGGATTTAATAAGAATTATATTAGGGGCTTAATGAATCTAAAGAGAGAAAGGCAGCTGCATTAATGAGCCAGCATGTCAGAAAAGATAGAAAGGAAGGAAGATATAAAGGTAGGCAGATTCTGAGTTCAAGTTCAGCATGGGACATAGCAAGGTTAGGTCCAGCTATGGCATAAATGGTAATTTTAGGATGGGGTCCTACCCAGCTAGCTTAGCATATTTGTGTAACAAAGACTGGCAGCTCTCTGAATTCATTTGCTATGTTAAAAGAAAATGTGTGCTTCTGTTTCCTAAGGATCAAAGGGCTGGGGTCACAGGTGCAGATTCATATGATAATTAAAAGGGAACATGGAATAAATAATTGAATTGGTATATAAATAAAAACCTGGGCTTTCTGTCTGCATGAGATGAGCAAGCAGAGAGTGATATGGGTTCTTCCTTAGAATTTTCCCTATTGAGAGCTGAACTGTCTGGAGATCTCTGGAGAGCAAAGACAGCTCTTCAAGAATTTTTTAAATTGGATTTCTGACATGGTCAGAAGAAGATCCAGTAATTTTTTTTTTAAAATAGCATCTTTTCTGACTTTGGTATGAAAACCAATGAGCTATCTAGATAGCTTTTAGAATTTTTATTAGCAGAGAGAGTGTTCCCAACCAGAGAGTTTTTAATATAGGTAGGAAGAAAAAGTTGTGTAGAGTAGAGCAAAGCAGAGCAGAGAGAGGGAGAGGGAGGGGGAGGGGGAGGGGGAGGGGAAAAGGGAGGGGGAAGAGGGAGGGGGAGGGAGAAGAGGGAGGGAGAGAGGGAGGGGAAGGGGGAGGGGGAAGGGGAGGGGGAGGGGGAGAGGGAGAGGGAGAGGGAGAGGGAGAGGGAGAGGGAGAGGGAGAGGGAGAGGGAGAGGGAGAGGGAGAGAGAGCAAGAGAGCAGTCTGGAAAGCCATTGTAAGACTCTGATGAGCCTTAGCTTACCAGGGACCTCCTGAGTGAACAACACAGAGTCAAGAATTCAATCAAAAAGCAAGAGGATTTTATTATTCCAATATTTTGGGGTCACCATGCACATGGAGAGAGAGAACGACCACATGCAGCCCATCCAGTGAGACTTTATACAGTTCTCAGGGCCACTGCCATTAGGCACTATGTGATTGGCAGAACAGTGTGACTTTTAAACTGATTGGTCTCTAGGGAATGCAGTAGATGGTCAAGGTCAGCTTTGGGAAGGTGGCAGGTCGGTCCCTCCTCCCTGTGGTCTAAGGAATGTAATTTAGCCCCTCCCTTCTGGAGGGGAGTTGTCTGGGGGAATTTTCCAAAGTTTCTGAGCTGACCTCTTCAGCATCTCAGCAGAACTTTGGACACAAGATTTGACTTCCAGTTGTTACTTTCTGATGATCCCAGAAACTCCTTCTCTCAGAAACCCTCTCCAGACTGAGACTCTTCTGTGGCAGGTGTGCAAGTATTTTCCTTCATAGCAAGAACCATCTACATTTTTTTTCCAGCTAGTACTTGGTTTCTCTACATACCAGTAAAAACTAGAATGTCAAATAATATTCCAAGAAATCTGTTTTGAAAAATCAAAAGCCTGTCCACATATAACATATGGCTTAGCAACTCATGTCAAAAAACGACACTGATAAAAATGTGAATTATAACTAGTAATATTGTTAAATACCTAAACTTTTTTCATTTATTTCCTTTATTTTTGAGATAATGGTATATTTACATAAGTCTCCCTTCCTTTCCTGTCTTCCAAAACCTCCTGCACATCAGTCCTTGCTCTTTTTCAAATTTGTGGCTTTATATAAAAAGTAATTGTGTTCATATGTATATATTTATATTTGTTTGAATAATTTGTGGTTATTATAGGGCATGTGCATTGTCATGTCTATTTATAGATTTCTTTACAAAACATATTGAGTCTAAATAAAAATGAATTTTTGAGTTTTAATGATTTGCAAGGAAGACATCTTGTTTTTATTTTTCTTCCCTTTTAATTAATTATTTTACCTATTTACATCGGAAATGTTGTGCCCTCCTGGTCCACCTTACCAGAGTTCTTCTCCCCATTCAACAATCCCCTTTGCCTCTGAAAGGGTCACTCCCCTAGCCCTAGCAATTCCCTTCCCTGGGGTATCAAGTCTCTACAGGAATAGGCACATCCTCTCCCAGTAAAGCCAGACAAGGCAATCCTCTGCTACATATGTGCCGGGGGCCTTGGACCCGCCCTTGTAAGTTCTTTGAGGCTGGCTTAGTCTATGGGAACTTCCAGGGGTCCAGGATAATTGACAACCATTGTCTTCCTGTAAGGTTGCCATTCCTTCAGTTTCTTTAATCCTTCCCCTAATTCTTCTATATTAGGGCATCAAATCCCAAGTCTCTGGGACTTTCTAGAGCCCCTCCATTCCCTGCTCCTGCTGCATTGCTCCATTCATTCTCCTGGCCCTCTGGGCTTCTTTTCTGTCTCCCCTTATACCTGGCCCTTCCTCCCTTTTTCCTTCCCCTTCCCTCCTCCCACCCAGTTTTCTCCCTCCCTCTGCCTCCCATGATTATTTTATTCATCCTTCTAAGAGGGATTGAAGCATCTTCACTTAGGTCTTCCTTCTTCTTTAACTGCTTATATTATGTGGTGTATATTATGGGTGTGCCCTTCCCCCAGCCTTGAGCAGGCTAAATAGACCTTAAGAGTTTGCCACAGTTGGTCTTCCACGCGGGCCTAGGGTGGAGTTTTCCGTTGCTGCACCTGCAATTTCTTACAGGAGCAGACTGCCTGCTGAGCTTGCTTTGCAACATAATCGAGCTGAAACAAAGCAGCACAATCCAGCTGAAACAAAGGATGGGTCTGTGGGCTCTCCCTATATAAATACAGTTCTGAATATTAAACTTTGAGACTTGGTCAGAAACCTTTGCCTTGGTTTTATCCTTCTCTTGCCCCCTGTCCTTTTTCATCTCCAGCCTCTCTTTCAGGTACATACTATGTCTATGGCTGCCTGAAGGCTACATATGGACGTTCTGTATTTTGGCTAATATTCACTTCTCAGTGAGTACATTCCACGGATGTCCTTTGGATCTGTGTTACCTCGCTTGGGATGTTATTTTCTAGTTCCATCCATTTGCCTGCAAAATTCCTGATGTCCCCATTTTTAATAGCTCAGTAATATTCCATTGTGTAAATGAACCATGTATTCAGCATCCATATTTTGGTTAAGGAGCACCTAGGTTGCTTCTAGTTTCTGGTTATTACGCATAAGGCTTTTATGACCATAGTGGACCATGTGTCCCTGTGGTATCGTGGGTAAATGACCAGGAGAGGAATATCTTGGTCTTTAGTTAACACTATTTCCAATTTTCTGAGGAATCACAAGATTGATTTCCAGAGTGGTTGTACCAGTTTGTAATACCATCAGTTATGGGGTAGTATTCACCTTTCTCCACTTTCTTGCCAGCATGTGCTGTCCCTTGAATTTTTAACTGCTACAGATAGGTGTAACGTAGAATCTCAGAGTCATTTTGGTTTGCATTTCTCTGATAACTAAGGATGTTGAACATTTCTTTAAATGATTCTTGTCCATTTGAGACTTCTCTGTTGTGAATTCTCTGTTTAACTCTATATTCCATTTTTTTTTTAGATTGGGTTGTTTGGGTTTTTTTGGAGTCTAATTTCTTAAGTATTTTATATATGTTGGATAATAGCCCTCTCTTGGATCTAGGGTTAGTGAAGATCTTTTCCCAATCTGTAGGTTGACATTTTGTCTTCTTGACAGTATCCTTTGCCTTACAAAAGCTTTTCAGTTTCAAAAGATTCCATTTATCAATTGTTGATCTTCGAGACTGAGCCACTGATGTTCTGGTCAGGAAATTTTCCCTTGTACCAATGCATTCAGGCCATTTCCTAGTTTCTCTTCTATTAGATTCAGTGTATCTGGTTTTATGTTGAGGTCCTTGATCAATATGTACTTGAGCTTTGTGCAGAGTGATATATATGAATCAAGTTGCATTTGTCTACATGTGCAGACTGCCAGTTACAGGAGCACCATTTTGTTGAAGATGCTTTGGCTTTTGTTTTGACTTCTTTGTCAAAGATGAAGTCTATGTAGTTGTGTAGTTTTATTTCTGGGTCTTCAATTCTATTCTTTTATTGACCTGTCTATCTTGTATGAATATCATGTGGATTTTATTACTATTGTTCTGTAGTACAGCTTGAGTTCAGGGATGATGATTCTCCAACAAGGTCTCTCTAAAGGAAATGCAGGGACAAAAATGGAGCAGAGGCTGAAGGAAAGGCTATCCAGAGACCACTTTCCAGTACTTCCTGAACTAGGAGCAGGGCCAGTTCTCCCACTTTCACACCCCCAGTGTAATTCTCCATATGTATAATAATGTACATATTTTACTTTCTTCCTTTAACGAATGTCTCTCTATTAACATTAATGACTCCATATTAATCAGACACAGCCTGGAGTCCAAGCAGTGAAGGTGTGGTTAAAATCTCAACAAAATATTAAAGCTGGGACCTTTGAGAGAGCCTATAAGTTGTGGAAAAGAACTCTGAAAGCATGAATACAAAAATAAATAATTTCTAAACTATACAAAAATATAAGGATCCAACATGAATTATATGAGGGTCTTCATGAATCTAAAGGAACAGAGGTAGCTACACTATGGGCCAACTTGTCAGAAAGATACTAAGGAGGAAAACAGAGATTTATGGACTGGTGGATGTCGGAGTTCCACCCAGCTATGTTTGTTTGTTTGTTTGTTTTTCATTTTATTTTGGGTTTTTTGTTTGTTTGTTTGTTTTTCTTTTGTTTATGTTTACAAAGGTAGACAAGTTCTTGAGTTTAGGATCATCCAGGGACAGAGCAAGACTAGGCCCAGCCTGATAGAAATGGTAATTTTAGGAAAGGGTAACACCAGGCTAGTTTAGTATCTCTGCTTAACAAAAACTGGCAGATCTCTGAATTCTTTGCAGTGTTAAAATAAGAAGTAAGAGGCTAGGGTCACTAGACACTGATTCTTAGGATGATCTGAAGTAAAGGAAACCTGAAGTAAAGGACTAGATTAATATGTAAAATAAAATACTAGACTTATGATCTTCAGGAGGTGAGCTATCCAGAGAGAATTGTTTAGAATACCAAGAGAGACCTACTTGAAGAACTGTCTTAAGTAGAACATATAGAGAGGAGGGGGGAGGAAGAGAGAGAGAGAGAGAGAGAGAGAGAGAGAGAGAGAGAGAGAGAGAGAGAGAGAGAGAGAGAGAGAGAAAAGCCAGCAAAAAACAGGCTGGAAACCTGTCTCCAGCAGAGGAGCAGAGGATAGGTGGCCAACTTGGTCCCACAGTATGACTTGGAGTCATGTGTTATGCAGCTCCCAGACACCCCTTCTCTCAGAACCCCTTTCCAAGCCAAAGGTGGTCCTTGGCACTTCAGGGGTGCATTTGACTTTGCAAAACGAAGACTCCAAACTGAGTTTGAGTTCCAAAAGCAACCATATATGTATATGTATGGTTTATATATAATTTAAAAATATGTATATAAACATATGTTTTTTAATATGTTGAACCATCACTTAAGCTAACATACCTCATAAATATATTTGAGAAAAATCCATACTAAATATATCAACCTATGTCTTAATTAGATGACAGTATTGGAAATGAAGAGGCATTGTAAGAGATTAAATATGAACAAATCCATTCCTCTTCAGTACTCCCTACAGTGGAAGCTAGAGTCCTGGAGTTTTCTTAGCTTTCATCCATTCTAGGGTTCTTGCACAAAACCCTTTACAACGATGTATCATTCTATTGGACACTGGTTTCCTAATCAAAGGAACATATTAAACCACCTTTGACTTCTAAAACATTATTATATTTAGAATTGTGTCATCCTTCCTATAATCATGAATAAAGAAGAAAGTTTTGTCATGGTGATATATATTTCTGCTACTGATACAAGTGGGAACAAAACTCTAATTCTTCAGGTTTTTGAGTAGAGATTGTGCCAGTGGTACTCCAGGACTTTTCCGGCATGACATTTGGGATCTGAATCAAGCTACATGACAGGATACTTCATTGGTTTTGGTCTTAATGTAAGGAATCCTCCTTGGTTGAGTGAAATTTACCTACCTTTCCTAAATCTCCAGCCTTTCAATAGCTGTTGTAGGATGATAATTCCTCTTTGAATATAAAAGTCAACCTAATGAATCCCTCTTATATACATATATATTCCATTATTTTTCTGTCTCACTGCAGAACTTTAACACAAGCACTATATCTTTTCATGTGTAAATCTTTTCTGTTTTACTAATTTTTGTGTTATTATTTGAAATTATTTTGATGATATGACTATGCCTACATAAATTACAATTCATTAATATTTGTTAAAGTTGAAACCAAATTGGTTAAATGTAGTTACTCTCTGAACAACAATAAATACCAAATAAAATTCAATGAAAATTAAAAATTTACTTCCCTTCATGAAAATTATGATTGCTGTTATGTACAATATAGTAGATCAATGTGTTTGTATTGATATTTTTGTGATTTATATTCTAAGAAAAAATTAAATTGTAGTATGCAGGAGGTCCTTGTTTATCTGCTTACCAACCAAAAGTTTGAAATAGAGAATAAGAAATTAAGCTAGTTATATTTTTTCATTGTTTGCATTATCACATTTCTTAATTGATGCATCTCATGAAAGATACTTGGTTTGATTCTTTATTTGACCTTTCTGACCAAAACTTGACAATGAGCAAGTAAATATGTCTCATATTAAGCTTTAGTTATGAGGATGGGAAAGAGGAGGAGGGAAGGCAAATGAAATCCTGCAATTCAAGGCAGCTTTGCTCAACTTGGATGACTGTATTTTAAGTAAAATAACCTTTTCATAATACTAAGATAGTCAGACTTTTGGAATCAGATAAGACAATGGAGTTTGCAAAAGGGTAGGGATGGGTAAAATTAAGAGATATTGTTCAACAGGTGTAAAATATTAACTGTGCTAAGTAAACAAATCATACATATTTTCCATAAAACGTATAGTTAATAAGTCATTGTAGTGGTCTTTAAAACTTGTGCAGGGTTAATCTCTTAGGCTTTTTTTTAAATACACATAGAAATATACCAAAACCTACAACAAAGAGAACATGTTGGAAGATGTCCTTTATAGTAGTCACAGTTTCATGAATGTTTATATATATATCAAAACACAAAATATTGTTCACTACATGATTCAATAAGGCTGATAAAAAGAAACAAAACTGACTTGTAAAGGTATTGAAAGCTGTGTGTGTAGTTTCTACTCTAAATGACTTATTTTTAACTATGAGAAGACTGAACAATGAATTCTTGCTGTAGATGTTAGTACTAAAAAGACACGTGAAAAATGGTAAAATAGCCTTCAGCTTCCAGTCACTTCTAAGTTCAGGGTCCTTCACTGGGTGGTTAAGCATCTTCTCATGTAGTGCACAGATGAGCTACTACGTTAGAAACAAAAAAGTACAGGAAAAGCAAGCAGCACTGGTAAGACCATAAACCTCATGTCCCAAGGATAAGGAAGACTCCAGACTCCCTTCAAGTGATGGGTACCTTGTGAGCATGTCCATAAGTACCCTGATTTTTGCCTCATTAGAAAATTTGTTTTTACTGCTCTTAGTGGCTTCTGTGCCCTTGGAAAGAATTTTATCAATATTTACCGTCCATGATTTCATCTACGCTGGATACATATTTTAGAGTCCTTCATTTGCGTTATAATTCATGTTCTCTTGTTGATCATTTTGTCTCATGTTTTTGGGAACAACTAGTTCTATCAAATAATTTTATGAAATTATTTGTTTTTCCTAATCAATTTTGTAGTTATGTTCCTTTAGCAGAAAATCTCTTTAAACCTAGGCTATAAGCCTAAGTGCTCTGGTCTTTTATGTGAAAATCTTTATCTATTCCATTTTTTCCTAATCCACACTGGTTACCTTGACAATATATCAAGTAGCTTCTTAAGACTGTAAGTACTGGGCTTTGGATAGCCTCTCCAAGACATGTGTTGAAGTTTAATTGTCATAGTAACAGTATTGGTAGGCACAGTCTTTAAAAGGTGATGAGGACAAGAGAGATCTTTCTGATACATAGATTAATGAAGTGTATTATAGTGATACTGCAGGAGCAGATTCATTATGAAAGTGGTTTTCTCTCTGCTTTCATGTCTACCCAGGCTACTGATGCTCAGCTTTTCTGCCATAGCATAAAATCATGAAGCACTGTCTGAGAATCCAGTGCCTTTCTTTCCTACTTATAGAACTATGGCCCAAGCATATTTTTGTCCTTTATAAACAAGGTACTTTCTAATATTTTACTATAATGGCACAGAATGAACTAAGGCAGGGAGAAGCTGGAACCTTTCAACCAACTCTTCTCAATGAGTTTACATGTTTGGGGTGAGGGTTAAGAGTTTCCTTCTTTTAACTTCTAAGCTTCTTTCTATGGCACAGGTTTTAGTATAAATATATTTGGCTCAAATTTCCCAGACTGAAAGTTATAGATTTCTACAGGTTGACATACCTGACAAAAGCAGAGTGTTTTGTTTTCTATCATTTTCATTATAAATTTACTAATCCTACAATTAAAGAATTATATTTGGAGGATTTATAATTCCTAGCAGTGTGCTGTTTATGTCATATGTTCAAAAGATAACTCAGTGGCTTAAGGAATATAGAAAACAGTTTCTTCAGTTAGGGTATGGGTATCAACCCTGTCACAGTACATTCTTCATGACACAGAAATATTTTCAGAAACTTTTTTATCATGATTCAATAAGATAGCATTTTTTATAGCAGAGAATAGGACAAAGAAAACATAAATGGCAAAAAATAAGTATGTACAGAATCTGTGATACAAACCATCCTTACATACTTCCATATAAATTTCTTATAATTAGCTACCAGGGCATCTGAAAATGGATTCATTTTTTCTGCATGGTATTAAGTTCATACAGAATTCAAAGACTACACAGTAGGATAGTTAAGGTAAAGAAGCATCTATATTATCATTTTCCTATTAGTAAAAGATCATATTATTTTCGATGTTCAAATATCATATTTTAGCAGTGACTAAACAGTTCATATAATAAAGGAGTTCATATAATAAACTGACAAAACTGAGAAAATATTCTTAGAATTAGCATTTCTACCATGCACAGGCCCGATTAAGTTTTATAAAATTTCAGAAAAATAAAAGATGTTTACAAGTTTCACTGACTCATAGAACTGTTCTATCAATGCTGAAAATATTTTAATTATTCAGTAGGTTTTAATTTCATCAAATATAAACACAAAGGTAAGGAGATGTTAATTCGTAGACAGTTGTCCCTTGACTATGCCTTGAAGTTTTGATCCTAATTTTTTATATTTTACATTTTTTTGTTATTTTGTAAATAAATTAAAGTACATATTTAATTATATTCACATTCACTTTTTTTATATATGAAATTCACAGCCTTGTTTATGGTAGGCAATACTCTATCTCTTCAAGTTTTTAAGTTTCCTACTTCTCTTTCTTACTCAGTTTTGAATTCTTTTTGAAATTTAGCAATGCATCCTCATTCTTTTTCATTTTTGTAAAAATATTCATTTGTTTTGTCTGCTTTTTTGTTGTTTGAAAAATAGGTGATTGCTTCCTCACTATTCTGGTTATTTTTAACAACTTCTCAAAACAACTGTTTCCAATCCAGTGATGTAACTTTTCACTGTAAAGTAAGATAAAGTAAAAGAAGCAAATGTCTGCTGACAGACTTGCTAGTTATTATACTCTATGGTATCAGACAAATAATTATAAAGTTTCAATAAAATTAAGAATGTTTTCCAAAATTCTTGTATTTCGTTCAATTAAACATGAAGCAGCAATTCATCAGTATTGAGTCAAGTTGAGAAATGAGTGTCTCTTCCTGGTAACCAACTCCCTTGTTCTATTGATTAGTATTTACATTCCAAAAGACATTCAAAATATTTTAATAATGTTTATTGTGAATTATAAGTATTGTAGGAAAATCTATATTTGGGATTGAAATATGAATAAATATCATGTTTTTAAAATTAATGATAAAGTAGATGAAATTCAGAATCAGAGTTCTTTATCAACATTATTGGACTTCACTGGAATATGTGACTGAGTAGAATTTAAAAGTATTACAGATTACTGGCTCCTAGGAATACTCAGAAGGAAACAGTGAACTTGTAGTGTTATATAGAAATGGACTGTAGAATAATACTAAATGTGATTAATCATGCCACTCGATCAACCTTAGAGTCTTTTTCAAATATTTCAAAAATTTCAAAATAGTGTGAATTTTTCAGATAAACATAAATATATACACAAAACATATAGTGTATATAAATAAATTTACCTTTTTATCTTTTGATATTTTGTATTCTTTTAGTGAGAGTCACAGACAAAAGACCTAATTTATATGAATAGAGTGTAGATAAGCTTAGAGATAGAACTATAAGGATTAAAATAATACACAGACAGGTTTTGTATATTGTGTAGAGTTGGATCTACATTACTATTAAGGGCTGTATAAGACTAGTAGGTATCAAGTTAGAGCCAGCCTGAGGAGAGGGGCATGACTTAGATGCCCAGGGAATAAAACAATTTCTGAAACATGTTACTTCTTAGATTGGAGAGGCTAGGAGAAACATAGTAGTTATCTGTAGGACTTAAAATTCATAGGAATACAATGTATGATACTTAATAACATTGTTTGCTATATTTTCCCATTTTGTATGTAACACTGTTCTATGTAATTTTTGGTAATAATATCCTAAACAACAATACAAATTTAGAAAGAAATAAAAAATTACTCTAAAAGGGGAAAATAAAAACCTCTCTTGGACACACTGTATTGGAATTTGATGCATTTAACCCTGCACAGTACAAATGTGAAGTTCTGAGTGCCTGGTTTTTCAATGCTGTGAATAGATGCTTATTTTATTCAGCAGTAACTGTATCACTCCTGAGTAGGTTCTGCTAAATTCAGTAGGGGAGAATAGTGATCTAAAAGCAGAGTTTAGAACAGTCATTTTACTCAATGAATCATGAAGACAAAATGCTTAGTTTATAAGATGTCTATCATGCTTCTACGAGAGATACATACCATAAATAAAGCTGTGAACAAAAAATAATACTAACCAAGATTTATAAGTTTGGTAGTTCAGAAATCTACCAGTTCACACAAAGACAGTGATTTTCACTTGATCTATTTCCATGCTTTGCAGATCTCTACTGTGTTTATTCCTCTGTCCTGGTGTTAGTAGGGTTCTTGCTGTCTGATGACTGATGGGGTGTTGCTTGTGGTATCATTACAGGGTTGAAATGGGGGAAAATAACTCTCTAAATGGGATGAGCATAGAATGTAATGAACTGTGTGAGTTGTTTTGTTTGTAGTTGGTTTTGCTTTGTGCTAACTACCTTGAGATGCTTTCAGGTCCAGGGTATGCCATTTACAATCTCTATTCCTCCCCAGCCAATCACTCCCATTGCTTTATGTACAATGAGGAATTTCACAACATGTTTTCTAAGAGCAACCTTCTCTGTTAAGACTAATAATTGATTACTTATGATTATAACACATACTTATGTAGGTCATAGAAAGATCCACTTAGAATCTGGAAGAAAAATAAATTAATATTGAGTGAGACAAATAAGGTTATGTCTTAGTTGGGACTTCTATTGCTATGATAAAACACCATGACCAAAAAGCAAGTTTGGGATAAAGGGTTTATTTGGCTTACACTTCCAGATCATATTCCATCATTGTTGGAAGTTAAGACAAAACTCAAAGAGGGTTAGAACCTGGAAGGGTTGATGCACAGGCCATGGAGAAGTGCTGCTTACTGGCTTGTTCACCATAGCTTACTCAAGCCTGCTTTCTTATAGAACCCAGGAGTATTAGCTCAGCAGTAGAACCATGCACAATGGTCTGAGTCCAACCCATCAATAACAATTAAGAAAATGAAGTACAGTCACTCTTATAGAGGAATTTTTTCAATTAAGGTTTCTTCCTTTCATATAACTCTAGCTTGTGTCTAGCTTGTGCCAAGACTAGCAAGTATAACTGATTCCTTGTTACATTGACACACAAACATATCACTATTAAACCACACCTTTCTTTTCTTATTCATCCCAAATCTTACATTTAAAATACAAAGAACTTTAAAAGACCCATGTTCTTTTCAAACTCAAACACATTAAAATTTTTCTCTTTAAAATATGCAATCTCTCTAAAAATTCAAAGTTTCTTTACAAAGTTCAAAGTCTTTCAAGTTCTGTATAAATCGAAGTTAAATTAAATACCTTCTCACTCTAAGAGGGGAGAACTAGTGCACAGTAACAATCAGAACCCAGTAAAACAAAGTCCAAGTCTATAAATAACTCAATGCCCAATTATCTGTGATTAACTCACATTCTTCTGGGCTCCTACAAGATGCTTGGCTCACTTACCCAGTTATGTCCTCTAAGGTACACACAGCTTGTCTTCTAGGCTCTACTCCACTGCCACTGATGTCCATGATGATCATACCATAAAATTTAAATTTCCACAACTGCTGGAGTCCCTTCCTGCAACTGGGCTGCATTTTCACCAATACCTTTTCATAGGCTTTTTTTCACAGTGGCAAGTCTCAACTTCTCTGCAAGAATCTTTCAACCCTGAATCTACAACTGTTGTACCTTTACCAATGTTTTCTCCTGGTCTTTCACAGTGTCAGTCCTCCGCTGGTCTCCATGACTCGTTCATGTTTCCAAACCAGTAATACCTGGTTGACTCTTTCAGATCCCAGCACAAGGTATTAACTCAGCCATTTCTGGAGCATGACTTCCATGTAATGACCAAGAGGAAACACTCCCAAGAAGATTATACCTAAATGATGCTGGTCTCTTATTACTCACAGCTGACTCTTCCACCCTAGTAGACCAGAATGACAGAATTTAATTAGAAATACTAAATGGCTCTGATAGTGTCTTTAAGCTTTCCTCTGAAACTTTACATTCAGGCCTCCATCATCTGCACTGCTCTCAATATTCTTATCTTCCAAGCTTCCAAAAGAATATTCCACTGAGCTCCCAACACTCAATGCTTTTTTTCTAGCTCACAATTCCAAAGCAGGACCTGATACAGAGACCATGGAGGAGTGCTCTTCATGGGTTGCTAAAGCCTGTTTCTCATAATACTTAGGCGTCTCAGCCTGGCAGTAGAACCACCCACAAGGGGCTGGGTTTTCCTCCATCAATAATTAATAAGAAAATGCAGTACAGCCAGATCTTATAGAGGCAATTTTTTTTCTCAATTAAGATTTCATCCTTCCAGATGACTCTAGTTTGTGCAAGTTGACATAAAACTATCCAGCACATGTTGAGAGTACAGATCAGTCAAAGGAAGTCAATACCTACAGTAGATAAATAAATATTTCTGATATTCTTTCTAGGATTCAAAAACACACATAAGACTTAGTTACTTTAAATCTTTATCTTGACATTCATAGGATGAGTCATTGCCAAGCCTTGTTTGCTGTTTGAAATCAGAATTTTAGCACTACTTTAGGTAACCATCATTAGAAAGGGTATTATAAAGGAACATAGTCATAAATAAACTATACTTTGTCTATGGAACAGATACATAAGTGATGAAATTCTGAAGTCAATAATACTGTCAAAAAAATCAAAACAGAAATAAAATACTACTTCTTATCTGAGAACTTCCAGACTTATCTAACTTCTATCAACATCCTATCCATGGAAATGACCATGTTTCTCTGTGGAAATGCTACTGTAAAATAAAAACACAGATCTAAAATCTGATCATATTTTCAGTGATCTAAAGAAAAGAGTAGATTTTCTTTCTTTATTTTTATTAATATCAGGATAGAATGAGAGCAATAAATAAACTACCTGTCAATCCTTAGTATACTGATTTTACTCTATTGAGCATACCTGTCCTTTACTCTGCTCTGTGCTCCACACAGCTGGTTTCTAATATATGTATTACCAAGAAAACTTTCCTCTTCTATTTTTATAAAAGGGTAATGGTACATTATCAAATTAAACAAGGAAAAAACATAGAGCAAACTGTTTATTTCTCCTTAGACACATTAGTTTCTAAGAGTGCTCTCCATCCAGTGACTCCCCTGCATGTATATCTGTTCTGTGATGTTGGTTTTCAGTGAGTGAATGTATTAAGTGTAATGCAAACAAAAGTAAAGGAATAACTATGAAGCAACAGATAGGAAGAATCTGCACTTGGTACTGCAGTAGTCTAAATGAAAGAGCAAACAACAGGTAACCTCATCAAATGTGGGTATTACAATATGCAGCAAAATGTACTGAAGAATCTTTGTTGAGGTGGCCATGTAGAATTCCTGATTCAAAGAGTCATTGAAAGAGTATCCTATCTGCTTCCCCATGGATGAGTTTCCTATCACTTTCTGTCATTACTCATTTCCATAATAAGAACTTTTATATTATGGGATATACCATAGTCCCCTTGATTGGGTATGATTTGCATTCCAATATTTCTCAAGGACAAATGTTTTATATTATGATAATACTTTAAGGCTGCTATGAACATAGTGGAGCATGTGTCCTTATTGCATGCAGGTAAAGCCTCTGGGTATATGCCCAGGAGTGGTTTGGCCGGATCCTCCGGGAGTGTCATGCCCAGTTTTCTGAGGAACCGCCAGACTGCTTTCCAGAGTGGTTGTACCAGCCTGCAATTCCACCAGCAGTGGAGGAGTGTTCCTCTTTCTCCACATCCTTGCCAACAACTGCTGTCTCCTGTGTTTTTGATCTTAGCCATCCTGACTGGTGTGAGATGGAATCTCAGGGTTGTTTTGATTTGCATTTCCCTAATGACTAAGGATGATGAACATCTCTTTAGGTGCTTCTCAGCCATTAGATATTCTTCAGGTGAGAACTCTTTGTTTAGCTCTGTACCCCATTTTTTAATAGGGTTACTTGCCTCTCTGGAGTTTAACTTCTTGAGTTCTTTGTATATATTGGATATTAGCCCTTTGTCGGATGTAAGGTTGGTAAAGATCATTTCCCAGTTAGTTGGTTGCCGCTTTGTCTTTTTGACAGTGTCTTTTGCCTTTCAAAAACTTTGTAATTTAATGAGGTCCCATTTGTCTATTCTTGATCTTAGAGCATAAGCTATTGGAGTTCTGTTCAGGAAATTCTCCCCTGTGCCCATATGTTCAAGGTTCTTCCCTAGTTTCCCTTCTATTAGTTTCAGTGTGTCTGGTTTTATGTGGAGATCTTTGATCCACTTAGAATTGAGCTTAGTGCAAGGAGATAAGAATGGGTCAATTTGCATTCTTCTGCATGTTGACCTCCAGCTGAGCCAGCACCATTTGTTGAAAAGGCTATCTTTTTTCCACTGGATGGTTTTAATCTGCCATGCTCATGGATTGGCAGGATTAATATAGTAAAAATGAGCATCTTACCAAAAGTAATACACAGATTCAATGCAATCCCCATCAAAATCCCAACTCAATTCTTCATAGAGTTAGAAAGAGCAATTCAAAAATTCATCTGGAATAACAGAAAACCCAGAATAGCTAAAACTATTCTCAAGAGTAAAAGAACCTCTGGGGGAATCAGTATCCCGGACCTCAAGCTGTACTACAGAGCAATAGTGTTAAAAACCGCATGGTATTGGTACAGTAACAGACATGTAGATCAATGGAACAGAATTGAAGACCCAGAAATGAATCCACACTCCTATGGTCACTTGATCTTTGACAAAGGAGCTAAAACCATCCAGTGGAAAAAAGATAGCCTTTTCAACAAATGGTGCTGGCTCAGCTGGAGGTCAACATGCAGAAGAATGCAAATTGACCCATTCTTATCTCCTTGCATGATAATACTTTAAAATTGTATACTGAAAATTTTATTTACGAACACAGTGTACTTTCACATGTCCATGTCTATTACCACTCTCCAATGCTTTCAGGATGCACAAGCCTTTCTCTTTCCCAACTGCATGTCATAAAGGTTTTAATAACTACAGCCAGTTGCAACTTCTTCCAGTTAGCAGAGCCAGATGACGGCCTGACACAGGATCAGTGCTTTTCAGGATGCTTGGCATAAAGTTCTAAAGTGGGATGGGGTAATCCAGTTCCAAAGCTAGTTTCTTAGTGAACCTAAAGAGCATGCGACAGGTTAGTAATGTAATATACATTACCTGTTCCTTCTTTCACCCTCTGGAGTAACCTAAGAGGCATGCTAGCTACTCCTCATGTTGCTTTATAAATAGCAGAAGAAATGGGCTCCTGAAGTCTGTGGACTCTGCTCGACTCATCACTTCTTCAGTTGAATTGAAATGTGTTCCCTGCCAGAACTCCAAATGCTTTAACTCCAAAATCTAGCTTGGCATCAGATTATACCCTTAGTTAAATGAAAATAAGAACAAAATTAATTTAAGTATAAGTAATTTTGCAAGAATATATATTTAACTGTGTCATGCTGCTTAAATTTTGATTTATGCTGTGTAATAAGGGCACATAAAAAGATAAGAGGGAAATTATGTCTCTATTTTGCATCAGGAATTGAAGCGAGATGACCACTTATGAACACTAAGAAATCAATCAGTATTACATTGTGTAGTTCTTACTATAAGTACAATTGAATTGCAGAATAATCTTTGTGGGCCAGAGACCTAAATGTGTCTTGGAAAAGATTTTGTCTAAAAGCACTATTTAAAGTAGACTTAAAAAAAAACAGAAAAAGAATTAGAAAACTGCAAATTAGGTCAAAAGTTTGGGATAGCATAAACTGAAAAGTAAAAGAAAAAAGAAAGAAAGAAAGAAAGAAAGAAAGAAAGAAAGAAAGAAAGAAAGAAAGAACGAAAGAAAGAAAGAAAGAAAGAAAGAAAGAAAGAAAGAAAGAAAGAAAGAAAGAAAGAAAGAAAGAAAGAAAGAAAGAAAGAACTCAGGCAAACAAAACGGCACCTGTCTGTGTTGAAAAGCTGAGATGGAAATATTGTGTGATTATTGCCTGCTGGAAAATGTCATTGTCCCTGGTCTCAACAATATCAAGAAAAGGAAGGGAGGAGAGCAGGGATGATTGGATTTACAGTTCACAATGATGGAACGTTTTTAACGTTTTTAATTAACATCTCCCTTACAGTTTCTGTATTCTGGGATGTGCTAAATAGTCTGCACATACTCTTTATACGGCATTTTCATTTTTCGCATGAGTAAGCCATTTTCCTCCTCTTTCCAGGTCTTCATATCATGTTTTCTTGTATTGCTGAGGAAAACCTGTAGAAACTGTCAGACCTTCAACACTAAGCTGTTCACTATTTTCTCTTTACTATTTCTAAAACTCTGGGTGATCTTCTTTTCCCTCTCCCTTCAAAGACAGCTTTTCAAGGGGAAGCTCTTCAGGACATTCAAAGGCAGTGATTAAAGCCAAGAGTGGATACCTTGGTCTTGTCCCTCTTTCCTTTATATTTCTCATTTAGTAGTTTCTGTCTTTCTTGCTCTGTTAAAGAACTGCTCTTGGCAAATAACACCCATGGCTTTAGTTCAAGCTAGTGTATCCCTACTGTCCCTTCAACCCAGAGAAAACAGTTTCTCATTGTTAAAGTCCTACTCTTTGAGTCAAAGATGGTTCAGCATTGCTAGTTGGTTCTCTTGAAAGCATTACTTGCCCTAACTTTAACCACACGATCATGTGTACATTTTGCTTTTTGTTTTCTTTATTCTTTTTGCTATACTAATTAGTAAAAACATATTATTTTCAAATGTAGATATTATTTTCTCTTTAAAAATACTTTATATTTATATATCTGTATCTATCTGTATCTATGTAACTTCAATTGGATAATGAATTTTTGAACCAAAAGTTTTGTGGTTTATGTAATAAATTAATCATTTATTTAGGTATGAACTTATGATATAATTGTACATTTTGTTTTAGTATTCCCTCTTGATGTTACCAATATTTTGTGTGGTTATTCTCTTTAAAATAAGGTACTTAAGATGAGTTAAGAGTTTTTTTTTTTAATTTTATTTTCTAAGTTTTTTTTATTTACATTCAAAATCATTTCCCCTTTCCCGTTTCCTCCCTCCATGAAAGTCCCATAAGCCCCCTTCCCTACATCTTTTCCCCATTCAACCCTCTCTCGCTTCTCTGTCCTGGCATTCCCCTACATCCAGTCATTCCAGGACCAGGGGTCTCTCCTTCCATTTTCTTGGAAATCTATTGATATGCGAATTGTGTCTAGGGTATTCCGAGATTCTGGGTTAATATCTCCTTATCAGTGACTGCATACCATATGTGTTCTTTTGTGATTGGGTTACCTCACTAAGGATGATATTTTCAAGTTCTGACCATCTGCCTAGGAATTTCGTGAATTCATTGTTTTTAATTGCAGAGTAGTATTCCATTGTGTAGATATACCACATCTTCTGAATCCATTCCTCTGTTGAGGGACATCTGGGTTCTTTCCAGCTTCTGGCTATTATAAATAAGGCTGCTATGAACATAGTGGAGTATGTGTCCTTATTGCATGCAGGTAAAGCCTCTGAGTATATGCCCAGGAGTGGTTTAGGCGGATCCTCCAGGAGGGTCATGCCCAGTTTTCTGAGGAACCGCCAGACTGCTTTCCAGAGTGGTTGTACCAGCTTGCAATTCCACCAGCAGTGGAGGAGTGTTCCTCTTTCTCCACATCCTCGCCAACAACTGCTGTCTCTTGTGTTTTTGATCTTAGCCATTCTGACTGGTGTGAGATGGAATCTCAGGGTTGTTTTGATTTGCATTTCCCTAATGACTAAGGATGATGAACATCTCTTTAGGTACTTCTCAGCCATTAGATATCCTTCAGGTGAGAACTCTTTGTTTAGCAAGTAACCCCATTTTTTAATAGGGTTACTTGCCTCTCTGGAGTTTTAACTTCTTGAGTTCTTTGTATATATTGGATATTAGCCCTCTGTTGGATGTAGGGTTAGTAAAGATCATTTCCCAGTTAGTTGGTTGCTGCTTTGTCTTTTTGACAGTGTCTTTTGCCTTACAAAAACTTTGTAATTTAATGAGGTTCCATTTGTCAATTCTTGATCTTAGAGCATAAGCTATTGGAGTTCTCTTCAGGAAATTCTCCCCTGAGCCCATATGTTCAAGGTTCTTCCCTAGTTTCCTTTCTATTAGTTTCAGGGTGTCTGGTTTTATGTGGAGGTCCTTGATCCACTTGGAATTGAGCTTAGTGCAAGGAGAAAAGAATGGGTCAATTTGCATTCTTCTGCATGTTGACCTCCAGTTGAGCCAGCACCATTTGTTGAAAAGGCTATCTTTTTTCCACTGGATGGTTTTAGCTCCTTTGTCAAAGATCAAGTGACCATAGGAGTGTGGATTCATTTCTGGGTCTTCAATTCTGTTCCATTGATCTACATGCCTGTCACTGTACCAATACCATGCGGTTTTTAACACTATTGCTCTGTAGTACAGCTTGAGGTCCGGGATACTAATTCCCCCAGAGGTTCTTCTACTCTTGAGAATAGTTTTAGCTATCCTGGGTTTTCTGTTATTCCAGATGAATTTTTTAATTGCTCTTTCTAACTCTATGAAGAATTGAGTTGGGATTTTAATGGGGATTGCAATGAATCTCTATATATTGCTTTTGGTAAGATGGTCATTTTTACTGTATTAATCCTGCACATCCATGAGCATGGACGGTTTTTCCATCTTCTGAGGTCTTCTTCAATATCTTTCTTCAGAGACTTGAAGTTCTTGTCATACAGATCTTTCACTTGATTGTTTAGAGTCACGCCAAGATACTTTATATGGTTTGTGGCTATCGTGAAGGGTAACATTTCTCTTACTTCTTTCTCAGTCTGCTTATCCTTTGAGTATAGGAAGGCTACTGACTTGCCTGAGTTGATTTTATATCCGGCCACTTTGCTGAAGTTGTTTATCAGCTGTAGGAGTTCTCTGGTGGAGTTCTTTGGGTCGCTTAAGTATACTATCATATTGTCTGCAAATACTGATAGTTTGACTTCTTCCTTTCCAATTTGGATCACTTTGACCTCTTTTTGTTGTCTAATTGCTCTAGCTAGAACTTCAAGTACTATATGAAAAGATATGGAGAGAGAGGGCAGCCTTGTCTAGACCCTGATTTTAGTGAGATTGGTTCAAGTTTCTCTCTCTTTAGATTGATGCTGGCTACCGGTTTGCTGTAAGTTGCTTTTACTATGTTTAGATATGGGCCTTGGATTCCTGATCTTTCCAAGACCTTTAGCATGAAAGGATGCTGAATTTTGTCAAAAGCTTTCTCAGCATCTAATGAGATACCATGTGTTTTTTTTCTTTGAGATTGTTTATATAGTGGATTACATTGATGGATTTCCTAATATTGAACCATCCCTGCATCCCTGGGATGAGGCCTACTTGATCGTAGTGAATGATAGTTTTGATGTGTTCTTGGATTTGGTTGGCAAGAATTTTATTGAGTATTTTTGCATCGATATTCATAAGAGAGATTAGCCTGAGATTCTCTTTCTTTGTTGGATCTTTGTGTGCTTTTGATATTAGTGTAATTGTGGCTTCATAGAACGAGTTGGGTAGTGTTCCTTCTGTTTCTATATTGTGGAACAGTTTGAAGAGTATTGGTGTTAGGTCTTCTTTGAAGGTCTGATAGAATTCTGCACTAAAACCATCTGGACCTGTGCTTTTTTTGGTTGGAAGACTGCCAATGACGATTTCTATTTCTTCAGGGGTTATAGGATGGTTTAGATGGTCTATTTGATCCTGATTTAATTTTGGTATTTGATATCTGTCAAGGAAATTGTCCATTTCCTCGAGATTTTCTAGTTGTGTTGAATACAGGTTTTTGTAGTAGGATCTGATGATTTTTTGAATTTCCTCATTTTCTGTTGTTATCTTTCCCTTTTCATTTCTGATTTTAGTACTTTGTATACTGTTTCTGTGCCCTCTGGTTAGTCTGGCTAAGGGCTTATCTATCTTGTTGATTTTCTCAAAGAACGAACTCCTCATTTTGTTGATTCTTTGTATGGTTTTATTTGTTTCTACTTGATTGATTTCAGCCCTGAGTTTGATGATTTCCTGCCTTCTACTCCTCTTTGGTGTATTTGCTTCTTTTTGTTGCAGGACTTTCAGGTGTGCCATTAAGCTGTTAGTGTATGCTGTCTCCCGTTTCGTTTTGGCAGCACTCAGGGCTATGAATTTCCTCTTAGCACTGCTTTCATTGTGTCCCATAAATAGGGTATGTTGTGCCTTCATTTTCGTTAAATTTCAAAAAGTCTTTGATTTCTTTCTTTATTTTCACCTTGACCAAGTTATCATTGAGTAGAGCATTGTTCAGCCTCCATGTGTATGTGGGTTTTCTTTTGTTTTTGTTGCCATTGTAGACCACCCTTATTCCATAGTGATCTGATAGGAGGCATGGGATTAGTTCTATCTTCTTATATCTGTTGAGGTCTGATTTGTGACCAATTATATGGTCAATTTTGGAGAAGGTGCCATGAGGTGCTGAGAAGAAGGTGTATTCTTTAGCTCTAGGATGAAATGTTCTATATATATCTGGTAGTTCCATTTGGTCCAAGGCTTCAATTAGATTCACTGTGTCCCTGTTTAGTTTCTGCTTTCCTGAACGATCCATTTCAGAGAGCAGGGTGTTGAAGTCACCCACTATTATTGTGTGAGGTACGATGTGTGCTTTGAGTTTTAGTAAAGTTTCTTTTATGAATGAGGGTACCCTTGCATTTCGAACATAGATATTCAGAATTGATAGTTCTTCTTGGTGGATTTTTCCCTTGATCAGAATGTAGAGTCCTTCTGTGTCTTTTTTGATGACTTTAGGTTGAAAATCAATTTTATCCGATATTAGGATGTCTACTCTGGCTTGTTTCTTGGGGCCATTTGCTTGTAAAATTGTTTTCCAGCCTTTTACTCTGACGTTGTGTTTGTCTTTGACACTGAGGTGCATTTCCTGCATGCAGCAAAATGCTGGGTCCTGTTTACATATCCAATCTGCTAGTCTATGTCTTTTTATTGGGGAATTGAGACCATTGATATTAATAGAGATTAAGGCATAGTGATTATTGCCACCTGGCATTCTTGATGCAATCTTTATGTTTGAGTGGTTATCTACTTTTGGGTTTGAAGCAGGAAGGTTAATATCTCATTTTTTCCAGGGTGTTGTTTCTCTCCCTGTATTGGCGGTTTCCACCTATTATCCTTTGCAGGGCTGGATTTGTGGAAAGATATTGTGAAAATTTGTTTTTATCATAGAATATCTTGGTCTCTCCATCTATGGTGAGTGAGAGTTTTTCTGGGTATAGTAGTCTAGGATGGCATTTGTGCTCTCTTAGTGTCTGCATGAGATCTGCCCAGGATCTTCTGGCTTTCATAGTCTCTGGTGAGAAGTCTGATGTGATTCAGATAGGTCTTCCTTTGTATGTTACTTGGCCCTTTTCTCTTACTGCTTTTAATATTCTTTCTTTGTTTAGTACATTTGATGTTTTGATTATTATGTGATGGGAGGTATTTCTGTTCTGGTCTAGTCTGTTTGGAGTTCAGTAGGCTTCTTGTACGTTCATCGGCATCTCTCTCTTTAGGTTAGGGAAGTTTTCCTCCATAATTTTGTTGAAGATGTTTACTGGCCCTTTAAGTTGAAAATCTTCACTCTCATCTATACCTATAATCCTTAGGTTTGGTCTTCTCATTGTGTCCTGGATTTCCTGGATGTTTTGGGTTACACGTTTTTTTGCATTTTGCATTTTCTTTGACTGTTGAGTCGATGCTTTCTATGGTATCTTCAGCACCTGAGATTCTTTCTTCCATCTCTTGTATTCTATTGTTGATGTTTGCATCTATGACTCCTGATTTCTTCCCAAGGTTTTCTATCTCCAAAGTTGTCTCCCTTTGTGATTTCATAGTTGTTTCTACTTCCTTTTTTAGATCCTGGATGGATTTGCTGAGATTCTTCACTTGTTTGTATTTTCTTGTATTTCTTTAAGGTATTTTTGCATTTCCTCTTTCAGGATTTCTGCCTGTTGACCCAAGTTCTCCTGTATTTCTCTAAGCGATTTTTGTGTTTCCTCCTCATGGGATTCCATCTGTTGATCCATCGTCTCCTGCATTTCTTAAAGCAGTTCTTGTGTTTCCTTTGTAAGGGCATCTATCCGTTGATTCATTTCTTTAAGCACTTTTTGTGTTGCTTCCCTTTGGGCATCCGTCTGTTGACCCATATTCTTCTGCATTTCTTTATGCAATTTTTGTGATTCCTTTGAAAGTGCATCTACCCATTGATTCATTTCTCTAAGCGATTTTTGTGTTGTCTCCTTGTGGGCCTTCATCTTTTGATCCATGTTCTCCTGCATTTCTCTAAGCGATTTTTGTGTTTCCTTTGTAAGGGCTTCTAACCATTGATTCATGGTCTCCTGTAAATCTTTATTAGATTTATTTGTGTCCTTCTTGTGATCCTCTAATAGCATCATGAGAAGTAAATTTAAATCCAGATCTTTTCTTTCGGGTGTGGTGGGGTATCCAGGACTTGCTGCTGTTGGAGAGTTGGGTTCGGATGGTGCCTTATTACTTTGATTTCTGTTAACAACGTCCCTATGTTTGCCTTTTGCCATCTGGTTACCTCTGATGTTAGTTGGTCCTGCTGTCACTGGCTGTTGGTTGGGCCTCCTGTGAGCCTGCAAAGCTATTTTTGGCCCCCCTGTATTACCAGGATTCCCTTGGCACCGATTTCTGGGGCCTTCCCTGCTCCTGAGTGACTTTGGAGCCCTGATGTGCCTTGCCACAAGTGATGTTAAATTGGGGAGTCCTTGCACATCCAAAGGCTCAGTGTAGTGGATTCCTGGAGCAGAGGTCACCAAAGGGAGGCTGGTAGGCTCCTGCCCTATTCAGGGGTATGTGATCTCTCCCAGGGTTGGGGGGAGGGGGCGTCCCTCTGCAAGGCAGAAGTCCCACAGCAGAGCTGGCGCGCTGGTTACTGCAGATTTGCCCAGCTCTTGGGAGCAGGGTACACACAAGCTGCCTGAGACCCAAGCGATATTATGCCTGTCTGTCTCCGAGCCTGGCTGTCCCAACTACCTGGCCACTGGAGCAAAGATGGCGGAGTGCACTCTGCACTCTCTCGGTGGTGCAGGTCACCCTGCAGAGGGGATGGCCTACAGCAGATCTGGAGCCCAGATGACCACAACGCTGTCCCGTTCTTGGGAGCAGATGGAAGCCCCAATAGGCCGTGTCCCAAGCGATGTTATATTGGGGAGAACCTGGGTACCTGTCTCTTCAGTGAATTCTTCCAGAACAGAGGTCGCCAAAGGGAAGCTGGTAGGCTCCAGCCCAGTGCGGGGACCCTCTGCCAGGCAGAAGTCCCACAGCAGAGCTGGTGCACTGGTTACTGCAGATCTGCCCAGCTCTTGGGAGCAAGGTACACGCAAGCCGCCCGAGATCCAAGCGATATTATGCCTATCTGTCTCTGAGCCTGGCAATCCCAACTACCTGGCCACTGGAGCAAAGATGGCGGAGTGCCGAGTTAATAGTTTTTAGTAAATATATTTTTATTACATTTGGTTATTATAAAATAGTATATTAAATGTATTTTCATATAACAAATATAAACATGCAAAATATTCCCTGATACAGCCATTTTTCTAAAGCTGAGTCAGTTCTAAGTAAGTTGAGGCCTCTCATTTTATGCTTGATCAAACTTTAAGTCAAAATTGCTATTTTTCCTTCATGAATTGATGAAAAACTCTTAAATTTGAAGTCTTGCTATCCATATCTTCAAGTTCAAGAAAAATTTTAATGAAAAGTTTTTAAAATATCTTCTACAAAGTCAGATCTTTTGATGTAGGTTTTCTTTTCATAAATTATAGAACGAAAATGTAAATTTATATCTATATGTATATCTGTATCTATATCTATATACAGATAGATACAGATATATATATATATATATATATATATATATATATAGATAAAGATATAGTTATAAATATTTGAAGATTTAATTTAATGTTGTAAAATATTGAAGGATGAATGATGGCTTGTTCATAATGATTGGTGCTCACAAAATCGACAGTAGAAACAAGATCAAGAGTGCAAATTCAGAGCTCAGAGTTTCTTCTTTTTCTGACTGGAAAGCAAAGTGATTTGAAAAACATATCTGAGGGAGTTCACTCAATGCACTATTCTGGCCAAGAAGCACCCAAAGAAATGTTAAACATGTTTAGTTTTCAGGGAACTGTAAATCAAAACAAACCTGAGATTCCTCCTTACACCAATCAGAATGGCCAAGATCAAAAACTGATGCTACAGCAGATGCTGGCAAGAACACTCTGCCGTTGCTGGTAGGATTGCAAACTGGTAAAAACCACTTTGTAAATCAATCTGATGGTTTTACAGAAAACTGGAAATAGTTCTACCTGACAACCCAGCTACCACTTCTGAGTATATACCCAAAAGAAGGTCCACCATATCACAAGGACACATGTTCCACTATGTTCATAGCAGCCTTTCTTATAATATCAAGAAGCTGGAAATAACCCAGATGTTGCTCAGAGAGTGGATACAGAAAATATTGTTCATTCACACAAGGGAATACTACTCAGTTATTAAAAATGAGAACATTACTAATTTTGTAGGCAAATTGATGGAAGTAGAAAATATCATCCTGATTGAAGTAACTCAAATTTAAAAGGACATATATTGTATGTACACACTGATATGTGGATATTATCCCAAAGTTCAGAATACTCAGGATGCAACTTACAGACCATATGACGATTAGCAAGAAGGAAGACCCAAGTGTGGATCCTTCATTCCCACTTAGAAGGGGGAACCAAAATATTCCTGTGAGTTACAATGAGGGAAGGTACAGAGTGGGAGAATGGAAGGAGAGGGGGAAAGGAGTAGGATACAGATTGGGGGACACAGCAGAGAAGCCTAGAGGTCCAGGAGAATGAATATAAATATGCAGCAGAGTTGGGTGTGGGATGGAAGGAACCACTAGAAAGTCCCAGAAACCAGGGATATGAGAGGTTCCCAGGACCCAGTGGGGATGACATTAGCTGAATGTCCAACTGTTGGGAGATGGACCTGAAGAGACCACCTCTAGTAGTTAGGGTTCCCAATGGATGGATGGAGATAATAACCCAACTTCAAAAATTTTGACCAGAATTTTCCTGTCTAAAAGAAATACAGGGACAAAAACGGAGCAGATACTGAAGAATGGCCAACCAAAGATCTCCCCAAATTGGGATCCATCCCATGGGTGGACACCAAACTCTGACACTATTACGGCTGCTATGTTGGGCCTGCAGAAAGGAGCCAGGCATGGCTGCCCTCTGAGATGTTCTGCCAGCACCTGACTGAGAGAGATGCAGATACTTACAGCCAATGATTGGAATGAACTCAGGAACCCCTATGTAAGAGATTGGGGAAGGACTGCAGAAACTGAAGTGGATTGCAACCCCAGAGGAAGAGCAATAGCAGCAACTAACCTAGGCCCCTTAGAGCTCCCTGTGGCTAAGCCACCAACCCAAAGGCATACTTGGACTGGTCCGTGGGCCCTGCTACATATGTAGCAGAGAACTGACTTGTCTGGCCTCAGTAGGAGGGGATGTGCTTTGTCCTGTGGAAGCTCGATGCCCCAGAGAAGTTGATGCTAGAAGTGTGGAGTAGGAGTGAGTGGGTGGGTGTAGGAGCACCCTCTTAGGGGCAAAGGGAAGAGGGGATTGGGTGGGGAATTGTAGAGGGGGTAATGAGAAGCAGGACAACATTTGAAATGTAAACAAACAAAGTAATTGATAAAAGAAAAAAACATATTAGCCTATATTTAGTGCTCAGTAGTACTCAACAAACGTAACTAGGCCATACTTCTGCGGTTTGTCACTCTTTTTTTTTATTGTTCTCTTTATTGTTTTTTTTTTATTATTTTCTAAGTTTTTTTAATTTACATTCCAAATCATTTCCCCTTTCCCATTTCCTCCCTCCCCGAAAGTCCCATAAGCCCCCTTCCCTCCCTCTTTTCCCCATTCAACCCCCTCTCGCTTCTCTGTCCTGGCATTCCCCTACATCCAGTCTTTCTAGGATCAGGAGTCTCTCCTTCCATTTTCTTGGAAATCTATTGATATGCGAATTGTGTCTAGGGTATTCCGAGATTCTGGGTTAATATCCCCTTATCAGTGACTGCATACCGTATGTGTTCTTTTGTGATTGGGTTACCTCACTAAGGATGATATTTTCAAGTTCTGACCATTTGCCTAGGAATTTCGTGAATTCATTGTTTTAATTTTTTTTAATTTACATTCCAAATCATTTCCCCTTTCCCGTTTCCTCCCTCCCCGAAAGTCCCATAAGCCCCCTTCCAGTAGTATTCCATTGTGTAAATATACCACGTCTTCTGAATCCATTCCTCCGTTGAGGGACATCTGGGTTCTTTCCAGCTTCTGGCTATTATAAATAAGGATGCTATGAACATAGTGGAGCATGTGTCCTTATTGCATGCAGGTAAAGCCTCTGGGTATATGCCCAGGAGTGGTATAGCAGGATCCTCCGAGAGTGTCATGCCCAGTTTTCTGAGGAACCGCCAGACTGCTTTCCAGAGTGGTTGTACCAGCTTTCAATTCCACCAGCAGTGGAGGAGTGTTCCTCTTTCTCCACATCCTTGCCAACAACTGCTGTCTCCTGTGTTTTTGATCTTAGCCATTTTGACTGGTGTGAGATGGAATCTCAGGGTTGTTTTGATTTGCATTTCCCTAATGACTAAGGATGATGAACATCTCTTTAGGTACTTCTCAGCCATTAGATATTCTTCAGGTGAGAACTCTTTGTTTAGCTCTATACCCCATTTTTTAATAGGGTTACTTGCCTCTCTGGAGTTTAACTTCTTGAGTTCTTTGTATATAATGGATATTAGCCCTCTGTCGGATGTAGGGTTGGTAAAGATCATTTCCCAGTTAGTTGGCTGCTGCTTTGTCTTTTAGACAGTGTCTTTTGCCTTGCAAAAACTTTGTAATTTAATTAGTTCCCATTTGTCTATTCTTGATCTTAGAGCATAAGCTATTGGAGTTCTATTCAGGAAATTCTCCCATGTGCCCATATGTTCAAGGTTCTTCCCTAGTTTCCTTTCTATCAGTTTCAGTGTGTCTGGTTTTATGTGGAGGTCCTTGATACTCAAAGGATAAGCAGGCTGAGAAAGAAGTAAGAGAACTGATACCCTTCACGATAGCTACAAACCATATATAAAGTATCTTGTTGTGACTCTAACCAAACAAGTGAAAGATCTGTATGACAAGAACTTCAAGTCTCTGAAGAAAGAAATTGAAGAAGACCTCAGAAGACGGAAAAATCTGCCCTGCTCATGGATTGGCAGGATTAATATAGTAAAAATGACCATCTTGCCAAAAGCAATATACAGATTCAATGCAATCCCCATCAAAATCCCAACTCAATTCTTCATACAGTTAGAAAGAGCAATTCAAAAATTCATCTGGAATAACAGAAAACCCAGGATAGCTAAAACTATTCTCAAGAGTAAAAGAACCTCTGGGGGAATCAGTATCCCGGACCTCAAGCTGTACTACAGAGCAATAGTGTTAAAACCCGCATGGTATTTGTACAGTGACAGGCATGTAGATCAATGGAACAGAATTGAAGACCCAGAAATGAATCCACACTCCTATGGTCACTTGATCTTTGACAGAGGAGCTAAAACCATCCAGTGGAAAAAAGATAGCCTTTTTAACAAATGGTGCTGGCTCAACTGGAGGTCAACATGCAGAAGAATGCAAATTGACCCATTTTATCTCCTTGCACTAAGCTCGATGTTTGTCACTCTTAGCCTAATACTTTCCATGTAGAAACCAATGAAATAAGCCATATCAATTTTAAAATTCTCCATTTTACCTTTCTATTCATGGTTGTTAATTATACTATAATAAATTTCAATTTGACCTTATATATATGTTCATATAGTTTCATATATGTATATATTTTTCCTATATGTGGGTATAAATGGAAGTTATGAAACTTCACATGGTGTGTGTGATTCCTTGTGTGTGTGTGTGTGTTTATGTGCAAGTGCATGTGCCTGTGCCTGTTCCTGTGCATGTGCATATGCGTGCGCGTGCGCGTGCGCGTGTGCGTGTGCGTGTGCGTGTGTGTGTGTGTGTGTGTGTGTGTGTTTTCTGTATCTGTTCATGTTCAGGTAAGTGAACCAATGTAGACAAGTTCATGGACCCAAAGGAAGATTTCTAATGTCATGCTTTTTCATTCAGCACTCTATTTCTTTAAAACAACATCTCTTATTAAAGCTAGTTTTGTGATCCGCAAGGCTGTGAGGTCTGCATGTTTTTAGTCCATAGTTTTGGATATAGTGCAAGCAATCACGTAGACTTTCTGCATTGTTGCTTAGGATTTCAATTCAGATTTTCATACAAGCACATGTCTCATCTTATACCCTGAATGATGTCTCCAGTGCTTTGTTCTGGTTTTCCACTAAAATAATTTTTTTTTAATTTCCAATAAAATCAAATTATCTTAGCATTGTATAAATTGTATATATAAAGTATTCAATAGAAGTATTGTTAATTTGATACAGTTACATATGTTTTCTTTTACTTTTTAATTATTAAGGAGTAAATTTCTTGATTTTCATGCCTCATTTGCAATAATATACTGATTATTGGATTTTAAATCAACAAATGGTACTGGACAATCTTGATGTCTGCATATAAAATAATACAAATAGATCCATATTTATCACCATGCACAAAACTCAGTTCCAAGTAGGATAAAGACATCAACATAAATACAGATTCACTGAACCTGACAGAAAAGGAAGTAGGGAAAGGACTTGTAAACAGTGGCACACAAGATAATTTTCTGAACAGAACACTGATAGAAAAGATGCTTCTCTGATGCACAGTACAATTGCAATTAAGCAGATGTCAATAATCAAAATAACACACTTAAATCGTGGAATACTGATCTAAGCAGAAAATTTTCAATAGATGAAACTCAATGGCTGAGGAACAATAAAAGAAATGCTTTCCCAGGGACCAAACCACAAATCACAGAGTACACATGGGGAGACCTATGATTCCAGATGCATATGTAGCAGAGGATTGCCTTATTTGGCATCAATGGGAGGGGAGCACCTTGGTCCTGTGGGAGAACCCTTAGTCATGTGGAGACATGATCATCACAGTGTAGAGGAATGCTCGGGCACTGAGACAGGAATGGGTGGGCAGGTAGGGTAGCACCCTCAGAGGCAGGGGTGGGGTGAGGGGATAGGGGGTTTGTGAATGGGAAACTTGAAAGGAAGATGACATTTGAAATGTAAATAACAAATTAACCAATAAAAAAGAAAAAAGAAAAAGATATGTTCAACATCCTTAACCACCAGAGAAATATGAAACAAAACTACTTGGATATTGCATCCCACACTTCAGAATTGCTGAGCTAAAATAACACAAGTAACAACTCATGCTAACAAGGATGTGAAGCAAGGGAAACACTGTTCCATTGCTGCTAGAATTACAAATAGGTACAGCTACTATGGACATCAATATGGTGGTTCCTCTGAAAGTTAGGATTCAGTCTACCTCAAGACTCAGCTATATTACCCATGAGCATATACTCAAAGTATGAGCCAACCTACCACAAGGACACTTGCTCACCCATGTTCGTTGTGGCTTTATTTTTAATAGCCAGAAAGTAGATATGACCTAGATATACTTCAACAGAAGAATTAATAAAAGGAATGTAGTAAATTTATACAATGCAATATTATTCATCTGTCAAAAATGGCAACCAGAAACATGGGGTCAATGGAAGAAACTAGAAAAAAATCATCCTGAGTGAGGTAACTGAGAACCAGAAAAATAAATGGCACAGTCAGGAAACCCATGAGAGACATGCAGCTGGCACAGCTGTTTGGCACAGTCCAGCAAAGCTGAACTGAAGGCTATTTTTGCCATCATACTACCATCTACTCAGGTTTCTGATCTTTACCTATTGCATTTGTGGGGGACATAGTTTTACAATATAATAAATTTATGTCATTTCCCAGAAAATCATTTCTGCTCTCAAGGAAGTAACAAGATCTGGCGTGTCTAAGATGTCTTCCTTGCCATGGAGATTGTGAAAAGCATAAAAATGCTGGAAAGTCCCATAGTTCTTGTGGCACACTAGCCCCCAAGAAATCTGAGATAATAGATTTAGCAACAGACCAGATTGTAGGCTTCATCTTATATGTAGTATACAAGACATATCCCCTAGAAAATGAAAACCTAATAACAAAGTTAGTCTGCTGAAAATATCATTTGATTATATATATATATGTTAGTACTATAAAAGAAATAGAAGAATTTGCCAATCATAAGGAGATTGGCTCACATTAAGTTACTGTGAGATCTTTTAAGTAAAAAAAAAACAAAGAGGAAACAAATAGAACAAGTCAGTCTGCAGCCCAAGAGAGCATTAAAACTTTAAGGCAGGCTAACTCACAAGTTGTACATCAACCATTCAAGACTAGGGAACTCACCTAGCCTGAGCCAGATATTTCTCTATCTGATTAATGTTTCAGTTTCCTGAAGAATAGAATGTCATATATCATAAATGCTCATGTAGTCTAAAATGATTTAAGACTACCTATTCTCTTTGTATTTGTAGCACTTGTCCAGAGACAATAATGATACAATCTGTATTTCTTTTGAAAATAAAAGTTTGTCTCTTTTGTGGAATCTGTATAAATTAAGAAAAAAGAACATCCTGGTTGCTAGTTAGTTAGAGATGCAGGATCCACCCATTCACAGTCTCTGACTCATTCATCTATTACTCTTCTCTGCCTGTAACTTATCTCCTTTTCTGGGACCTGTTGGAATGCTGATGTATATATTTATCTCATCATTGGATATTGATCTTCCTCATAGAGGGAAATAGAACAGATTTGAACGTGGACTGGGGGCAGGTGGAGATGGGAGTCAAAAGTTGGAGTGGAGAGAGAGAAAGAGGGGAGGGGGCCGGGAGGGAGGGAGGGAGGGAAGGAAAGAGAGGGAGAGGGAGAGAGGGAGAGAGAGGCTACATATAGCTGGTATTGTTGAGTATTTGTAATGTGGTGTTAAAACTTAATGCAGTGGAAACTTCCTATAGTCTATGAAGGGATTCTTAGTGAGGATTCCTAGTAAGAGAAGATAAGAAGCATCAAGTGTCCTTTTCTTGTAGGAAGGCAAGACTCCAGTGGCAGGATTTGGTTGCATTCAATTGAGTTGTTGGCCAAGCAGTTCCCATAGAAATCTCTAGAATCCTAAACTGTTTCCAGACCAGAGCTGTTATCTGAAAATTGAGAGTGGGCACCATTGCTGAGGAACACACACACACACACACACACACACACACACACACACACACACACACACAATTCATTGAACATGGATAAATTGAGCTGTTGTCTACATGAGCTCTGATCCCTATTTTATAGTTTCTTTGTTGTGGGAATGTACCTGAAAGAAAAACATAAGATCCAAAGGGATGCAAAGAGAATATAAATTGCATGTCTCTATCAAATCCCTCCCCTGAGAACTCTGGAAATTCCAAGGGAAAGGAGGAAGAAAGATTGCAAGAACCAGAGGAGAGGCAGAACACCAAGAAAACAAGGCCATCTGAGTCAAGTAATCAAAGTGCATATGAGTTCACAGAGACTGAATCATGAATTATGGGTCCTACACGGATCTACTCCAAATACTCTGTATATTTATATATTATAGGTATTTGCTTAGTATTTTTATGGGACTCCTGACTATGAGAACAAGTGGTGACTGTTTTTCAGACTTTTTTCCTCTTTTTGTGTTGCCAAACTCCACATCAATTATTTTGTTCTATTTTGTTATATTGCTTTTATTTTCCATGTCTGGTTGTTATCCCTTAGAAGCCTGTTCTTTTCTAATGATAGAATAGAAGTGGATGCAGAGGGTAAAGGAGGTGGGGGAGGAACTAGAAGGAGGATGTAGAGGGAGTGAAACTATAATCAGGATATACTGTAGAAGAAAATAATATATTTTCAATAAAAAAGTGATGTTCTCAATGTGATACACTATCATGTAGGTTTTTACTTATGAATTATTGAGGAATGAATTTCTTAACATTCTCTCCTCATTCACATTAACATCTTTATTATATGAATTTAATTTTACTACACATAAAAAAGTTGACTATATAATGTTAATAGTTTTAAATTTTTAATAATGCATCTGAAACCTAATAAATTGCCCAGTTCCATTTTTCTTGGGGACCTTCAAAAATATGTCTTTGAATAGTAGATTCAGGTGTGTATATATATTTAAATCTGAGGTTTCTTGTTGTTTTGTGTTAATTCTGCAAAATATTTTTGAGTGATAAACATTGTTCCTTTATTAATTATTGAAATTGTTTTTAATTATCCTGAATTGCTTATGGATTTACCAATTTCTGTTTATTTTTGATTCTATTTATTTTTACCTTAACTATTTAAGTTGATATATGTAAATTCAGCCTTATGCCCCTAGAATATTATAAAACTTACAATTATGAATTATTTTTAATAGTCTGTTCATTTCTGAGATTAGGAAAAGAATGCTAGAACATTTCATTTTGAACTTCAAACAACTTTTTACTTTTTAAACTAGCCTGCAATATTTTTGTGTCTTATAAACTGAGATTGTTTTTAATACTCTTTCATTATTTAGGGGTGGTAAGGGTTCTACATGTAGCTACAGGACACAGCAACAAGGAAGTATGAAATGATTGTGTTTCTTTCAACAGGATCTTTCTCTAAATATATAGACAAAGTCCCATGACCATCAAAGAGTGTGGTCATATAGCCAATTCAGGCTAGAAAAGTGATTTTTTTTAATAGGAAAACATAACCTGAGTTTTGCATGGCAAGTTGAAGCCAAAATTAGCAGGCCATAAAGTCTGCTCAACATATCTAGGCCAAACGCAGCAAATCAGGCAGGCGTGTCTCAAAGATACAAAGAGGTTCACCCATAAAACATAAAAGCACTCCTGTATCTGATTATTTAATCCCATTTTTTAAAAGAATTACCCTGTGACCACACTGATGTAACCATGGAGAACTTGGCCAGGTGAGCATATGTGTTTGCTCTGCTTCACAAGTCTTTTTTCTATACTGGCCTAGTTGTTCTTAGTTGTTGGAATCAGTCCAGTGTAGGCATCGTAAGTATATTTTACATTCCCCCAGATTAGGATCTAAAATCTGTACAATTGAGAACTAGTAAATATCATTGAATTACTTAAGTTACATTGAAAGCAAAAATAATTAAAAATTTTTTTCTTCCATTTAAGGTACTATATAGACAACTTAACTTTAGAATCATCATCCATTTCTTGGCAATGCCAGATAACACACACTTTAGTCTTTAGTTTTAAAGTTTTCAAATTCTATCTTCTAAAACAATTTCCTTTAAGTGTGTCTGTTCACTTAGAACATTCTTCTCACTCATTCCAAGCATCTAATCTATTGAAATTGAAGCTAATGCACTCAGACCTATTCTAACTGTCATTTCCTGTTTCAGAAAATTTAATGAGTTTGAGAGAAAGATGTAAAGGAAAAATGACAACTAGTAAATTTCCTGAAAGAGAGGAAGAATATTCTAAGATTCAAGTGCTGTGCTTGTAATATTGTCCATGTGATTAATTTCTTCAAGATTGATTGGATGGCTACTTTTATTTATAATAAAGACAAGTACATAATGTTTTCTAGATTATCCCATGAAGTACACAATATATAGTAAGAATATTATCATTGTGCCATCTGAATAATGGTCACCTCCTCTGCATTCACTAATGACTCCTCTGACTGTGCTCATGCCTAAGTAGCCAATTATACAGACTTTTCACCCTTGGGAAAATACCTGAGATAGAAACTATAATGAAAGATAATTTCATTTGCCTCATGGTTTCAGAAGGATTTTTCCCATGGTTGTTTGTGTCAGTGAACTGGAATGAATTTGAATAAATGTAGAAAAGGATATCCCCATCCCTAGCACCAGACTAAGGATAGTGGTGTGTCACAGGTAAAACTTTGGGGGCTTTTATAAATGCTTATACAATCAAAATGAGAATAATATCTGATATAAACAGAATTTGTAAAATCTATGCAATTCTTAATACAGGCTAAATATTGTTACTGTTTGTAGTTATGAACTAAATATGCAATGGAATAATTTGTATTCTGATTCAATGCTGAATAGAAGTTTAAAATGTAAATATAAAATTTATATCTTAGAAGAATCAAATAACAGCTAAAAACAAAAGATAAAATAACCAAGCTATTGCAGCATGCTATGGTGGCCTTGTTAATTTGTTCTCGGCTTACATTTAGTTTTCATGTCACAACTGTATAATTTAGGTGAATAAAGAATCATAAGTATACATGCACCAAAAGTCAGAATGCCATTCTGAAAAATTATCAAATCTTTTTAATAGTAAATCCTTTATGAATATAAAAGTATACCTGAATTTAAAAAAAAATAGATGGAGCAAATAAGATTAGTTGTTTAAGTCCCTTCTCACTATTCATGCAGTGACATACACATACATATATGTAAGTATTTGTGCATGCGTGCTTGCTTATCCTAAAGTTGTATTTTCTGGAAGCTGTTACACAAGGTTTCCTCAAAAACAACCTTGAAAACACGCAAGATTCATTCTGCTCTGATTGACACCTTATATCACAGATGCCATCTGAAGAGGAATATCATTATTCATGATATGTGAAAATTCAGGGAATTTTTTATGAGTTGGTGATACATTAAATACAATATGTATAATAGCAGCAGTGATATTTCTTTTGGAAAAAGAAATAAAAAACAATTGACGTGAACATAATTTCAGATTAAATCAAGGTGACAGCGTTGTATTAACTGATAGGGTTGAGCCTGCATATGCACTATGAACTAAGAGATCACATGGAGGAAACCCCTCCCTCCCAACTAAAGGAAGAAGCAACAGTGGCACTCTCTGAAGCATCAATCTCTATTCATAAATAGTGTTTTCATTCATAAAAACATGGGATAGCTTGCATCTTGAGTTTATTTTCATTAAGTAAGCATTTTGGTGAATTGGATGGTGATAAAATTTGATGGCCTATGAAGTGCCCAAGTGAACTAATATGAAGAAATTCGTACTTCCCATAGTTTGACAGTGATTATATAAAGTGCTTGTTATTTGTTTCAGAAGAGGTACATCTGTACACACTACAGAAAACAAGATTTTTTTTTAACTTCTAGAAACCCAATTGCTGAAGTTACTAGAGTTCACACAGGTCAACCACAATGGAGGAGTTTACCAAATGGTGTGTCCCTGGCTAATGTTCCCATACTGTGTAGTTCTTACCCTTACTTACTTCTTTTTTTTTAATTGGATACTTTATTTACATTTCAAATGTTATCCCCTTTTTTAATTTCCCTCCTCTCAGAAACCCCCATACCATCCTCCCTCCCACCAGTTTCTATGAGGGTGTTCCTCCACCCTTCCCACTCCCACCTCCCCACCCTTGATTCCCCTATACTGAGGCATCTATCAAACCTTCATAGAATCAAGGACATCTCCTCCCATTGATGCCAGACAAGGCACTCCTCTGTCAGACTTGCGACTGGAACCATGTGTACTGCTTGGTTGATAGCTTAGTCTCTGGGAGCCCTGGGGGAGGTCTGATTGGCCAACATCATTATTCTTCCTTTTGGACTGCAAACTCCTTTAACTCTTCCAGTCCTCCCTCCAACTCCTCTATTGGCAACTCTTCGTTCAGTTCAAAGGTTGGCTGCTAGCATCTGCCTCTGTATCTGTAAGGCTCTGGGAGGGCCACTTCAAAGACGACTATAACAGGTTCCTTTCAGCAAGCACATCTTGTCATACATAATAGTTTCTGGTTTTGGTGAATGTTTATTGGATGAATCCCCAGGAAGGACAATCTCTGGGTGGCCTTCCACTCAGTCTCTGCTCCATACCTTGTCTCCCTAATTGTTCCTGTGGGTATTTTGTTCCCTTTCTCAGAAAAAACAAAGCACCCACACATTGGTCTTCCTTCTTCTTGAGCTTCATGTGGTCTGTGAATTTGTATCTTGTTTATTCTGAACATTTGGGCTAATATCCACTTATGAGTGAGTGCATACTATGTGTGTTCTTTTGTGACTGGGTTACCTCACTCAGGATGACACTTTCTAGCTCCATCCATTTGCCTAAGAATTTCATGAATTCATTGTTTTCAATAGCTAAATAGCAATCCATTGTGTAAATATACCACATTTTCTGTATCCATTCCTCTGCCCAAGGACATCTGGGTTCTTTCCAGCTTCTGGCTATTATAAATAAGGCTGCTATGAAAATATGAGAGAATGTGTACGTTTTACATGTTGGAGCATCTTCTGGATATGTGCCCAGGAGTGGTATAGCTGGGTCATCAGGTAGTACTACGACCAATTTTCTGAGGAACCGCCAAACTGATTTCAAGAGTGGTTGTACCAGCTTGCAATCCCACCAACTATGGAGAAGTATTCCTCTTTTTCCACATCCTCACCAGCATCTGCTTTCCCATGAGTTTTTCATCTTAGCCATTCTGACTGGTGTGAGGTAGAATCTCAGGGTTGTTTTGATTTGCATTTCCCTGATAACTAAGGATGCTGAACAATTCTTTAGATGCTTCACAGCCATTCAAGTTTCCTCAGTTGAGATTTTCTCTGTTTAGCTCTGTACTCCATTTTTAATAGGGTTATTTGACTCTCTGGAGTCTAACTTCTTGAGTTCTTTGTATACATTGGATATTAACCCTCTATCAGATATAAGATTGGTAAAGATCTTTTCCCAATCTGTGGGTTGCCATTTCATCCTATGGACAGTGTCCTTTGCCTTACAGAAGCTTTGAAGTTTTATGAGGTCAGTCCCATTTGTTGATACTTGTTCTTAGATCATAAGCTATTGGTGTTCTGTTCAGGAAATTTTTGCCTGTGCCCTTGTGTTCAAGGTTCTTTCCCACTTTCTCCTCTATATGCTTCAGAGTATCTGATTTTATGTGGAGGTCCTTGATCCATTTGGACTTGAGCTTCATATAGGGAGATAAGAATGGATAAATTTGCATTTTTCTACATTTTGTCCTGTAGTTGATCCAGCACTATTTGTTAAAAATGCTGTCTTTTTTCCACTGGATACTTTTAGCTCCTTTGTCAAACATCAAGTGTCCTTAGTTGTGTTCTTTCATTTCTGGGTCTTCAATTCTATTCCATTGATCTTCCTGCCTGTCTCTATACCAATACCATACAGTTTTTATCACTATTGCTCTGTAGTAGAGCCTGAGGTCAGGCATGATGATTCCCCCAGAAGATCGTTTGTTGTAGAGAATAGTTTTTGCTATCCTCGGTTTTTTGTTATTCTGAATGAATTTGCAGATTGCTCTTTCTAGCTCTATGAAGAATTGATTTGGACTTTTGATGGGGATTGCATTGAATCTGTAGATTGCTTTCAGCAAGGTGGCCATTTTTACTATATTAATACTGCCAATCCATGTGCATGGGAAATCTTTCCATCTTGTTAGATCTTCTTAGATTTCTTTCTTCAGGAGCTTGAAGTTCTTGTCATACAGAACTTTCACTTTCTTGGTTAGAGTCACACCAAGGTATTTTATATTATTTGTGACTATTGTGAAGAGTGTCATTTCCCTAATTTCTTTCTCAGCTTCTTTATCCTTTTGTATAGGAAGGCTACTGATTTGTTTGAGTTAATTTTATATCTAGCCACTTTGCTGAAGTTGTCTATCAGGTATAGGAGTTCTCTGGTAGAAGTTTTGGGGTCACGTAAGTATATGATCATATCTGCAAATAGTGATATTTTGATTTCTTCCCCTCCAATTTTTATACTTTGACCTCCTTTTCTTGTGTAATTGCTCTGGCTAGGACTTCAAGTACTATACTGAATAGAAAGGTAGAGAGTAGGCAGCCTTGTCTGGTCCCCAATTTTACTGGGATTGCTTCAAGTTTCTCTCCATTTAGTTTGATGTTGGCTACTGGTTTGCTGTATATTGCTTTCATAATGTTTGGATATGGGCCTTTAATTCCTGATCTTTCCAAAACTTTTAACATGAAGGGATGCTGAATTTTGTCAAATGATTTTTCAGCATCTATTGAAATGATCATGTGTTTTTTTTCTTTGAGTTTGTTTATGTAGTGGATTACATTGATGAATTTCAATATATTGAACCATCCTCACATCCCTGGGACGAAGCCTCCTTGAACGTGGTGAATTATCACTTCAATGTGTTCTTGGATTCAGTTGGCCAGAATTTTATTGAGTATTTTTGCATCAATGTTCATAAGGGAAATTGATCTGAAATTCTCTTTCCTTGTTTGTGGCTTCATAGAATGAATTGGGTAGTGTTCCTTGTGTTTCTATTCTGTGGAATTGTTTGAAGAGTATCAGTATTAGGTCTTCTTTGAAGGTCTAATAGAGTTCTCCACTAAACCCATCTGGTCCTGGGCTTTTTTTGATTGGGAGACTGTTAATGACTGCTTCTATTTATTCAGGAGTTATCAGACTATTTATATGGTTTATCTAATCCTGTTTTAACATTAGCACTTGGTACGTGTCTAGAAAATTGTCCATTTTTTTCCAGCTTTTCAAACTTTGTGGAGCATAAGCTCTTATCGTAGGATCTGATGAGTTTTTTGAATTTCCAGAGTTTCTCTTTTTATGTCTATTTTCATTTTTGATTTTATTAATTTGGGTAGTGCCTCTGTGCCCTCTCATTAGTCTGGCTAAGAGTTTACCTGTCTTGTTGATTTTCTCAAAGACCCAGCTCCTGGTTTTGTTGATTCTTTGTTTAATTCTTTTTTTTTCTATTTGGTTGTTTTCGGCCCTGAGTTTGATTATTTCCTGCCATTTACTCCTTTGGGTGTATTTGCTTCTTTTTCTTCTAGAGCTTTTAGGTATGCTGTCAAGCTGCTAGTGCAAGCTCTCTCCATTTTCTTTTTAGAGGCACTTAGAGCTATGAGTTTTCCTGTTAGCACTGCTTTAATTGTGTCCCATAAGTTTTGGTATGATGTGTCCTCATTTTCATTAAATTCTAAAAAGACGTCAATTTCTTTCTTTAATTCTTCTTTGACCAAGTTATCATTGGGTAGAGCATTGTTCACCTTCCATGTGTACGTGTGTTTTGTTGTTTTTGTTTGAACTTAAGACCAGCCTTAAACTGTAGTGATCTGATAGGGTGCATGGAATTATTTCAATATTCCTATATCTGTTGAGGCCTTTATTGTGACAAATTATATGGTCAGTTTTGGAGAATGTACCATGAGGTGCTGAGAAGAAGGTATATTCTTTTGCTTTAGGATGGAATTTTCTATAAATATCTGTTAGATCCACTTGCTTCATAACTTCTGTAAGTTTCATTGTGTTTCTGTTTAAAAACTGATTCTATGATATCTCCATTGATGAGAGTGGGTGTTGAAGTCTCCCACTATTATTGTGTGGTGCAATGTGTGCTTTGGGCTTTAGTAAAATTTCTTTTATGAATATGGATGCCCTTTCATTTGGAGCATAGATGTTCAGAATTGAGAGTTCATCTTGGTAGATTTTTCCTTTGACCCATATGAAGTGTGCCTCCTTATCTTTTTTGACAACTTTGGGTTGAAAGTCCATTTTATCTGATAAAAGAATGGCCTCTCCCGCTTGTTTCTCGATAGCATGTGCTTGGAAAATTTTTTTTCAAACCTTTGACTGTCAGGTAGTGACTCTCTTTGTCACTGAGTGGATTTCTTTTATGCAGCAAAATGTTGGGTCCTGTTTACATATGTCTATGTCTGTTTATTAGGGAATTGAGTTCATTGATATTAAGAGATATTAAGGAAAATTGATTGTTGCTTCCTGTTATTTTCATTGTTAAAGGTGGAATTCTGTTTGTGTGGCTATGTTCTTTTGGGGTTGTTGAAAGATTACTTTACTGCTTTTTCTAGGGTATAGTTTCCCTCCGTGAGGTTGGAGTTTTCTACTTGTTATCCTTAGTAGAGCTGGGTTTATGGAAAGATATTGTGGAAATTTGTTTTTGTCAGGGAATGTCTTGTTTTCTCCATCTATGATAATTTTAAAGTTTTTCTGGGTATAGTAGCCTGGGCTGCAATTTATGTTCTCTTGGGGGTCTGTATGAATTCTGCCCTGGATTTTCTAGCTTTCATAGTTTCTGGTGAGAAGTCTAGTGTAATTCTGATAGGCCTGCCTTTATATGTTACTTGACCATTTTTCCTTACTGCTTTTAATATTCTTTCTTTGTTTAGTGCATTTTGTGTTTTGATTATTATGTGAAAGGTGGAATTTCTGTTCTGGTCCAGTCTGTTTGGAGCTCTGTAGGCTTCTTGTATGCTCATGGGCATCTCCTTCCTTAGGTTAGGGAAGTTTTCTTCTATAATTTTGCTGAAGTTATTTATTGGTCCTTTACGTTGTAAATCTTTGTTCTCTCCTATACCTATAATCCTTAGGTTTGGTCTTCTCGTTGTGTCCTAGATTCTCTGGATGTTTTGGGTTACAAGCTTTTTGCATTTTTTTTGACTATTGAGTCAATGTTTTCTATGATATCTTTAGTACCTGAGATTCTTTCTTCTATCTCTTGTACTCTGTTGTTGATGCTTGCGTCTATGACTCCTGATTTATTTCCAAGGTTTTCTATCTCCAGAGTTGTCTCCTTTTGTGATTTCTTTATTGTTTCTACTTCCATATTTAGATCCTGGATGGTTTTGTCCATTTCCTTTACTTGTTTGTTTGTGTTTTCCTGTAATTCTTTAAGGTATTTTGTGTTTCCTCTTTAAGGGCTTCTTCCTGTTGACCCATGTTCTCCTGTATCTTTAAGGGAGTTAGTTATGTCCTTCTTGAATTCAGCATTGTGAGATGTTATTTTAAAACCAGCTCTTACCAGTGTGTTGGGGGTATCCAGGATTTGCTGTTGTGGAAGAACTGGGTTTGGATAGTGCCATGTTGCCTTTGTTTCTGTTGATGATGTTGTTACGTTTGCCTTTTGCCATCTAGTTATCTCTGGTGTTAGCTGGTCTTGCTATCTCTGACTGTGGTTTATCTGTCATGCAAGTCTGTGTATCTCTTCTACTGGGATTCCTGTTCTTTCTGTGCACATAGATTTGCAGGCATAACTGGGAGACCTGCTCTCCTGTGATAGTATTTGCATATGTTGCTCTGTGACCAAGGATCAGCTCCCAGGTTTCATGCCTCTCCACAGCCCTCAGGGGTTAGTTATCTCCCTATGCCTCCTGGATATGGTGCACTGTGGCAGAGTATGGTCCCTAGCTAGAGAAAGAAACTGGAAGGCTCCCACCAGAGGGTTCTGGATGGGTTCCTCTGAGCACATGTGCTTCCAGGACTCTCCACACTCCTGTGGAGTGACCTGTGGCAGAATGAAAGTAAGGGGAGTGGAATTCTGGAGAGTTTAGGTAGTTGCTGGGTAGGGTGTCCCGCCAAACCCCCAGCAACAGCTCTAGGATTCCAGAGGTGGTGGTGGTGGGGTTCTTACCTACTGCCCTGAGTGTAGCAGGTTCTCTAGGATGAATCAAGAGATGGTGTCTTCACTGTGACAGACCCTGCAAGAGTCTTCCTCAGCAGAAAGGACAGGCAGTGGAAGGGGTGGAAGGAATGTATTTTTGAGAATTGAAAAATAGGGGCAATTATGGGGGTTCACACATATAATACCAGAACTTAAGAGACAGAGGCTACAATAATGCCACAAGTTCATGACTAAACTGTTCTGCACAGTGAGTTCCAGATGAGCCAAGGACAGATAGAAAAGTACTGTGTGTAAAAGAGCTTAATGAACTATGCAAAAAATCAATACAAAAAAAGGAGGCAATTAAAGCCACAGGCTATAATTCAGTTGTTTTAAGGAACTTGGAGTATAAAATAGTACTCTTTACTTCTGAATTGTTCAGAATTGATAAGCGATTTCCTCTGTGATAAAATTAATTTTAGAATTAATTTCAGACCTAAAACCAGCTACTCTCCTTTCCTTGGATTCAAGGTGCAAAACAAGTGAAACAATTACAGCAAATCCACTTACATTAACAACCCATTTCCCTGATTTTCACAATCAGAAAGATGCTGAGTAGAGTTAACCCCATAAGTGAAGAAATGACTGTATATCAGTAATTCTGTCTATAAAATGCTTTTAGCAGGTGATATTAGATCTGACTGATTTTTTTTGTAAATTAAATATGGTCTTTATGAGTTTATGAGGCATGACTTATAGGATAATAGAAATCAGTTAATGTAATCTGTATCAATAACAGGTTCTAAACAGGGACATTCCACAACATAATTGCTCTGTACAGGCTAACAGTGTTCAGATAATTTTCTTATACAGAAGCAGATCTCTACACTCCAAATTCAAGATATGTCTGATGTGATAGGGAAAGGACATTCCCAAGAACTTAAGTGGTGACTGTTAAATTTTGCAAGCAATGTATTTCTGGACCCACTGGTCATTTACATGTACTAAATCACTATAGATTTCGAACTGAATAAGATCAATAATTCTCTGTGTCTGATTAAGAAAAGTGGTTAATCAGTATCATCTGAGAGATAAATTGCCCCTAGAGTAATTAAAAACCTACCCAGCACTAGGTTTGTAACCTAAGCTCAGTCTCCTATATAACCTGCCAATGTTATTGCAAATTATTAGCAATTTGAAGTGTTGCTAAGAAAACACAGTGCAAAGACACTCCAGAATGAAAGATAAGTCCAATATTTCTAACAATTCTTAAATTTACTTGTTGATTTTATTTATAATATCAATTTGTTTGTGATAGTGCATAAAAATTTAAGTGATATTCCGTTGCTTTCTGAAAACCTTAATTATAGTGTAAAAGAAGCCATTTTAAAAAGTTTAAGAGGTTGTTCATCAACTGTTAAAAGGATAAAGCAGCAACCAACAAACTGGGAAATGATCTTTACCAACCCTACATCTGACAGAGGGCTAATATCCAATATATACAAAGAACTCAAGAAGTTAGACTCCAGAGAGCCAAATAACCCTATTAAAAAATGGGGTACAGAGCTAAACAAAGAGGTCTCACCTGAAGAATATCTAATGGCTGAGAAGCACCTAAAGAAGTGTTCAACATCCTTAGTCATTAGGGAAATGCAAATCAAAACAACCCTGAGATTCGATCTCACACCAGTCAGAATGGCTAAGATCAAAAGCACAGGAGACAGCAGTTATTGGCGAGGATGTGGAGAAAGAGGAACATTCCTCCACTGCTGGTGGAATTGCAAGCTGGTACAACCACTCTGGAAAGCAGTCTGGTGGTTCCTCAGAAAACTGGGCATGACACTCCCAGAGGATCCTGCTATACCACTCCTGGGCATATACCCAGAGGCTTTACCTGCATGTAATAAGGACACATGCTCCACTATGTTCATAGCAGCCTTATTTATAATAGTCAGAAGCTGGAAAGAACCCAGATGTCCCTCAATGGAAGAATGGATACAGAAGATGTGGTATATTTACACAATGGAAGACTACTCTGCAATTAAAAAACAATGAATTCACGAAATTCCTAGGCAAATGGTCAGATCTTGAAAATATCATCCTTAGTGAGGTAACCCAATCACAAAATAATACACATGGTATGCAGTCACTGATAAGAGGATATTAACCCAGAAGCTCAGAATACCCAAGAAACAATTCACATGTCAATAGATTTCCAAGAAGATGGAAGGAGAGATCCCTGTTCCTGGAAAGATTGGATGTAGGGGAATACCAGGACAGAGAAGTGAGAGGGGGTTGAATCGGGAACAGAGGGTGTGAAGGGGGCTTATGGAATTTTCGGGGAGGGAGGAAATGGGAAAGTGGAAATCATTTGGAATGTAAATAAAAAAACTTAGAAAATAATAATAAAATAAATAAAAAAATAAAAGGTTAAGAGAAGTAGTTCAGCACAAGAAACAATACATTCAGCACCTCTGTCATAGTGCCTTGCTAGTTCGTTATCATTCTTCTTCAGGAATGAGGCTCTGATAGGATACCTGATTCCAAGTGCCCAACCCCAAACACATAAGTAGGCAAGCAACACTAACTGTACTCAGCAGATTGTATTTATGCAGGTATTTGTGTAATAATAAAAAGCAACATATAAGAAGTCATGAATTTTGAGGAAATGGGAGCAGGGGAAGAGCTGAAAAGACTGTGAGGGAGGAAATAATATACATACAGTTCTCATAAGTAAAATTTTCAAAAATAAAGAAAGTCGTATGTGAGAAGAGCAAATCAGAACACATGTCCATTATGCTTTGGAATAAAAGGAAGGGGAAATTCAAATCTAAGCCTAGTTTACACTACAGGATGAGTCCAGGTAAGTTCCCTAGAGAGAAAGTGTGAAAAAGAAAAGAAACTGTTAGTTTTGGCATGGAATCTTATAGATCGATTAGAATCCTAGAGAGAACAAAATACAACTAAAGAAAAAAAAGTCAGTGAAATCATTCCTAATTATATTCTGCTATACTCATAGATGTGTAGCTCAATCATCACCAGGGAGGTTTCCTCCAACAGCTAATGGGAGTAGATACAGAGCCTCACAGCCAAACAGTCTAGGTAACCCCACAGGAGCAGGGGAGGAAGAGTTATAGAATCCAAGGGGATCAAACACACTAGAAGAACATGACCCACAGAATCAACTAAGTAGGACTTAGAAGGGCTCATAGAGACTGAAGCAGTAATCACAGAGACTTCATGGGTCTGTGCTGGGCCCTCTGCATAGATGATGTTTTAGTTTAGTTTGTGATTTTTCGTTGGTCTATGTCGTCTCTGACAATTTTGCCTGATTGTGGGAGGCTCTTTCTCTATTTGGCTTGCCTTATCCAGCCTTGATATGAGTGTTTATCATTAGTTTTATAGCATTGTATTATTTCTTGTTTGGTTCCTACGACTGGTAGGCATGCTATTTTCTGAAGGGAAATTGAGGAGCAGAGAGGTGGGAGGAGCTTGGGGGAAAGAAGGGAGGGGAGGCTGTAGTTGAGATTTATTGTATGAGAGAAGTACAAGACAAAATAAAAATCTAAATAAAAATTAAATAAATAAATTTAAATTAATCTTATCAGCTGGTAAATTAAAACAATGTAAAGTTTATATATTTACTATATATATATATACATACATATGCATATATATAATTAACTCTTTTAGTTATTATCTCTTGATTTTTGGAAGGGTTTGCTTGTTTGTTTGGGAATTTGTGAGTCTTTCTTTGTAGCCCACCTTTCTGTACTATCTCTGTACCCAGGCTGGCTGGGAACTCAGGGTCTACCTCTGACTTCAGTCTTTCAGAATAAAGGTTATATTACAAGTCACTACCAGTGCTCACATTTCTATGTGAAAATGCAGTCTTTGAAAATTTGGAAGGGAAACTGTGAAAAATTATATAGCATATTCACTTAAAGTTTCTCTGGCCCAGTTCAAGAGATAATAATGTAATGTGTAATACTAAAAGAAAAGGAAAAGGAAAGAAGTTTCTAGTGATGTCAGGTGCTATGAAAAGAATAAAGTCATAAGAAAGAGTTTTAAAACATAGACTATATCTATTTTAACTATTCTAGGGGAAACTACTGGAGGATGAAAACTTAACTTTAGGTTTGAAGGATGAGTAGAAGCCATGTACATTTTATAAATAATTGAGTTGCTTTTTCTGTACACTTAAGTTAATAGAGTAACAGTAAAAAGTTCACAAATATATCCAAAGTGTTTCATAAGATATATGTGTGAGAATCCCAAAATAGATCTCAATTACTATTTAATTTTTGTAGGTTTGGAAGTTTTAAGGGATATTGAACTGTGAGTCCATCGGGGTAGGCTCATTATTAATTTTGCTTCTGTTACTGGCTTGGAGCTAATTCTCAGTACTGAAGGATGTGGGTCACTTCTAAGTGAACTCAGAAGCAATTTCTCATTAGTAATTAGTTCTAATGTAACTTGTCCCAGTATTTTAAATATAGATAATATTTTCCTGCTTGTGACCAGAATATCCATTTAACTAGATTAAGATCCTTCCTTACTTGATGAGAAATGTAAGCACATTTTAAAATCATACTAGTTTTTTGAATATGCTATTTTAATAAACTGTTCTTTAATTGTTATCCTACACATTCCAGAACTAGTGAAGTATGTTAGACACTGAAGACCCTACTCCTTAATAGAAAATTGCTTAAATGATAATTTGCTCTTAGGAAAATAGAATGTAGGGAATTTCAAATGAAATGTCTCCTCATTTCAAAATCATGTTTAGCAATAAAACTTGATTTTTATTGTCTATGCAGGAATTTCAAGAAATTTTCAGTACTTTAACAGAAGCTTTGACAACTAAAAACAATGAGAACACAATGGTCTTATTTTCATTAAAAATATAGTTTGTTATAAAATACTGAAGACACTTTTGATGGAAAATTAAGTGTCTGGGGGTGGGTTCTCCTGGCAGGGGTCTCAAGCTGGATCATTCATTGGTTGGCTATTCACCCAATTTCTGCCCCATCTTTACCCATGAACATCTTATAGAGAGGACAAACTATAGGTTGAACATTTTGTGTCTGGGTTGGTAGCCCAACCCTCCATGAGAAGCCTCACTTGGCTACAAAGGATATCCATTTCACATTCTATATTCCCCATTTCTTGGAGTCTTAGCTAGGGTTACCCCCATAGGATTCTGGCAGCTTCCATTTTCCTAAGTCTATAGATTGTCCCAGTGATGCAACCCCAAACTGATTCCAGTTATCTCTCCAAGTACTCTCTCCCTCTCTCCTTCATGCTCTCAATCCCTCCTGTTTTTCTCCCCATCCCCTTTTCCACCCAGACCCACCCCTCTTAAGAGAAAGAAGAATTTTTAAGTACTAGAATATTAGGATGTTGGCTGTGAAACAGTCTCTCCTAGAAATGACTGCATTAACAAGAACAGTGTAATGGTCATGCTAAAGTGGAAGGGGAAACTTTTCTTAGGGTTCCATTCCTAGACTTCATCATACAGGAAGCTAATGACCACTGAGGAGGAAAAAATAACTACTTTCAGGGATGACCACCCTAATTGGTTGTCTAGGGCATAGTAATTAGCCCTGAAATCAAGCACCCACAAGCAACAATGGACTCAGCAGGCTGTATGTACTTTTATACACACAAATACACGCACACACACACACACACACACACACACACACACACACACTCTCTCTCTCTCTCTCCCTCAATGTAATATAATAAGGGAAAAGAGAATGACAACTTGAGAATATGTGGGGAGATACAGGGGTGGGAATCAAGACGTGGTAGATAGGAGGGACTAAAGCAAGACTAAAGTAAACGTCCTGTTCTTGATCCTGCTTATATCTTTTCCTCTTTCTGTTACCAAATGCCTGACAAAAAGCAAATGAGGAGATCTAAGGTGAACTTACATTATTTACTTTCCTTACATTATTTGCATTATGTTATTTACTTACACTAAGAAAGGATAAAATCTATTTCAGGATGCTTCCTTTGCATCCTCAGTGAGAAAGCACAAAGAGGATGACATCTGGCAACTACATGTCAACCTTCAAGGCCAGCACCCACAGACTCACTTCCTGGAAGACCATGAATCAAGCTCACAAACACACCATGGTTATTTCATGTCTGTGTACCAAGGTAGATGATTGACATAGAGGGAAAATTAAGATAAATTATATGATAAAATTTATTGTAGCTTAATTTATTATGATTTACTTCGGAAGAATATTGACTCTTGGAATCATCAGCAGTGTCTTGACAATTGGCATTTTGAAGACAAATAAGGAAGAAACGAAGTTCTATATCTGGGAAACTGAGGTATACATTTTTTCCTGTTTTTTTTTCTAAATAAGACTAAAAACCATATCTATATATCTATATCTATATCATCTTTCTCTGTATATACATATAAATATTATATATGTGTACTGTGCATATATATGTACATTTATACATATCGTACATATATCTTTAATAATATACATATATGTACACCTATACATATTGAACACATAGATTTACAATAATATACATAAATATATGTGTATTTTATATACAAAATTTATATACATATATAAAACTAGCAAGAAAACTGACACAGTGGAGAAAATAGGTAGACCACTAATTCCTTAAAGTTTTATGAAAATTTACATAAATGAGTTCTTTTAGTCATATCATTGTATCATTATTGCCTTTATGTGTTCTGGGCAGTGTGCTTGAGAATGCTAGTAATCTTACTGACAATGATGTTGACATGGAAATTCACAAGAAAAGCCTGTTCACTACAGCCAAAGAACTTCAAAGATCAGTCTGCTAAAGTACACAAATTTTAGACAATGAAATTTTACAACCAAAGAAAATCATAGCCTCTCTTCATCCTGTCAGCAGTGAAATTCTAGATGTTCACTTCAGCCTAAGCAGGAAGAGGCACTCAGAGCATCTGGTGTTGTCAGATGCTCATCTCTGCTGGGGACTGCAAGACTGTCAACATTTGTCAGTGGATCAAGTAGACTCCTTGCACAAGCCCCTACCCCAAAACATACCTTGTCTCTGGTTCTGGACAGGAAAACCCAGTGAGAACAGTAATCATGGTTCACTGTCATTTGAAGGCTGCCAGTATTAAAGTATCTCTTCTGGGAAGTCTCACCTCCCATAATAGCCACTATGCTGAGTATTATTTTCACTTCACTCATATGAACTTGCAGCTGTAAAGTTACTGCTTGCAGAAATCTGAAGATCACATCACCTGCCTTATCCTTTCAAAAGGATCTGAGAAATTTAAAATGGCCTGTAGATGATTGCAATAGCTTTGGGAGAAGTATCTGATAACATTCTATAGAAATCACAGCATTTAAAATGTTGAAGTTTAGTAGTATTCAATATCCTTGAAAACCCAAGGAAGATGATTTTTAAACCATAGAAAGAACTATGATCTGACATTCACTCCATTCTGACACTGGAGTAAAGAATAAATGGAAGAATATATTTCTTCTCTGAGACCAGCATTTATGATGGTGTCTGAAGACATTAGAGAGCCACCCTACCATATTGAGAGACCATACCATCTTCTTGTTCCATCTATTCCACTATCTCAAGAAGGTCATCCTAAGTGAGGTAACACAATCACAAAAGAACACACATGGTATGCAGTCACTGATAAGTGGATATTAGCCCAGAAGCTCATAATACCCAAAACACAATTCACATATCAATTGACTCCCAAGAAGAAGGAAGGAGAGGCCCCTGGTCCTGGAAAGACTCCTTGCAGCAGTGTAGTGGAATACCAGGACAGAGAAGCAGAAGGGGGTTGAGTGGGGAACAGGGAGGGAAGAGGACTTATAGGACTTTTGGGGAGGGGGGAACCGGGAAAGGGAAAATCATTTGGAATGCAAATAAAGAATATAGAAAATAAAATAAACAACAACAACAACAAAAGGAATCAAAATTCAAACTCCCTGCTAGCTTCAAATGTTTATATACTATATCAAATGTTTATATAATCCCTTCTATTCTGGCATACAGTAGCCTGACATTTAAATTACTGGTCATCATCTGTAATGATCATACAAGGTTGCATCATTTGAAGCCATTTTGAAACATGAAAGCTGTCATTTCTATTGAGACTGAGAAGCCCAGTTAGCATGTTTGAAGTCAAACTACATGCTTCTTTTTATATATTTAAAGAAAAATATTTCCTTTCTTTTAATTTATTTGTGGCTTTGCTGTTTTATGAACAGGTATTTTTACTTACAATAATAGCTTTTATTTATATTTACAGTTTTATTTATAAGAAAATTTGGCTTTTGATAAAGTGCTCTGCAGACAAAGCCAACCCACATAATCTAGATGCAATAACAATTTCCATGATAAGTAATGGTTTATGTTTCAATTTATCTTCTCTCAAAGAACAAATGATCTATATAGTATGATCAAGCCAAATAAATTTTCTTTTCAGTATATTGAGGAATATCTCCTATTATTGGAAGATTTGTCATGATCCATAAAATTTTTAGGTTTAAATGAATATTAAAAATATAATAGTGTGGCATTCTGTAATATGTCTGTAATATATTGTTATAAATATAAAAATAATTTTAAGCTTAATGGAAAGAAAAAATCAGATAAATCTGGTCATATCTAAACATTTGTATTAATAATATCACAAGCAGAATGCATTGATAAGATTATTTGAGCATTCCTCCAGGTGAGAAGCATATTCTGACCTCAACTCAGAACATTTCACTTGTACAATATGTCTGGTAATTCCAAGATAGTCTGAGATTAAGCAGTCGTTACTGTGTTATTCAGCACACACTTTCTTGTCTGAAGTATGAGGCATTCAGACATGAATTATGTAGGACTTGAGTCTAAGAGTCTAATCTACTTGATCCAAATAAATCCTAAACATAGGATTGTTGAGTTACAGCACACACTGCCGCCCACCTTGCTAAGGTATATAATGTTTATAGGCCTTTGAACTAGCCAACACAGCACCAAGTATTTTAGAAATGACGATAGCAATTTAAAGGCAACTATTTCCAAATAGTGTTCAAATAAATAATTCAAATACCTAACATAGAATAATAATTGATTAACGGCCTCACAGAGATCTCACATACAAAAACTATTTATTCATATTTAATCTATTTGATCAGCTTCAGAATTAGCATAGAGCTAAGAAACCATCTTTATAATCAAGGAAATAGAAATATAAATTATGTCATACTAATTCTGTCATCATTATCTTTAGCATCATTAGAATAATCAAATTTGTTTATATTAGCAGTACTTGACACACAATTTATGTTTCAAGCAAATGTTAAGATTATAAAACTGATGTTAGCCATTCTGACTGGTGTGAGGTGGAATCTTAGGGTTGTTTTGATTTGCATTTCCCTAATGACTAAGGATGATGAACATCTCTTTAGGTGCTTCTCAGCAATTAGATATTCTTCAGGTGAAAACTCTTTGTTTAGCTCTGTACCCCATTTTTAATAGGGTTACTTGCCTCTCTGGAGTTTAACTTGTTGAGTTCTTTGTATATATTGGATATTAGCCCTCTGTCGGATGTAGGGTTGGTAAAGATCATTTCCCAGTTAGTTGGTTGCCGCTTAGTCATTTTGACAGTGTCTTTTGCCTTGCAAAAACTTTGTAATTTAATGAGGTCCCATTTGTCAATTCTTGATCTTAGAGCATAAGCTATTGGAGTTCTATTCAGGAAATTCTCCCCTGTGCCCATATGTTCAAGGTTCTTCCCTAGTTTCCTTTCTATTAGTTTCAGCCAGTCAGAATGGCTAAGATCAAAAACACAGGAGACAGCAATTGTTGTCAAGGATGTGGAGAAAGAGGAACACTCCTCCACTTCTGGTGGGATTGCAAGCTGGTACAACCACTCTGGAAAGCAGCCTGGCGGTTCCTCAGAAAACTGGGCATGACACTCCTGGAGGATCCGGCTATACTACTCCTGGGCATATACCCAGAGGCTTTACCTGCATGCAATAAGGACACATGCTCCACTATGTTCATAGCAGCCTTATTTATAATAGCCAGAAGCTGGAAAGAACTCAGATGTCCCTCAACGGAGGAATGGATTCAGAAGATGTGGTATATTTACACAATGGAATACTACTCTGCAATTAAAAACAATGAATTCACAAAATTCCTAGGTCAGAACTTGAAAATATCATCCTTAGTGAGGTAACCCAATCACAAAATAATACACATGGTATGCAGTCACTGATAAGGGCATATTAACCCAGAATCTCGGAATACCCTAGACACAATTCGCATATCAATAGATGTCCAAGAAGATGGAAGGAGAGACCCCTGGTCCTGGAAAGACTGGATGTAGGGGAATGCCAGGACAGAGAAGAGAGAGGGAGTTGAATGGGGAAAAGAGGGAGGGAAGGGGGCTTATGGGACTTTCGGGGAGGGAGTAAACGGGAAAGGGGAAATGATTTGGAATGTAAATTAAAAAAACTTAAAAAATAAAATAAAATTAAAAAAAAGATTATAAAACTGAATTGTTGACTTTAAGCTGACCTTGAACATTGGAATGTTTAGGATGCAGCTTGAATAGAGTACATATCATATATTGATCATCATCTACTCATTTATCTCTACAAAATTCTGTGGTTTACTGATCTTTCCACTTTTTTCTTTAATTTTTTTAAATGATTTTGGGTATATTGAGCTTCCACATTTAAGTTTTTCAGAAGTTACTGATCATTTCATCTAACTTCTTTTACTTAGTAATACGTCTGCTATTCATGTTGTTACAAAAGGTAGTATTCTATTTTAGAATAAAATAACATCCCATTGTTTTTACTAAAATTCTTATTCATAGTCATCTTCTGATGGATATTAATCTGATTTTCATATTTTAGTTATGAATATGTTTACAGAGATCATTGGAGTTCAGGCATTGTTTCAATATATTAATTAAAATCCATTTAACTAGTTTCTCTGAAGGAGACTATGGAATTGTTTAAACTGTTTGTTTATTGAGATAGGTTTCAATAGCCTAGATACAGGAATGACCATAAATTCTGATTTTTCTTTTCACCTTCTAAGCATTAGCACATTAGTGGTCTCTCAGAGCATCACAGCCAGCAGACTGTTGATGAATGAGAGGCAAACTGGAAGCCCTGTTCAATATGATACAGTAGCTAGTATGAGTTCAAACTTTAAGAGACTGACACTGAGTTGATTTTTAATTTAATATTTAAGGGCAGCACAAATTTTAAAAAAAGTTTTCCTGTATTAATTCAATCTCATGTGCACAACAAAATTTTAGGTGTGACCACATTGAATCTGTTGTAAAATAAAGTAGCGTCTTTTGTAAAGATAGGCTTTGTAGGTAACTGGAAAGTTTATTGACTGAAATAAACATAAGAATCTTGGGGAGATGGTGTTACCTAACTGCACAGATACCAGAGAGACTATTACTAACATTCATCCCCAGCTTGCTCGTTAGAAAAAAGAGGTTATAAATCTCCTTCTTTGAAAGGAAAATCTTCTGTTTAATATTCCTTTTTTCCCTAATGTTCATGATGAGCACATGTACCTACAGGCTTTCTATATGAAATAACATGTACAAAACACCATGGTAAGCTGGATTTCTATGTATATCTGGGTGTTTTGGTTTATTTCTTTGTTTTGAGCCTTTTATACTGTTTTTACGATAGTAACATCATTGTACATTACCACAACAATATGCAAAATATTTCTTTTTAGTATCATCTCCAACTGTTTTCAAAGGAAAGAAAAAAAATTCTCCTAAAAACAAATGTGTGTGTGTGTGTGCGTGTGTGTATGTGTGTGTGTGTGTAAATACCAACATATACAGATCAGAGGACAACTTTGTGGAGTCAGTCTTCTCCTTCCACATTTATGTCATTTCCAGTGATCAAATTTAGGTGCTCAGGCTTGCATGGCAAGCAGCTCTGCTAACTGGGACATTTCACTGGCCTACCTCCATTTTGTTGCTGTTGCTGCTGTTGTTGTTAGTTTTATACTCATTACCTTTCTGATTATGCATGGGTTCTTTCATTTATCACTGATTTTTAAATTTTCTTTTCCTTGATGACCAATGATTTTAAACAACAGTCTTTCATACCCATTCAGCCTTTGGACTCTATTTTCAGAGAAATATCTATTAAATTATGTTCTTATTTTTCCCACAAAATTATTTGTGGGGGATATTTTAAAATATTTAATAATAGAAACTCATTATACAATGCAAACCTTTAGATAAATATTCAGAAAGGAGATACCTGAAGCATAAAGTATATTATCTATTTATTTATTTATATATTTGCATCAATAATACTCTGAAGATTTATCTTTTTACAAAGGACTCTGGATGTTTTTAAATCCAACATACTTTAAAGAAAAAAATTATCAATCATACATTGCTTGACCTATAAATTTAAGAAATGCATACAATATTTCTTATTGACATGTGTGGATGTTTCAGGATGATCTAAAATTTCAAATATTGCCATTTTGCATGGAATAAAATAATATCTGTTTAGCTTATAAGTAGCTACAGAGTTACAATGTAAACTAGCACTGACATTTCCTAAATAATGCAAAAAAAATCTATATTGCACGGCAAAACAGGTAAATTAGCAATAATATGTACATAATTCCTTCCTTCTGTCTAAAACAAATATTCTAATTTTAAGTCACAGATATGCACTGATAACCTTTGGATATAAATTATTACTATAGGTCCTTCAATGAATAACATCAGTAGACATACATATTCAAAAGAGCTTCTGTACATGTATTCTATAACCTGTGGAATGCAGACAGTTATTGAAGATTTTATATGTTATAGCTTTCCACGTACAAGATCTTCAAAACAGGAACCTGATGCTTATAGGATGCTGCATTTTTCTAAACAGAATTTTACATCACCCTAACTCAGTCTTAAGCTTCATTAAAAAACATAAAGAACAAAACAGTGTGAATAGGATTTTTCTTTTTGCTCAGTACACATTGCTGCAGGTATATAGTCAGGTCATCCTTTCAGTTCATTAAAAACTTGCTGATGATATACATTGGACCCTAAAAATTGTACTAGGTAATACCTACAGCTTATAAATACTTTCAGCAAAGTGGATGGATACAAGATTAACAAGAACAACAACAACAACAGAAAGAGTAGCATTCCCATATACAAATGAGAAAAAGAATAATAAAGGAATCATGGAAATAACACATTTTACAATATTCTCAAATAATATAAAATATCATGTGGTAACTGTAGCCAAGCCAGTAAAATGCATGTATTATAAAATTTCAAGTCTTTGAAGAAATAAATTGAAGATTGCATAAGATGTAAAAATACTCCCATGGTCTTGGTCATGGATTGTTAGGATAAGCATAGTAAAAATGAATATTTTCCTAAAAACAACCTACATATTCAATAAAATCTCCATCAAATTTCAACACAGTTCTCTACACTCTTTGAAAGAACAATTCTCAACTTTACATGAAAAAACAAAAAACTCAGGATAGGGAAAACAATCCTTAGCAGTTAAAAACCTGCTGGAGATTCCATCATTCTTTATTTCAAGTTGATCTGCAGAGTTATAGCAATAAAAGCTGCATGATATTGTAACATGAATAGACACAATGATCAGTGGAATGGTATTGAAAATTAGACATAAATCCATACACCTGTGGATACCTGAACTTTGATAAAGAAGGCAGAAATATCCACTGGCAAAAAGAAAGCATCTTCTGCAAACGATGCTGTTCAAATTAGATGCTACATGTAGAGTGAGCCAGTATAGATCCATATTTATCACCCTGCACAAAATTCAGATCCAAGTAGATCAAAGACTTCTATTTTAGTCAAGACTCAATGACTCTCATAGAAGAGAATGTGGGAAAAGTCTTGAACTCATTGGCACAGGACACGACTCTCTCTGACAGAACACTACCAACAAAGGCATTAAGATAAAAAATTAACAAATGGGATCTCATGAAACTGAAAGGTTTCTACAAGGCAAAGAACACTATGAATTAGACAAAGCCGAAGCCTACTGATTGGGGAAATATCTTACCAACGCCACATCTGCAGGCTATCTATATATCTGATATCTAAATATATAAAAATGTAAGAACAAGATATCAAAAATCAAAATAATGCAATTAAAATGTATGACATAGATCAAAACAGAATTATCAATGTAATAATATCAAATGCATGAGATATAGTCCTAGAAATGTACAACATTTTTAGTCAGCAGGAAAATGTGAAAAAAAATCTACTTTAAGATTGCATCTTATACTTCTCAGAATGACTAAGATCAATTCAAGTTGATAGCTGATTCTTGTAAGGATGTAGAGCAAGAACACTCCTCCATTGCTGTTGGGAGTGCAAACTCATACAGCCACTATGTTTTAGTTCCTCAAAAAGTTGAGTATCAATCTACCTCAAAATACAGCCATACCACTCTTGGGCGTTCTACCACAAGGACACTTGCTTTACCATGTTCAATGTGACTTTCCTCATAAGAGCCAGAAAGAGGAAACAATCTAGTTGATCTTCACCCATTAAATGGGTAAAGAAATTGTGGAACATTTACATAATGGAGTAGTACTCATCTGTAAAAATAACATTATGAAGTTTGTTATTCCCATTGCCATAGATGACGCCTGGAAAACTCAATGAACAGAAAATTTAGTTATTGATTTCATGGAGCCCTTACACTCATTTTCTAGCCTTTTTGCTGCAGGAAAGTATTTGGAAGACTAATAGAAGACAAAACCAGATACCAACCTAGCCACAAAAATCTACGATCTACAATCTATCTTGCCTATAAAATAATCTAGAGCAATGGTGGCACAGAAGTTGGAGTAGCCAACCATTGTCTGATTTGATGTGAAGCCACCTCCCTGAGAAGAAACTCATACTTGATATTTCTTGGGTAACCAAGAACCATAGACTAGATATTCCAGCCAACACTACTTGTCTATAATAAATCAATAAAGTGTTTTATGATTATATGCAATACTCACTGATCACAGCCTGGTCCAGTCATCATCAGAGAGACTTCCTTTGGCAGCTGCTTAGAACAGATGCAGAGATTCCTCGGCAGACCTCATGCTAAGAGATTCTAAATTAGAGGTCTCTGAAAAATGCCTCCCCTTAGAGATCAGAGAATCCAGAGGAAGAAGAGGCAGAAAGATTGTATGAGTCAGAAGGGATAGAGGACAAGAGGAGAACAAGATCCTCTGAATCAAATAAACAAGGCACAAATGATCTCATAGGAATGAAAGCAGCCAACACTGGACCTACACAGATCTGAACCAGATCCTCTGCATATGTATTATAGCTATTAGCTTAGAAATTTTATGGGACTTCTGAGTATGAAAACAAGTGGTTCTCTGACTCTTGTGTGTGCTCATGGGAGACTTTTCCTCCTTTTACATTGCCATGTTCAATTTTGGCATGATAGTTTTTGCTTCATCTTATATATGGTTTTTTCTTATTTCATTGTTATCTGTTAGACACCTATTATTTTCAAATGAGAAACAGAAAGGGAGTATATATGGAGGAGAAAAGAGCTGATAGAGTGTCGGACCATGAAAACCAGTCTGTTCTGGTTGAGCTAGGTTTAGGACTTAATCCATGAGGGACCAAAGACTGTTTACTCATGCTCCCAGACACTAGGCTAACACCACAAGGCCCTCAACTCCATAATTCTGTGACCATCAGTCACATAAGGCCACACCCTAGGACCCTAGTATTCCGACTGGAGTCTACCCCAACAGTCACCTGGATACAGCCAGATATGCTCCGCCACACAGTTACCTGGAAATAGTCAGGAAACCTGGCCCACTATAAAAGGGAATGCTTGGCCCCTCCTTCCTCTCTTGCCCTCTCCTCTCCTCTCCTCTCCTCTCCTCTTCTCTCCTCTCCTCTCCTCTCCTCTCCTCTCCTCTCCTCTCCTCTCCTCTCCTCTCCTGTCTTCTCCTCTCCTCATCTTTCTCTCTCTCTTTCTTTTACCTTTCTCTTCCCCCATTCCCTTTCCCCTCTTTTCATGTGGTCATGGCTGGCTTCTACCTCTCTATCTCCCCTCTCTCACTCTATTCTACAGTAAAGCTAAAAAACCATGGCCTGTCTCCTTTCATCTAAATCTGCCTTGTTGGAGCAATTGAACAGGCCTCTCAATATTTCCAGCCTCCAGACTGGACCAAGGATTCGCACCCCACCCACACCCCCGACCGGGTCTCCTCCACAGGTACCCAGTCCCACAGTAGAGGTCAGGGAGTCTAGGAATAGAGGGAGAAAGAAAACATTATATATATTCATTGTAGAATATATGCATGCAGTTACAGTTTTTAAATAGCCTCAAGACCTAAGCAATTGGTTTTCATATGTACCTCAGGAAATTGCTACCATTGTTACATAAGAGTATAGACTGTTCTTTTCAGCTGTAGGTCTGGAAAAGCTACCTAATAACTATGGCCATGTTTGCAAATTGTTCTGGTAAAATGATTATTCCCCACTCCACTTGTGCAGCATGGTTACTCAAGTTCCTGTCATGCAGAAAACAATGAAACCATGAAACTGCATGAGATTAAGCCTCTCAGTCTCAGAGCTCCAAGATTTCTTTCTGAAGTTCCCAGGTATTCTTAGAAAGTAGTGGTGACAGGTCAACAACAAGCAATTCACTGAACTCACAAAGCTTTTAATTGTTCCACATAGTTTTTTGAATCTCACTTTGCTAAACCATGTTTATTGGTTAAAAAAAAGAGGATGTGTAGGTAACTGGAGTGAAGCTTTGGTTTCTCTTCTAGAGTACCTGAGTTTATTTCTCTATATCCACATGGTAGCTTACAACAATGTAAGCTACCATGTTTTGTTACTTCCAGGATATCTGATATCATCTTTTGGCCTTTCTGGACACCAGGTATGCACATGGTATGCATATATACATATACACATACACATACATATACGTATACATATACATATAAATATACATATATATACCTATACATACAGATACAGATACACATATACAATATATATATATATATAAAAGTATACATATGTAGATGAAATAGTCATAACCATAAAATTAAGAAATGGGATACACAGACATACATATACATATGTTATTGTATAGTGTGTGTTGCAAAGAACTGAACCCAGGAATTCACACGTGGAAGTCAAGTGATATATCACTGAAATATGTACCCTTTATCACGATTTTTATTTTATATTCTTTGACTGAAAATTCTTACATAGATATTAAAACATCCATAACATTCCACAATATTAGTAACACATCTACAGAACCATGTGTAGCTTGAAGTGTATAATCATAATAAAACACACAGAGGCATTGTGGTTACAGTTCTTCAGTTTTAGCGGAGATTCAAGGATTAAAATACAAGTCTGAAAATGATTGTAGTAACAGGGATCTAACATTATAAATGACAAATATAAACAATAAAGTTCTTTAAATAATGTTTGACTGAGGTGTTGAACCATTAAAAGCCTGCAAATCTTGTTTGCCTCCTACCTTTGAGATTAAATGACAACTTGTCTGTTGAATTAGCTTGGGCAGTGAACAAATCTGAAAGGTGACTATTATACAAAGAGATTCTAGAACACACAGTAATGTTTTCATAAACAAGCGCCTACTGTGACCAAATTTGTCAATCGTTATTTTTGATGTTTCATAGTCAAACAGCCTCCAACACTCACTCTTGTGAGGATGTTTTTTGTCTGGCTTCCTTTCTTATAATTGTACACTTTCAACTTTGTGAACGGCCTATCTCCCAGGGCTTCTTAAAATTGTAACTAAAATCCTAAAACACACAAGACAATGCCTTTTCTCTTCTGGGAAAGAATTCTCTAGTCACTACCAGCTAACAAAGTGTGCCAGATAGAACCATGAATGCACAGCTTACGATGAGGTACAATTTGAGATCCAATGTATCACAGTTCACACAGTGTTACAGTGAGACAGAGTTGAGTGGCAAAAGGCCTCCTCTTCACAATACCAGAATTTTCCACATTTGATACCATGTCAGTGACACATGATTAGAGACATGCTGCAGAGAGAAAGAAGGGGAGGCTTTTGTAAGGGCCCTCTGGTGTATCCAGGAAGCACTTCTGTGGGGCACACATTTTCAGGGCCCTGAGTAACAATGATGTCATGTGTTATACATTTAGATCTTTTCAAAGAGAAGACTATAATACTGGTTTCATACATTTTCATTAATGACCACACCTGACTACGAGAGGATAAATTATGTTTGCTTAAAAGAAATAGATCTACCTGAAGACTGAGAAATAGCACTCTTGGAGAAATACCCAAAAGATACCCCACCATAACACAAGGACACATGCTTCTACCATGATAATAGTGGTATTATTTGTAATATCCAAAAGCTGGAAACAACCCTGATGCCCCTCAACCAAGGAAGGGATACAGAAATTGTGCTTCATTTCCACAATAGAATACTATTTAGCTATTAAAAAGGAGGACATCATGAAATTAGCAGACAAATGAGTAGAACAAGAAAATAACATCCTGAGAGAGGTAACTTAAACCTAGAAGGACAAGCATGGTGTATACTTACTGATAAGTGAATATTATCCGTAAAGTACAGAGTACCTAGGATACAACCTACAGACCCCAAGAAGTATAACAAGCAGAAAGATCCAAGTAAGGAGTCTACAATCTCACACAGAAGGAGAAAGGAAAAAATCATGGGAGGCAGAGGGAGGAAGAGACCTGGGTGGTAGATGGTGAAGGGGAAAAGGGGAATAGGAGCAGATATTGGGGGGCAGGAGTGAAGCCCAAAGGGCCAAGAGAATGGATGGAAATAAGCAGTCTTAGGAGGACAGTGAAAGGTGGGGGTATCATCTGGGTCCTTCATAGAAAGGGGTAAAATGTACCCACAGAAGGAGATACAGAGACAAAAGGTGGAGCAGAGTCTGGGGGAAAGACCATCCAGAAACTTCCCCACCCAGGGATCCATCCTATATACAGTTACAAAACCTAGACACTATTGTGGATGCCCACATGTGCTGGCTGACCGAAGCCGGATATAGCTATCACCTGGGAGGCTCTCCTAGTGTATGACAAATTCAGAGGGAAATACTCTCAGCCAGCCATTGAACTGAGCACAGGGCCCCCAATGGGGAAGCTAGAGAAAGGACCCAAGGAGTTGAAGGGGTTTGCAGCGCCACAGGAGAAACAACAATATGAGTCACCCAGTACTCCCAGAGCTCCCCGGGACAACACCATCAACCAAAGAGTACACATGGAGTTACCCATGGCTCCAGACACATAGGCAACAGAGGATGGTCTTGTTAGACACAAAAGGGAGGAGAGGCCCTTGGTCCTGGAAAGACTTGATGCAGTAGTGTAGAGGAATGCTAGGACAGGGAAGTGGGGGAGAGTTTATTGGGGAAGGGGAGATGGCTTATGGGATTTTCGGGGGAGGGAGGAACCAGGAAAGGGGACAATATTTGAAATGTAACTGAAGAATATGTCCAATAAAAAAAAAAAAGAAAATGTCAGAGACTTGGGAGGTGAGATACTCGCAGGACTCATTGTGCCCAACACTAGGGAGAGAGAACTCGAAGGATCCATCTCCAGTAGATAGACAGGGCCTCAAGTGGAGGGACAGGGTCACCAACCCACAGTCAAAATTTCTGAACCAGAATTGCTCCTACCCAAAAGAACTGCAGGGTCAAAAATGGAGAAGAGACTGAAGGAAAGGCAGTCCGATGACTGGCCCTACTTGGGCTCTATCTCTTGGGGGTTGGGCATCAAGGCTTGACACTATTGCTGATGTTATGATGTGCTTACAGATAGAAACTTGGCATGGATATCCTCTAAGAGACCCTACCAAGAGCTCACTGAGACAGAGGCAAATACTTACACCAAAACATTTGAATAAAGTGGACCCCTAAGATTAAATTAGAGGAAGAATTGAAGAAGCTGAAAGGGAGAATGACCCCATAGGAAGACCAACAGCAGTTAACCCAGACCCCAGGGATCTCCCAGATACTGAATCACCAAACAGCAACATACATGGGCTAGTTTGAGGCCCCTGGCACATATATAACTGAGGTCTGCCTGGTCTGCCCACAGTGGAAGAAGATGCATTTAATCCTCAAGAGACTTGAGGCACCAGGGAAGAAGGAGTCCTCATGGAGGGACCACCCTCTTGGAGTCAAAGGGGGAGGAATGGGATGAGGAAATGTGAGAGGGTGGAATGAGGGTGGTAATGACTGTAATGTAAATAAATGAAATAACAATAAAAATGCTTTCACAGAAAAAAGAAAAGAAAAAGAAAAAAAGAGTTCAGCACATGCACAATTTTGACGAGGAGGAAGAAAGGGCAGCTAGATATCATATAATAAGCCAGAGATTTTTAAATTAAATGAACGTACATGCTTGAAACACAGAATTCCAATTAAAATAATACTCTACAACCATATAAGGTTTCCCTCGAAGAGCTAAAAGTCTGAAAGTGATAAAATCCAATTTTGGCAAGATTTAACTTTCCTTCAAGAGAGCAGTCAAGTTTTATGCAATAAAAGCTGAAATTGCTGATATTTATTCTAGATAAATTTTATATATGCATTAGAAACAACCCAGTAAATATTTTATTACAAGTATGATGAACTCAACATTCCAAAACTCTCACTGCTTAGGGTATCTTAGAATCAAGGCAGCAGTGTTGTAAAGACAGTTAGTTGAATTATTTACTCATGTTCATTAGAATGACGACAGTCTAGAATAATCACTTGTTTTCTAGTAGCCAGATAATTTTCACAAGCTCTGGAGATAACATATTTAGGCTTTATAGTGGTACTAAGACAGACACTTTAACACCAATACTGTTTCAGTTCTTAGAGATAGAAACCTTAACACCAATACTGTTTTGATTTTTAAGATATGTTTAAATATGTCATTCAGTTCCTAAACAAGGTATCACATATGTGCATGAACACACATGCATACGCAAAAACACACATACACCAGAAAACTCTCAACAGTATAGTCATATTCTCATGCCACTTGGTGATGGACAGTTTGATTTGCAATAGCACATACAATTAAGTAAAAATCATCTATAATCTATATTACGTATTTAGCATATGATAAATATGCTCATTTCTAAATCATTTTTCTTAGTAATAATGAAATTCCAATACACAAAACAAAAACAATTCTGTTCCTTCCGTCAAATCAGACACCTAGACCAGAAGCCTCCTGCTTCCTCTCCCAGTGTCTAGGATAGGCATAGCGGGAAGTTCATTTCACACAAAGAGCATGCAGGGCATTATTTCAGAGCTAGTATGCAAGAAACAATATTTCTGAGTTATAGTGAACTGCTATATGATACAGCAATATTAGGCTCTAGACTGAGGACAGGGACCACAGTAAGTTGTGATAAAGAAGAAAGGCAATAGTCATATTACATGTTCCTATTGAGCTGAGTTCTTTAACACTGTCTTTAACACATAGGTAAGAGACAATTGACATGTTCCTTTATACCACATGAACATCTGTTGACACCATCTCTATGAAATAAAAGTCAGTGTGTGGAAGTAGGTGATTGTATATGATAATATAGCAAACATGTCAGTTTGAGTCACTGTCTTGGAAATTATTTTTTCATTGTGTTTAGATGAAGCAGATCATCAAACTATACTTGAGGGAATTCTGTAATTTTGTAGGAAAAAATAGTTCCAAATTAGCTAAAAAAAAAATTTCTGTATTGAATTATCAGAAATGGCAAACAAAAGAACAAAAACAAAACCAACCAAACAAACAAAAAACCAACCAAACAAAATAAAGTCAGATACCAAAAGCATGCCCCATCTGAAATCAATGGTACCTGTAGGACTCTATTTTGAGTGGGACATTCCCATGTTCATAGACATCTAAAGTATACAACACTCCATAATTTCTAACCCTGGGCTCATTTTTAGAGCTGAAATGAGGTGACATTTCAATTTTTATGGCCTGTTCTTTACCAGAAATGGTCCAATTGTGTCTGCTCCTCGTACCAGTCAACTAAAGTATCTCTATAAATGACAATGATAATGCTTTGGTGACAAGCAGTTTCAATGTCAGTTACAACATGGAGGCTCTAAATTAGTTTTGTCATTTTGGGCATTATTTGGTTTCTACTGCATGTTTGCATTTCGAAATATTTTTTAGCACCAGTAGTTCTCCCCAAGGAATATGGGTAAATGAATGTATCCACATCTACCTTGTGTTAAGTCATTTACCTTGGAGTGTTATAGAGTCATACTAAATTGGACATGAAAGAACCGTGTTGTAATGACTTATTTTACCTGACATGTACTTATAAATGGAGATAGTATTTTGGATGTTCAATTGATACTTGGAAATATTTAGACATTAACTCATGATTTCAGGAATGTACTGATCAACTAGTAACTGACAAGCAACAGGAATATTCACTCCCCCATGGAGAAATGATGAAATGATGCAATTAAACACTCAGATTTTGTAAGTAAGAATTGCATAAGGCTATACTCCAATAGAGTTCAGTGGAAATATTTTTCTATTTTCTGAAACTGAATAATTAAAATAAAGTGCTATATTTTCTATTATCTGTGAACATCTATTTTTGAAAATATAAATCATCATTGTTAGCTCCCCTGGATTGAATGACATTAATTAAATGAATTAGATTTTAATTTTACAGGCCAGTAGCCTATGCCAGCAGGAAGGTGCTTTTCTTAAATTTGTTGTACATACACAATAGACTTCCATTAAAATCTTAAAATAATGGAACTTAAACATTTTAAAGATTTCATCTGCATAGAACAGGATATGAGAACTTATTTCTTTTATACTTAATGTGTATGCATATATCTGCATATATTTCTCATATAAATGGGTGCTGCAGAGGCCAGAAGTGGGCATTGGACTCCATGTGGTTAGAGTTAATATTGGTTGTGAGCCATCCTATGTGAATGTTGGAATCCAAACCTGCGGCCTCTGTTCTTGACTGTATCAAGACATTGTGTTAGTCTCAGAACTATAGCTTTTTCTTTCAACCTGCACATAGGATTTATTATTCCAATTGACCTGTATTCAAATTGAATAACAAATTTGAATCATAATACTCTTTACTATTTTAACCCTTTGTTGATAGAATATTACTAAAAATCTTATTTTGACACCAGTGAGATGTCTAAATGGGGAAAATATGAGTGCTCTTCAAGGCTTGAAGATCAACCTTTGGAATCTGAGCTTGATCGCTAGAAAGAATATAAAAAGGGCAGACAGAACACTTCCTAAACATATCATCTGCTATTAAAGTGTCTTCCATGGTCTACATGCCCATAATAACACACACACACACACACACACACACATACACACACAATGCACACACAAACACACACACATATATACAAACCACAAACACACAAACATACACTACAGAAATATTTGGTAGAAAAAACTCATTGCAGTTAGATTTTTCTAAATCTCTGGCTGATTTCCTTAGAGAGCAGTATTTCAATATGAAGTACCTCACTGAATATCTAATTATAAAATAAAATAGCATGTAATTTCAAATAACATCTAGATAGCTATTGTACATCATTCCATGTCATAACATGTATTACATGCCTATTATGTAGGTAAAAATGTTGTTTTAGATTCTCATATGATATATTTAATGTTTATATATCCTCTGTTATTAATTAACATTTATGTTACTAAAATAAATAGATCGAACATGAATAAGAGAACCTGTTCTATCCAAGTTTTCAGAAGACTTGCACATAATGATCATAGGTTCAAAAGTAGCCCTGCCTAGTTACTGACTTTCAAGCAAGACTGGAATACAAATGGGATTATCACAAGGGAATTAGTAAGAACACTAATAAACAAAACCAATGATTGCAACCCACCACATTTTAAAAAAATACTATTAGCTGAATAGCATGGTCATACACTGCCTAATATTTAGAGGAATAGAAATGAACGAAGGAATATAAGAACACCCAAGTAAACTTTAGTAAAGAAATTTGCCATGCACAAGTCATACTTTAATAGTCACTCCAAAAACTTATCAATATACACTACAATGGAGTAACTTCACCATAGTTCTTGAATGAAATTTAGAAATTATATATTTATTTCATGGTTGTAATGAAAAAGAAGATGAAACAAGATATTTTTCTTGAAATTGTAGACAATTTTGATTTCTACTGCTATTACCAAATTGTTTACCTGAGAAATTTTAGTTTTTATGATTTCATTATTATTTACTAACATCAAGATAATATATAAAGGCTTTACAATATTATGTACAAGTTTATAGAGAGGGTCAAGCGTTTAAGACAAGTTCAATCTAAAAATGTAGGTCAGGTGACAGACAATTTCCTGTAATTCCTTCTACAAAAAAGATTTCGCACCTTTGAACTATTTTGTAAACCAACAAACACTCATCTGTGCACACATAGATACATTATTATGGCATTTTAGAAAAATCTTCAAACAAATGTAATAAACTTATAACTATTTTCTCCCTGTAAGGTCATTCCTATAACCTAGATGCTGCCGCATCTAAACTTTAGAGTCAAAAACCTTACCTCTAGGGTTTTGTTTCATCATGAATTTGTTTATATAACTAACGACTGGCAAGTTGGCTATAGGCTTTTTTTTTTAACATTCTTTACATTCATAGTGTTTTCTACAGTATTTCACTCATGTCTTTAAAGAGCACCAGTAACATGCATACTTGCACACACAGTGCCATTCTATTCAATTCTGTCAAGGTTTGATTGAAAACTGTCCTCCACTATCAGGCATTTGAATACTGATTCTCCCATTGGAGGTCGTTTATCAGATTTCAGAAGTACTGCCAATATAGAGGAAGTATGTCATCATGGTGGGTTTGGAGATTATAAATCCTCACACTTCCAGTTCGTAATCTCTGCTTCTTTCTTCTAGCTGAGGTGAGCTCTTAGCTTTCTGTTTCAGTTGCCAAGCCTGATACTTGATGCTACCCCTCCCTGTTATGAAGAACTCTTATACCTCTGGAATTAATAGCCAAAATAAACTCTTCTATAAGTTGCCTTAGACATTGTGTTTTATGGCAGCAACAAAAATGTTACTAATACACCTCTATAAAGTTACTTTGCTAAACACTGAAATGGCTAAATGTTTAAATTCATGGAGCTTTGCTCCATATGATCTTAGGGATATTGAAAATCTTGAACAGATTCTTCATATTGTCTGATTTTTCTCCCCCCAAATATGTAATCTTGCATAATTGCAGGAAAGTGTAAGACTAAAGATCTTACCATATCCTTTATAGTCATAGAGTTTCTTTAGTATAAGTTCATTCATTTCTTAAATACTATTGTGACATCTAAAGGCTTTATCACATTGATTATACACCAAGGGCTTTTACCCACACATAAACCCTTTAATTGATTTGATGTTAAGTTTTAAATATAAATGCTTTGCCACAATCACATAGTTTTTTACAAGTATGACTTTTTTCCATGATATTAAAGAAGACAGTATGTGCAAAGGCTTTCCAGTGTTCTTTACGTTTATAGGGTTTCACTCCAGTATAATTTTTTTCATGCCTTTGAAAATAAATGGCACATGTAAATACTTTACTTCATTGAATACAATGAGAAGTCTTTTCTTCCCTATGAAGTCTTTCATATAATTGAATTCTTAATGTTAAACAAATTAAACCAGATACCAAGAAATACTGAATCATTTCTCTCATGTGCAGTCTGTGTTTAAACACACACACACACACACACACACACACATATATATAAATATTTGTTTGTATGTGTACATACCATAGTATATGTACATACCATATTACCTATGTACACATATGGTATTATTTGATATATGTTTATATGCAAGCACCATAGATGCTATAAATTTGCAGTGTATTTTATAATCATGCTTTCTAAATTACTGGCTTATTTCTTTTTTGCTCATGATAAATATTTTATATCTTTATAAAAGATATAAATATGGAATTTCACATTGATTTTTGATCATATGTATTCTTACTTTTTTAAAAATATCACTATAAAAACCACTAATAGGTAGAAGGCAGGAAATCATCAAACTCAGGGCTGAAATCAATCAAGTAGAAACAAAGAAAACCATACAAAGAATCAACAAAACGAGGAGTTGGTTCTTTGAGAAAATCAACAAGATAGATAAGCCCTTAGCCAGACTAACCAGAGGGCACAGAGATAGTATCCAAATTAATAAAATCAGAAACGAAAAGGGAGAGATAACAACAGAAACTGAGGAAATTCAAAAAATCATCAGATCCTACTACAAAAACCTGTATTCAACACAACTAGAAAATCTTGAGGAAATGGACAATTTCCTTGACAGATACCAAGTACCAAAATTAAATCAGGATCAAATAGACCATCTAAACCGTCCTATAACCCCTGAAGAAATAGAAGTTGTCATTGGAAGTCTTCCAACCAAAAAAAGCACAGGTCCAGATGGTTTTAGTGCAGAATTCTATCAGACCTTCAAAGAAGACCTAACACCAATACTCTTCAAACTGTTCCACAAAATAGAAACAGAAGGAACACTACCCAACTCGTTCTATGAAGCCACAATTACACTAATACCAAAAGCACACAAAGATCCGACAAAGAAAGAGAATCTCAGGCCAATCTCTCTTATGAATATCGATGCAAAAATACTCAATAAAATTCTTGCCAACCGAATCCAAGAACACATCAAAACGATCATTCACCACGATCAAGTAGGCTTCATCCCAGGGATGCAGGGATGGTTCAATATAAGGAAATCCATCAATGTAATCCACTACATAAACAATCTCAAAGAAAAAAACCACATGGTCATCTCATTAGATGCTGAGAAAGCATTTGACAAAATTCAGCATCCTTTCATGCTAAAGGTCTTGGAAAGATCAGGAATTCAAGGCCCATATCTAAACATAGTAAAAGCAATTTACAGCAAACCAGTAGCCAGCATCAATCTAAACGGAGAGAAACTTGAAGCAATCCCACTAAAATCAGGGACTAGACAAGGCTGCCCTCTCTCTCCATATCTTTTCAATATAGTACTTGAAGTTCTAGCTAGAGCAATTAGACAAGAAAAAGAGGTCAAAGGGATACAAATTGGAAAGGAAGAAGTCAAACTATCACTATTTGCAGACGATATGATAGTATACATAAGCGACCCAAAGAACTCCACCAGAGAACTCCTACAGCTGATAAACGACTTCAGCAAAGTGGCCGGATATAAAATCAACTCAAGCAAGTCAGAAGCCTTCCTATACTCAAAGGATAAGCAGGCTGAGAAAGAAGTAAGAGAAATAATACCCTTCACGATAGCCACAAACCATATTAAGTATCTTGGCGTGACGCTAACCAAACAAGTGAAAGATCTGTATGACAAGAACTTCAAGTCTCTGAAGAAAGAAATTGAAGAAGACCTCGGAAGATGGAAAAATCTGCCATGCTCATGGATTGGCAGGATTAATATAGTAAAAATGAGCATCTTACCAAAAGTAATACACAGATTCAATGCAATCCCCATCAAAATCCCAACTCAATTCTTCATAGAGTTAGAAAGAGCAATTCAAAAATTCATCTGGAATAACAGAAAACCCAGAATAGCTAAAACTATTCTCAAGAGTAAAAGAACCTCTGGGGGAATCAGTATCCCGGACCTCAAGCTGTACTACAGAGCAATAGTGTTAAAAACTGCATGGTATTGGTACAGTAACAGACATGTAGATCAATGGAACAGAATTGAAGACCCAGAAATGAATCCACACTCCTATGGTCACTTGATCTTTGACAAAGGAGCTAAAACCATCCAGTGGAAAAAAGATAGCCTTTTCAACAAATGGTGCTGGCTCAGCTGGAGGTCAACATGCAGAAGAATGCAAATTGACCCATCCTTATCTCCTTGCACTAAGCTCAATTCTAAGTGGATCAAAGATCTCCACATAAAACCAGACACACTGAAACTAATAGAAGGGAAACTAGGGAAGAACCTTGAACATATGGGCACAGGGGAGAATTTCCTGAACAGAACTCCAATAGCTTATACTCTAAGATCAAGAATAGAAAAATGGGACCTCATTAAATTACAAAGTTTTTGCAAGGCAAAAGACACCGTCAAAAAGACAAAGCAGCAACCAACTAACTGGGAAATGATCTTTACCAACCTTACATCCGACAGAGGGCTAATATCCAAGATATACAAAGAACTCAAGAAGTTAAACTCCAGAGAGGCAAGTAACCCTATTAAAAAATGGGGTACAGAGCTACACAAAGAGTTCTCACCTGAAGAATATCTAATGGCTGAGAAGCACCTAAAGAGATGTTCATCATCCTTAGTCATTAGGGAAATGCAAATCAAAACAACCCTGAGATTCCATCTCACACCAGTCAGGATGGCTAAGATCAAAAACACAGGAGACAGCAGTTGTTGGCGAGGATGTGGAGAAAGAGGAACACTCCTCCACTGCTGGTGGAATTGCAGGCTGGTACAACCACTCTGGAAAGCAGTCTGGCGGCTCCTCAGAAAACTGGGCATGACACTTCCGGAGGATCCGGCTATACCACTCCTGGGCATATACCCAGAGACTTTACCTGCATGCAATAAGGACACATGCTCCACTATATTCATAGCAGCCTTATTTATAATAGCCAGAAGCTGGAAAGAACCCAGATGTCCCTCAACGGAGGAATGGATTCAGAAGATGTGGTATATTTACACAATGGAATACTACTCTGCAATTAAAAACAATGAATTCACGAAATTCCTAGGCAAATGGTCAGAACTTGAAAATATCATCCTTAGTGAGGTAACCCAATCACAAAAGATCACACATGGTATGAAGTCACTGATAAGGGGATATTGACCCAGAATCTCAGAATACCCTAGACACAATCAGCATATCAATAGATTTCTAAAAAGATGGAAGGAGAGACCCCTGGTCCTGGAAAGACTGGATGTAGGGGAACGCCAGGACAGAGTAATGAGAGGGGGTTGAACGGAGAAAAGAGGGAGGGAAGGGGGCTTATGGGACTTTCGGGGAGGGAGGAAACGGGAAAGGGGAAGTGATTTGGAATGTAAATTAAAAAAATAAAATAAAATTAAATTAAAAAAAAAAACCACTAATACAGATTTTGAAAATATGGATTCACTGTGTCTTGTTTCACTGTCTTCATGGAAACTACTTAGTATGGAATCTACTTAGGTGTATATCAGAGATAATACTTTTCTACAATTATGCTCAATTAAATTCAGCAATGTCATGATGTTACACCTAAGCACAATTATTATAATTTTGAAATAACACAACAATTGCAAGTAAACCTTAAGACTCTTTGTTAAGACAATGGACTGTGAGGAAGAGAGTTCAATAAAATTCAAACAGTAGAATTATTTAGTTATTGCACTCTGCTTGTTCTTATGGGTGTCTGTCTGTATGTGTCCCAAGTGCAAAGGAAGCAGAAGCTACAGAAAGGGTATTCAGAAGGCCTGTGAGTAGATACTGTGAAGAAGACTCACCAGGACCAGCTTGAGGAAGGCACAATGAACTTTAATTGAGAAGATTCAAAGCTTGTGTAATTTGGGGGATGGGTGTATAAACATACAGGTTAAGCAACTGTTATTGGCTGAAGGCTTAGGGGACAAAAATGCCTCATTGGCATGGCAGGGAATTTCAGGAATCTCAGGTTATATATGAACTGGTTCTTATCCTGAGAAAGTAAGTTGAACCTGTAATTTGACCATGGCTACCTGATATTTTGCATGGCTTTTTGTTTTTAATTCCATAGAAAAGGTCAGAGAAGAGGAAGCCCTCCCAATGAAATTTTCCATTTTGCACTATGCCCAGAAGGCTCTCAGATAATGGTAGACTTTGACCATAATTGAAGGCCAACAAGTTATGCCAATTTACTTTGGATAAAAGTATGTAAGGTGTATTTAATGCTATAAAAGCTTGTTTTCTCTGCAAATTAAATATAAACTTCTCAATTTTTCTTCTTTTGATTAATATTTATACTTTCATAGCACATTTGAATTTCTACACTTGAGGTGATCAGTTTCATGATCAAGTGAACCTTGTGTTGATCAATTTTAGTTTTTGATTACATTTTAATTCTCCTTTTAATCAAAGAAATGTACTATTTCTGTTTTGTTTAAATTATCTTCTAAATTTATCTTTTAAATATACTTTATGTTTATGAGTGCTTTGCTTGCATTATATATATATAATATATATATTATATATATAATAGATATATATATATATATATACCATGCTTTACCTATGACTTCCAAAATTCAGCAGAGGACATACATCCTGTAGAATTGGACATAGTGATAGTTGTGAGCATCATATGAAGGACAGGAGCCAAATCCAGGCCAAATGTAAGAACATTAAGTGTTGTTTTCCACAGAGCCACCTCTAAAACCCTTTAACTGAATTATCTTAATTAAAATTTACAGCTTATACTTGCACCCTAATTTTAAAAAGAATATACTTATAAAGTTATCAAATTCATTTGAATCTCTTCCAATTAAATTTGTATTTTTAATCAAAAGAAGAAAACTAAACAATTAAACATGACTAATCTTTTCTTGTTAGCTTCATTTTTGTAGATATGGTTAAATTGAAAGTTTATTAAAGAAAGACAATTTATCTTAATGATTAAAAGACAGACAAAGTATGGAAGATCAGCTAAAATCACAGTATGGTTGAGGAAATTATAAAATCACACTCCTAGCTGAGCAACTATTGACAGTTAAACTTCTGTAGGAAGAAGAAGCAGGTTTTTGTCAAGGATGTGCCACTTAGAGGCAGCACTAAGTGAACACTCAGTAAAGAGAAAAAAAGAGGAGGGGGAGGAAGAAGGAGGGAGAGGGAGGGAGCACATTGGGAGGGAAAGAGGTGGAGGACAAGAATAAGCGTAGGGGAAAAATGGTGATCAAATTCATTCATTGATTCATGTGATCAAATTTCATTGTAGAAATGTATGAATAATCAAACAGAAAAGTTAAAATATTGAATAAAATAGATCTTCAGTGTTTTATCACATAGTTATATGGAAGAGTTTGAGGAGGAAAACTTCAAATAACACATGTAAAGTTTCTCTGTGGGTGTCAGAAGGGAGCAAATGTAGCCTTCTGTGCTCAAAACTATACCTCTCACTTGTCCTAAAGATACAATGTGGTATCTATGTGAGTATATTCTAAGTCCAAATGCTGTTCAGCTTGTATTAGCTATCTTCTACAAAATGGCTGACAGGCTCCACATGGATGTATTTGTGTCAACCCATCTTTTTAACCTTCAGGACTGTTGATCAATTTTATACTGAACCACAGTGATCCCAAACCATGAACAAGAAACACTTCATTGTTTTATATGTCAAATTTAAAAGTGATTAACTATAAATTAGTGATGTAGTCTATACTGTTAAGGAATATACCAACTCTCCATTATCGTATATAAGACATATATAATATACTGAGCTCTTATGCCTGGGAAAATCACCAGCCTACAGATTAGATATTTTTATGCATACAACAACATTTACATAATCTCCAGAAAAGTGTGGTAAAGTAGCAGCATGCATGGTTTTCATGTCATATCTTGGTAGGATGGAGTCACAAGCATTTTTTAAAATTACTTTTAAAAGGATATCTTAAATGGATATTTAAATTGTTCAATACAGATCTGGATATGGATAAAATGCATTAGAAACAATACTAAACACACAAATCTCTACATACACATATAGGCATAAAGACAAAATTTGAATACAAATTATAAAGAGACAGTCTGAGAAAAGTATACTCTTAAAAGTAGAAAATAAATCTTATTATAATTCCATTTTTATGTACTAAATGTCATGATGACATAATTGTAAGATTCATGAGAAGAATTTAATCTGGGGAGATTACATTGATAATAAAATCCCTTTTCTTCTATTTTTGTGAAATAAATGTCATTGGAAATAAGTTCATCGTAACCTTTACTGGAAGTCACAGTGATTTTGCTGCATTAAAATTTCTGCAAAAATAGTTGGTGTCATCGGAGCTTGTGTGAGTGTTGAGTGTGAAGTCTTTGGGAATCCTCACACCCTTGTAGGGTATTTGTGCTTCATTTCCATGCAGTTGCCTGATGTTCTTTCTGTTGGGTTAATGATTATTTTTTTTATGTGTGTGTGTGTGTGTGTGTGTGTGTGTGTGTGTGCGCGCGTGTGTGTGCGTGCGTGCGTGCAACTAATATAATGCCATCCATTGGAGAACACCATTGATGTCCACATACACCCTACAAGGCATCTCTTCTTTGCAGTTGTAAGCAAGCCAATATGTACTATGAGCACAAGCTTCTGCATCCCATTAAACCTCTGGCATACCAGTCAACAATAAACAGGAATACAAATATAGACAAACAAACAAAAACAAAAACTAATGTTTTACGTCAATTCACTTAAAAACAGAAAAAAAACAAAAAACAAAAACAAAGCAGAAGCAAAGTGTGAAATCCTTCCAAAGTTTATCAGAATCTCAAACCAAGAGTTTTCATTTTCTTTCCTTCCTATGAGAAATATATTAGATGGTTCATCATAAGAACCTGCTGTTTTCTTCTTTAAGGAACTATTGTGAGCACCTTCATTTCATGAATCCTGCAAACAGTTCCTCAATTCATTTTGGAAACAGTGATTTTTGCTCCTCACAAAGATGTCATTATTTTAAATTCTGTCTAGCATCTTAAATTATATAAATATGAGATTGATACTAAACATAAAATATTAATATGATGAGATGTGAATACACAGGATGATCCAAGCTGCTCTAATTTGGAGTTCATTTTTTTAATTTGGAAACAGTAAAATTTTGTAAGTTAGTATTTGTGTCAGATGACATTCAACCCTTGTACATTTTGAGCTAAAATTTACTTCCTCTATCTCTCTCATGTATTCTAGTATATCTATTTTAAAGCTATTACTATATATGTGGTTATACATATATGAAGCTATTACCTGGGCTTGATTACCTCTCTCTCTCTCTCTCTCTCTCTCTCTCTCTCCTCTCCTATCTTCTATCTACAGTGAATTGATTATGTTGGAATCATAGCTTCAGAATTCTTTTTGGATATATTCACATTTTCTCTTCTAGATGTTGTAAAAGATATGATAAAATGGTAATGGTATTTGCACTTTTCTGATGTAGAACACAAGTACTTAGTTCATATATATCCCTTTTCTATTTCTTTGCTTTTCATTTTTATTGGTTATTTTATTTATTTAAATTCCAAATGTTGTCCCCCTTCCCAGTTTCCCCTTCAAAAGCCCCCTATGCCCTCCTGCCTACTGCCACTATGAGGGTGCTCTTATTCCTGCCCAACCACTCTTGCTTAAGCAACCAAGCATTCCCCTAACCTGGGTCACCGAGCCTCCACAGGACCAAGGGCCTTTCCTCCCAGTGATGCCAGATAAGACAAATCCTGCTGGAGTCATGGTTTTCCCCATGTGTACCCTTTGTTTGGTGGTTTAGTTTCTCAGAGCTTTGAGGGGTCTGGCTGACTGATATTATTGTTCTTCCTATGGGGTTACAAACCTCTTCAGCTCCTACAATCCTTGCCCTAACTTCTCCATTGGGCTCCCCACTCTCAGTCTGATATGTGGCTGCATTTATATACATACATATCTGTATTAATCAGGCTATAGCAAAGCCTCTCAGGGTTCATGTCTACCAGGCTCCTGTCAGTAAGCACTTTTTGGCATCAGCAATAGTGTCTGGGCTTGGTGTCTGAAGATGGGGTGGATCCTTAGGTGGGGCAGTCTCTGGATGGCCTTCTGTCTCTGCTTCATACTTTTTCCCTGTATTTCCTTTTTGAGGTGGGCGGGTGGTCCCATCCCTCAACCAGGGGTCATGCCTATCCACTGGATATCATCTCTACAGGTTATCTCTCCCCTTTGTTGGGTATTTCAGCTAATGTCCTCCCTGTTGGGTTCTGGGAACCTCTTGGGTCCCAGGAATTTGGGACTTTCTAGAGGCTACCCCTAGATCCCCCTTCCCCACTGCTAAACACCTACTTTCAAATTTCTGACCCATTGTAATTCTCCCCCATCTCTTCCAATATCTGAACTGGCCACCCTTTTTTCCTCTCTCTCCTCTCTTCATCCCAGATCCCTCTCTCCCTCTACTTCCACGATATTATTTTCTTCCTCCTTCTGAATAGAACTGTAGCATCCACACTTTGGTGTGATCTTGAAGAAGTGTTTCATTCTAGAGCCTGAGATAACATGAAACTCTTTGTGTTGTATACCAGACTGACTTAAGGCATGTACCACCATACTATCTTAAGCTCAAGGATTCTATAATCTACAGTTGAGTATTTCACCTATAATTCAAACCAACTAAAGCTATCTTTACACCCCTACCTTGTAATCCTTGATGGTGACTTCTAATCTTACTGTTCTTTGAGATCAACTTTTCATTAGCCTTCTAAGTCATACCATATAAAGAAGTAAAGCAAAATCAGTACTTAAGGGAAGAGTCATTATATATGATGTGAGATTCGAACCTATTTTGGGAGTTCATGCATAGCCTTAGAAGACAAGATTTATCTCACTTGTAGGAACAAAATATAGACAGATCACTATAGGACTAGCCTAACAGATTTTTATCACATATGGGGGGGCAGTGAATCACGTGATCCACTTTGCATAAAGTATTTGGGGTAATGTCCAAGGTAGCCATGAATTAGCAGAAACTGGGTGGGGAAACACCTTGAATAATATTTGGTAATTTGCACTTATTCTCACTGAAACTCGGGAGGTTGTGATAGGAGTTTTTAGAATATGTAAAATATAGTTTATTTCTTTTTAAGTTATAATAAATAGTGATGCAATGTAAAGGTGAAAATGTTACATATAAAGCATCAAAACAATTGGAAAAAGAAGTGAACACATAAAAGAACTAAATATTTGAAAGAGAAGATAGATATTCAGTGATCTGAATGTGTTTCAAAAGAACAACAACCCTAGCATTAGACAATGTGTAGTTCTTTCTGGAAAGAAAGGTTGTCAGGGAAGAGAAACTTGGAGCTTCAGATGATGAGAGAAACACTTGAGAGATGCCTGACCACAAGTCAGAAACAAACTGCATGTTGACTTTGCTCAATAAGCTCTCATACTCATTCTAAACTTACTTGTTCATCATAAATAAAATTTTCACTCTATAATAATACATATATAAATATAACAGCAAGATTTTGACATTTTGTTAAATCAAAATACGTAAGAAAATTGTAGGCCCAGAGCTGATCCTGTGCCACAGCGCTCCATACCCAAATATTGCTAGACACACTTGTGAGCACAGGCAAGACCACTACTTCTGCTCAAATTCCTGGCCCAAGAGGGACCTGACCAGAGCCATCAGGACACAGGAACGATGGAACAGACAGACACAGGATCCTTCCTGTTTTCCTCTGTACCTCAGAGAAGACCCTTTGCCACAGCACTCCATACCCAAATTCCTCCTTGAGAGAACTGGTCTCCTATGAATACTGACACAATGCTTGCAGGAGGGACAAGTCACAACACAGACAGCAAGACCAGCCAACACCAGAGATAACCAGATGGCAAGAGACAAGGGCAAGAACATAAGCAACAAAAACCAAGGTTACTTGGCATCATCACAACCCAGTTTTCCCACCACAGTGAGCCCTGGATACACCAACAAAAGAGAAAAGCAAGACTCTGATTTAAAATCATGATGATGATATGGGACTTTAAGAGGGACATACATAAGTCCCTCAAAGAAATACAAGAGAACACAGGTAAACAGCTAGAAGTCCTTCAAGATGAAACACAAAAATCCCTTAAAGAATTACAGGTAAGCACTATCAAACAGGTGAAGGAAATGAACCAAACCATCCAGGATCTAAAAATGGAAATAGAAACAATAAAGAAATCAGAAAGGGAGACAATCCTGGAGTTAGAAAATCTCAGAAATATATCAGGAGTCATATATGCAAGCATCATAAACAGAATGCAAGAGATAAAAGAGAGAATCACAGGTACAGAAGATACCATACAAAACATTGATACAACAGTCAAAGAAAATGCAAAATGTAAAAAGCTCCTAACCCAAAACATCCAGAAAATCCAAGATACAATGAGACGACCAAACCTAAGAATAATAGATATAGAAGAGATTGAAGACTCCCAACTTAATGTCCAGTAAATATTTTCAACAAAATTGTAGAAGAAAACTTCCCTAACCTAAAGAAAGAGAGGAATACAAGAGACCTGCATAAGTCCAAATAGATTGGACCTGAAAAGAAATTCCTCCCATCACATAATAGTCAAACCACCAAATGCACAAAACAAAGAAAGAATATTAAAAGCAATACGAGAAAATGGTCAAGTAACATATAATGACAGACATATCAGAATTACACCAGACTTCTCACCAGAGACTATGAAAGCTAGAAGATCCTGAGCAAATGTTACACAGGCCTTAAGAGAACACAAATGCCAGGCCAGCTACTATAAGCAGCAAAATTCTCAATTGCTATAATTGGAGAAACCAAGATATTCCATGAAAAAAGAAATTTAAACAATATCTTTCCACAAATCCACCACTACAGAGGATAATAGATGGAAAATGCCAAGACAAGAAGGGAAACTACACTCTAAAAAAAAGCAAGAAATTAATCTATGTTCACCAAACTCAAAAAAAGATAACCACACAACCAAATTCCGCTTCTCACAATAAAAATAACAGGAAGAAACAATCACTATTCTTTAACATCTCTTAACATCAATGGACTCAATTCCCCAATAAAAAGACATAGAAAAACAGTCTAGATACAGTAATAGGATTCAGAATTTTGCTGTATACAGGAAACGTACCTCAGTGTCAAAGACAGACACTACCTCAGAGAAAAGAATAATTTTCCAAGCAAATGATCCCAAGAAACAAGCTGGAGCAGCCATTCTAATATTGAATAAAAACAAGTTTCAAACAAAAGTTATCAAAAAGGATAAGGAAGTTCAGTTCATACTCATCAAAGGAAAAAGTTTACCAAGAACTCTCAATTCTGAACAGCTATGCTCCAAATGCAAGGGCACCCACATTCATAAAAGAAAATTCACTAAAGCTCAAAGTACACATTGTACCTCACACAATAAGAGTGAAAAAATTCAACACCCTACTCTCATCAACGGAGTTCAATGGAAACATAAACTAAACAGAGAAAAAGTGAAACTAACAGAAGTTAGTTATTTAAAACAAAAAAGTTAGTTATTTAAAACAAAAGACTGTACGTTCTTCTCATCACCACAGGAACCTCCTCCAAACCACATAATCAGTCACAAAACAGGCCTTAACAGATTCAAGAAGATTGAAATAACCCCATACATTCTATCAGAACACCACAGACTCAGACTGATCTTCAATAGCAACTAAAACAAGAGAAGGCCCACAAACACATGGAAGCTGTAAAACACCCTACTAAATGATAAATTAGCAAAGGAAGAAATAAAGAAAGATATTAAAGACTTTTTAGAATTTAACGAAAATGAAGGCACAACATACCCAAACTCATGAAACACAATGAAAGTAATGCTATGGGGAAAACTCAGCTCTGAGTACCTCCAAAAGGAAACTGGAGAAAGCATTCAGAGCAGCTTAACAGCACACCTGAAAGCTCTAGAACAAAGAGAAGCAAATATACCCAAGAGGAGTAGATGGCAGGAAATAACCAAACTCAGGGCTGAAATCAACCAAATAGAAACAAAAAGAACTGTACAAAACCACGAACTAGTTCTTTGAGAAAATCAATATGATAGATAAACCCTTAGCCAGACTAACCAGAAGTCATAGAGACAGTATCCAAATTAACAAAATCAGAAATGAAAAGAGAGATATAACATAAGAAGCTGAGAAAATTAAAAAAAAAATTCATCAGAACCTACTATAAAACCCTATATTCAACCAAACTCAAAAATCTGGATGAAATGGACAATTTTCTAGACAGATACCAAATACCTAAGTTAAATCAGGATCAAATAAACCGTCTAAACAATCACAAAACCCCTAAAGAAATGGAAGCCCTCATTAAAATTCTCCCAACCAAAAAAAGCCAGGACCAGATGGGTTTAGTTCAGAATTCTATCAGACATTGAAAGAAGACCTAATACCAAAAACTATTCCACAAAATATAAACAGAAAGAACACTACCCAATTCATTCTATGAAGCCACAGTTACATTGTGTATTCTCCCTTGGAGATGGAAAGGTATTCAGGAACCTGTCACAATTTCCTTTCATAGAGGACTTCATAATAGATTTTTTTTTCTTCTTCTATCATGTTTAATGCTCCAAATAGATTTTAAAAAATGGTTGAGTGCATATTACTTTTAGCTTCAGAAAATACCAGATATATTTAAGAGGCATTTAACTACTATAAATTATTTTGATTACTTAAAAATGTCAATACTGAATTGTATATTTTAAAATAAGTTTTATTAGTTTAACTAAAAAAAAGAAAATTGTAGTCATTCAGATTATGACACTTAAGAAACATGAGCACTTACTATTATTTTGGGCTTTTTCTTTTTCTCTTTTCCAAGTGCCCATGACCTCATTTAAAAGGTCATTTCAGTATAGATATCCATACAAACTTGCACATTTATATTTGTTGACTAAGATTAGGATATGAAACAATATTCTTCTTTGTCTGGGAAAACTTATAGTTAACTTCTTCACATGAGATGAGACCAAATTCAGTTTTTCCAAAGGCAAGCCAACACCTGCGCTAATGATTTCATTTTATATTTAATTATTGAATAAATATTATAAAATAAGAAAATATATTGCACAATGAATTCAAATTGTGAGGTCATATTCATTGTGAAAATATAAATGTTTTGCTTAGAACATTCCCCTCAGCAATCAAGAAAAGTAACTATAATCCACTATATAAGATGTACTTCCCTTTAAACTGAAACTGAAGCTCTTACTTCTAGTAAACTAGACTTTACTTTGCGTAGTTACACAAAGTTACTTCGTCACTAGCTAAGTGGTAAATAATTGAAATAAATGCCGGCAACTTACAAATAATGGCCCAACTTCTTTAGTGTGTAGAGCATAAATAAAAAAAAAATTTGCATGGACCTCATCTACAATAATCAGTTACACTTGCTAGTTTATATATTTTTTGATGCCAGCTATATTCAGAGACATTAGTTAAATTATCTTTTTACTTAAAAGCCCTTAGCCAAGTTACTTCTTTATAAGAAATATTAGTTATTCATTATATTTGGATAAAAAAAACATTTTTAGGGTACAGTTCTCTTTAATGAATGAAAGTCTGATTCTTCAAGGAATTAAGGATGATGCCTGAATCATTTGAAATATACGAAGCCTGCTCACACAGGCAAATAATCCTCAAGTCCTTATTTTGTCTCTACCATGATTATTGCATTATACCTATTTTGGAGTCCCTGCCATCTCAGTTAATTCTCCCCATAACCGCAAAATATAGTTATATGAGCTCTTTACCATCTGTAATCCCAACATTTGGGAGGTAAAATACCAGAGGATTATTATGAGTTTGAAGCCAGTTGATCTGAGTATTGAGTTCTAGGCCATTCTGTACAAAGTAAGACCTTATTTAAAAAACAACATAACAACACCACCTTCATTCCCTCAAAACAAAGAAACAAAAGGTAACAATAAGAAAAGCTTTGTTCTTTCTGTCCTGTATGCCCCAGAGCCTCCTGGACTGCCCTACAGTGTTTCTCCACTGCTCCACCACAGTGGTTACTACTGTATGATTGCTTCCAACTGTGAGTGGGAAACTGTGCTGTGAGATAAAGATTACAGTTGTATTGTTTCAAATGACTTGGAAGGGAAAAGAGAACTGCACTAGACAACACTCACTTCCTGGGACTAACCTGGTAATATTGGAGGGTGTGCTACTATAGCCCATCCTGTAACAGCTGCAAATACAGTTTCACACATGAAATCTACTGCTTAATCTTGCCTGCTCCTCAGGCAATGCTACTCTACACTTTATTAAGGTCATCATTTCTAAACAGTCATTTTCTCTCCACAGACTCTAAGAAACAAAGCAACAAAATAAACTTTTCATAGCAATGTTGACACAATGGAAGTGTCCAAAAGATGTGTGTTTTTCCAGAGAAGACTCTTTGGACACATAAGGTCAATTAATATGGAGAAGCACATGTTAAACTCAATAAATGTCTCAAGTGTAAAGCTGCAAAATGCTGTTCAATTACTGTGAGTTATGTACATACTTGTAGTCCAATGCTAACTAAGTATATCTAGATTGGCTAAGTAACGGCCAGAAATGTTTATAATGTGGAAAAAGTTAAGTCATTGAAAATAGTGATACATGCTCTGTCTTTGATTTTGTAGTTATCTTTTATGCCACAGACAACAAATTTTGAAAACTAAGGCTGGTAATGTATTCAAAGACAATGTTTCCTCTCTTAGTCAATTCAAAGTTCATAAAAAAAAAAAAAAGAAAAAAGAGAAAGGAAAGGCACATGGACATGTGAACAAAGCAGGCAAGGAAGGTACAGACATTACTTCCAGTGCAGTGCTCTTCTTGAAGGCATAATACACGAAAATCTTGTCTTAGGAAGAAATATTCATATTATAATTGTATTCTCAAGCATCCATAGGATTGAACAGTGTATTCCTTATCATGCTCATTTTAAAGTCATAGTTTGAGAAGAAAAATCAGTAGACACATTTTTTTCCAATTCTTTATGGTAGAGTAGGCATGTTTACAAGGTTAAAATTTGAAAAGAATGCCTCTGGGCATATTCTGATTGTATCATAAAGATTTAGCTTAAAATATCGGAGATGACACTTAAAAGGTGTGCTCTATAGAAGCCTGCTCCTTAGTGTGACTATCTTGCTTAGTATCTAGTAACAAGACAGTGTATGTGAATCAAGGTAGTCATAACATATAAACTTGGAGCCTAGTGCATGTGATTTAGGACACTAAGCTGTGTACTGGGACATTTTATTTCTAAGTGACTTGAAAATATAAACAAAGACATTTTAAGGAAATATATCCCCATTTGTGTGATTTTATCCATGAGTAACAAAGTGTTAAGTTGGTTAGACACACAAGTGTTACTTCATATAACAAGATGTTCAAATGACAGACAAGATAAATTTGTCTTTTGTTTAGATGATCAGTTTCTATGGACCTTTCCTGTTTGTCATGGCTGACTTATCCCTCTTTTATTACTTTCAAGTTTACAAAATGAATATTAGCAAAAATATGACCCTTAGTTCTTTTTTTCATATCTACTGTGAAAAAAGGGTGTCTTTCATAGCCTCAAGATGGAAACTAATTATTCAGGTTAGACTAGCCATATGTGATATGCCAACCTGTAACATTAAAATGAGGTGTTCTCTGTTAGGTCCTGATTCAACCTTTTCTACCTGTACATCAATTAGAGACAAGCATATTTAAATAGACTGATAAGAATCTACCTCAAGCAACACGGTCTTTAGCTTATTTAAACTCACTTTGGATGGGAAGAGTTGTCAACCAAATTATACATATATATATATATAATTTTACACACACACACACACACACACACACACATTTTTTTAAATAGGACAACTATCATGTAAGCAATTGCAGCAAAAAATCTTTTTCTTTAAATCAAGCAAAACCTGGGTAAAATGGTGCAGCTGAAAATAAATGGCTTTTATAGAACTTTCAAATGGTTATACATTGTTGGCAATTATTACTTATTCAACAAATATGGGCAACATGTATAGTAACTGACAATATGAAGAATATTAGAACATTGTAGCCTTAAATAGTCAGAGTCAAGAAGGCAGGGAGGAACTGATCCACGCAGCTATAGTGTACATATTTATACACAGATCAACACATCTGATTGAACTTGTTTTGTTTTGTTTGGGTAGACTCCCTACAAAAACATCAGTATGCATGTTTGTCTTCAACATCCGTTAATTGACACTGATTAGTGGAACTTTTCTTGAATACTCAATTTCAGTAAAGTTCACAACCTTACTCTAACAGCTTGGCCAGCTGTAGACAAAAGGAAGTCAGATTAATGAAAGCACTGCCAACGAAGGATGGGATGAAAGAGACTTCTTATGTTTAAAACAGGCTTATTGTTTATACCTCTTCAGCCATCTGGGTTTTCAGAACTACAACAGCAACAACAAAGCTTGTATGTGAGTGGAAAATCACAAGCCCTAAGCAAGAGCCATTTTAGCTTAGCTCAGGATGAGGAATCTTGCTTCTTTACTTAGAATTCTTTATGCTTAAGAATCAGCAGACTTGTTAACCAGAATCCATGGCGGTATTTCACTGAATTAAATCTTTTTTCGTTGGCGATTTCAGTTCCATTTCTGTAACTTACTATGGATTTTTTTTCCCCCAAACAACACAGAGCCACCTGTGATGACAGCTGGAGTTAAACTTGTGACAGTGGGATTCACACAAATGATTAGATAGCAGGATGACCATTGACACCCTCAGTCAGAGGACATCTGTGCATTATGTGAGTAAGAACTATATTCCTACTCCAGTGTCAGCCTGATTTCAGCTATGGAAGAATTCAAAAGGACATACTTGGGAAACTGACCATGAGATCCTAATCTCTGTGTACCAGATACCCTTTAAATGTCTGAAAGAAAATAATATTTAGTTTCTGAATGTATATGACTCTGATGTGGGTTAAATTGTAAACCAATATATAAAAATGGAAGCTCTTTTTCTAAGTCCTCATTATTGTATGGAATGATTGTTAAAGAAGCTTCATAAATGCACTTAATAGTTACATGACTCTACTTATAAGGTGGAATTTAGTTTCCTTAGTCCTTCATGCCTGGAGGCATATCTACAGGCCTGGTTAAGGTATGCATAATTCTAGACTAGCACTCTCCCAGTTCTGAAGGGACAATAAGACACTTCGCAGAAAGGTGTCACCTCAGCATGAGTTCCTGAGAGAACTAAATGAGCTGAGTTTCTTTCTGTATAAAACACTGGCATTATATAAATGAATCTTTCAATTGCCGGTGAGCATCTAGTGAACATCAATCAGTAATTCACCACATCCTGACACATTTCTTCTTCAGTTTGGAAACACAGTTTCTATTTACAGGAAAACAAGCCCAGATGTGGTTAGGTCAAACATAGCTGAAAAAACTAAAAAAAAAAAAAAAAGATCTACTAACTGCAGGTCAGTATTTTCATCCTTCTTCTGAAAGAGCAGGAGAGGTTATGTTTATACCAGTAAACACATGTGACTTTATTACTGTCTGTAGAAATTCACTTAGGAATTTCAATTTAAAGAGACATAACAAATTACAAATTGTAGCAATTGAGTTGGAATTAATTACATAAAATGGTCATATGAATATTATTTCTAGATGTACTCTAAAGTGATTTAAAATTTCAATAACAAAAATAGGGCTGGTCATCACTTTCTATTAGTAGTGAGTTGAAAAATATATACATAATAGCCTTTCTACCTATGTTTAGAATAGTATATTTCTCTATCCTCCATTCAGAAGAGAAAGCCAATCTACTCTGACTCATTCAGTATTCTGCAATTTGCTTTGCTTACCATGTCACCTCTCCCACTTAATTATGCCTGAACTTGTGATTAAAAGACAACCAGTCAAGATGGAGAATATTAAAAGTTTAGTACAGTTTATGCAAATTTCTAAGAGAAAAAGAAATATTCCCAATTATATACATGCTTCTCTTGACACTGTAGCATAAGGAAAATGTGGGAAAGTATGTATTCAACTTATAAGAGCAAGTGAATTATTATTAGTAGTATTATGGTGGGTAGCTGTGTATGTATGTATGTATGTATATGTATGTATGTATGTATGTATGTATGTATTACCATGAGTGTTAGAGGAACACTAGCCAATTCATTCTATGAAGCCACACTTACACTGATACCAAAACTACGGAAACACCCAACCAAGAAAGAGAACTTCACACCAATTTCCCTTATCAATATCGATGCAAAAATACTCAATAAAATTATCAAAAAAACAGCCGGGCAGTGGTGGCGCACGCCTTTAATCCTAGCACTTGGGAGGCAGAGGCAGGCGGATTTCTGAGTTCGAGGCCAGCCTGGTCTACAGAGCGAGTTCCAGGACAGCCAGGGCTATACAGAGAAACCCTGTCTCGAAAAACCAAAAAAAAAAAAAAAAATTGTAAAAAAAAAATTATCAAAAAAAAAAATCTAAGGAGAAATCAAAATTATCAATCACCACAATCAAGTAGGCTTTATCTCAGGGATGCAGGGATGGTTCAATATATGGAAATCCATCAACATAATCCACAACAAATACAAACTCAAAGAAATAAAAACACATGATCATTTATTTCATTAGATGCTGAGAAAGCATTGGACAAGATTCAACATGCCTTCATGTTAAAAGGCTTGGAAAGATCAGGAATTCAAGGCCCATAACTAAACATAGTAAAGGCAATATACAACAAACCAGTAGCAAACATCAAACTAAATGGAGAGAAACTTGAAGCAGTCCCATGAAAATCAGGGACCAGACAAGGCATAATTTCAAATATAATGTAGAAAAGTTCCTTCAGCAAATGAGGATAACCATGTTATATATGGGTAAAGGAATATTCATAAGTTCATATACTCACTCTCTCCATACCTATTCAATATAGTATTAGAAGTCCTAGCCAGAGGAATTAGACCAAAAAAAGAGGTAAAAAGAATACAAATTGGAAAGGAAGAAGTCAAAATATCACTATTTGCAGATGATATGATAATACACTTAAGTGACTCCAAAAATTCCACCAGAGAATGAAACCTGATAACTTCAGCAAAATGACTGGAAATAAAAATAACTCAACCAAATCAGTAGCCTTCTATGCAAAGAATAAATGGGCTGAGAAAGAAATTAGGAAACAACACCTTTCACAATAGTCACAAACAATACAAAATATCTTGGTGTAAATCTAACCAAGTAAGTGAAAGATCTGTATGACAAGAACTTCATGTCTCTGAAGAAAGAAAGCAAAGAATATCTCAGAAGTTGGAAGGATCTCCCATGCTCATGGATTGGTAGGATTAATATAGTAAAAATGGCCATCTTGCTGAAAAAAATCTAAAGACTCTACGCAATCCCCATCAAAATTCCAACTCAATTCTTCATAGAGTTAGAAAGAGCAATTTGCAAATTCATTTAGAATAATAAAAACGCAGGATAGCAAAAACTATTCTCAACAATAAAAGAACTTCTGGGGGAATCACCATCTCTGACCTCAAGCTCTACTACAGAGCAATCATGATAAAAACCGCATGGTATTTGTACAGTGACAGGCAGATAGATGAATGGAATAGGATTGAAGGCCCAGAAATGATCCCACACACACATGGTCACTTAAACTTTGACAACGGAGCTAAAGCCATCCAGTGGAAAAAAGACAACATTTTCAATAAATGGTTCTGGTTCAACTGGTGGTCAACATGTAGAAGAATGCAAATTGATCCATTCTTTTCTCCCTGTACAAAGATCAAGTCAAAGTGGATTAAGAACCTTCACATAAAAACAGATACACTGAATCTAGTAGAAGAGAAAGTGGGGGAAAGCCTCAAACACATGGGCACAGGGAAAAATATCCTGAACAGAATACCAATGGCTTATGCTATAAGATCAAGAATTGACAAGTGGGATCTCATAAAATTGCAAAGCTTCTGTAAGGCAAAGGTCACTGTCAATAGAAAAAAATGGCAACCAACATATTTGGAAAAGATCTTTACAAATCCTACATCCAATAGAGCACTAATATCCAATATCTACAAAGACCTTAAGTAGTTAGACTCCAGAGAATCAAATAAGCCTATACCCAGAAGATGCTCCAAAAAGTAGTAAGGACATATGCTCCACTTTGTTCATAGCAGCCATATTTATAATAGCCAGAAGCTGGAAGCAACCTAGATATCACTCAACAGAGGAATGGATACAGAAAATGTGGTTTATTTACACAATGGAATACTACTCAGCTATTAAAAACAACGATTTCATAAAATTCTTAGGCAAATGGGTGGATCTTGAAAATATCAACCTGAATGAGGTAACCCAATTCCAAAACAACACACATGGTATGCCTCACTGATAAGTGGATATTAGTCCAAAAGAGAGGAATATCCATGATACAATCTACAGACCACTTGAAGCTCAAGAATAAGGAAGACCAAAATATGGCTACTTCAGTGCTTCTTAGAAGGAGGAACAAAAAGGTATGGAGCAGAGACTGAAGGCACGACCATCCAGAGAGTGCCCTACCCAGGAATCTGTCCCATATGCAGTCTCAAACCAGGATGCTATTATGGGTGCTAGCAAGTGCTTGCTGATAGGAACCTGATATGACTGTCTCCTGAGAACCTCTTCCAGAGCCTGACAAATATAGAGGTCAGATGCTCGCAGCCAACCATTGCACTGAGCATGGGGTCCCTGGTGAAGGAGTTGGAGAAGGGACTGAAAGATTCGAGGGGGTTTGCAACCCCATGTCAGGGAGCAACAGTGTCAACAGGCCAGAACTCCCAGAGCTCCTGAGAACTGGACCACCAACCAATGAGTACACATGGACGGACCCAGGGCTCTGGTCTCATATGTGACAGAGAATGGCCTTATTGCACAACAGTGGGAACAGAAGCCCTTGGGTCCGAGGAGGTTTGATGCCCCAGTTTAGTAAATGCCAGGGCAAGAAGATGGGAGTGTGGGTGAGAGGGGGATCACCCTCAGAATAGCAGGGTGAGGTGGAATGGGATAGGGGGTTTACAGAGGGGTGACTTGGAAAGGAGTTAACACTGAAATGTAAATAGAGAAAATATCCAATAAAAGGGAAAAAATGGAAAAAAAATCCTACAGGTAACCAAAGATTATAGAAGTGAGAAAAATAGTCTTCCATAGAGAGTGACACACCAGTTTATTGTCTAAAGCCAAATGATCAGCTCTAAAACTGTACTTATAGGTATCATTGCTCAAACTGAGCAGATTGTATGCATGTAGTAACAATTAATGAAAAAGTTGCCATGAATTTGCAAAAGAGCAAGGAACAGGATGTGAGAGCATTTATAGAGAGAAAAAGAAAGGATAAATGTTTATAATCTTTAAAATATGAAATAAATTAAATAATAACATAAAAATGAATTGGATGAATATTTAAATAACTTTCCCTGCAATAATTATTAATAATAGTCTGCATTTACAGTTTCATAATCCTTTTATTCCCTAATTTTGTTTGAAAAAAGTATAGATTCCTATGGCAGTGGTATTTAGATACTTGAATCTTGATTAGTAGCCCCTAGTTGTGAACTCTTTTGTCACCAGTAAAGTGTTCTCCAGTTAACCTTTAATTTCTTTCCACATATTAGAAGAAATTATAGATTAAGCCAGAATCACCTACCTGTAACTACCTTTTTTATGCCATGATTGTGATTCCTTACCATGGTGTACATACCTACCAGGTATATATCTTCCATATTCTCTAAGCCACATATTCCTCATCGGCTCTGAAGAAATGTACAACTGTGCCATAGCCTTCAAAGTGTACTATAATTTCTCTTTATCAACACATTTTACCATAGTATAGTGTGGTGAAGAAGTGTTAACAAATTCAATGTCAAAACTTATATCACACAGAGAGAGAGAGAGAGAGAGAGAGAGAGAGAGAGAGAGAGAGAGAGAGAGAGAATATGTAGAATAGCCAAATAGTACTTTTAAGGAAATTAAAAGTAGATAGTAACGGTTGAAGAAATGGCTCTGTTGTTCAGAGGCTTACTGGTTTTTCAGAGGTCTACAAAGTTTGGTTCTAGCGCCCATGCTATATGGCTCACAGCCACCTGTAGATAGAGCTCTTCAAAATCCAACAGTTTCTTTTTGCCTCTGCAGGTACCCAAATGCACAGGAATAAATACATAAAATTTCTTAATTAAATATTGTAGGCTGCATTATCATATATTATAATAGATTATAATACTATACAAAGGAAACTAAAAGACAATGACGCTGAATCTTCATATGTTAAAAACAACCATAAATTTAGGAACTGTAGGACACACACACTAAAATAGTGTCATTGTTAACTAAAGCATCTCCTGGATTTCCAAATGGGTTCCATTCACCTTCACTTATGAAATCAACTATAATCCGCCATCAAAATCCAACTCAATATCCTATTATATTTAATAATTTATATAAAATTAAAACACAAAAATTAAGAAGAAATATCATACTGTTAAAATATTTTATGGTCTTAAATTTTTAGAAAAATGGAATCTGTTTTGTTCACAGTATCAAGCATGAAGTCTCTTTTGTGGAGCAGACACAAAATCCAATAAAGAAAGTGGGTGGGGCTCCAGTGACTGGGAAGTTGGGACAGCCAGGTTCTGAGACAGACAGGCATAATATCACTTGGGTCTCGGGCGGCTTGTGTGTATGCGGCTCCAAAGTGTGGGGCTGATCTGCAGTAACCAGCGCGCCAGCTCTGCTGTGGGACTTCTGCCTAGCAGAGGGACCCCGCACTGGGCAGGAGCCTACCAGCTTTCCTTTCACTACCTCTGTTCCCGCAGACTGCGCTGAAGAGACAGCAGCAAATCCTGGATACCCCACCACACCCGAAAGACAAGATCTGGATTTAAAATCACTTCTCATGATGCTATTAGAGGATCACAAGAAGGACACAAATAAATCTCATAAAGAGTTACAGGAGACCATGAATCAACGGTTAGAAGCCCTTACAAAGGAAACACAAAAATCGCTTAGAGAAATGCGGGAGAACATGGATCAAAAGATGGAGGCGCACAAGGAGACAACACAAAAATCGCTTAACAAGATGAATCAACGGGTAGATGCACTCACAAAGGAATCACAAAATTGGCATAAAGAAATGCAGAAGAATATGGGTCAACAGACGGATGCCCATAAGGAGGCAACACAAAAATTGCTTAAAGAAATGAATCAATGGTTAGATGCCCTTACAAAGGAAACACGAGAACTGCTTAAAGAAATGCAGGAGACAATGGATCAACAGATGGATTCCCATGAGGAGGAAACACAAAAATCACTCAGAGAAATGCAGGAGAACGTGGCTCATCAGGAAGAAATCCTGAAAGAGGCAATGCAAAAATACCTTAAAGAAATAAAGGAAAATACAAACAAACAAGTGAAGGATCTCAGCAAATCCATCCAGGAACTAAAAAAGGAAGTAGAAATAACTAAGAAATCACAAAGGGAGACAACTTTGGAGATAGAAAACCTTGGGAAGAAATCAGGAGTCATAGATGCAAACATCAACAATAGAATACAAGAGATGGAAGAAAGAATCTCAGGTGCTGAAGATTCCTTAGAAAGCATCAACTCAACAGTCAAAGAAAATGCAAAATGCAAAAAACGTGTAACCCAAAACATCCAGGAAATCCAGGACACAATGAGAAGACCAAACCTAAGGATTATAGGTATAGATGAGAGTGAAGATTTGCAACTTAAAGGGCCAGTAAACATCTTCAACAAAATTATGGAGGAAAACTTCCCTAACTTAAAGAGAGAGATGCCTATGAACGTACAAGAAGCCTACAGAACTCCAAACAGACTGGACCAGAACAGAAATACCTCCCGTCACATAATAATCAAAACACCGAATGTTCTAAACAAAGAAAGAATACTAAAAGCAGTAAGAGAAAAGGGCCAAGTAACATACAAAGGAAGACCTATCCGAATCACATCAGACTTCTCACCAGAGACTATGAAAGCCAGAAGATCCTGGGCAGATCTCATGCAGACACTAAGACAGCACAAATGCCAGCCTAGACTACTATATCCAGCAAAACTCTCAATCACCATAGATGGAGAGACCAAGATATTCCATGATAAAACCAAATTTTCACAATATCTTTCCACAAATCCAGCCCTGCAACGGATAATAGGTGGAAACCTCCAATACAGGGAGAGAAACAACACCCTGGAAAAAATGAGATAATAACCTTCTTGAATCAAACCCAAAAGTAGATAACCACTCAAACATAAAGATAGCGTCAAGAATGGCAGATGGCAATAATCACTATGCCTTAATCTCTCTTAATATCAATGGTCTCAATTCCCCAATTAAAAGACATAGACTAGCAGACTGGATACGTAAACAGGACCCAGCATTTTGCTGCATGCAGGAAACGCACCTCAGTGTCAAAGACAAACACTACCTCAGAGTAAAAGGCTGGAAAACAATTTTACAAGCAAATGGCCCCAAGAAACGAGGTGGAGTAGCCATCCTAATATCAGATAAAATTGATTTTCAACCTAAAGTCATCAAAAAAGACACAGAAGGACACTACATACTGATCAAGGGAAAAATCCACCATCAAGAACTCTCAATTCTGAATATCTATGCTCCAAATGCAAGGGCACCCTCATTCGTAAAAGAAACTGTACTAAAACTCAAAGCACACATCGCACCGCACACAATAATAGTGGGTGACTTCAACACCCCGCTCTCTGAAATGGATCGTTCAGGAAAGCAGAAACTAAAGAGGGACACAGTGAATCTAATTGAAGCCTTGGACCAAAGGGAACTAACTGATATACATAGAACATTTCATCCTAGAGCTAAAGAATACACCTTCTTCTCAGCTCCTCATGGAACCTTCTCCAAAATTGACCATATAATTGGTCACAAATCAGACCTCAACAGATACAAGAAGATAGAAATAATCCCATGCCTCCTATCAGATCACTATGGAATAAGGGTGGTCTTCAATGGCAACAAAAACAAAAGAAAACCCACGTACACATGGAGGCTGAACAATGCTCTACTCAATGATAACTTGGTCAAGGTGGAAATAAAGAAAGATATCAAAGACTTTTTGAAAGTTAACGAAAATGACGGCACAACATACCCTAATTTATGGGACACAATGAAAGCAGTGCTAAGAGGAAAATTCATAGCCCTGAGTGCCGCCAAAAAGAAACGGGAGACAGCATACACTAACAGCTTAATGGCACACCTGAAAGCCCTGGAACAAAAAGAAGCAAATACACCAAAGAGGAGTAGAAGGCAGGAAACCATCAAACTCAGGGCTGAAATCAATCAAGTAGAAACAAATAAAACCGTACAAAGAATCAACAAAACGAGGAGTTGGTTCTTTGAGAAAATCAACAAGATAGATAAGCCCTTAGCCAGACTAACCAGAGGGCACAGAGATAGTATCCAAATTATTAAATCAGAAACGAAAAGGGAGAGATAACAACAGAAACTGAGGAAATTCAAAAAATCATCAGATCCTACTACAAAAACCTGTATTCAACATAACTAGAAAATCTTGAGGAAATGGACAATTTCCTTGACAGATACCAAGTACCAAAATTAAATCAGGATCAAATAGACCATCTAAACAGTCCTATAAGCCCTGAAGAAATAGAAGTTGTCATTGGAAGTCTTCCAACCAAAAAAAGCACAGGTCCAGATGGTTTTAGTGCAGAATTCTATCAGACCTTCAAAGAAGACCTAACACCAATACTCTTCAAACTGTTCCACAAAATAGAAACAGAAGGAACACTACCCAACTCGTTCTATGAAGCCACAATTACACTAATACCAAAAGCACACAAAGATCCGACAAAGAAAGAGAATCTCAGGCCAATCTCTCTTATGAATATCGATGCAAAAATACTCAATAAAATTCTTGCCAACCGAATCCAAGAACACATCAAAACTATCATTCACCACCTGGGAAGGCTTCATCCCAGGGATGCAGGGATGGTTCAATATAAGGAAATCCATCAATGTAATCCACTACATAAACAATCTCAAAGAAAAAAACCACATGGTCATCTCATTAGATGCTGAGAAAGCATTTGACAAAATTCAGCATCCTTTCATGCTAAAGGTCTTGGAAAGATCAGGAATTCAAGGCCCATATCTAAACATAGTAAAAGCAATTTACAGCAAACCGGTAGCCAGCATCAATCTAAATGGAGAGAAACTTGAAGCAATCCCACTAAAATCAGGGACTAGACAAGGCTGCCCTCTCTCTCCATATCTTTTCAATATAGTACTTGAAGTTCTAGCTAGAGCAATTAGACAACAAAAAGAGGTCAAAGGGATACAAATTGGAAAGGAAGAAGTCAAATTATCACTATTTGCAGACGATATGATAGTATACATAAGCGACCCAAAGAACTCCACCAGAGAACTCCTACAGCTGATAAACGACTTCAGCAAAGTGGCCGGATATAAAATCAACTCAAGCAAGTCAGAAGCCTTCCTATACTCAAAGGATAAGCAGGCTGAGAAAGAAGTAAGAGAAATAATACCCTTCACGATAGCCACAAACCATATAAAGTATCTTGGCGTGACTCTAACCAAACAAGTGAAAGATCTGTATGACAAGAACTTCAAGTCTCTGAAGAAAGAAATTGAAGAAGACCTCAGAAGATGGAAAAATCTGCCATGCTCATGGATTGGCAGGGTTAATATAGTAAAAATGAGCATCTTACCAAAAGTAATACACAGATTCAATGCAATCCCCATCAAAATCCCAACTCAATTCTTCATAGAGTTAGAAAGAGCAATTCAAAAATTCATCTGGAATAACAGAAAACCCAGAATAGCTAAAACTATTCTCAAGAGTAAAAGAACCTCTGGGGGAATCAGTATCCTGGACCTCAAGCTGTACGACAGAGCAATAGTGTTAAAAACTGCATGGTGGCTATCGTGAAGGGTATTATTTCTCTTACTTCTTTCTCAGCTTGCTTATCCTTTGAGTATAGGAAGGCTTCTGACTTGCTTGAGTTGATTTTATATCCGGCCACTTTGCTGAAGTCGTTTATCAGCTGTAGGAGTTCTCTGGTGGAGTTCTTTGGGTCCCTTAAGTATACTATCATATCGTCTGCAAATAGTGATAGTTTGACTTCTTCCTTTCCAATTTGTATCCCTTTGACCTCTTTTTGTTGTCTAATTGCTCTAGCTAGAACTTCTAGTACTATATTGAAAAGATATGGAGAGAGAGGGCAGCCTTGTCTAGTCCCTGATTTTAGTGGGATTTCTTCAAGTTTCTCTCCATTTAGATTGATGCTGCCTACCGGTTTGCTGTAAACTGCTTTTACTATGTTTAGATATGGGCCTTGAATTCCTGATCTTTCCAAGACCTTTAGCATGAAAGGATGCTGAATTTTGTCGAATGCTTTCTCAGCATATAATGAGATGACCATGTGGTTTTTTTCTTTGAGATTGTTTATGTAGTGGATTACATTGATGGATTTCCTTATATTCAACCATCCCTGCATCCCTGGGATGAAGCCTACTTGATCGTGGAGGATGATCGTTTTGATACTCCCGGAGGATCCGGCTATACCACTCCTGGGCATATACCCAGAGACTTTACCTGCATGCAATAAGGACACATGCTCCACTATGTTCATAGCAGCCTTATTTATAATAGCCAGAAGCTGGAAAGAACCCAGATGTCCCTCAACGGAGGAATGGATTCAGAAGATGTGGTATATCTACACAATGGAATACTACTCTGCAATTAAAAACAATGAATTCACGAAATTCCTAGGCAAATGGTCAGATCTTGAAAATATCATCCTTAGTGAGGTAACCCAATCACAAAGGAACACACATGGTATGCAGTCACTGATAAGGGGATATTGACCCAGAATCTCAGAATACCCTAGACACAATTCGCATATCAATAGATTTCTAAAAAGATGGAAGGAGAGACACCTGGTCCTGGAAAGACTGGATGTAGGGGAACACCAGGACAGAGTAACGAGAGGGGGTTGAATGGAGAAAAGAGGGAGGGAAGGGGGCTTATGGGACGTTCGGGGAGGGAGGAAACAGGAAAGGGGAAGTGATTTGGAATGTAAATTAAAAAAATAAAATAAAATAAATAATAAAAAAAAACTGCATGGTATTGGTACAGTGACAGGCATGTAGATCAATGGAACAGAATTGAAGACCCAGAAATGAATCCACACTCCTATGGTCACTTGATCTTTGACAAAGGAGCTAAAACCATCCAGTGGAAAAAAGATAGCCTTTTCAACAAATGGTGCTGGCTCAGCTGGAGGTCAACATGCAGAAGAATGCAAATTGACCCATCCTTATCTCCTTGCACTAAGCTAAATTCTAAGTGGATCAAAGATCTCCACATAAAACCAGACACACTGAAACTAATAGAAGGGAAACTAGGGAAGAACCTTGAACATATGGGCACAGGGGAGAATTTCCTGAACAGAACTCCAATAGCTTATGCTCTAAGATCAAGAATAGACATATGGGACCTCATTAAATTACAAAGTTTTTGCAAGGCAAAAGACACTGTCAAAAAGACAAAGTGGCAACCACCTAACTGGGAAATGATCTTTACCAACCTTACATCCGACAGAGGGCTAATATCCAATATATACAAAGAACTCAAGAAGTTAAACTCCAGAGAGGCAAGTAACCCTATTAAAAAATGGGGTACAGAGCTAAACAAAGAGTTCTCACCTGAAGAATATCTAATGGCTGAGAAGCACCTAAAGAGACGTTCATCATCCTTAGTCATTAGGGAAATGCAAATCAAAACAACCCTGAGATTCCATCTCACACCAGTCAGGATGGCTAAGATCAAAAACACAGGAGACAGCAGTTGTTGGCGAGGATGTGGAGAAAGAGGAACACTCCTCCACTGCTGGTGGAATTGCAGGCTGGTACAACCACTCTGGAAAGCAGTCTGGCGGTTCCTCAGAAAACTGGACATGACACTCCCGGAGGATCCGGCTATACCACTCCTGGGCATATACCCAGAGGCCCCCTGCATGCAATAAGGACACATGCTCCACTATGTTCATAGCAGCCTTATTTATAATAGCCAGAAGCTGGAAAGAACCCAGATGTCCCTCAACGGAGGAATGGATTCAGAAGATGTGGTATATCTACACAATGGAATACTACTCTGCAATTAAAACAATGAATTCACGAAATTCCTAGGCAAATGGTCAGATCTTGAAAATATCATCCTTAGTGAGGTAACCCAATCACAAAAGAACACACATGGTATGCAGTTACTGATAAGGGGATATTAACCCAGAATCTCGGAATACCCTGGACACATTTCGCATATCAATAGATTTCTAAGAAGATGGAAGGAGAGACCCCTGGTCCTGGAAAGACTGGATGTAGGGGAACGCCAGGACAGAGTAACGAGAGGGGCTTGAATGGAGAAAAGAGGGAGGGAAGGGGGCTTATGGGACTTTCGGGGAGGGAGGAAACGGGAAAGTGGAAGTGATTTGGAATGTAAATTAAAAAAATAAAATAAAATAAAATAATAAAAAAAAGAAAGTGGGTGGATGAACTTATACATAGTCATAACATTAGTGCATCAGTCAGCAAATCTTATCTTTAGCCAATGTGTGCCATCTTTAGCAACAGGATCTTACTATCTAGCTCTAATAGGCAACCAAGATTAATGGTAATAGTTTGACTTGCTAATTTCCTCTGGAGCTGCTATGACCTAATGTTTGACACAGTTTCCCACCCCTGAAGCAGGGCAAGAATGCATGTGGGCCTCCACAAGTATTGCCAGTTGCTTTGTGTGAGGCTTCTTCAGGAAATATTCTCCGTGCCTAGATTATCATGGAATTTCCTCTCTGCCTAGGTTAATGACTCCATGATAATCAAAGATAGCATGAGTCCAGGAGGGAAGAGTGTGTCTCTGTTCCTTAGCAAAAACAGTAAATGGTAAATGCTCTTAAGCCTGTGGGAAAGAACTCAGACAACATGAGTTCAAAAATATATAATTTCTCAGTTATGCAAACTAAAAGAATGAAATATTATATATATATGAAGGGTTTCACTGACCTCAATAACAGAGCTAGCTATAGTATGAGCCAGCTTGTTAGAAAGACACAAAAGCAGGCAGATTCCTGAGTTCAGGGTCAGCATGGGGCACAGCAAATTTAGGCCCAGGCATCATGGGAGGTGTGATCTCAGAGTCATATACCATCTAGTGAGCTTATTGAATATGCTTACAAAGGCAGGCAGATCTTTGATTTCACTTGAAATGTTAAGAAAATTGTGCTTGCTTTCTTTTTCTAAGAATCAAGTAGCTAATGTCAAAAAATGCTGATTTGCTGGATAATCAACCAGAACCTGGGGTAGATGATTGACTTGCTGTGTGTGTGTGTATATGTGTGTGTATATATATAATAGAGAGAGAGAGAGAGAGAGAGAGAGAGAGAGAGAGAGAGAGAGAGAGAGAGAGAGAGAGAGAGAGAGAGATCTTGAGCAGAGCACAGGTATCAGCTTGTAACCATGATTTGACTTAGTCATTCTTTTCACTGATCTTGAACACTGCTTTCTCAGAACCCTTCTCCAAGTCAAGGTTTGTCCTTGGCAAGTTAATATAATAGAAAAGTAATCTAAGACTAGTACAGAGATTTTCACTTAACAGCTCATATTTTCTGGTAGCCATATTGTTAGAAAATGCACAATACTGGTGTTCAAATTATTTTTCTTTTTAAAATTGTGCTTGAATTAACTTGCAAACTAGTGAGATTTCATAAGCCTTTTTCATATATCCTTAATTCTAGTTAAACCATCCTGTTCCTACAGCTTCCTATTTTCCTATTATTCTTTTATTCCAACTCCTCATTTCAGGTGCCATAGAGTTACTTTTATACATTACAGTGACTAGACACCAGTTCCTCTGCATTACCTGTGCTGATGTGGACTGGAGTGGCCTTTAATGGTGCTGCTGTCTAAGTTATTTCTACTTTTGTTGGTTACCCCAATAAAACTTATTGATTAATGTATACTTTAATGGTATCTTTATTTTGGTGTGTCTTTGGGTCCTTCTCTGGGGTAAGTAAATGTTTGTTCCCGTATCTCAGGTAATATTGTGATACAATACTCTACCTACCCCTAAGGTTCAAGGACCATCTCAGAAGTGAAATGGAAAAATATGAGGCAGAGTTTATGACTGAGTGTTGTGAGCAGATAGCTTCTAGACCTAGCATAGCAATGACACAGGCACTCACCATAACTGTGATTATCAACATAATATCCCATATGTTCACTGCTGAATCTCTCTAGAACCTGGCTGGTTCAAGACCTGTGGTGTATTAAATAGTTCTGTGCCACTGTATTTCTTAAGATGGGTTACTAGCTCACATGGTTATGAATGCAGACTTCACACCTTATGTGGTCTGCATAGAAGTTCCTAAACTGAAAATCGAATTCAATAAAACAATTTCTTAATGTTCTCAACATGAGTGTGACAGTCACTTCTATACATTCAGGTGAGTAGAATCCAGCATCTCACCAAAACCTGTGATTCAGGGAATGGAATCACGTCTAAAATTTTGAAGAAGAAAAACAAAACAAAACAAAAAATACATAGATGCATTGTAATCCTACTTCAGCAAAGAACAATTAACCTAAACAGAGGAAGGTTTATATATGCACTTAAAGCATTTTACTTTATGTCAGGCATATCTTACAATAAGAAGTGGTGGTATTTTAGCATGATTATTCAGATGGGTTAAACTTCAGATATAAAGGTCAAAACACACAGCTTGTCCAGAACTACTGCATACTACATTTCTATTGAATGGGCAATATCTAGATGAAGATAAAGGAAAATATTACTATTTAGACTTGTTAGAATATAAGATATTTTAAGATAGATGCACAGAATTTATGATTGTCTATATGAGTGGCACATTTTATTCATTAAACAAATGTGTTTTTAGATATTTTTTTAAGTAAAATGGATATGCTATGGCAACAAATACTACAAATAAGTGTTCTTTTAAGACAAAGCGGCAACCAGCTAACTGGGAAATGATCTTTACCAACCTTACATCCGACAGAAGGCTAATATCCAATATATACAAAGAACTCAAGAAGTTAAACTCCAGAGAGGCAAGTAACCCTATTAAAAAATGGGGTACAGAGCTAAACAAAGAGTTCTCACCTGAAGAATATCTAATGGCTGAGAAGCACCTAAAGAGACGTTCATCATCCTTAGTCATTAGGGAAATGCAAATCAAAACAACCCTGAGATTCCATCTCACACCAGTCAGGATGGCTAAGATCAAAAACACAGGAGACAGCAGTTGTTGGCGAGGATGTGGAGAAAGAGGAACACTCCTCCACTGCTGGTGGAATTGCAAGCTGGTACAACCACTCTGGAAAGCAGTCTGGCGGTTCCTCAGAAAACTGGACATGACACTCCCGGAGGATCCGGCTATACCACTCCTGGGCATATACCCAGAGGCTTTACCTGCATGCAATAAGGACACATGCTCCACTATGTTCATAGCAGCCTTATTTATAATAGCCAGAAGCTGGAAAGAACCCAGATGTCCCTCAATGGAGGAATGGATTCAGAAGATGTGGTATATCTACACAATGGAATACTACTCTGCAATTAAAAACAATGAATTCACGAAATTCCTAGGCAAATGGTCAGAACTTGAAAATATCATCCTTAGTGAGGTAACCCAATCACAAAAGAACACACATGGTATGCAGTCACTGATAAGGGGATATTAACCCAGAATCTCGGAATACCCTAGACACAATTCGCATATCAATAGATTTCCAAGAAGATGGAAGGAGAGACCCCTGGTCCTGGAAAGACTGGATGTAGGGGAACACAAGGACAGAGAAACGAGAGGGGGTTGAATGGAGAAAAGAGGGAGGGAAGGGGGCTTATGGGACTTTCGGGGAGGGAGGAAATGGTAAGGGGAAATGATTTGGAATGTAAATTAAAAAAAATAAAATTAAATTAAAAAAAAAGATCACTTGGAGTATACCTTTATGATAAATTTTCCATTAATTGTTCAGATTAGGAAAAGGATGAAAAGTGTGTAGCTGCTCTTTAAGGGTTACATTTTCATAACAAGGGCTAAAATATTTCTATGCAGAATAAAATTGATTGATGAGTAAGGATGAAAGGATATCCACCTTTTATTCCCATGTACTCCTTTTCTAACAAAAAGCCAACTTAAATTGACCGACAAGCTAGTATGGCATCACTCATGTACTTTTCTGAAAACTGTATCTGACCAATTGTTGGCAGGCTCACATTTAGGCAACATTAAATGCATTTTCTAAAGTTTTAAATGTTTGGCTTTTGAAAAATGTCATGCGGATCTTAGTCTGCTTCTTAGACTGGACCCTAATGCTTCTTTCATTAGGAATTAATAGTACCCTCATTTAAAGTTATTTTATGCACAGTTTTAATTTGCTACTCTGTACTCTTTGAGAATTACAAAAGATCAGATATTGTTAGAACAGGAGTAGGGACATTCACAACCAGCAATATTTACAGTTATTTTACTTCAGTGCTACATTTTGTGAAAATAAAAACTTTAATACATTAGTAGAACTTCATATTGTTTGTATTATAGAAGTATATATCAGTTGATTTCCTGTTAATGTTTGTTTTAGTTATTTCTGGTGCCATATCATTTAAATAAATGTTTCTGCTCAAAAGAGAAAATTTGTAATCAAAAGAAGATTACCCAGACATGGTGAATGAACTATGATTACACTCTCCATTTAGCACTTGGGAGGCAGAGGCAGGTGAATATCTATGAGTTGGGGGCCAGTCTGGGAAAGAGATGAGGAAGGAAGGAAAGAAAGAAGGAAGGAAGGAAGGAAGGAGAGAGAGAGAGAGAGAGAGAGAGAGAGAGAGAGAGAGAGAGAGAGAGAGAGAGAGTTCTGCAGGCCCTGATTCCCCAATAATTGAAACAAAAGTTCTGCAGGCCCTGATACCCCAATAATTGAAACAAAAGATTAGTTAGTGTGTCAATTTGTCAACAATTACTGTGCTTTAAAAATAGACAGCAATGACGCCTCTGTATGTCATCATTTTTTTTAAAAAAAAAAACTGATCAAACCAACAAGAAAGTAAATTTCATTTGTTCTCTACTTCCTGATAGAGAACACTACTCTACATTTGAGTTTAATGCTATGAAGTGATAACTATGGGTAGTCAAGATTTTCAATCTGTTGAAAATTTGTTATTTTTGATGTACATTGTTCCTCATTAGAGGACTGATATCTAAATCCAATATACTTCGATATTTTGTTATCCTTGTGCTCTCTTTTACAAAAAAGTGAATATCAGAGTAATTTAAATTAAGTATAATAAATACATTAACTTTTAACAGAGTATTACATTTTCACCGGAATAAACTAGATTATAGTGACAAAACATTTGAAAATATTTTTATGCCTATTATTTACCTGCTTCTTCATCTCTCTAATATTTCTATATGCACAAAAAATGAATTATTTTACTTATTTATAAAACAAAATGAAACAACAAAACCCCTCCCATCTTCATTTTTTAAAAAGTGAATTCTACATTCATAGACATGAGAAATTTTAATCCAGCATCAAGTTTGCTCTGGCAAGAAATCGCATTCAAATAACTTCTAGGTCTATATGATTAGGCTGGAATGTAGGAATTCACTGGATTACAGTATAATCTGGCTGGAATACAGACACACCTTTAGTATATACCTTCAATTCAAACAATGTAAGTAAAGTTCTTTTCTAATTGTAAGCAGCTATGTTTCAATGTGACATTTAATTGAAGGACATACAGGTAGTGAATCAGAGAAAGATTTGACAGAATGAGTCAGAGGTGGGATAGGTTCAACTCTCAGGAAAATGGGAGAGAAAGAGTAGATGACTTAGGAGTGTAGAATAGATAGATGAGAGATAGATGAGAGAGAGAGAGAGAGAGAGAGAGAGAGAGAGAGAGAGAGAGAGAGAGAGAGAGAGAGAGAGAGAGATTTACTGGGACATAACAGCCTTACAGGTTTCAGGTAGACACACAATCATTGAGGATTGGTTCTAATGGTTTTGTTTTGTGTTAATTCAACTCCCAAAATTATATGGAAACCAGCATGTCTGTCTATAAAGTTCTGAGGGTCTCTGCAACTGCTGGCTTTGATTGGTGAATAAAGTTTTCAGTGTTCAGTGGCTGAACAGGGAAGCAGAGGTGAGACTTTAGATTTCCTGGGAAAGGGAACCATGGGAAGAAGGAGGATTTGGAATCTCCCTGTAGGGTGAAGCAGGAAGATCAGGCTTGAGAGTTGCAAGAGAGAAATAATACAGCCATGTAAGAGCATGGGAAGAGCAGCCCCAGGGACCACTCTCCTGATAGGATCTGTGGTAGCAAAGATGGGATATAGATTTTAGTAAGTAATAATTCATGAGTATCAGAGGAGAGGCATTAGCAACATAGAAGTTTGGGAGTGGGTCAGCCATTGAGCTACTTAGGGCATACTAAAAATAAGGTTGTGTATGTGTGTGTGTGTGTGTATGTGTGTGTATGTGTGTGTGTATATGTATGTGTGTGTTTCATTTGCAAATCCACAACTTTAGGGCAGTAGTGAGAAGTGCATGTGAAGTCAGTGGGGAGTTTAGAAGAGATTAATTGACTACCACCACACACAATGAGCCAGAGAATGAAAAGGAGCCAAAAGTTTAGAACAGACTGCAAGAGTTAGATTGAGGCCAAGCAGAGCAATTCGGTCAGAAGCTGAGAGAAGCCAGTTTGAATCAATCAGTTTGGAGAGGAGTTTGATCCAGAACATCTGAGATGAAATAGCAAGCCAGAGTTCAGAAAAATACTAGAAAAGATGGGCTTAGTCAGCAGTAAGCCTCTCAGATGACAATAACATCAGGCCAAGAAAAGTTACATTTGAAAGACATCACATCTGCAAACCTACCCATCTCTGAGACATTAGTACTAAATATTAAGACCTAGGTAAAATATTAAGGCCCAGATTGAGGTTAAAGCATATGTTAAAAAATTAAGGCCTTAATGGAAACTTTATGCCCAGGTATAATGTTAAGGCCTAAGTAATAGTTACCTGGGTAACATGCCACTCTAAGGACTTTCTCATATGCTTCTGATATCACTAGGAAACTTTGTAATACCAAGTTGATCACATATTCTGTTATGTTCTGTGCCCTTGAAAACCAATCACAAGAGAAGTCAGTAGAACTGCTTTGTATAATTGCTCACAGTAAGTTTGGAGTGGAGCTAACTACCCAGGAGCACTGCCCGGACAATTGGTTTTATTTAAATGTGTATACAGGGTTTTATAGTATTTCCTTTCATAAGCTGCCACTGGGATGGACCCAACATAAGAGTAAAACCTGAAATTATTTGGAATATGACTTCCATTTTGAGTAGGGGTCAAGTAAATTATAAGTTCCCAGGATTTCCCATGTACACAAGGGAAAGACACATGTACATATGTAAATGACATCCTTCATGACAAGATATAAATATGAGGTAAGTTCCACCCTGATTGACGAGGTAAGAATGTGAGACATGAATGTGAGACAAAGCGAGTCTCCTGCCATAGATGAATATCCTAAACAGTGGAGACAGGATAAATGTACAACAAAGACATGCTCCTAAGAAAATCCCTATCCCTAAATCTTGATGAGTGAAATAACTTGGCAAACATGTTTGTGGATTGGGAGCTTAAAAATCCCTGTAGGATCTTACTTAACTCAGGGTCATATTCAGTTCTCAAATGTGGACCATGGTCCTAGTTGATCAGTCGCAGAACACTGTGCTCAATAAGCTAACCATGTCTGACTGAGATTGATGTTTGTAAGGTTTGTGAGGCATATGGTACCCCAACACTAACAAGCAATACAGTATTCAAGCACCTGTTTTGTATTTTCATTAGTTGTTTTTGATCATTTGTGTATGTTCCATAAAACAACAAGAACCAATTAACTTTGTTGCAGAGTATTTGATTACAATGTGAACCCTAAGATTGTGTTATTTACTCTAAAAAACCAGCTTCTAGCTGTGGTATGGCTCAGCCTTTAGCATGCACTTTTATCTCTCTGGCTAGAATACAGACACACCCTTAGTACAGGCCTTTAGTCATAAACAATGAAGGTAAAGTTGGTTTGTCGAAGGAAGTAAGCACCCATATGTCTATTTGAGTTGCAGACAAAGTGACGGATCAAATTATAGGCTACTTAAGAGAGAGAAATGCAGAGAGAGAAAAATATAGGACAGTTTTATTGCGACAGTAGTACAGATACAGGTTGGAGAGAGACAGAGAGAGGAAGGGAGAGAGAGAGGGAGAGAGAGAGAGGGGGGGAGAGAGAGAGAGAGAGAGAGAGAGAGAGAGAGAGAGGGGGGGGGGAGGGAGGGAGGGAGGGAGGGAGAGAGAGAGAGAGAGAGAGAGAGAGAGAGAGAGAGAGAGAGAGAGAGAGAGAGAGAGTTGAGCCACCAGCTGAGTTGAAACAGCCAGTCAGTTTCAGGAGAACAAGAAAAGTGAGCTTATTCAGCAGTAAGTCTCAAGTAAGTCTCAAAGACTGAAAATATTCTAGGCCTAGATAAGATTGTATGGATACTAGATGCTTCCAGCAGTATGCCTAGGTTAGCAAACAGAGGAACTAAACTTCCTAAATGACAATTACTACAGGAGAATAAAAGGTAGTTTAACATAATACAATACTGCCTTGAGTTTCTATGGGAGCAGGCACAACTGTCCAAAACATTTCTTCTTCATTCAGTATTTTTAAGGGAGGTCTCTTATGTTTCATTTGATGTCTAATATCATCAGTGCTTCTCTGTGTTATAACACCTCTGTGTATAATAATCTTTGGTTTTAGATTCTTACCTCTAAAAAATATTTCTTTTCTATTTTGTGGAAATCATTCAAATAAAACCAATTTTAAAAGTGTCAATGAGTGTGAGAACTTCTGCTTCTTACTTTAAATATCCTGAAGCCTCTTGTTCAACTGTGTATGATTATGGAAATGTTTGGCAGAATTCTAACCATGCGATTAGACAATGTGTTACACTGTGTGTCATAATATCTATTGACACTTGAAGTTGTTTTTTCTAGTGGTTCAAAAATGATTATTTTAAAACTCTCTTAGGAAGATTTAGGAACAGGGCTCAGCAAATAAACTGTTGCAGTGCACAGAATAAATTAGCAAACAAAAAAATCAACATTCTTAAAAATTGTACTAATATCAATATGATTTAAAACATATTTCAGTTTAGCACTCACCATTATGCATGGTAATTATTTTAGTCATAGTTAAGACTCAAACTTGTAATTCATCAAATGAGCAGAACATATGATTTTCCAAAGAGGCATAAGGGAAGTCTTACATACTATTTGAAAAAATAAAATCCCTGGTTTGGAGTTATAGAACCTTAAATGATAACATCGTCTTGCAAATTCTTATTATTATCCTAGCAAAATGAAAGTAAGTACATTGCTTGCTAGAATTGAATATCTGTATATAATTAGATATGTATAAATTGTGCTAAAATGATGTAAGGGTCTGAAAATTACTGACAGAAGATCCCAGACTCAGATAGTATGTAAAAACAAAGAACATTTATTTTTCAGAAACAACCAGCATGAGGGGTCAACCATTTTTTGAAATGGTGACTCCAAAAAAAGGCATGCAGGCCTTCTTATAGGGAACTGGGAGAACTCTCTCTAGAAGGAATGGATAATCTAAAATTTGATAGGTAGGTGCTAGGTGGTCACAGGTGGTCAATGGTCTGCATTCCTATGACATTAACATTTAACCACATGATGAAATAGAACTGTCTAGCACAGATGGCCCAGTCTGAGATAAGATATTTCCCCATTTTTGTGATTATCCCCAGGCTGTTCTTGGGGAAAGGGTTTTATGCTTTTGTTCTGGGTTTTATGGTCTGTTCCTAGAGCTGGTGTCTTATGCCCTAGTTTCTGGGACTTATATTCTATTCCTGAAGGTGGCTTATGGGCATTTGTAAAATCAGTCTGGGTCCTCAAATTGGAGACAAATATTCTTCTTAAATGGAGACAAATGGGGTCCTTTCAATGAAATGTTTTATTATTAACTCTTAGCTTTGTTAAAGCAAATGATTTAAATAAATAAACTAGTTAATACTTTAATACTTTAATAGTTAATACTTTAATACTTGCTTCTCTGTCCTTGTATTCCACTATACTGGGGCATCTAGTCTTCTCAGGACCAAAGACCTCTCCTCCATTTGATATCCAACAGGGCCATCCTCTGCTACATATGCAGCTGGAGGCATGGGTCCCTCTATGTATACTCTTCGGTTGGTGGTTTAGACCCTGGGAGCTCTGGGATTACTGGTTGGTTCATATTGTTGTTCCTTTTGTGGGGCTGCAAACCCCTTCAGCTCCCAGAAGATGCTCCAACAGGTAATAAGGACACATGCTCCACTATGTTACTAGCAGCCTTATTTTTAATAGCCAGAAGCTAGAAAAAACACAGATGTCACTCAACAGAGGAATGTATACAGAAAATATGGTGCATTTACACAATGGAGTACTACTCAACTATCAAAAACAATGAATTCATGAAATTTTTAGGCAAATGAATGGAACTAGAAAATATCATCCTGAGTGAGGTACCTCAGTCACAAAAGAACACACATGGTATGCACTCACTGATAAGTGGATATTAGCCCAGAAGCTTGGAATACCCAAGATACAATTTGCAGACCAAATGAAGCTCAAGAAAAAGGAAGACCAAAGTTTGGGTGCTTCAGTCCTTTATAGAAGGGGGAACAAAATACCCAGGGGAGGAGATACAGAGACAAAGTGTGGAGCAGAGACTGAAGGAAAGACCATCAAGAGACTGCACCATCTTTATTTCTTTAATGATTTCTGTTATCTTTGCAAAAGTCCCTGGCAACCAGACAAAGGGAAATTAAGGTAGATAGAGTTTATTTTGGTTTATAATCCTAGGATGGATTAATGCCGTCATAACCTAGAAGACATGACAACCGAGTAGTCCTTCTAAATATGCTGCTTAGTTTTTTGTCACATTGACATTAATTTAGATAGATGGAAAGATGAAACCTTAATTGAGGAGTAATCTATAACAGATTGGTGTATGGCCATATCTGTGGGGCATTTTCTTGATTAATGATTAATATTGGAGGGTCTAACCTACTGTACAAAGTGCCTCTGCAGTGAGAGCTTTGGATCTTAAAAAAAGTTATGTAATATAAACATCCTCTTTTTAAGTGCCAGGGATGGAATATGGGGGTTCTTCAGATTGTCCACAGCAGTTCTGCAGGGACATGATTCTTCCAGTTGAAGATAGTTACATTTGGAATTCAGGAGACTCTTTTTCTTTTTCTTTTTTATCATACTATTTTTGATTGGATATTTTCTTTATATGCATTTCAAGTGTTATCCCCTTTCCCAGTTTTCCCTCTGAAACTTCAATCCCTTACTCCCTCCCACTGTCTCTCTGTGGTTGTTCCCCCACCCAGTCACTCCTGCCTCCTTGCCCTCTCATTCCCCTACACTGGGGCATCAAGACTTCACAGGACCAAGGGCCTCATTTCCCATTGATGCCCAACAAGGGCATCCTCTGCTACTCCATTGGGGATCCCATGCTCAGTCCAAAGGTAGGCTGTGAGAATCTACTTCTGTATTTGTCAGGCTCTGGAAGAGCCTCTCAGAAAACAGCTATATCAGGCACCTGTCAGCATTCACTTCTTGGCATCCACAATAGTGTCTGGGTTTGGTGACTGTATATGGGATTGATCCCCAGGTGGACACTCTCTGGGTGACCTTTTCTTCAGTCTCTGCTCCACACTTTGTCTCCATATTTGTTCCCATGAGTATTTTGTTCCCCTTGTAAGAAGGGGTGAAGCCTCCACACTTTGATCTTCCTTCTTCTTGAGCTTAATATAGACTGTGAATTGTATCTTGGGTTTTCTGAGCTTTGGGGCTAATATCCACCTATCAGTGAGTGCGTAACATGTGTGCTCTTTTGTGATTGGGTTATCTCACTCAGGATGTTATTTTCAACACCCCTTCATGGTTAAAGTCTTGGAAAGTCCAAATATTCAAGTCCCATACCTAAATATAGTAAAAACAATATACAGCAAACCAACATCAAACTAAATGCAGAGAAACTTGAAGCAATCCCATTAAAATCAGAGACTAAACAAGGCTGCCCACTCTCTTCCTACCTACTCAATATAGTACTCAAAGTCCTAGACAGAGCAATTAGACAAAAAAAGGTGGAAAGTGATCATAGGGATACAAATTAGAAAGGAAGAAGTCAGAATATGACTATAAAATGTCACTATTTGCACATGACATAATAGTATACTTAAGTGACCCAAAAAATTCCACCAGAGAACTTCTAAACCTGATAAACATCAGCAAAGTGGCTGGATATTAAATTAACTCAAACAAATCAGTAGCTTTCCTCTACTCAAAGGATAAAGAGGCTGATAAAGAAATTAGGGAAATGACATCCTTCACAATAGTCACAAATAAAATATCTTGGTATGACTATAACTAAGCAAGTGATAGATCTGTGCGACAAGAACTTGAAGTCTCTAAAGAAAGAAACTGAAGATCTCAGAAGATGTAAAGACCTCCCATGCTCAAAATGGCCATCTTCCTGAAAGCAATCTACAGATTCAATGCAATCCCATCAAAATTCCAAATCAATTCTTTATAGAGTTAGAAAGAGAAATTCTCAAATTCATTTGGAATAACAAAAAGTCCAGGATAGCAAAAACTATTCTGAAAAATAAATGAACATCTGGGGGAATCACCATCCCTAACCTCAAACTGTATTACAGAGCAATCGTGATAAAACCTGGAAAGTATTGATGCAGAGAGCAGGGACTCTTAAGGGAGTCTAAAAGAACCAGAGTTCCAGAGGCTTCTGTGGGTGCTGTTCCTGCACCTACCCCTTGCTGCTGCTTCTGCAGCTCTCCCTTGCTTCTGCCCCTGCAGCTTGCCTGTATCTCCCTCTGCTGCTACCCTGTATTTCTTCCTGCTGATGCTGCACCTCCACCTTCTGCTTTGGTGCTGCTCCTATTATCCTTGTTGATGCTGGTTCCTGGTGCTGCTTTTGCTGGTTCCTGGATTTCTGGTTGCTGGTGGAACACAGGACATGTTCCAAAGAATTTGATTCCAATAATCAGCTAGAAATAGTGTACAGAGATCTATGCCCGTTTTGCCTCTAAACTTTTTTCTCACCTACATAGTGTTGGGTGGTTGGAAGAGATTGGGGTAGAAAAGGGTGATAGATATAAAAACCTAGTCAAGTCACCAAAAGTAATGTTATAGTGCTTCCATTGAGCAATTGGCCATGATTATTATAAGAAATCAATCTGAGAAAGCCATTGGAAGCAAATGAGTTAGCAGCATTCTTCCATGGCGTTTGCTTTAGTTCCTGCCTTCAGAATCCCACTTGGGCTCCTATCATGGATTCCCTCATTGAGAGATTCCAGCATGTAATGTACTAAACCCTTTCCTTTCTGAAGTTTGTTTCAGTCAGATATTTATCACTACTACAGAAACCTAATTAACTCAGAAATTGGAATCACAAGGTGGAGTTTTGCTGAGATAAACCTGACAGAATTGTTTATTTTTAATTTTTTTTCTCTCAGGAGAATTGTTGAAGGACTTTGGAATTTAGGCCTAGAAAGGCCGTTGAGTGCTGAGAGTCTTATGTGATGTTATGGGGGCCCTGGGAATTTGGGATAGGTAAAAGTAATTCATCCTGGCTCATGGAGTTGTAGAGGGAAGCAAACACTTCATCATGACAGTTTGTTTGATATTGTGAGCAGAGAGTCTGTAGAAGAGAACCCTTTACTTTACTGGGCATATCTGTTGGTTACCTAGGATTAAAGAGTTAGATATGATTGATAAAACACAAGTGTCATTGAGTCACAAGACTTCTAAGAGGTATTTCCACAGGGTAAGTTTTTAGAGGCTGTGGTCTACAGGGAAAGTGGCTATAATTCAGCTAGCAGCAGAACTTGGTAAGATGTGTTAATCTTCATCTGGTTTTGTTGTATGAAAGCTACAATATTAGTGAGGAGATGAAGAACAGTTGAGGCTTAGTTCATTAAGAGTCCAGGAGAGGTCATTGGAGAAGCCCCTTTCTGCTGCCCTCTCTAAAAGTTATTTCATTTCACTCCTACTTTCAAGTTGATACCTTTTGTAAAAATTAGAATTTGCACAGAATCAAATTATATATATACACAACATCATATGTGTGTGTAATGCATGCAATATTATATATGCATAATAATGTATGTGATAATAAATATATACATCTATATAATATACATATTATATACATCAATATACAATATAATACACATATATAGATGTATATATTATATATTATAATGTGTACACACACATAAAAGTGAGTCTGGATTCTGGGTTGGAGAGGACTGGGTGAAGTCTAGAACAGGACAGGTTCAAGGTCTGCGTTTTTCTTTGGATTGTGAGACACTGCTACATGTCAGGCTGTGAGGGGTGAACTGGAGCCAAGCTATGGTTCTAGGTCATCTGCTTTCTCCCTCTGAGAGTGTCTAGATATCACTGCACATCAGGATGGAAGGATGAGCTGGAGCCTGAAATGGAAAGGATCCTAGTTTACCATAAGCAAATGCCACAGGAAGAGAGAAAAAGAGAGAGAGAGAGAGAGAGAGAGAGAGAGAGAGAGAGAGAGAGAGAGAGAGAGAGAGAGAGAGAGAGAGAGAATCTTCTCTGAGGATCTTACTGTTAAAGACTTTTTAGGCAAAGGCCTTCTCTAGTGATCTTCAATTAAAGAGGTCTTAGACAAACTTAGGTGGTGGATATACTTTTATTCATCTTATAGGTATATATTTTATTCAGATTGAACCAAGGGCTATATAGTTTTGAGGAAGGGGGAGAGAATATCCAGGGTGGGCAAAAGTCATCTGCTGAAGGCTACAGCTACTGAGATGCCTTATTAGCATGGGGTGGAGAGAAGAATTCTAGGTGCTGGGCTCCATGACTGACTACCGGTGACCATCTGGTTGAAGTTTACAAAGTTAAATGCTCTGATGAAGGCACAGAAAGTCGGGTCTATTCCGGCTGGACTGGGAATGAGATTTTAAATCTCACATTTTGAGATTTCTGGGGTTTCAAAATGTTCTGCCTCACCAGTTCCATGCTAGATTCTCTGGTGCCATGGTCCAAGTGGCATGCACACACACACACACACACACACACACACCACTCATGCACATTGTTTCAAGGCTGACTACTATGAATTGAACAAACAACAGGGAGCACATCCTTGGCAAATGCTTATTTTCCTTGTCTCAGCAGTAAATAGTTGTCTATAGTTTTTGGCTGGGATTGGTACTACACAAAATGTCCCCATTCTGTAGTAATATCTTCATTGACATTAGTATTGTTCTGCTTTTGCTTATGAAGCCATTTCTAGAAGGGAATGCTTCACATCACATTTTCTAATGTTCAGAATCTTTCTGTGCTCTCTTCCATGTTGTTTGAGCCATAAATGCAGTGCCTGTGATATAGATGAATCTATTGGCTGGGATTTTTACCATCTATTGCTCTTAGCAATTTTTCCTGTTAAGGTTGTCTGTGATGGACCAGTTTGCTCTACGTAGATACTTCTTTGATGAGGTCTGGTAGCTGCATTTACATCTGAGGATTTAGGAGCTGCAAATGACAAAGTATTTGTGGCATTTTTCTTTCTGGTTTCGGGTTATATCACTCAAAATAATAGTTTCTAGGTCCATGCATTTGCCTGCAAAATTCACAATTTTATTTTTCTTTACAGCTGAGTTGTATTCCATTGCATTTTTTTTTTTTTTTTTTAATTTAATTTTATTTTATTTTTTTAATTTACATTCCAAATCACTTCCCCTTTCCCGTTTCCTCCCTCCCCGAAAGTCCCATAAGCCCCCTTCCCTCCCTCTTTTCTCCGTTCAACCCCCTCTCATTACTCTGTCCTGGCGTTCCCCTACATCCAGTCTTTCCAGGACCAGGGGTCTCTCCTTCCATCTTTTTAGAAATCTATTGATATGCTGATTGTGTCTAGGGTATTCTGAGATTCACCTGAAGAATATCTAATGGCTGAGAAGCACCTAAAGAGATGTTCATCATCCTTAGTCATTAGGGAAATGCAAATCAAAACAACCCTGAGATTCCATCTCACACCAGTCAGGATGGCTAAGATCAAAAACACAGGAGACAGCAGTTGTTGGCGAGGATGTGGAGAAAGAGGAACACTCCTCCACTGCTGGTGGAATTGCAGGCTGGTACAACCACTCTGGAAAGCAGTCTGGCGGCTCCTCAGAAAACTGGGCATGACACTTCCGGAGGATCCGGCTATACCACTCCTGGGCATATACCCAGAGACTTTACCTGCATGCAATAAGGACACATGCTCCACTATATTCATAGCAGCCTTATTTATAATAGCCAGAAGCTGGAAAGAACCCAGATGTCCCTCAACGGAGGAATGGATTCAGAAGATGTGGTATATTTACACAATGGAATACTACTCTGCAATTAAAAACAATGAATTCACGAAATTCCTAGGCAAATGGTCAGAACTTGAAAATATCATCCTTAGTGAGGTAACCCAATCACAAAAGATCACACATGGTATGAAGTCACTGATAAGGGGATATTGATCCATTGCATTTTTTTACACCACATTCAACATCTGTTCATCTGTTGAAGGACATTTAGGTTATTTCAGTTTATGTATGGAATCTATGAACATTGCTGAGTAAAGATCTATGGTCCGTGATTGTTGCTGTGCCCTGGACTACTCGCCCCCTGACCCAACCTGCCCTTGGTAGTAGTAGATGAGATGGTGAAGAATCAACAACACGGACTCCAGGAGCAGGTGAGTAACACATCAATAAGCTCATCTGAACACTGCTGCAAGCTCTTTAATACCCTGCATCCACGCCCCATTGGTCCTAAGAAAGCATCTCTTCTAAACAGCAGTTTCTGATTGGCTGGCATTGTCTGCACCAGTAATCCTTGGTCTGTCAGGCAGTCCTCAATTAGGTCCGCCTGCAGGAGATGTTTTTGTACCTACAGGGTCCTAGTATTTACGTAGAGGTGGCCCAATCATTCCTGCTACACATGATGTCTAGTCCTTTGGGAATATGCCTAGGCTTGGTATATCAACGTTGTATGGTAGCACCATTTTACTTTTTAGAGATTTTTCTATAGTGATTTCCAGAATACCTGTATTCTTTGCATCCCAACCAGTAGTCTTCTGTGGTTCATCTTTCTGCACAGCTTGACAGTATGTGCAGTAATTGTTTTTGAAATCTTGGCTGTTTTGACTAGGGTGAGATGAAATCTCTTGTTTATATTTGCATTTCCCTGATGGTTAAGGATGATGAATAATTTGAGCTATTTCTTATTTTTATTTCTTCTAGTAAGGACATTCTGTTTGGACTCATAGACCATATTAAAGTTCAAGCTTCAGTTTCCTTGACTGTTTCTTTTTTGAGTTCTTTGTATATTTTGGTTATTAATCCTCTATTAGATGTGTAGTTGGCAAAGATTTTTTCTCATTTTGTAGGTTTCTTATTGATTTAATTGATTATTTCCTTAGCTTCTAAGGTGACTTAGTTTTATGAAGTCACACTTGTTGATAATTGGTCTTAATCCTTAGCAAATGGACTCCTGATTAGTAGTTCCTTTCTTATACCAGTATCTTGCAGAACAACCAATAATTTTATTGTTGAATGTACATATAAAACTAAATTAAGAAAACAATTGCCTTTCAACCAACCAATAAGATGAATGAGACTATGATTTATATTGGCATTAAAGACAATAAAATATTGTTGAGTAAACCTTACCATGGGAGCTGGTCTCTGTATTAAGAACTTCAAATTTCTTTAAAATACTATATCCACTTTATATTTGATATATAGGCAAATAAAAAATGGATAAAAACAGAAATTTCAATAATCAGTACTGGGAAAGCTGTATGTCTACATGTAGAATAATGATTTAAGACCCATATCTATCTCTCTACCCAAAAGTAAGATCCAAGTGGATCAAAGAACTCTATTTGGAATCTGAAACAAAAAAAGTGGATGGAAGAAAACATGGGAAATACTGTTCTGTATCTTGATATTCTTTTCATTTCCTTCAACTACAACTCTCAGTTTTGTCCCACAAAAGCATACATTATACTTTATAGCATCAACTCCACATAATCATATTTATTTAATCAAATTAATTCAGAATAACTTGATAGAGCATTTCTAGAACTATCGGATCCCTCCTCTCTACGGAGCACACTCATTCATGTGAGATAGCAAAGAATAGTTACTACTCCTCCTGTTCTCTGTAAGTGCTCCACCTAAATGTGTTTCTCTTGGTGATAACTACTGAAGGGTCTCAAGAATTTGATCACAAAACAGATGGTTTAGAAAGAAACCCCTGGAGACATTTGGTGCCTCTGATGCTTTCTTTCCTCAGACCTACTCCTTCATTCAGTGTTTACCCATCTCCCCTTGCTTTTGAATGCCACCGCGCCATCTCACTTTCCATTTTCTTGCCATAAGGGATTTCTTTTATTTGTATCCTTCTGTGATTTCATCTGGGTTTCAGAACTAAGGCTGTGTCCAGATGTTTAGCCTATTGTTAATCCTATACCCTTCTTGGCTATATTAAATTATGAGTTAGAAAAAATCTAAAATCTCATATAATTTCTTTATTACACTAGCAAGAAACATTTCTTAGATCAGAACTTCTTATCTGGATCAATATTAATGAAGGTAACTGACATAATGTGTATTGCATACTATAAATAAGGTGTGTTTGTGGCACCACCTTAATTTTTACCATGTAGGTGAAAGACTATCTAATGGAACACATTATCTACATGGAAAAATCATAGGTGGTGTATACTTCTAACCTCTAGAAATACCTACCAGCCTTTTCATGTGTCAGGGAGTTACTGGTAAGTGAAGAGCAATGCTTCATTTTACTATTTCAATGTGGTAGGAAAAAGATGTTTGACTTGATGCTTTATGCTAATTGCATTTCATTTGCTGCCTAGCTTGAAGTTTCAAAACTCTGAATTAGCAATACTTCACTAGTTGATGATGCTGGCTTCATTTATTGCACTATTCAGAATAAAATATTGCTGCTGGGGTAGGTTTATTAACATAGAGCACATTACCTAAACCTCAGGTAATTTCGGTTGTTCTTTGTCATTTTTATGGTCTACTGTTGTCACTACTGTAATAACACATTAATTGTGTATGTTCTTAAGCACCTGGAATACTTGAAATCCATGAGAGGGATAGTCAAATAACTGACCTGAATAATAAACCACAAACAATCATAGTTCTATGAAAACTGTCATAGACATGTTTATAGAGAGTCAAGGCAGGAATAGGGATCTCATCTCAGAGAGTAAGCTAAGTACAGAACTGAAGCGTAGTTTCCAGTGTTACTCTATGTACTTTAAGCTAGACTTTTAATTTTAAATCATTATCATGCTTTAATTATGTATCAATAAAGTTTGAGTAAGCTAAAAAAAAAGTCTCAATAGTAGCAAGCTAAAAATACAGGTTAATTTCTATCTTTTGCAATATTATTCTGTTTGAAAATCAAGATACTACAATATGTAAGACATAAAATTTAGGTCATAAGTAACACAATTATTTCTTAAGATAAGGAAAAACTGCATTCTTAATCAATTCTGAAGCTGACATAAGAAGTAAAAGGTATGTGATTCAGGAAGTGCATTAATAATTTAGCCATCAGAATTTTTTAATGAAAAGTACATTTCGTGCTGATGATTTCCAGGATGACTGAAGCTGAAGTGAATGAAAGCCCAACACTCTGGTCAGTGTGGCACCTATTACAGCACACAAACTCTTTAGTGGTTTTCCAGTTTTCTTTAGTAGTTTTTTATTATTTTCTTTTTTATCCGAACTTAAAAAAAATCTGTCTATATGATTATGTTTTTATTATTGTTTCATAATAAATGCAATAGTTTAGAAATGTCTTTGAATTTTGTTATATGGCATTATAATATTGTTTCCTAGTATTTGATAATTACCATGTATCTTTTTTAATTTTGTCATATTAATAAAGTGTCACAAAATTTGTGAAAGTAGCCAACCAATGACTCGTCGGACTTCAGGTTACATTTGAGGTGCCACTTGAGAGGAATCTCATACCTGACACTGTCTCGATTTTAGGGAAACAAAGGCTGTATAGCACAGACACCTATATTAGAACCAAATACTACAGTCCACAAAAAAATAGAAAAAAGAAAAAAAGAAAAAAGAAAGAAAGAAAAGAAAAGAAAAAAGAAAAGAAAAGAAAAGGCCGATAAAGTGATTCCAAATATTTTGCTATGCTCATAAACCAGAGCCTAGCATGATTGCCATCAGGGAAACTTCATTCTGCATCTGATGGATGAAATGATTGTAGGAGTCAGAAGTGGAGAACACTATAAGAACATGATCCACACAATCAACTAAGCAAGACTCATAGGAGTTCACAGAGTTTGCATTAACAGTCAGCGTTTCTGTATAGGTCGAAGGTAGATCTTCTGCATACATGTTATGGTTGTGTAGTTTACTGTTCTGCGGGACTCTCACAAGTGGAAGCTTACTCTTTTGCCTATTTGGGACACTTTTCCTCTTACTGAGTGGACTCTCCAAGAACTGATATGAGGGTAGGTGCTCAGTTTAATTGTAACTTGTTATGCTGTTTTCTACTGATATTCCCTTGAAGACCTGATCTTTTCTGAAGGAAAATGGAGGCGCGGATTTGGGTAGAGGGGATGGATAGGGGCACAAGTACTAGTAAAGATGGAGGGAGAGAAGGAAACTGTGGTTGGGATGTAATATATGAGAGAAAAATAAATTAAAAATATTTTGCAAAAATTAGTTATTTAATTTTCAATCATATATACAGTGTATAATGATGTTTTACATTTGTTTTATCTTAATTAGCAGACAGCATAGTCCTGAATGATTATAACCATATCAGAATTGCTTAAGTACCTTTGTGACTTAATGTTTCACCTATTTTAGAGAATCTTTTTGTGTGTATCTAATATTACTTTTAATTTCAGTGTCATTTATTTGTTTTATCTCCATGTCTTGCTTTTGTTGATAATTAAAAGCACCCTATACTTGTGTTATGGGAATTACTTTATTAGAATCATATATATTCAAATTTGTTTTTATGTTCTTAGTGGACATTATATAATTATTACACTGTGCTAGGTTTTATGATCACTACAGCTTTATGTTTTAAAGTCCATTTAGAAAATGTTAGTATAATTATGCTACCAATGTGTTGCTTAATATTTGCTCATTACTTCTTTTTTACCATATTTAACTTTCAGTCTTACCATATCCTTATATTTAGTAATGTTTCTTATATGAAACAGACTATCGGCTTTTTTATTTTGTTTTGTTTTGTTTGTTTGTTTTGTTTTGTTTTTGTTGTTGTTTGTTTTTGTCTATAACCATCCAAGTAGGAAGGTAGCTGAGGAGAAAGCATCTGGTGGGACAAGACGTGGTCCTGGGAGAAATTAGGGTGACTTTCTAATTTATTACTAACATTTGCCTATCTTGATTCTAAATTATTCTCAAGCCTCTGGTGGAATTAACACCTGGCCCTTAACGGCAGGGATGAAATAAAGAGTTCCTTTATTCATTTCTACACAAGTGTTTGGAACTTTTTTAGAGGAAAAGATCACATGGTTATTCCAAGCATGTTTTATTATTTTTTTTCACAAAGTTCACCAAAAGGTTAAATATAAATTAAAACCTTAAATGGAATAAGAAATTTACAACCGATACGATTACATGTATTTTCATTAAGAGTAATTATCTAGTTAGACATTTATTATCTATCACTAGCTCCACAGGTTGACTGAAAGTTAAAAAATATATTTTTTATGATTAAGAGATGTTTTGTATAGAGAAACCCCTGCCAATATTTTATCTTTCATCTTTGCACCTACAATAAATCATTAGTGCCCTTTTATGACTCTAGTCAACTGTTAACCTCTTGGAATATGCTCTAAGTTATAAATGCCTGTTTTCTAACTCAAAAGCAATTAGCTCATGACACATGAAGACTGGCAGAGTTCTAATTGCAGCTTTCAAACCAGAGAGGGCTTTAATAGCAATCCCATTATAAAGGGCTTAATAATTATTAGGATAATTTTAGGAATTCCTATGGGATCATCATCAAGAATTAAGAAATCATCTATTTGTCTATATAGTATCACTTCAAAACAGTACATATTTTAAGATCTACAGAAATTTGCCCCAAAGGGTGGTCTAAAACCTAGTGATTGTTTTATATATATTTAATAACTGGTAATGCATGCATATAAAAAGAATATTTCCTAAAATGTAGTCCCTTCAGCCTTGACTTAGTGTTCATTCGTAATGACTCACATTCTACTGTGAAATCATCTCAGGAATATCACCTGCTAGTTTTTATCCTCTCTTACATGTCTCCTGGCATCTAAGGTATATTCAACAAATATAAATTTATTGTGTATGTGCCTGTATCTTATATATAACAAAAATAAGCTTATATTTAATATTTCCTTCTATGACTTGATCCTTTTTATGAACTTTACATCTAAGTATCAGCCTCCCTCTCATCCCTGTAGTCCCTCACACAGATTCTCCCCCTATTCCATCCTACTCATTCCCTCACACAATACACCCTTTCCAATACCCCTCAGTCAAAAGTAATTGCAGTGTTAGGCACATCCTCTGTCACTAAAAGCCAGTCAAGGTGCACAGTGATTGAAACAGGTTTTTCAGGTTCGCTGGCAGGCAGACAAGCAGGCAACAGATTCAGGGACAGCCCCCACTCCAGTTGTTGGGGGACCTGCATAAAAACCAAGTTTGTTACATATGTGCAAGTGGCCTTGGTCCATCCCATGTTTGCTCTTTGGTCTGAGGTTGAGTTTCTGTGATTCCCCAAGGGTCCAGTTTAGTTTGTCTTCCTGTGGAAGTCCTGTCTTCTTTGGGTCCTTCAATCCTTTTATCTATTCCTTCATAAGATTTCCCATCTTCCATCTAATGTTTGGCTGTGGGTTACTGTATCTCTTTCCATTGAATTTTAGGTGGAGCCTTTCAGAGGACAGTTATGCTAAACTCATAGCCTGATAACAGAGAATCGTTAATAGTCTCAGGGATTGGTTCTTGTCCATGGCATGGATCTCAATTTGGGGCAGTCATTGGTTGGCCATTCCTCCATCTATGCTCTTTGTCACTGCACATCTTATAGGCAGAGCATCTTTTAGGTGCAAGTTATTGTGGGCCAGTTGCTGTCCTTATCTCTCTACTGGGAGTCCTGCCTGGCTATAGGAATTGGTCACTTCAAGATCCCCAAATGCAATGGGAGCCTCATTTGTAAAAGAAACAGACAGCATTTTATTTCAATCTTTTTTTCACAGTTTTTGTCTTTTCATTAAAATTACTAGTTTCTTCACCCTTCTTTTTTATCATTTACTTTTTCTCATTTTTCTTCTAGTCCAAAAAGAGTATCAGAATTATTTTTGTAAAGTTGTTTCATTATTTTTCCTGAGGTATTCTTGTCACATTTTTCATTTTATGATGTTTTATATAACAAAGAATAATTTTACATATTTAAGTTATATGGTAACATAGTAAAATGAATACCAATTTTCCAGGAACTTGAAGGTTCATGATGTAGCTATTATGGTAATGGTTATAATTGTCTTTTCACTCCACTTAATTACAGACATATTACAAATATTCAGAAGAAACCCTGATAATCATTAAAATAAATCCATCATTTGGATTCTACCATAAATACTTTCTCTACTTGATGCATTACAGATTTAATTATTCTATCCTCCATCAATCTAGTCAATTTTATTTTTATTATGTTTTCGCTCTCTTTCTAAGATTCAGGGTTTGAATGTGTGAGGCTTGTTGGCAATATCTTAGAGTGACACATATGGATATAGGATTTATTGCATTTAGCCATTTGTTTCATGTTACCTACATTGTAATGATGGCAAAGTGGGAATTTACAGTCTAAGAATCATTCTCATACACTCTATTTTCTCACAATGAACATTATTAGTATGTAATGAAAATGGTGCGAGGTAAAAATCAAGATGAGAAAACTGAAAGATGAAAAGAATGTGGAACATTGAATGAGGAAGGCCTGGGATCTTTGAAGAAAAGCAGCTACAGAATGCTGACTGATGTGGGGGGATGGGGGGGAGGCCAATTAAGAAGAAAAATGGGCTTGAATACTCTATTATCTTTCTATTATCAATAGTACTCTATTATCTTTCTAATACAGATTAACATTCTAGTCTGGTTCTTTTTTCTTTTTAGATTTTATTTATTTTATGTATATGAGTACACTGTAGTTATCTTCAGACATGCCAGAAAAGGGCATTGGATCCCATTACAGATAGTTGTAAACCACCATGTGGTTGCTGGGAATTGAACTCAGGACCTCTGGAAGAACAGTCAGTGCTCTTAACCACTGAGCCATCTCTTCTATTTTCTTTCTAAAAGTAGTTATATATTTTAAGACGCTACATTGTGGTTCATCTTTCTTGAAAATTGTTGGCTGATCAAACAATAGAACCATTTACACAAGGTTACACTGTGATCAAAGAGTGGTTGAACTTCCCATTATATATTGTGTTTCAATAAAATTGAAGTGTCAAAATTCTTTTGCATACCAGCAACCATTGAAATTGTGTCTTAAATTTAAATTCAATGAGTGCTTAAAATGAAAATAATAATATAATGAAGAAAGCATGAACTTAACATGGTAATAATTTAACCAAAATGAAAATATTTTGTAGGCAAATAGTGCATGAAATAAAATTTGAATATGATCAATTTGTAATACATTTTACATTTATATACAATCATACAATCTTCATGAATACATAAGAAATTCATTAATAGAAATTAGAAACTTAAGAATAAGGGACTAGGGAATATATTGGAGAGTTAGTAATGTACTGGACTTGAAAGTAGAAGACCTCAGATTGGACCATATAAGCAACATAACAAAATGCCAACCCAGCACTATAGCCTACACCTGTAATCCCACTATTTTTTATTCTGCAAAGGCTGCCTGATAACTGTGTTCTGCTATCCAGTGTACCCAGCCAACTTGAGAATTTCCAGGCTAGTGAGAGACATGATTTAAAGCAAAGGCATTTAAGGTTGCCTTCTGGCTTGCATACTTATATACCCACATATACATATTCATGGATATACAAGATACACTCTGAAACAGAGAAAAATTACCTCATGTAAACAGTTTTAAAAATTAAGTGGAGTATAATTTTATATATAAATTTGTATATATGCATGTATCTTAATAAGTATATATTTAACATAGATGCATATATCTATATAGGTAATGGGTCATTAAGTTCTAGAATCCATTACAAGTTCCAGATCCCTGATTCAGTGGAGTAAGTTAGCTCACTGCTGAGCCTAAAGATATATGATTAGGAATCCTGGAGCCCACATAATAAGAGGAGAAAACTGGGTCCTGCAAGTTGTTCCCTTGCCTTCACATGCATGTCTTGGTATGCACAAATGCACTACTACAAAAATGTGTGTGTGTGGATGTATGGGTGTGTGTGGATGTGTGTGTGTCTGAGATAAAGGGGGGATGATTTTATATACAGTTAAGTTTATTTGGTAATTGGTTATTAATTAATTAGCAGATAATTTATTAGAGAAGGGGGTGTGCTTTATGTACAGTTCAGTTCATCAGATAACTATTAACCCTGTATGCCTTTCCCCCTCCCTCTGCTCATTAACCCACTCACTCCCACTTCCCTCTCCTGGCATTCCTCTACACTGGGGCAATGAGCCTTCAAAGGATCAAGGGCATCTCCTCTCAGTGATGTCTGACAAGGCCACTCTCTGCTAAATATTAAATATATGGCTGAAGCCATGGGTACTCTTTAGTTAGTGGTTTAGTCCCTGGGAATTCTGAGGGTACAGATTGGTTCATAATGTTCCACCTATGGGGCTACAAACTCCTTCAGCTCCTTGGGTCCTTTCTCTAGCTCCTTCATTGGGGACCCTGTGCTCAGTTCAGTGGTTGGCTGAGAGCATCTGACTCTGTATTTGTCAGGTACTGGCAGAGCCTCTCAGAAGACAGCTGTATCAGGATCCTGTCAGCAAGCACTTGTTGGCATCCACAGTAGTGTCAGAGTTTGGTAACTCTATAAGGGATGGATCCCCAGGTGGAGCAGTCTCTGGATGGCCTTTCCTTCAGTCTCTTCTCCACACTCTGTCTCTGTGTCTCTTCCCATGGGTATTTTGTTCCCCCTTCTAAGAAGAACTGAAGTATTCACACTTTGGTCTTCTGTCTTCTTGAGCTTCATGTAGTCTGTGAATTATATCTTGGGTATTCTGAGCTTCTGGGCTAATATCCACTTATCAGTGAGTGCATACCATGTGTGTTCTTTTGTAATTGGGTTACCTCACTCAAACTGATATTTTCTAGTTCCATCTATTTGCCTATGAATCTCATGAATTCATTGTTTTTAATAGCTGAGTAGTACTCCATTGTGTAAATATACCACATTTCCGTATCCATTCCTCTGTTGAGGGACATATGGGTTCTTGCTAGCAATTATTCACCTGGTGTGTGTGTGTGTGTGTGTGTGTGTGTGTGTGTGTGTGTGTGTATTTATCATCTGTCTGTCTGTCTGAATGTCTATCTATCATCTCTCTATATAAATCCATTTTAAAGTGTTCATATTTATTGTGCCTTAGTTAAAAATATCTTAACCTAAACCAAGGTAACAGATTTTTCTCCATAATCTTCATTCAAATGTCTTATGAATTTATATTTTATTTCTAGATGTCTACCAGAAGAGTTTTTTAAGTGTTAGCTGTTATAAATGTGTCAAACTTCATAGATTCTATATGGATATCTCTTTATACCAGTCCTATTTATTAAAAATTATTCATTCTGCATTGTAATACTTTGGAATTCTTCCAAAGTTCAAGAACTCAATTTGTATAATTTTGTCTTGAATTCATTTTGATATATGTAACTCAATTTCCAAATAGTTTTGGAATCTCTAGATAATTTTTGTTAACTATTTCTATATGTTAAAGAAAAGACTTGTTTTGCATTGTGTGTGTTTGTGTGTGGTTTTGTTTTGCTTTTATTACAGAAATTTGTTTCAGAGAATTTATTTTTGTCTCAGAGAATTGATGATCTAAAATTGAAAAGTAAATGTGTCTGTCAAGTTTGTTTGAGACTTTCTGTATGTCGACTGATTAATTTGTTTAACAATGTCCTTTATATATTCCATATTTTTCTTATTTCCCAAAATTTTGTAGTTTTTATTGAGAATAGATGACAAGTATTCTTTGTTTATTACTTATTCCATATGTCTTATCTTTTCATTTATACTGCATGGTCAGAATATATTTTGTTTCTGTTTTGTCTTGGATGTGCAATCCTCAGCTAGTACCTTCCTTAATATCAATAACTGTATTTTCAAACAGTGTCTTATTTTATAAAATTATAAAAGTCAAGTAAAGTGGACTTTGGAAAACTATACAAATGAGAGCAGTGATATACTGTTTGACAATTTTATTTTTTACAACAATTTTATCATTTATAAATAAATGTTAAATAGATCAAATGGCAAATGAAACAATATAGATAAAAACTTTTAATAATCTTTAATGTAAAACATTATTTGAAAATATTAATGATGAGAGCAATCTGTCTCTATGATACTGCTCTGTCCCTTTGATTCAGTAAATAATCGAAGCTTTCATCTAAATCAAAGAATAGCTTCTTTAGCTTTGTTTGATTTTAAAGGAGAAATACAAGGTCCAATTTTCTATAATTATACTTCTTGAAACTCACATCAAATTGCACAAGCACATTTCATAATGCATGTTGATCACTGAATCTACACTAATGTGTGTAGTGAATTGCTGAGTGAAAATCAGACACCAAATTCAGAGCACAAGCTTGGTTTGCATCTTGACATCTGTTCTTTCCCTCTTTCTTTATTCTTAATGAAAATGTTTATGACTTGGAAATCTGTATTTGAGTGGAATAAAGCTAAATAAAAACTGTAGGATCAGGTTATCCAGTAATTGTCCCATTTAATGAGAACATTGGGATTTGGTCTGTGGTATAGATATGTGGCTACATCAGATCTACATTTGATAATATCTGAATCAGTTGCTAGTCTTTAATCTCTTTAACTGAAACACTCATCAATCCTTTCATTTGACTTCCTTACATATTAATATAGGTAAAATTCATTGGCATTATTTTGTAGAATTATGTACTTTACAGTAAGCTCATTATCAGAAGAGTCTCATCATGATTCAGTTTTTTGGTTTTGAACTAGGGTTTCTTTCTTATTTCAGGGGATTCATCATTCTTCCTTCTTCATGTACTGAAATGAAAAAAATCTCAGGGGACAGAAATATTGAGTAGCACTATTCTACTTATACATGGATATTTGGGAGATGATTATAGACCACGGGCAAAGAAAAAGTAGACTTGATTTGCATCAGATAATGTATCAAGATTAAATGTATCAATGATGCAAATACATGATTAGGATTCAACTACTAATGTTTACGGAATTTTTTTATTGCTAACAAATTAAGTCATTGCCCCTATTAAAAAAACTATGCCAATGTCTCCCCAGCAGAACTTCTTAACTTCTCTCCAAACACTGCTACTTTGGATTCATGGTAAACATATAAAATACATGTCAATGCCATTGTTTTTTCCCCTCTGAGTGATGTTAGAAGTAAGCTTGCTATTTTTCTGTGTTTGAGTTTCTTAGACAGTGTCATAAATATTTTTTTTCTTTTGAGCATTTGAAAATGGTACAAACATGTGATGGTTAATTTTTGTTGTAAATTTTATTGGACTAAGAGATATGGGCACTACTGAAGACCTTTGTATGAGACATATGTATGGCAGGAACTGTCTAAATAGGATCTACTAAGAAGAAACATCTTGCCTGTATGTAAATGTCCGTATTTACTGGGATGGAATCATGGACTGAATAAACAAAAACAAAAACAGAAGACTAATTTATTGAACACTGGTATAACTTGTCTCTGCTCTCATTGTGCTAGTTATGAGCACATAGTTCCACTGTATAGTGCTGTAACTCAGAGTTCGTCTTAAGACCAAACACTATGTGCCATGCCATGAGACTAAAGAACTTTCCTAATAAAAGATGTTTCATTTTAGATTTTTGGTTACAATATATCAACAATAACTAGTACATTTTGATTTGAATACTATTTTCTTAAAACTAAGTAAACATATCTTCCACATTTTAATACATTATTGATTATATTTTTTCATTTTTTAAATGCTGCTACATTTAAAAAGTATGAACATTTTCTGTAAGCATCTAATACATCTAATTATTTTTCTTCTTATTTTTATTTATATGAGTATGCTGCAGCTGTCTTCAGACACACCAGAAAATGGCATTGATCCCTTTACATGCTACCATGTGGTCTCTAGTAATTGAACTCAGGATCTCTGGAAGAGCAGTCAGTACTCCACTTAGCCATCTTCCAGTCCACTTATTTTTTTTAAAATGTTTTTGATGATACCAAGAGCAAATTATCTTCCATTCTGAAACTATTTCATTTTGGTTCTAACTAAATAAAAAACGATGAACACAACTTACATGTATATGTCTCAACAGTGACTATAAATATTAGTTCCTCTACTCATGGAACACAATGGAAGCAGTTCTAAGAGGTAAATACACTTCACTAAGCACTGGGGTCGGGGGAGGGGGGCAGGGTGCAGGAGGACAAAACAAACAAACAAAACTGGAGAGATCTCATACTAGCAACTTAACAGGACACTTGAAAGCTCTAACACAAAAAGAAGTAATCATATTCAAGAAGAAAAGACAGCAAAAAACAATTAAACTTAAGGCTAAAGTCAATAAAACAGAAACAAAGAGAGTATCACAATAAATGTATGAAACCAAGGGATGGTTCTTTGAGAAAGTAAACAAGATTAAAAACCCTTATTCAAACTAACTAAAAGGAGTACAAAGAATATCAAATTAAGAAATGGAGAAGAGGTCTATGAAAAAAAAAAACAACACTGAGAAAATTTTAACCAAATTATCCAAAAATAGAGGGAAAGACCTAAATTAATAAAATTAGATATAAAACAGGGATAGATAACAGCAGATACTGTGAAAATCCAGAAAATCAAAATAAACCAAATTTTATAAATATAAAAAACAAATCAGATATATAAAATTAAAAATGCTATAAGAAATGGATAATTCATAGATCAGTACCAGTTACCAAAGTTAAATCAAGATCTAATAAACAGGTTAAATACACCTATAATCTCTAAAATAGAAACAGTCATAACTATCTCCTCAAAGCTTAGTACTAGATGGACTTTTCACAGAATTCCATCAGATTTTCAAAAAAGGAGTCAATGCCATTCCTCCTCAAATTATTTCACAAAATACAAACAAAAAAGAATCATTGAACAATTCGATTTATGAAGCCACAGTTACCCTCATATCCAAACCACATAAAATCCAACAAAGAAAGAAAATTACAAACCAAATCAAAGAACACATTAAGTCATCATTCACTGTGATCAAAAAGCTTCATCCCAAAAATGTAGTGAAGGTTCACTGCATCTATAAAATCATATATATAAAAATCAATAAAATTAGATACCTGACCCAGCAGACACCAGAGTTCTTTAAGTGTGCACCTGTGTTGGTAGCTGAGCTAATGCTCTGGATCTCAATTCATTCAGCACACACCCCAGTTGCAGCTTGACTCCCCAGGAATTATGGCACATCCAGAATCACAGGAGAGACCCAAAATCCTGCCTCAACACCTGGTGTAATTGCGACCACTAGGACCCCTGGCACCCCAGGACTCAGATACTCTATCCAGCCAGAGACCCTCACTCCTTCTAGTTTGAACCTGTGTGGGAGCAAAGCCTCTGCTCTACATCCCTACCCACTCAGCCCACACCCCATTTGCACCTCAACCCCCCAGGAGTTCTGAAACCTGTCAGAACTCACAAGAGTGACAAGCTCCAGCCAGAGACAGTGATCCAGTTAACACCAGAGATAACCAGATGGCAAGAGGAAAGCACAAGAACATAAGCAACAGAATCCAATACTATGTGGCAACATCAGAGCCTAATTCTACCACTATAGCAAGCCCTGGATACCATAACACATCTGTAAAGCAATCTTCAGATCTAACTTTTCATCTCATGAAGGTGACAGAGGACTTTAAGAAGGACATACATAACTCAATTAAAGAAATACAGGAGAACAGAGGTAAACAAGTAAAAGCTCTTAAAGAGGAAACATGTAAATCCCTTAAAGAAATACAGAAAAACACAATCAAACAGATGAAGGAATTGAACAATATTATCTAGGATCTAAAAATGGAAATAGAAACATTAAAGAAAACAGAAACAGAAAGGGAGACAAAGAAAGCAACTCTGAAGATGGAAAAACCTAGAAAAGAGAGCAGAAATCACAGATGTAAGCATCACCAACAGAATACAAGAGATAAAAGAGAGAATCTCAGGTGTAGAAGATACCATAGAAAACATTGACACAACAGACAAGGAAAATACAAAAAGAAAAAAAACAAAAACAAAAACCCAAAGCTCCTAACTCAAAACATTCAAGAAATCTAGGATGCGATGAAAAGAAAGAACCTGAAAATAATAGGTATGGAAGAGAGTGAAGATTCCCAACTCAAAGGGCCAGCAAATATCTTCAACAAATGGTGCTGTTTTAACTGGAAGTCAGTCCAAACTGATCCATTTCTTATATCCTTGCACAAAGCTCAAATCCAAGTGGATCAAGGACCTCCAAATAAAACAAGATATGCTGAATTTAATAGGAGGGAAAGTGTGAAAGAGTCTCAAGCACATGCACACATGGTAAAATTTCCTGAGCAGAACATCAATGGCATATGCTCTAAGATCAACAATTGACAAATGGGACCTCATAAAATTGCAAAACTTCCATAAGGCAAAGGACACTGTCAATAGGACAAAACAGCAACCCACAGATTGGGAAAAGATATTTATCAAACCTTTCTCAACTGGAAAATCTGCAATGCCTGAGAAGGACTTAATGAAATGCTCAACATTCTTAGTCATCAGGGAAATTCAAATCAAAACGACCCTGAGATTCCACCTCACACCAATCAGAATGGCTAAGATCAAATCAATGCAGGTAAGAGCAACTGCTGGTGAGAATGTGGAGAAAGAGGAACACTTTCCATTGCTGGTATAATTGCAAGCTGGTAAAAACCACTTTGGAAATCAATATTTTGGTTCCTGAGAAAACTGGAAATATTTCTAACTGAACACCCAGCTGTACAACTATTGGGCATATATATACCCAACTAATGCTCCAACATATAACAAGGACACATGGTCCACTATGTTTATAGCATTTATTTATAATACCAGAAGCTGGAAACAACTCAGATGTCCCTCAGTAGAAGAATTCATGCAGAAAATGTGGTACTTACACAATGTAGTACTACTCCTCTATTAAAACAATGACTTCATTAAATTTGAAAGCAAATGTGTGGAACTAGAAAATATTGTGAGAGAGGTAACCCAGACACAAAGTGACACACATGCTCTATACTCACTGATAAGTGGATATTAGCCCAAAAGCTCACAATGTCCATGACACAACCATCAGACCAGATGGAATTTAAGAGGAAGGAAGACCAGAGTATGGATTCTTTAGTCGTGCCTTGAGGGAGAAAAGGATAATCGCTGGAGATGGAGGGAAGGGGTATCTGGGAGAGAGAGAAGGGCGAGGAAACAAGGGGTGGAAGTATGAAGTACTGGTGAGGACTGGAAAGAGGTACAGAGGGTCAGGAAATCGAATAAAAATATGTAGCAGTATGAGAAGAGGAACTGGAGATAGCCACATTAGGGTTCCACATTCAAGGGAAACATTAGGCTCCCAGGACCCAACAGGGATGACTTTTGCTTAAATGCACAGGGAACGGTAGATAGATCCTGTAGAGATTACCTTCAGCAGATAGACACAGCCTCCTGGTCAAGGGATGGGTCCAACCACACATCTCAAAGTTTTTAACCCGAAAGTATTCCTGTCCAAGGAAGAACAGGGACTAAAAATATGGGGCACAGACTGAAGGAAGGACCATCTGGGGACTGTCCCACCTGGGATCCATCCTGTCTGCAGACACCAACCAATTGTGACCGTTGCCAAGAGGCACTTGCTGACAGGAACCTGGTGTAGCTGTTCCTTGGGAGGTTCTGCCAGCAACTGATCAATACAAATGTGGAAGCTTGGAGCCAACTGTCGGGAGGTGATCTGTGGACAGGTAGTCTGGTTCTCAGGTAGAGCAAAGACTTTGAACCCCGTACCCGGTAGGGGGTGGCCTCTACCTACAACCTTGTGGGCAGAGCTTCCACCTGCATGTGACGGGAGGAGTTCAGTACCTGCACCCTGGAACCTAGCTCCTGGCGCAGTTGCAGCCCCCCCCCCCCGGAGAGATGTGTGGCTATCATTCAAGTAGTTGCAGCCCAAGCCTTCCCCACATGTAAATAAGGTTTCCCCAAGCTCTTAATTCAAGCCAATGAGAAGTACCTGCTGCTAAACCCTGGAGCACCCCCAAATTGTATATGAATCCTATCCTGGATCCTATAGAACAATAAAAAAAAGGGTGTTTGAAGATTACTCTGTCGTCTGGGAGATTTTTGTCACAAAAAGCTATAACACATGGGAAGAGGTTCACTCTCCCAAAACACTGCCAGCCGCTCCGTTGTAACCTTCCCCGGCTAGGCAGCCTTCGCCAGCCTCAGACCAGATTGGGCACGGAGCATCATGGGCAATCAATACAGTAGCAGCAACAGAGGTGAGAAGACAGAAGTGGCCCCTCTGCCAGAACCTTCGCACCCGCTTTTGGCGGGGGCCTCTGCCCGGAGGCCCACAGCTAACCATCAGACTGAGCTCTGAGACCCTGGTGGGGAAGCTGGCAGTAGGACTGAAGGAACAGAGAAATATTACAACCTCATAGAAAGAAAAACATCAGCTGGCTGCACTATACAGTGCTCCCAGGGTCTAGACCAACCAAGGAGTGTACAGGGAGGGATCCATGGCTTCAGATACATAGGTAGCAGAGGAAGGCCTTGTTTGACATCAATGAGAGGCTGTTGGTCCTGTGGAGGTTTGATGTTTTAGCGTAGGGGAGATGTTGGAGTAGTGAGCAGGAGAGAGTGGGTGGCTTAGTTAGGGTTTTACTGCTATGAAGAGACACCATGACCAAGACAGTTCTTATAAGGACAAAACATTTAACTGGGGCTAGCTTACAGGTTTAGAGGTTCAGTCAATTATCATCAAGGCAGGAACATGGCAGTATCCAGGCAGGCATGATACAGGAGAAGCCAAGAGTTCTACATCTTCATCTGAAGGCTGCTTGCAGAATACTGAGTTCCAGGAAGTTAGGAGTAGGGCCTTAAAGCACACACCTACTCCAAGAAGACCACACCAACTCCAACAGGGCCACACTTTCTTGTAGTGCCTTTCCCTGGGCAGAGCATATACAGACCATCACAGTGAGGGAGCACCCACATAGAGGCAAAGGGGAGGGAGGAGAGGACAGATGTGGGATGGAGGGTTTGAGGAGGGGTAACTGTGGAGTGGGATATCATTTGATATGTAAACAAATGGGCAGATTAATTAAAAAATTAAAATTAAAATTAGAAAGATATTCCACAAAAGAAAAATGGTACTTCATATGTTGTTTATAATAAAGCAAATATTTGATTTAAAAACATCAATAAATTTAATGTATTATAAAATAAACTGAAAGAAAAATTAATAATCTCACTAGATGCAGAAAAGGCCTTTAACAATATCCAATATGCCTTTACGATAAAATTCCTAGAGAGATTAGGTATACAAGGAACAAATCTTACCTTAATAAAGTCATTTTAAAGCAAGCCTATAGACAACATCAAATTAAATGGAGAGAAACTCAAACAATTCCACTAAATCCAGGAACAACTCTCCATATCTATTTAATATAGAGGTTGAATATCTAGCTTGAGGAGTTAAACAACTGACAGAGAACAAGAGGATACAAATTTGCAAGGAAGAGGTCAGAGTATCCTTATTTGCAGGTGATATGATAATACACACAAGTGACCATAGTAATCAACTAGGAAGCTACTATAGTTCATAAACACTTTCTGCAAAGCAACTGGATTAAAAATAAATGAACTCATAAATTAGTAGCTATCCTAAATAGAAATGTCAAACTGACAAAGAAATCAGAGAAACCGTATTCTTCACAGTAGCCTCAAATATAACTCTAACTAACAAAGTGAGACTTGTAAGAGAACAACGTCACGTCTTTAGACAAAGAAATTGAAGAAAATGTCAGAAGATGGAAAGTTCTCCTATACTTATAGATACATAGAATTAATATTGTAAAAATGGCCATGCTATCAAAGCAATCTATAGAGTCAGTACAATCCCCATTAAAGTTCCAACACAATTCTTCACAAACCTGATAAGGGCATTTCTCAACTTCATATGAAAAACCAAAACATCCAAGATAAAACATCTCGTCCGGAACAATAAAGAGGTTTTAATCACTTCCAATTTCAATTTATACTACAAAACTATAGAAAATCTTATGATGTTGGAATAAAACACACACATTGATCAATAGAATTGAATAGAAAACCAAGATATAAGTATACACACTTATGGGCACCTGATTTTTTTCTTTAAAAAAATTCCTTAAAAGTCCACTGTCCAAAAGACAAAAGGACAGCATCTTCAAAAGATGGTGCTGGTCTAAATGGATGTCTGCTTAAGAATGTGAACAGATCTGTTCTTAATAATTCTCCACAGAATTCAACTACATAGTAACTTCAACATAAAACCAGATATACTGATCCAGACAGAAGAAAAAGTAAAGAATAGCTTTGAACTCAATGGCATTGGAGAAGACTTCCTGAACAGAATTGTGGAATTGCCTTATCCTGCCTCGATGTGGTGGTATTTGTTTTTTTGTCATTATTTTTCATTTTTTCATGTTTGATTGTTATCAGTTAGTAGCATGGTTTTTTTTTGTTTTGGTTTGGTTTGGTTTTGTTTTTAATGAGAGAGAGAGAGAGAAATGGATTATATTCAGAGTGGAAGGGAGAGAGGGAGGGACTGGAATGAGTTTGGGGAAAGGAAACTGTAAGAAGGATATATAGTATGAAAAAAAGAATCTATTTTCAAAATTAAGAAAAAATAAGATAAAAAGAAAAATATAAGTGGTATCTTAGGTTTTCTCAAGTAAAGTATTTTTCTCTTCTCTGTTATTACTAAGGTTAATTTTGTTAATAATATTTATCTCCACTGATTGGAAGCCCCAAGGAGTTTAGAGGTCAAGTGGGTTGGGGTTGGGGGCATCCATGTGGAGGCAGGGGTGTGGGAAGGAGGTATGGATGTGGACAAGTTGGAGGGTGGACAGGGGTATGAATAAAATATGGGGTATAAAAAGCATAAATTAATAAAAACAAAATTAAGTTTCTTAAAACATTAAAATAAAACATAGAAATAAAAAAAAGTTTTTTTTTTGTTTTTTTGTTTTTTTTTAAGGAGGAAGTGGTTGTTCACTGTTTTGTTTCCCAAACATGATCATACAATACTATTATTTTGATTGAGGAAATAGAACAAAATAAGAGTCATGGATTCAGAAGATTACCATAAAATAATGAATATGGTAATCTAAAAATACAACCTTTTAAAATAGGAAAGAATTTGGGAGAAAAAAGGACTAAGGAGACTAGAAAACACCATACAATTACAAAGCTTATTTACAAAAGTGATTGAATTCTTTGTCAAATTCATGTACATAGGCATATGGTTGCTTTTAAAACTACTGTTTCCAAATTCTAAAGGACAAAAATTGCGAAGTCCTTAGATTGTTAACTCATGTAAAATAATTCTATAACTAATGGCATATTTGTTTTTGTTGTCAATATTTAATGTGTTTGGGAATATTTAAAGTGTTATATTAATAATTTAGAAGATAAAAAGATTCATTCCATAACATTTTAAATACAAAAATTGTTTTGAAAAACTCAGAAAGAACACAAATAAATGGTTTAACGATGCTATTCAACTGTTAGGAAAATAAGAACACACCGAATATTGAAACCCAGGTGATAGAAGAAATAGTGAAAAATCAGCGTAGAATTCAGTGAAATAGAACCAAGTCAAGACTTGGTTCAATGTATTTAAGAGATGGTTTGTTGGGGAGATACAGAAGTATAAAGAGAAGACTGAAATTAGCAAAATCAGAAATGAAAAGAAAGAATTACAACCAAAAACCAGCATAGAAATTCAGCCTATTAGAAAATAGTTTCAAACCCAATGTTATACTAAAATGGAAAAACCTGAAAGATTGTATGTATATCTGGGTTCAGCCAAACCAAGAGGAAATCAACAACTTAAAAATTCTCCAAGCTACAAAATGTCCAGAATTCTACAGGCATTCAGGAAGTTCTACCTCCAGTCAGTCCTTCTTAAACTAATCAAAATAATAGAAACACAAATCATATTCCAAAATTCCTTTTATGATACCAGTATTGTTTTAGTATCTGAACTAAACCTATCTACAGACACAACAGGGAATTTCACTTTAAGGAATACATATAGGGAAAGAAGTCAAACCATCTCTATTTGTACATGATATAATAATATAGATTACAAAAAGATTGAGAAAATTCTGAAAATGCAAATAAAACTCACAGATGGAACAGGATAGATGATAACCTTGGACAAATCAAAAGCTTCTCTATGGATCAATAGCAAACATACAGGGAAACACTCCCATTCACAATAGCCTCAAGCATATCTAGAAATAAACCAAACCACTGAGGTGAAGGACCTCTACAATACATACTTTAAAGTTGTGAAGATAGGAAAAAAACATTAGAAGTTGAAAAGACATCTCATGAACATAGATTGTTGGAACTGATATTGTGAAATGAGCACTGTACTAAAAGCTATTTATAGATTCAATACAATGCCATTCAACTTCATTATTCACATAAATAGAAAAAAAATACTAAAATTTATATGGAACCACAAAAAGAAAAAAGAAAGAAAAAAAGAAAAAATCCCAGATAACAATACCACCATAATATTTCTAGCAAAATGAGGAATGTTGGAAGTCTTGTATTATAGAATATAAGATACATTATAGACCAAATAGTAATAAAAATAACATGGTTCTGGCAAAACGAAGCACAGCAAACTCAGCAAGTAGACCAGTAGGAAAAAAAGTCAATGACCCAAATATGAGTACATGTAACTTCTGTCACTTACTATTAACAGATACCAAAAACAAAATATGGAGAAAAGAAAGTATCTTTAACAAATATATCTTGGAAATCTAGATGTTGACACACAGTAGAATGAAATTGTGCCAGGAAACGTTTGTGAACCACAAAAGACCACCAAGGAGCTGATTCCAATATAATCGCATTAGAGTCTCTCTATTCAAGTTTCAGCTTGGACTTCAGCTAAACCTGACAAAGCAGGCTTGGAAGGTAGAGCCCCAAGCCTAGTTTCAGGTAAGCATTTATAGAGGCAAGCAACAAGCAAGGGGGTTTCTAGCCTGGCACACATTTGACTACAGGGGCCATTATAGTCTTTAACATAATTGGCTGGTATTGGGAGCCAAACCATAAACTTCTGATTGGTGATTGTTAGGAAGTGAAGTGCCAGGGACAGACTTGTAACCTAGAGGTGCAGATTTGTTGGGAACTAACCTGGAAATTGTTAGTAGATATAGGCATATTTCGGAGTAACCCAGACACTGGTGCTAGGTGCCAGCTTGTTAGTTAATTGAAGGTTCTTAGGTCAGGTTCTCTAAGACGAAGTCTGAACCAAAAATATCTGGTTTATCGAAATCAAAACTGTATCTATCACCTTGCACAAAAACTAATTCCAAAGGGATCAGAGATCTACTCTTAAAACCTAAAACACTAAAACTCAAGGAGAAAATAAAGGCAGTAACTTACATAATATAAGTGTATAAAAGGACTTTCTGAATGGACTCTGTACACTCAAAAGTGTAGACCACAATTTGTCAAGAGATATTTTAAAAAACTAAGAATTTGCTACCCAGTTAGAGAAACAACCAACCAGTTAAAGTCTATAAAGTCTAGAGAATGGGAAAGATTTTTTTTGCCAGTAATACAAATAACAGAGATTTAACGTCTTGAATATCTAAAGAAGTTGAAAGAAAATGCTCTGCAATGCAACCAGGACATTGGCTTATAGAAATTTTATTCATAATCGATAGACAATAGACAGAAACTGGAAACAACTGAGATACCTCTTAAAGAATGGATAAACATTAAAAACCAAAAACAACTGTGGTACATTTACTTAATGGAGGATTACTAAGTTATTAAAAACAATGACATGAAATTTGTAGGCCAATAGATAGAAGTAAAAAATATCCCGAGTGAGGGAACTTAGATGAAGAAAAACATGACATTTACTCCTTTATAAATAGATATTAGGAATAAAGTCAAGGATAACCACTCTGTAATACACAGATTCAAAGAAGTGAAATAACAAGGAAGGCTCAAGGTGGTGGTGATAGGGGCTCTTGATTCTCACTGAAAATGGGAAATAGAATAGTGGCAGGTGGATGGTGCAAGGACATTGGATGGGGGGTGGCTAATAGTGGGGATAGGAACTGGAGGGATCAGGTGGTGGGAGGATGGAGGGAGTACTATGAGAGGCAACTGGAATAGGAGATGCTTCTCTGGGATGTGCTAGAATGCTAGGACAATAGAAACATCCAGGAATTTGTGAAGGTAACATTAGCTAAGACTCCTATAAATGGGGGATATGGAGCCTGAACTGGCCATCTTCTGTAACCAGGCAAGATTTCCAATGGACACAACCCTTGAGCGGGAGTTTCAGAACTCTGGGCTGGCCACTGCTGCCCACCTGGGGGAAGAACTCTAGCTTTGTTCTTCAAAGACCTGCAGTCCCCTGAGAGACACCTGATGCCAGCCACAGCCAACAATACCAGACAACAAATACTGGTGGAGGTGTTAGAAAAATAAAACTTTTATCCATTCTTTGTCAAAATTCAAAATGATATGACCACTCTGGATATCATTTTGGAGGATACTCAAAAAAAATAAATAAATACAGCATTTGGGCTAGTTATAACAATTGTTGGGATATGCCCAAAGTATTTGACATCCTACTGTGCAGATACTCTTTCAGTCATGATATCACCTGCTCTATTCACAAAAGCTAGTGAATGAAAACAATCTAAACATCTTTCAAATGATGAGTTGGTGGAAATGTAGTAATACACATGATGGAATACTATTCAGATATAAAACAATGAAATCATAAATGAATGAATCATGAAAGATCATACTGAGTGAGGTGACAGACCCAGCAAGACAAATGTTATGTATGCTTTCTCATTGTAGTCTCCTAGATCCAAATCTTCAGATGTGAGTTATGTCCAGAAATAACTACAGAAATCAGAAAATCAAAATGGGAAGATTGTCATGGTAAGGTAGTAGAGAACAGCAGGAATGAAGAAGGCAGGAGCAGGAAACAAATGGGACTCTTCAGGGAGAAATGAAAGAGGAACATAAACACTGAGGGAAGGATGAATACAGTAAGTGTGTTTGCAATGATATAAGGAATCACACAATTAACTTTTGTCTAAACAAAATGCATACTACACATAATTATCTATTAATTCTCTATATATTTGTATATATTCTCTCCCTCACACACACTCACTCACTCACTCATTCACACACACATCAATACCTCTTATCTGGGTTGATAATACTCCCTCCAAGAAGTAAAGAACATAATAAAAATCTCACTACCAGGTCCGAGAAATTGTCTTTTAAATTACTGACAATGGTAGCACTCCAGAAGTGGATGGTAAATGCATATTGTTGAAGACAACATTCACTTCAGACACAGAGATCAGAGGACCTAGATCTGGAAATGACTTGAAGAACTCCTCCCTAAGTACAAGATTTTGTGGTACTAGAATACACTGTGCAAGCTTCCATTGGAGGGAAATCACCAACAGTCCTACTCAATTTCAATGTACTACACTGACAAGAAGTGCAAGATAGCTCTAATGGTTCACTAATGTTGTATGTACCTCCATGGCAAAACAAAACAAAACAAAAACAAAAACAAACAAACAAAAAGCAAAACTTTCTAATTGAACTCAAAACTTGCTCAACGGAAGATAAAGTATGCCTGAACCTTGGAGTTGAACCTAAAACCAGCAATTACTACTAAACCATTTTAATCCTCATTCCTTATCGGAAACACCTCTTTGCAACAGATGGAGACCACTACAGAAATCTACAACCAGTGAAAATGCAGAGTTGTGGAGGTCTGTCCCACTGGATATAGCTACAATATACTCTTGCACCAAAGGCTCAAGGAACACTTGGGACAAAATGCTATACAAGATACTTCTTGTTTAAATAAAGTGTCTTGTCAAATCTAATATATAATGATACAAATGACTAATTATTTTACATAAAAATAAATTAGTAGGTTAAGATTGTTTCCTTAGTATCTGACCAACCTTCTGTGAAATGTCAACTTAAAAATGTATTTTAAATATGCATGAATATGTTTGTGAGAGAACAAGTTACTTGCAAAGAGAATAGGAATACAGAAACAGAATCTCAATGAGATTTAATTACAGAGGAAATTCTCACACATTTAAATTTTTTTATTTTATTTTAAAAGTATAATATAATTACATGATCCCTTTTCATTCATTAAAATCCTACCATATGTCTCTCCATTCTCTCTCAAGATCATGTTTTCTTTTTCTCATTATTATTTCATGTGTTTATTTATATGTATGTATATTTTGACATTCCTACATATATATATATATATATATATATATATATATATATATATAATGTTATTTGTATGTATGTATGTCTAGGGCTACAGCCAGGATCTCAAAGGAGATAAGGCTGTTGTCCATGGAAACTTTACTCTTCCCTCTGATCCATGATTATCAATCCTAAGGCAGCTGTGGCTGTGGTATCCTGGGTTCTTTCCCAACATTGATCAATTATCTTACTGCTGAGTCTGTCCCATTTTCCCCTGCAAATAATATATTACACGGTGTCATTCTTAAACTTCCTTGCCATAAGCCATTACCTTGTGCATGATTTGCTGGTAGAAGCCTTCATATCTTTATTTTCTCATCCTCTGCCCTCTCTCTGTACACTTCACTGTTCCGGACCCTGTGGGTAGGCATTAATCTGTCCCCCGCAAGACAATGAACTTTGCTTTGACTCCAATCTGTGCAACCTCAATGATGCAAACATCCTACCACTGCCTAAGTCAGCTTGTTTATTTACTTATTTTTGAGGTGCAGTCTCACATGACCAAGATTGACTTTAAATACTGTATACCTAAGCCCACACTCCTCTTTAGAGTTTGTAAGTTCAGGAATCCATTTTTTGTGCTTACTCTGAGAAACTGAGTACACAGGGAACAAGAAACATGTCTGGTCACTCTACTCTGAGCACTTCCGTCCACACATTCACTAGCTCCCCCAAATTATTCAGTGTTTCTGCCAAGTTCTGCTTATTCCTCTTCATAAAACACTAGTAAATTAGAGATGACATTTTATGAGCAAATTTAGTAGTGCTGAATAAGCTTTTGTTTTTAGAAAGAAGATCCTGAATGGCATGCATTTTGACTTGATCTCTTTAAAAATCCTACATTATACTTCCTTTAATGTATGCACTGAAAGATGTGATTCTTGTTGACACGAGTTGTTCTTTTTTTAGGAAATGTTACATTTTATAAATGCTGCCTCTTGACACTTGCATACATTCACAGTCCTGAGTTGGCAGTTGACTTTCCAGATTGGGGGAGGGAACTTTCATATAACTCTTCAAGCATCAAAAATCTCCTTTTAAAGATCTAACTATGTCTAACACAATAAGAAAATGTGTGACATTTCGTGCCAGGTTAAAATAAAATGAGAAAGAATCAATAACGGAAAAAAGGAAGGAAGACTCCTTTTGTATATTTCTAAGCTAAATCTGGACTTTAAGACAGTTGGCTATGTCAGACCTATTATCTGAGTCCTATCTCACTTTGTGGGGAATGAAGAAAAGCAGCTGGGGGAACAAAGCATCAGTAAATATGTCACAGTGCACAAAGCTTGACCTCAGAGAAATTGTGTTTTCTCTTTTCACCCTATTCATCACATCTCAGTCTGAGGACTACATTTCAATAACGTTTCTGAGGGATGCAGTATAATTAGGTGACAATGACCTTGAGGTTTACACTGCTCTTAAAACAGTCACTTGGCAAATTTTTGCAAGCATGAGTGTTAGTTTAAGATGGACGTTTATAAGAAAATTCTGAAATGCATTATATGAAGAATTGGTCTTTTCATTATGAACAATATTTTTCATTACTGAAACATGCTTGTCACGTCCTATGCTGAAAAGGCATAGAAAAGATTTTATATGAATTAGAGGTCCATTTAAAGAACTAGTTTGCAGTTTTGTCTTAAGAGAATTCAAAATTTTTAAAAATGCATATTCTTAAATATAAATTTCATATCGTAACTTGACTCTTATGTACATTTCATTTTGCATTTGTACGAATAAAATATATATCCCTCAACCCTCAATATTTCTGGTGTATAAGTTTTAGGGCATAATATTGTCACTTTAAGGCAGTAATTTTAAACTAAGAGTAGTAATTAATGTCAAAACAGCAACACTTTCTTGAATATCATAGTGTTTACCTCACATCACCAACCTAACATTTATATTGTAGAGGGAGATGTGACAGGTGTTTCTCATATTAAATGTAACTTTCCTAATCCAATTTAAGTGTTAAGAAACAATCTCCTTGGCAACTGAAATCTCCAAACACCTGATAATTAAAACAGAATTTTTTCTATGGTGAATATAAAATGAATTGAAATGTCAGTAATTTAACCTAGGGCACACATTGTACTTGTAGTCTTCTATCAAATTTGTCACTAGAACCTGACAGTTAAATGCATGCATTTATTGTATAAAAGTCAAGAGCAATCCTTTGCTGCTTATGAACCACAGTATTCTCAAAAAAAAAAGAGTCTGAAAAGTGACAAAAATCAATTTTTCTGAAAAAAAAATGTGTAATGTGAAAATCATTTTCAATTTCATTCCTAAAAACTAAATACTATTTGTGTGAACCATAATGTTACCACTTTTCTAAGCTTCGCCGAGGCCAGTCTGTGTGCTGTGTGTGCAGAGTGTGAATGCCATTTGAAAACAAAGGAATTGAATAAAGCAAAGCTTCGTAGACATTTGGCAAATCCTGATGGAAGCAGAGATGATCACTGATGAAGTTTATATAACAGTTGCCTTCGCCAATCCAATTTGACAGCTCCTTTTAGGAAAGAGTACTTATTGTGGCAAATTCAGGAAATGCACTTATTCTGGTCACTCCAATCATTTCACATCCATTATAAAGACATTAGAAGACATTTTGAATGTGAGAAGACCAAATACCAATATTGCAGGGATGTTTCAATAATTAAGAGTACCTGGATTTTGTCTCCTCACCCACAATCAGGAATCACAAGAGACTGTTACTTCAACTCCAGGAGATCTGATGCCTTCTTTTGGACTTCATGAGATATGCACTCAAAAATGCACATCCTCATACAAAGACACACACACCTTACTTAAAATTCTAAAAGGAATATTTTCAAAAAACATGTATATAATTTTCCATAAAATTTTATGCAGTATTTAGACTTAACACCATCAAATATTACTAACAAATTGAAAATCCCTTCTTCCTGTTCATGTTCACATAGACTCCTTCTCTATAAGTTTATCACTATTTTATCTTTTGTAAATTAAATCTGTAAAAATATATGTGTGTATATGTATGTTTCTGAGTTTGGGTTTTTTGTAAGTGCAGTGTTTGTGGAGGCCAGAAGAAATCATTTGCCCAACTAATAAATGTAGTTGCAGTTAGTTGTGAATCACCTGAAATGTGGGTGATATGACTGAAACTTGGCCCCTGAGCAAGAACAAAACGTGCAGTTATCAATGGAGTTATCTATCCAGCCCCACAATTGATCTCAAATTCCTGAATTAGTGTCATGTAGTCTTTCCTGGTTTCAGAGAATCAGTGCTTCCAAATCAAAAATATAAGTAACTCAGACATGTATCCAATCTAGGCAGAGTTGTCTGAATAGTGATAGCATTTTCAGAATAGTATAATATAGTTAATTCACATTTATTGGTAGCATGGTATCAAATATATATATATATATATATATATATATATGTATATCAACTAATCTTATCTATTGAATTAATTAAGTTATTTCCAGCTTGGGTCTATTAAGAATAATTAGTTTTATTATATTTTACATGCCATTTGATATACATGCATATGGAAAGATGGTATATTTGCATTTGTTTACATTTAAATACATATACCACTGTACTGCATGTATATGGATAAATGAAATTGTATGCAGACACACACACACACACACACACACACACACACACACACACACACTCATAAACCTGAATGAAAACAACTCATTCACATAATATAAAAATAAATGTATGGTTTTCAAAAAAAGTATCCTTGCTGTTTAGAAACCTAAATATCAATGTATTTAGAAGACCTAGATAATTCTGTAATAATTGACTCATTTTAAGTAGGATCATCATATGAATGACAAAATATTAAGAAGGTATTCTAAAGAGTAATCAATACATTTTTATAAGTAGAAATTTGAGAAATTTTATGTGATCTGTAATATCAATATATTATATGTGCATAATCTACAAACTTTCATCATTTACACATAATGTATTATAAAATATGTGTACTTTAAGTGAAATATCATATTTGCTGTTACTTTCTTATGTAAACACTGACACAGACAAAAACAAAACTATCATTTTGTTGTGTAATTTTCTTGTGTTTTATTCTCTGTCTCTTCTAACCATATGGCAGCCTTAGGTGATGACTGTATCCCACTATATATTTACACTTACTTTTTGATAATTTCATACAACTGGCTTCATGTGTTTGGATGTGTGTCTCTGCTTTTATTTTGCAAAACAGTGTTTAAGGGATTCAAAGAAGGCTTCACAGCCAATTAGTTTTACTGCAGACACAACTTCCACTTCTCTCAGGTAAATATCTAGAAGGAGAATCAATAGATCATATGAGAAGGCAATTTTGAAATTCTGAAGAACAGTCAGAACATATTCTAAGGGAATTACTAATTTAAATACCTTTACTATCTGATCAGATTTTATCTCCACCTTCTCTATGATGGTTTATTTATTCTACTGGGGAGTACACACTGGTTTTGACTGAGGTTTTGTTACATTTCTTTGATCTAAAGTGATATTGAGACTTTTTCTTATGCTTAATGGTCATTGTTTCAGTTTACTTTCTAAAATGTCTTTTCAAATTGAATGGTAAGTAAGGTTGGAAATATTTGGCCTTATTAGAGGAACTTGAGTATTATATATTCTAAATATTTATGTGTGTATAAATAGAAATACATCTAGATATAAATATTATAAATATAGGTATAATTTCTTATATGTAACAGCTACATTTTCTTGCCAAAAGGATGCCGAGAGTGCAGGCAAATTACATTTGTCAGTGCTAGATATGTCTTCAGAAGTTATATATATATATATATATATATATATATATATATATATATATATATATGTAGTAGTAAATGTCAATCTTACCTTAAAGAAATTTATTTTTTTTTAGGATTTCTACTGAACTTATAATAGCCTATGTGTTAGATAAGGATCAATGTATAAAGAATACATTATTTTTATAGTACTTGGGTTTTTAGCTTAAGGTTTTTGTGGGAATCCTAATAAGATTGAAGCTATTTCTGACACTTGTGCCAGTTTTTGGGAAGCTACTCGGTTGCCTCATACTTCCTTGAAATGAGAGTTTGTATCTAGCTTGCTTTATCTCATCTTGTTATGCTGTATCAGATTGATATCACTGAGAGACCTGCTCATTTCTGAAGGAAAGTGATGGAACAGTGGATCTGGAAGAGAGGGGAGGTTGTTGACAGATTGGGAGAATTGTAGGGAGGTAAGTGTGGATTTAGTATGTATTCTATGAGAGAAGAATAAATCAAAAAAAAAATAAAAATAAAAAGGAAAGTAAAAAAATGTCCTTATGAAACCCATTAGTCTGCCCAGTAAGAAAAACATCAATTACTTACTTTCTTTTTAAATGATAAAGTTGTGAAAAAATGTTTTTGTTTGGAAATGTTACTAAATGATATATTAATGTAGATCATTCTTAAAACATGAGAAATATTTCAATATATTTTAAGGATTAAACCTATAAGAAGAAATAAATATGTAGAAAGACAATTGATTACAAAAGCACCTTTTTACAGAAATTCATTGGATCAGAGAAAGTCTTCTGAATATCCCTGATGTGTATAAAAGCATTTACTGATGGAATTCAAAGGAAAAAAAAATCTAGGCTTAACTCAACACATTGGTTATATCAGATATTTCTGCTGTAAACAACCATCATATAGATTTTCATGAAACATTTGAGTAAATTTTTTTGAAAAAATTATCTTTAGATTCTCCTATCTTGAATCTGTGATCCTTTTTCTATCTTTCCTATATTAATTGATATATCTTCTATTCTATTGCTGGATTATACAGAATTATTTGCTTATTCTTATTTATTAATTATTGAATATGTACTTTTATGTTTGTTTATGTATTTGAAAGGGCAGGTACACTTTCATTTTCCCACATGATTCTGGGATCAAAGGTCAATTTTAGGCATCTTCCTCAGGAGCCATACACCTTGATTTTTGTACATGGACATTTATTAGCTGAAAGCTTTTCAAGTAGACAAGGTTAATTTTAAACAATCTGAATAGATCAGGATGTCTCTGTCTCCCCATTTATGGGCTTCAATGTGCACAACTTTGTGATTTTAATTTATTTTATCAATTCTAATTTGGGTTCATGCACAGAAAGTCAATCCCTGGTTTATGTGTACAAATATGTCACATAAGTTTTGGAATAATCTATGAACTGTCATACAATTACTTTAGTAAGATCAAAACAATAATAGCATGATTTATTTAATATTTAATGTAATCCTTTTATTGGAGAATATTACAGGTAGCGATGAGTTCATAAATATTTGCTTTTTACCATTTTACCATATACATTGAGTATCCGTCTCTGATTCTCCCATTCTTTCCTTTTTCTCTGGTTAGTCCTTTTCTTTCCTCGTGCTTCAATCATCAAGACAATCTAGGTTCTAGTTCCTAGTATTCATAAAGAGGGAAAAGTCAATATTTATCCTTCTGAGTCTGACTATTCAGGGCTATGCATGTTTTACTTTAATGGGTCATAGAAAATAAAAAATTGTATATAAGTAGATATTTTCAGTTTTTAAAAATGTATTTTGATTTTAATGTATTTCCTCTTTGCTTACTCATTTCTTATCTTATTTTTATTTACTAAATAACTGTTACAACTTTGGTCCTGGAACTGAGTCTTGAGACACAATAGTAAGAAATAAGGTATGTAGAGTTGAGTTTAGCTACACTGCTTTTTGCTTCAGGTGGGTCCCATGCTTCCATTCACTCACCCAGGAACCCTTTGGATTATTGAATGGGACACATACACACACACACACACACACACACACACACACACACAAGTTAATTTTAAAATGTCTTGGCTATCTCAAAGACTGGTCACTCCTAAACCTCCCCCTGATACTCCCTGGTCTGATCTAGTAGCGGCCAGTGGCCAGCAACCCAAATTCTCACATGGCTGGTTGGCTTTCTCTCCTGAAGATACTATGTCCCTTCATTCTCCACTGAGTCATGGTGATTCTCTGTCTCCTTTTTTCCAGTTCCTAGTCCACACAAAAATAAAGATCCAAAATGTGTCTCTCTCTGCCCAGCCATTAACTGTTGGCATCTTTATTGATCCATCAAAAATCAATTGGGTACAAAGACTTTCAGCATTTGGACATACAGCTACCTGACTAAATCAAAGCATTAGAACCAATCCCCAACAAAGATATAATTCCTATCTTCTTTAGCAGACCAAAATAAGGAGCCAGATAATCAGAGATAAACTGTGATTTTGTATATATATATATATATATATATATATATATATATATATATGTATACATGCGGGCACATGCACATTGCAGCATGGATACACAGATATGCAGACACATATAAACATAGCGTTTGAATTTTAAGGCAGAGTAAGTTTATTTTAGACTATGTTATGCCACATAATGTTAATCTCTGCACTTTAGAGGAAGAGTCATGTAGATCTATATTACATAGCTTTTATAGAGAACCAGTCCAGGCAGAGCTGTGAAATATTATTACCCATCTTTCCTTCCCTCTCAAATTATCTTGTCTTTATTAAGAGAGATACCTCATTAACTTTTTGCTGGTTATCATACATTAAAAAGTTGCTATGTCAGTGTTGTGTGATTATCTAAATGATCATTATTTAAGGAAATAAACCTTAAGGAGAAAACATTTTTGGGCTGCAATGCAAACTCAAAATTTCTTTGTAGGTGTTTGGTGATAAAATTTGAGGTGTAGTTAGATAATAACAACATAGAATTTAAGAAAAGACATATATTATGTGAGAAATGTTGTTAGTGAATTGTTACAATAGAGGGAAAGTCATCATTGAGGGTGACTCACATCTCCAAAACTGTTGAGTCAACTGGTGATATTTTGCTTTGATGAGCACAAACAGGACCAGTGCTACCAGTCAAGTGGCATGATGATTAGAAGGATCATCTGACAAGTTAATGGCAAGTAACTGCATTTATTTTTTGAGTAGAGGAGGAGACACCTAATCAGGAAATAAAATGTAGGCTCAAATATGTTCAGCTAAGAAATGCATCTGTGAAATGAATAAGTTTAATTGGGAGGTAATTGCAGAAGAAGAAAAAACCCAAAAGTCTATAATTTAGGATATTTTAAGTCGGGAGAGGTTCTGTACCTTCCTGAAGTTTCAACCACTTAATAGAGTTTCTCATGTTGGGCTGTCCCTAATCTATAAATTTGTTTCTGTTTCTACTTTATAACTCTAATTTCACTACTGTTATAGATCATAATGTAAATAACTGATATATAAGATGCCTGATATGTGTCCCTGTGAAAGGATTTGTGACACACAGGTTGACATTTGCTGCTCTAAGATATGGTAGCAGGTTTTCATAATTTTGAGAGTTAATAATGGGCTTGAAATTTGTCTTCTCAAAAATGTAGCCTGGATGAGAGGATAAATAGCAGACCAGTTCAGTACATCCAAATTCTTCCTATTTGCTTTTAGCTAATTGTCTCAGATGAGGAAAAACAAAAACTGCAGTTGTCTATAGTGGCTTAGCTACTTCGGAAAACAACAATAACAAATACTCCTTCATATTTCTAATGTCACATGCATTTATTTAATAGTTCATTTGTGCCTAAAGAATATAAACATTCACCAATCTTTATAATATCTGCTCATTTTGTCTGATAGTTTTCAATAGTGGTGAAGAAAGCAGACATCTATCATTATTTTGGATACTGATAGAGGAATTTGAAGACTTTTAGAGTTGCCAAAAGTCTAAACATATTTTAAAGAATTAGTATTTTAGAAAGTTTGAAATTTCTCTGCTAAGTTTTTTGTTTTTCTTGTCTTAGATTTGATAACTGTGTTTGTGTGTATGTCTTTTTTTTTACAAAAAAAAAATAATGTTCCTGATAAGTATACTTGATTTTCTCCCTCAAGTTATTCCCACCAGAAAAGATAGAGTAGCTATTGCCAATTTTGGCTGTTTCAACCATTTGAATGTAGCAAGGGTTAAATTTGAGCTGGTTCCATAAGAGTGAGATCCTGGTAATCAACTTTCAGACCAGTGCATTTTCAAGTGTTATGTTCTCTGAAAAGTAGGGAACCAAAGAAAACTCTAGACTATTCACAAACTATAGCTGCTTTTGTAAATGCCATCTGCTTCATCTGTTCAGAAAAATCACTTTCATTATATTTCAAGTCCGAAGTCTCTTTCCTTTGTCTGTGGCACTTTTTTTTCTTACCCACTGAAAGAATCCACACCAATTTTGTGGTGTTTTTTATTTTTTTATTTTTTCTGCTCATCACTCTTACAGAATTTTTCATCTTACCCTGTGGAAAGCAGCACAAGAATTACTGGTCAATTGACAATTCATTCAGTTTTATAAGGCACATTTCACTTTGTCTTTTGTGACTTGAAAGAGTTTTTTTGTAAGGGGAGACTACTTCTATTCAAAATCAGTATGGCTTTGTTTGAGCTAAGATTTCTACCTTATAAAATGTCTTTGTTGAAAGGTAATGAATAGCATTAGTAATATGTTATACCACAGCCAGAAAATTATTGAACTCTCAGTAATTAATAGGAAAATTTGCTTTTAACTGAATCACTGCCGTTCCCCCATTTATTAGCATTGGCATTAAAAAATGATTTGAATGTGGTACTCACCCACTTCAAACTACACAGTTAATGTCTACTTAATGGATAATTATGAATAACATTGATGTGATACATAAGGGTGGTATAGTCATTCTGTTGCTTAGATGTATGTGTTGTTAATACTTGCATGACATTTTGGAACAGATATTCATGAGGAAACCTCTATGCATGCATCCACACATCTGTACATTAACACTAACACTTTTAAATACAACACAGAGGAACAGAACAATATAACTTTATCATGGCATTCAAGTCCCACTTCGTTTGTTCTGTTCTTCCTCCTTTGACAAAACGAGGCTTGTATTTGGTGCTACAAAGATGACTCAAAGATTAAGAACACTTGTTGTTCTTGTAGAGAGCAGCATGTGAGCCTGTTTGTTGGCACCAGCAAGACAGATCATAAAAGCTGTAACTCAGCTTTCCCATGATCGCATAGCAACGTGGCCCCAATGGTGACAGAGTTACATGTTCCCTGCCCCTGTGATAGGTCCTTTGTGTGAACCTCCAGGAGTGCCAATGGCTGCTGTGGGCAGACAGCTTGTTTGTGTAATAATGTACATGTTTTCACATTCCTCTGAGGAACGTCTTCCCTGTTAACGTTAATGACACCTTGAGAATTAAAAACAACAGGAGTCCAGGAATCCGGAATATGGCTAATGTCTCTACAAAATGGTAAATGCTGGGACCCTCAAAGCAACCCTTAAGTCTATGGGAAAGAGTTGTAAATACGTGAGTTTGAAAATATATAATTTCTCAATTGTGCAAATGTATAAGGATGCAATATGAATTATGAGGGTCTTCATGAACATAAAAGGACAAATGAGCTACACTATGAGCCAACTTGTTAGACAGATACAAAGCACTCAAATTCCTGAGTTCAAGATCATTCTAAGACAGAGTGAAGTTAAGCCTAGGTATGGTAGAAATGGTAATTTCAGGGCAGGGTCCCACCCAATTAATTTATCATTTGTTTTTAAGAAAAGCAGACCTATCTCTGAATTGTTTTGCAAAGTTAACTACTCCATCGGGAGATCCAACCCTCATGCAGACACCAAACCCAGACACTATTGCTGATGCCAAGAAGTGCTTGCTGACAGGACCCTGATATAGCTGTCTCCTGAGAAGCTCTGCCAGATCCTGATCAATAGAGATGCAGAGGCTCACAGCCAACCACTGGACTGAGCATAGGGACCATAATGGAGGAGTTAGGGGAAGGACTGAAAGAGCTGAAGGAACCTTATCTGGCATCAATGGAAGGGCACCCACATTCATAAAAGAACGTTTACTAAAGCTCCAAGCAGACATCACACCCTCACAATAATAGTGGGAGACTTCAACACCCCATTCTCAGCGATGGACAGATCATGAAAACTGAAACTAAACAGAGACACAGTGAAACAGAAGTTATGAACCAAATGGATCTGACAGATATTTACAGAACATTTCATCCTAAAACAAAGAATATACCGTCTTCTCAGAACTTCATGGTACCTCTTCCAAAACTGACCATATAATTGATCACAAATCACGCCTCAAACTATGCAAGGAGATTGAAATAATCCCATGCACCCTATCATATCGCTCTAGACTAAGGTTGGTCTTAAATTCCAACAAAAACAATGGAAAACACACATACACATGGAAGCCGAACAACGCTCCACTCAATTATAACTTGATCAGGTAAGGAATAAAGAAAGAAATTAAAGATGTTTTAGAATTTAACGAAAATGAAGACACATCATACCAAAACTTATGGGGCACAATGAAAGCAGTGGTAAGAGGAAAACACATAGCTCTAAGTGCCTCCAAAAAGAAACTGGAGAGAGGATACTCTAGCAACTTGACAGCACACCTGAAAGCTCTAGAACAAAAAGAAGTAAATATACCTAAGAGGAGTAGATGGCAGGAAATAGTCAGACTCAGTGCTGAAATCAGCAAAACAGAAACAAAAAGAACTATACAAAGAATCAACAAAACCAGGATCTGGTTCTTTGAGAAAATCAACAAGATAGATTTTTTTTTTCTGTCTTTTCAAGATAGGACTTTTCTGTGTAGCCTCGGCTCTCCTAGAACTAGGTCTGTAGACAGGCTGGCCTTGAATTATAGAAATCCACCTGCCACTGCCTCCCAGAGTGCCACAATTAATGGTATGTGCTATTACTGCTCAGCTGACCATTCTGGCCCTTTATACTTAGTCATAACACAAGAAACAGGAAATTGATAACTATCAATTAAAATAAATATTTATAATTTACTACTTATTGACAATATGATGAGGAATTAATGAATACACACTAAATTTCATTTATTTAAATATCTTCTGACTTAAATAAAGGAAAAAAACCCACAAAGTTATATGTAAAAAAGAGAAGATGGCAGGAGACTGAAACTTATCATTAACTGTTCTTAAACTGTATTTTAGTTAGATTTAATGTTTTTGAGAAACATAAGGAATAAACACTAAAGTAAATTTTCTAAATTAAAAAATTTGCTCCTACATGATATTTCTATCTCATAAATTTTCAAATAAAATTTTCATGAAGTGCAATCTGACTTTACAACAAGGATTAATAAATACTACAGGAACTATGCGAGGCATTAAAACGAGGAAAAATAATCTCAAAAGTAAGCAGAAAACCCAAATATTTAACAGGGGAATGGGATACATTTGAGTGAAATAATATCCTACTTTAGTTTTCAGAGTGAATTTCAAGTTTAATCAACAGTCATGTCTGTATGCAAAATTCTCACTCTGCAGCTTCCAGCAAACCATGCTACCACTGTCAAAGGAACAGTTCATCTGACACAACATGACACAAGTGCTTTATTTCCCACATAACCCAGTCCTGGAAATGATTGAAGAATGTACAGACCCAAATGTTTGGGGAGGTAATCAATAAGAAGATTTTTCAAAATTTCTTTTCATTCCTCTTGAATAAAATATTCTTGTTAAATGGTTTCTTAGGAGTTCTCAAAATTAAAAGAAAATCTTTTATTTTCTTCAAATCAACTGTTATCTGTCAAGTTTATTGCAACTTTTAGGAGTGAAGTAAAACACATTTCATGTTCTAAATGGGGAAATGATTCACCAGATATTGGCAGAATACTGAATTGTCATTCTCAAGATTAACCAACCAAGTAGCTAATTTAGAACAAATCAAAAGAGTAAGTTCCCCATGAGCCTGAAAAACATACAGTAACAAATATTGAGTGATTGAACTCACCATGCACTGCATATTTCCAGTTTACCTACAGTGGCACTGTTTATGTATCTTTTCAGAAATATGATAAGGTTTGGATGCAATATTCTGGAGTGAAATTGTGAAATTTAATTTAATCTATTTCAGAGAGTGAAAAGTGTACTTAGCACTGTGAATCTGATTGAGAAAAGGGGGGATCTAGATGATAAAATTAGAGAGTTTAACAACAAATAACATAGTATTCTTTAAACATATTGATTAAACCCTACTAAGCTTAAAATTTTATGTTTATTGGAATAAGAGTAAAATGAGCTTATAACCTTTTGATTATGCTGCTTTATATTAGAGTTTAAAATGTCAGCCGATTAGCTACTCTATCTTAAGAAATCTACTACTCAAAAAATATTAAGAGTTCCTTATAATATTAATTTATTAATTTGTGATTTTATCAGATATCACTTTGATAATATTTTTCATCATTTATAACGAATTACAATGAGTTAAGTTTTATTAATTTATTAATTCTTATGAACTTCTAGCAAAAGAAATGTCTCTTGGAACACTCCATAGTATCTGATGGAAAATAGTATAGAGATAACAAAGTATTCTGGGGCAGGAGTTTAAAATGGGCAACCACTTCAAATGAATTTTGATTATCACATTTTATCTTTAAAAAATCTATCTCAATGGCTTGATCTAGGCACTCCATTTGTTGTGGCTGTTTTGTTAGGATCTGTTAGTATTTTCTTTGCTACTTCCTACATACTCTAGGCTGTGATTGTGTTCCTCAAATTATTAGACATTCCAATACCTAAGTAAATGTTGGATGAGCTATCTTTTGTTAAACTTTAGAAACAATATTTCCTACTTTCAGTCACGTTTGGGTAAGCATCAACTGAGTCACCCCTAACCAGATGGAGCTAAAAGAGTGCTCAAGCTTTGCATCTGGAACATGCTCATAAGAATAATGCACACCTAAAATAAACACCAAACGGTTATCTTAACACCCTGTTCTTTTGCAGCAATCACAAGAGAGTTGTGAAACTAAAAGTGGAAATGATTCTACATTTGTTTCAGTGTCCTGATTAAAGTGTTGTCAGATGTGTGAAGCCTTGGATTCTGCAAGGACCAAAATAATCTTGTACCTTTTCTCTCTGGACTGATCTGGAATTGAACATATGAGCATGTTAGCATGGTAGCTAAGTGGTGGGATAATACAGATTTGTTGATGTCAGAAACCCTAACAATTATTTAAGTGTTTGATTTCTAGTGAACTTGCCCTGATTCATACCCACATCTTCACTTCACAAAAATGCTAGTCTTTAATTTCTACTGACAAGTCATTAAGCCAATTTTTGAAATAACTTCATCTAACAAAGCCATGGAAAATTAAAATAAACACAACTTTTTGCTTTCAAAGATATATTGATAAACTTGTACTTCATTTTTGATATAAGTATTGAATAATGTATGAGACTTAATACAGGAGACAACAACTCTCACTTAAAGTGTTTTCTTTGCTTTAGATAAATGTGCAATGAACTCCCACCCTGTATAGAGTTTGAGGAATATATCTCTTCAGAGTGTTGACCGAATCTCTCCCTCCCATTCATATGTCTCTCTTCTGAGATTTCAGGTATTTGTTTTCTAAACCACTAGCCATGTTTTGCAAGGAAACCATACAATGTGAGTCATGTAAAACTTTCCATTTGAAATAACCAGTTTCTAATCCAAAGTGTTTGCTTTACTGCATCAGAAAAGTTTTGTCAGCAGTCCTTCTGAATCTAGTTGTGACTTCACTCTCTCAGTCTCAATGAGTTGTCTTCCTGAGCTGGAGCCCAAGCCTGTCTCTTATGTGCTGAGTGTCACAGTCGGAGCACCTGAGTTCTTTCTGGAATGATTGTCGAATGTGAAACTCTTGAACGGGCCCGTAATATTTAGGACAGTTTTTGGTATGAAGAAGTTATATCACTTAAAGTAAACCACTTAGAAGAGGATGTTTTATTCATTATCAAGGTGTTCTCCAGGATAACATCCAAAATGTAGATTAAGGCTACAAAACCACATAAATTCTTCCTTACTATTATAAACTCTAAGAGAAAAGGAGTATTTAAAGAAAGGCAAGGGAAACTAAGCAGATGATTTTAGAATGACAGAAAAACATTTTGGATCATTTTCACTCAGTTTTCTCTTTATGCTGTGGTGTGGACGTGTGGTTGTATCTTTTGTTTTGAATTTTGTTTTGATTTTGTTTTGGATAATAAGGAAAATTGTTCTGAAGTTCTCCTTTTTGGTTGCATCCTTGTTTTTTTTGTTTTATTTTTTTCTTGCTTAGTTCCTTATGCAATTATGTAGGCATTCTATGATATGAATAAAGTAAAATTCTAATAAGAGTCACATACAGACAACATACCCATGGAAATTCTCTACTCAATGATAATCTACTCAGGGAAGAAATAAAGAAAGAAATTAAAGATTTCCTGGAATTCATTGAAAATGATGACAAAGCATACCCAAACTTATAGGACACAATTAAAGCAGTGCTAAGAGGAAAATTCAAAGCACTAATGCCCTTTTGAAGAAACTGAAGAAATAGTACATTAGCAACTTAACAGTAAACCTGAAACCCCTAGAACAAAAAGAAGCAAAAACACCCAAGAAGACAGCAGGAAATAGTCCTCAGGGCCAAAATAAACCAAATAGAAACAAAGAGAGTGATACAAAGAATCAACAAAACAAAGAGCTGGTTCTTTGAGAAAATCAACAAATAGATAAACCCATAGCCAAACTGGCTAAAGGACACAGAGACAATCAACAAATTAACAAAATCAGCAATGAAAAGGAAGTCATAACAACAAAAACTGGGGAATTTCAAGAAATCATCAGATCCTGCTACAAAAGTCTGTATTCAACAAACTGGAAAATCTAATTGAAATGGAGGTTTTTCTAGACAGATATCATATACCAAAGTTAAATTGTTAGAGTCCGTCAGAAGACCCCCCACTCAATAAGACCACAGAGCCTGGAATTGCTGCAATCCGCAAGAGGTTTAATGTCCCAATGTACATTGAGGCCCCCCAGCATGCAGGCTAGAGGACACCCCCAGTTCACCTGGCATATACTTTTTATAAACATTTTGGCGCGGAGTTCAGCAATCACCTGAGTTGGACGACTGCGATTGGCTGCCTTGAACAACATTTAAAATTATTGGTCAACTCGAATGGGGAGGTAGTCTCTGCCATTCGGCCCTTCCCTGCCCACCTTGTGGTATTCGTGGTATTTCCTGGCTTTGTCTCTTTCTTTTGCTGAGTCACTTCCCTGGATAGCTTCACCCTGTGGGGGGCTGGCCTGCTATTTCTGAGAGGCTTTTCACAAAATCAAAAACTGATAAGCTATTTAAATAGGCCCATATTCCCCAAGGAAATAGAAAAAGTCATTAAAAACCTCCCAAACAAAAAAGTCTAATTACAGACTGATTTAGTGAAGAATTCAACCAGACCATCAAAGAACACATAATACCAACATTTCTCAAATTATACCATAAAATAGAAACAAAAGAAACACTATCTAATTCATTGTATGAAGCCACAATTACTCTAATACCTAAAAACAAACAAACAAACAAACAAAAAAACCCAAAACCAAGGATGCAACGAAAAAAGTGAACTTCAGAACAATTTTGCTTATAAATATCAATAAAATTCTCACAAACTGAACTCAAGAACACATCAAACCGATCATGATATAACGTTGGTTAAATATAAGAAAATCCATTAATCCACTAAACAAACAAACTCAAAGGAAAAAAAATCACATGATCATCTCCTTAGAAGCTGAAAAAGCATTTGACAAAATACAACACCCTCACATATTAAAAGTATTGGAGAAATCAGGAATTCAAAGCCTACACCCAAACATAATAAAAGCAATATACAGCAAACCAACAGCCAATATCAAATTAAATGGAGAGATGCATGAAGCAATCCCACTAGAATCTGTGACAAGGATGCCCACTCTATCCATATCTATTCAATAAAGTACTCGAAGTGCTAGCTAGAATGTTAAGACAGCAAAAAGAGATCAAGGGTATACAAATTGGCAAGGATGAAATAAACGTATCACTATTTGCAGATGATATGATAGTATACATCAGCGACCACAAAATCTCTACCAGAGAACTTTTCCAGTTGATAAACAACTTCAGCAATGTGGCCGGATATAAAATTAACTCAAATAAATCAGTAGCCTTCCTTTATACAAATGATAAACAGACTGATAATGAAATTAGGGAAATGACTCCCCTATCAATAGCCATATATATCTTGGGGTAACTCTTTTATGACCACCAGTGACTGCGGCAGCCACTGCATGGGGGGGCGAGGGGGGAGCGGGGTTGCGAGGGGTTTTATTGGGGATGGGGGGGCAGACAAAGGTGGTGGCAGAAATATAGAGGGAAAAGAGAAAGAGGGAGGCGCTACTCAAATATAAACGGATGATGATGATGACATAGTCACAGGTAAAGGTGAGCCCAGTGAGCTCTGGGTATATGGTGGCTATTGCCTTGGCAACAGGCCTATAGGTCATGCTGTCGCCTATGTTATGTCATAAGCATTAGAGGTCCCAGTACTAACATTCCTCCCTCTTGATATTATAAAGAAAAGGAAAAGAGGAGGGGGAAGCCGATGGTGAAAGGGAATGAGGGCACTGTGTCTCTTAAACTGTTTTGTGCTGTCTAGGGGCGTTGTCAGTTTTGGGGATGCAGCTGGCTTTCACCATCGGGATCCATTTGGTAAACGTTTGCATCAGTTACCTCCGTGGCCAGTGGCTCTTCTGTGGGCATCAGCTGGTAATCCTGTAACAGGAACTGATTAATAGTTTGGTTAGAAATTTTTTGTATTTGCTGTTGGAGGAATGTAGAACCAAGATTAATGAGGCAGGAAGCAAACAATAACACCAGGAAAATGACTAGAAAAGGTGTTACAACAGGGAATATCCACTTCCATATAGGGCTTTTGAAAATGCCAGAACTGGAGGTCTCATGATCCCTGAAATTCTTTATGTCTGACTGTAGCTCCCGGATTTTGTTTCTCAATTTCCCGGATTGGTTGACATAGAAACAGCATTCTTCTTGGAGGAACAAAGACCACCTTCTTTAGCTGTCAGGATATCTAAGCCCTGTCGGTTCTGAAGCACCACGGTTGCCAGAGAATCGATCTGTTTCTGGATAGTAAGCACAGTTTAAATCATTCCCTGGAGATCACTTTTAAACTGGGAAATGAATATATTATATTGGGACATAGAAATCGTTATCCCTGCAATACTAGTACCAATACCTATGGCCATTCCTGTTGCGACCAAGAGTGGCACCACCTGAACTGCTCTCTTATGTCGGGTAGCTATCATATCTACCACTGGGATTGGCAGGGGCTCATTTCCCTGGATTACTCCAAGTTCGGGAAAAAGGAGTACCAAACAAGTGAAAGATCTGTATGACAATAACTTCAAGTCTCTCGAGAAAGAAATCAAAGAAGATTTTAAAAAATGGAGAGATCTCCCATGCTCCTAGATTGGCAGAATTAGCAAGTAAAAATGGTCATACTACCAAAGGCAATCTACAGATTCAATGCAATCCCCATCAAAATCCCAACAAAAGTCTTCAAAGACATGGAAAGAGCAACTCTCAAATTCATCTGGAAAGGCAAAAAACCCAGAGTAGTGACAACAATTCTTAGCAATAAAAGAATAGCTGGGAGAATCACCTTCCCTGACAAAGAAGCCAAACATATACAATGAATAAAAGAAAGCATCTTCAATAAATGATGCTGGTCTAATGGGCAATAGATATGCAGAAAAATGAAAATAGTTCCATATTTGTCACCTTGCACAAAGTTCAAGTCTAAGTTGATCAAGGACATCAACTTAAATTCTGATACACTGAATCTGATAGATGATAATGTGGGAGAGATCCTCAAATTCATTGGCATGCAGGATGGCTCAAGCTCTAAGATCAAGAATTGATAAATAGAACCTCATGGAACAGAAAAGCTTCTCTAAGACAAAGGACATAGTCAATAAGACAATTAGACACCCTACAGATTTGGAAAAAAAATATTCACTAACCCTATATCCAATAGATGGCTAATATTCAAAATATATAAAGGTCACAAAATGCTAACCTCCAAAAATTCAAACAACCCAATCAAAAAATGGGGTATAGACCTAAACTGAAAATTCACAACAGAGGAATCTTGAATGACTGAGAAGCACCTAAAGAAATGTTTAAAGTCCTTAGTGATCAGAGAAATGTAAATCAAAACAAATCTGAGATTCCACCTTATACAAATCAGAATGGCTAAGATCAAAAACTCAGGTAATAGCACATGTTGGCAAGGATGTGGAGAAAGAGGAATACTCCTCTATCGCTTGTGGGATTACAAACTGTTACAACCACTCTGGAAATCAATCTGGAGATTCCTCAGAAAGTTGGAAACATGCCTACCTAAAGACCCAGTACACCATTCTTAGGCTTATACCCAAAGATGTCCCACCATGCCACAGAGGCATGATTTCCACTATGTTCTTAGAGGCCTTATCTGTGATAGTCAGAAGCTGGAAACAACTCAGATCTTCCACAAGCAAAGAAAGGATAAAGAAAAAGTTGCTTATTTACACAATAGAGTATGATTCTTCTCTTAAAAGAAGACATCATGAGCTTTGCAGCAAATGGGTAGAACTAGAAAATATCACCCTGAGTGGGGTAACTCAGACCCAAAAGACATTTGTGTTATATATTCACTAAAAAGTGGATATTAGCCAAAATGTACAGAATACCCAAGATATACTCCAAGGAACTCAAGAACTTTAACAACCTTAAGAGACCAACTGAGGCTGCTTCAATCCCACTTGGGAGGGGAAAGAAAGTACTTATGGGAAGCAGATGGAAGGAGGCAATTGGGTCATAGAGGGGATGGAGAGGGGAAAAGGTGAACATGATCAGATTTTGAGGAGGGGAGAACAGGAGAGAAGCCCTGAGGACCAGTAGAATGCATAGACATATGCATCCTGGGGGAGGGAAAGGGACCCTCTAGAATGTACCAAATACCTGGGAGGTGAGAGACTCTCATGACTCAAAGGGAGGTACCTTAAATGAAATATCCAACAACTGGGGAGGATACTTGGAGAGTCCACCATCAGTGGAGCAATTGGGTTGCCTTCCCTCAGACAAAGTATCTGACCCAGTATTGTTCCTGTCTAAAAGACCTGCAAGAACAAAAATGGAGAAAAGACTGAGGGAAAGGAGGTTGAGTGACAGGCACAAATTGGTATCCATCTCAAGGGGATGCTCCAAGGACTGACACTCTTATTGATGCTTTGGTGTGCTTACAGACAGGAGCCTAGCATGGCTGCCCTCTTAAAGTCCCAACAAACAGAGGACTGAGACAGATGCAGATACTTATACCCATCCAATGGACTAAATTTGGGAACCACGGTGGTTGAATTAGGGAAGGGATGGAAGAAGCTGAGGAGGAGGGCTACCCATAGGAAGAGCAGCAGTCTCAACTAACCTGGACCCTGAGATCTCTCAGGCATTGAGCCACCTACCAGGTAGCATTTAAGAGCTGGGCTGAGGCTGCCCAAAATATATATAGCAGAGGCCTACCTGCCCTGTCCTCAGTGAGGGGAGCTGTGCCTAACCCTTGATAGACTTGAGGCCCCAGGTAGGGGGAGTTCTGATGAGGCAGGGATATCCTCTTGGAGACAGGGCCTCTGAGATTGGGATGAGGAACTGTGAGACAGCAGACAGGGACAGTGATAAAGCCTGTATTGCAAAAAAAATTAAAAGTAGTAACAAAAAATTTGGATTGCCTTGATTTGGGGTTTTATAGCTTCCAGAAACTCAGCAATTTGTTGTCATTATATTCTTGATTCAAATATGCATGATAAATAAGAAGGGCAAACCTGAAAGGACAAGTGAATGTTTGTTGCTGAGAAGCCATTCAGTTCATGGGATTTTGCTGTTTCAACCCAAAAATCTATACAGATCCCATCCATCAAGCTGCTGTAAGTGGAAACATTCTAATTAAAATTACTAACAAATAATTTTACTGTGAAAGATATCATGTTGGAAATGCATGTCTATCACAAACAAATTAGTGATTGTTTTTAATTTAAATAAACATTACTGTGGAAAGATCTCTCATTACATTTTTAATGTATTTGTATTTTAATTGGACATTTTAAAAGTTAAATGAATAAAATACAGCTTCTGAAGGAAGCAGCAGACATCAGTAATAACCCAGAAAAATTGGACCTTTGTTATTGTTATGTGTTTCAAATGTGTTGGGTAATATGACAATAGCCACTCATCATAAAGCAATGCTTGGCCCAAGCCTGTTTAATTTGAACTGCAGAAACAATATACCCAGGTATCAAATATAACCCACTCTATTTCCAATAAAACAATAGAGCTGTAACATCCCGTTAGCTACCCATGTGCATGTGCGTATGTAGGGGTACACTAGCCCCTTTAATAGCACTCAGCTTTCATTCCACATGAAGGCAGAGGCCTTTCACTGTTTCAGTAAACGGTCTCAGCTTATTGAGATAGGTCTTCCTGTTCCTCTGACTCATGTTTCTTACAACATGTAAACAAAATACATATTGGAGAGTCATCAGTAGGGCTTGAGAAGTTAGTATTTGTTCTAATATTTCTAATATTTGCCTACATGTATAATTCGTTGTCAGGGTATTGAACACATTTTATGTTAAGAATCAGGGGGTCAGAGAAATGGATTAGCAGACAAAGGCACTTACTACCACTCTTGAAAAGAGAAATTTCCATGTCCTGTGTTATGATTGTGTACCTCTCTCCTCCACACACAATGTTTGTGCACATGTTATCACATACACCCACACTTATACACCATAAAATATAAGGAAAAGGTAATTTGCTAAATGATTGCTATTTACCAAAAAGCTACATTGAATATATTTTACATACTAATTTTTATAATTCATTCAGGAAAGGCATTATGAAATCATAGTTGGATTATTCTGTTTTGAAGTTTTAATTTAAACTTTATGTATTACTTATTTTATGGACAAGGCTTTAGTGCATTTTTTTAATTCTACAAATAAGCAGAAAATATGCACTCACTAATTAGATTTATAATTCTTTCAGAGGGTAGTTCAAGGCTTATGGGATTCTTGCTAGGAGTTAAAATTGGTTCTGTGACTTCAATAAACATATTTTAAAATCTTGGTTTCATTTATATGTAAAATAGAGAAGCCTTTCTCCTGTCTTTTGCCAATCTGTGCTTTTTCCGCTCAAGCAACCCTGTATTTACTCTGTAAGAAAATACCTATTCATCTGAAAAAAATCTTGTTCTTCCAATTTTCATTTAATTTGCATTGCTATCTTGGAGTTACTCTGAAATCTATTTGCTTCCTCACTAAAAATGTCATTTTCTGTATGCTGTTTGTGTTGTAAGTCATGTTATAAGTGTGATGCATACACAGGAAGGTGAAGAAATATTTCTTTTGTCTATAACTTAAGTTTAGAAGCAAAAGCGTATGTCAGCTTGACTAAAGGATAAAACTAAACAGGAAAGAACAAAGGGGCAGAGGGGAGGGAAGACATTTCTACTTTTTGTATTAGAAAAGAAACAAAGGCTTATGAGAATCCAGAAATGCTAATCTAGGTGCAAAATTCTGAAAGTGTTCTTCATTTCTAATTTACAGTGAGAGAACAAGCTAGGAGCTATTATCTCTGCGCAGAAAGCAGCAATATACAATATACTTTTGAAATAATGTTGGTAGCAACACATTAAGCAGAAAAGCTCACGTATTTCTATTTTACCAATAAATGATTTAGGGACTTATATTAAATCAAACTTATTATATTTCATTTATATTTAAGATCAACTACAAATTTTTTTCTCTTGTGTCCCATTTTGATTACTGCATGTGTCTGCAAAATTATCCTTGTTTTTCATTATGCTTCTTTTCTTTTTCTTTTTTTTTATTTCGGTTTTTCGAGACAGAGTTTCTCTGTATAGCCCTGGCTGTCCTGGAACTCACTCTGTAGACCAGGCTGACCTCGAACTCAGAAATCAGCCTGCCTCTGCCTCCCAAGTGCTGGGATTAAGGGCATGTGCCACCACTGCCTGGCTTTTCTTTTTTTTTTAAAGCTGTATTTTTTTTTTATTATAAGTACCTTTCTTCATACACACCAGAAGAAGGCATCAGATCCCATTACAGATGGTTGTGAGCCACCATGTGGTTGCTGGGATTTGAACTCAGGACCTCCAGAAGAACAGTCAGGGCTCCTTACCTCTGAGCCATCTTTCCAGCCCGTTGTGTTTCTTTGCAAATTCATGTTTTTTTTATGTGAGAGAAATAAATATGAGGTTCAATTAACTTTAGATAATAGGTTGGTGCTGCCAGATTTTCAAATCTGCAGTGCCAAAAATTATAGTGAGTAAGTGACAAGATATAGCAAGAGGAGTAGAGGAAAAGGATGAAGGAGAGAGAAAAGGGCCAAATAGCAACCAATAACCACTGGTGCACCCAGCATCATGCAACTCTATTAAAGTCAACAAGTATAATTGAAACTTAATTAAAATATATTCAAAAAATTCCAAACACATGCCATAGTTTTTACTGGTTTGTAAATACCTGAAGAAGATGAACACAGTGTCAAAGTAATTTTCTAATTTTTTTTAAAGATACTACATGAGCAATACAATTGATTGATAACTGGAAAACTAAATGAAATGAAATAGTCAATTATTTTACATTTAGTAATGTGGAAATTATATTTTTCTATAGTATTATTATGTGTATTTTATTATTTACACATGACTGTACAATTTTCTAGTTAAATCATTTTAAGCACATACATATTTCAATGACATTAAAGTGAGTTGTTTTGACACTTATTCATAATACTTTGAACTTCCAATTCTGTATTATTCTATCATTTATATCTATCAATTTCAGCCATAATTTCCCTTTATGTATTCATTTTACATTACAGCCATCTCTCCTTCTAGTTCCTCCTCACATAGCTCCTCCTTCCATTCCTCTCTCCCTTTCTCCTCTTATAAAGGGGAGGCTTACCCTGGGTACCAATCCATCCTGGCACCTCAAGTCACTGCAGGTCTAAGCACCTCCTCTTCCTACTCAGGTCAGACAAAGCAGCCTAGTTAGGGGAACAAGATCTATAGACAGGCAAAAGAGTCAGGGACAAGCATGTTCCAGCTGTTGGGAGACCTGCATGAAGACCAAGGTGCACATCTGCTACATGCGTGACAGATGATGGTGAGATAGATCTAGCCCTTCCTTGTGTGCTCTTTGGTTGGTGGTTCATTCTCTGATAGCCTATAAGTACCCAGGTTTGTTGACTCTGTTGTTCTTACTGTGGGTCACTCAATCCTTCACTAAACTGCCCTATAAGATTCCCTGACCTCGATATAATTTTGGGCTGTGGGGCTCTCTTTTGTCAGCTGCTGGTGAGAGTCTTTCAGAGAACAGCTATGCTAGTTAGTTATTATTTAATTTTTCATATCCACCCGTTCATATCACAGTTCTGAGTGATAATCTTTCTCATATTCACATCTATGAATATAGGTATTCTATGAATACCTACTAATTAAATTCACACAGCATTTACTCTTTTGAGATCAGGATATTTTTACTTAGTATAAAATCTTTAAGGTTGGAGCAGGAGAGATGGCTCAGTGGTTAGGAACACTGATTGTTCTTCCAAAGGTTCTGAGTTCGATTCCCACATGGTGGCTCACAACCATCTGTAATGGGATTCGATGCACTCTTCTGGTATGTCTAAAGAGAGTGACAGTATACTCACATACATAAAATAAATTAATGAACCCTTAAGGTTAATGTATGTTGAAGCTTGAAGGAAATACATAAACCTTTAAGGCTAATTGAAATTCCATTGTTTATGTATGTCTCTTTCACACTTTACCCATTTACTGAAACTTATTAGTTAGGATTCCTTTTTGGATTTTGAATGTTTATAAAGAGTATAAAATATCTGCTTAATGGCTACCATAATTCATGTGACATCATTAGTTGCCATTTCATATTTAATCCAGAGTTTTGAAAATATTTCATATATTCATTAGTTATGTGTTTTATTTGAGAAATAGCTATTTAATGTATCTTTGTCTTTTAAAAATGAGGTTGTGTTCCAATTATTATTGCCATTGCTATTTTTAATTTCACTAATTTTTTATTTTATTATTTATCATTTTGCTACTTACTATATTCATTATTTACCTATTACTATTTAACAATGTTATAGCTATTATATTGTTGTTGCTGTTTCTGTCTTTTTTATTACTATCATCTCACAAGGGATCTTGTATTCCTTGGACATCTCATCAAGAATTAGACTGATAGATATTTAAAACTATATTGTTATCATATTACATTTATTTTCCATATTAATAAAATGAGAGTAGTAGGATGGAATTATGAGTGGGAGATATTTTAGATATAATTATATTTTTTTGGCTACAATTTTGATAATCTCAAAGTCAAGAAAAATAATATATATATATGTTTGTGTGTATATATATGTGTGTGTGTATGTATATACATATATTTATGTTTCTGCATCTATATGTATATATTTATATACTGAGCAAGTTGTATTTATATAATTTTGAATACATATAATACATACACATTGGTTTATATGATTGAAATAACAATGGAAAAAAGGCATGAATTTAATAACTGAGAGGGACACATGGGAACTGAGGGAGAAAAGGAAGGGAGAAGGGATGTAATATTGCTATAAGCTCAAACAATAAAAAAAAGTAGAATTAAAGAATTTAAAATTAGATCCAGTTCTTATGTCATATTTGTTTTTGGAAAGAGTGAGAGAAAGTGCCTTTGACTGAGTAGATCAAATTACACTAATACTTTTTCATAAGCAACAATGAACAAATATAAAGGGAAAAGGGATCACTTTCATTCAAACACACTCTCACCTCTGGTCTGGTAAGTGCTATAGCCTAGTTCTGATGGAAGTGCAGTCCCAAGGAGAGTTTCCTCACTGTGCTTTGGATCCTCACTGGAGCCTCAGTCCAGAGTTGGGGTGCCTGGAATCTGTGGGCTGGCTCCAGGAATGAGTCAGTCTCAACATGAAGAGTCTCCATTGGAGCTCTCAGGAATGAGCGCAAACCTTAGTTGTCAGACCAGGGATTTTAAGTCTCTTTCAGCTCAGGCCTGCAATACCACCTTATCTAACACTAGGCTTATCAATCTCCACACATGCTCTCCAGGCTTGGTCTTCATGGTATCTTTTTAGTCGATTAACACTGAGGAGTTCACCTAGTCAGGGTGTTTCCTTACCACATTATACACTCACAACTCTGGGCTGGGTTACATTTGTAATTTCTTTTATATTGCTTACATTTATCTCATATACCTTAGCATCACCCTTCCTAGGGTCATCAAGTCTCTGTAGGATAAGGTACATCCTCTCCCACTGAGGCCAGACAAGGTTTCTGCTACATACATGCCCCAGGTTTCAGACCAGCCCCTGTATCCTCTTTGGTTGGTGGCTTAATCTCTGGGAGCTCCAGGTGTCCAGGTTAGTTGACACTTTGGGTTTTCCTACTGTGTTGCAATACCCTTCAATTTCTCCAATCCTTCCTCTAACTCTTCCATATGGGTCCTTGACCTTAGTATCAGCATCTATTTCAGTAAGCTGCTGGTAGAGCCTCTCAGAGGACAGCCATGCTAGGCTCTAGTCTGAAAGTGCAACATAGATGGCCTTTCATTTAGTCTCTGCTCTATTTTTGTCCTTGCATTTCTTTTGGACAGGAACAATTCTGGGTCAAACCTTTTTAAGATGGGTTGCTGTCCCCATCCCTCCACTGTGTGGGTGGCCTATCTACTGTAGGTAGTCTCTTCAGGTTCTATCTCCCCACTGTTGGGCATTCTGTCTATGGTCACCCACAATAATGCCTTGGACCCTACAACCTTCCAGGTCTTTGGGACTTTGTAGAAATTCTCCGAGCCCCCAACCCTGACAGCTGCTTAATTTCCTTTATTCTTCTGGTTCTCTGGGTTCCTCTCCTGATCAACCCCATACCTCATCCTGTCCTCCTTTTCTTCTACCCCTTCCCTCATTCATCTAGGTTCCTCTCTCCTTTTGTCTCCCATTATTATTTTGTACCCCCTACTAAGTGGGACTGAAAAATCTTTATTTGAGTACTCCTTCTTGTTTAACTTTTTAAGGTGTAGGGAGTATCATGGGTATTCTGTACTTTTTGGCTAAAATCCACTTGTCAGTGAGTATATACCATGTGTGTCAGTTGTGGCCTGGGTTATCTCATTAAGGATGGTATTTTCTAGTTCCATCCATTTTCCTGAAAAATCCATGATATCCTTCTTTTTAATTATTGACTAGTATTCCATTGTGTAGTTAAACTACATTTTCTGTATACATTCTTCAGTTGAGTGACCTCTGGGTTGCTTTTAGTTTCTGGCTATTATGAATAAGCTACTATGAACATAGTAGAGCATGTGTCTTTGGGGTATCATGGAATATCTTTTGGGTATTTGCCCAGGAGCTATGGTATAGCTGGGTCTTCAGGTAGAACTAATTCCAATTATCTGAGAATTGTCTCGGTCATTTTGTTCCTTCACAGTAAAAGAACAGCAACTAGGAAATAAAGAAGCTTTGCAAACAGAAAGCTGACATCATATGGCAGTGGAGATAATTCCTAAGCCATCATTGTGATCTTCTCTGAGGAAAATAAGAGTCCTTCAGCTTGATGGTTGAAAGCAATAATATCTTAAAAATTCAAACTCTAAATTCAGAAAGAAGTTAAATTTAGTAAGATCAAAAATATCTTGACTTATGATATATTTCAAAAAACTAGGTCATACTGATAACTAATTATTTAAAAAGCATCAAGAGTTTTAATAGTACCTTAAATAAATTTCATAGGCTATTTCAACCAAGATTAAAAGAAAAGAAGTATGTAAATAACTAAAACAATTCTTACATTTTAATGTTTAAAAATTGAGCTATAGTTTAGATCAGTACATCTGCCAAAGTCCTCTGTAGTAAGTAAGACATTGTCCTTCTTTTGGGTCTATTAGGAATTTCAGGATTTTACTAATGCTGGGCTTTATTCACTGGGGTAAATCACTTAAGAGAGAATTTGGAGCACTTATCTCTTTCTGTTTTTGCTTTTAGCACTCTGTGACAAGAGCACTCCAGTATATCATGTGCTCCCACTGTGTTATACTGTTTCTACTAAAGTCAAAAATCAATGGACCAATCCATCACATTGTGGTCTAAAATATATAAAACTTGAATTCTAAATAAAACTTTTATCTCAGAGTTATTTATGATATGGTGGTATAGTAATGGTGAGCTGACTCACAAAATGAGCCTGTGTCTTTATGCTTGTGAGCAAATGAATATTTACTTTATTATTTTTAATATTTTTATAGAATCTTTTTATATAAAAACACTTCTGATATTTCCTTATTCGTTTCATCTTATATAGCATAGTCTACAGAAAATAATCAAATGATTTTTCCTTTTTTATTTAGAGTTTTGGAAGATATAAATGCAAGGTACCAGAGGAATAAAGAAACCATCAGTAATAGGCAACTCTGAACTTTGTGAGATACAGTAATGACTGATCTAGCAAGACATGTCCTCCTGTGCAATTAATGACCCAAATATGGAGTCCTTAATCAATTGGATTGGACTTCTTAAATATTTTTGATCAGATAAACCTATACCTCATACAACTAGTAGGGAAAAAACTTACGGCTAAATAAATTCTAGTGGAGAAACTAGTACTACTAGGCTTTTAAATGGATGTAGTTTTAAACCAATGCTTAATGATCTATTATTACACCCATATTGATCTGTCTTCTTTTCTGAGACTCTTTTCATTGTGGTAGATGGTGATCAACACAGTAACACAAAACTGGCTAGATGCAGAACACAAGATACTGCAGAACGCTTAGCCCTGGGGGCGTACATATATACTTCATTCTGACTTTTCCACACAGGCTTAGAGATACTTGTGAAAGAGTAGAGAAAGTATAGAATTTGGAAACCGTAGAAATCTACAAGTAAGACATTATCTTCTAGAGAACTGAAGAACATTGAAATACAGGCTAAAATCACTTTTCAACATGTCCCTTTTTCTTCCTAGGACTTCAACTATCAGGCTAAGGGTTAGAACTTGCAGAAATAGAACAAAGCCTACTTTATTTAATCCCCTGTAGGGAAGTGACACACTTTTCAATAGCCACAAAAAATTATAAAATATCTTGGATTGACTCTAACCAAACAAGAGAAAGATCTGTTTGACAAGAACTTCAAGTCTCCGAGGAAAGAAATAGAAGATCTCAGAAGATGGAAAGCTCTCCTATGCTCATGGATTGCCAGGATTAATATAGTAAAAATGGACATCTCACTGAAAGAAATCTACAGATTCAATGCAATCCCCATCAAAATTCCAAATTGATTCTTCATAGAGTCAGAAAGAGCAATTTGCAAATTTGTTTTGTAATAACAAAAACCCATGATAGCAAAAACATTTTTAACAACTAAAGAACTTCTGGGGTAATGACTATCCTGGACCTCAAGCTGTATTACAGAGCAATAGTGATAAAAACTGCATTGTATTGGTACAGAAACAGGCAGGTGCATCATTGGAACAGAATTGAAGACCCAGAAATAAACCCACAAACTTATAGTCACTTGATATTTGACAAAGGACCCAAAACTATCAAGTGGAAAAAAGACAGCATTTTCATCAAATGGTGCTGGTTCAACTGTAGAAGAATACAAATTGATTCATTCTTATCTTCCTATACAAAGCTCAAGTCCAAATGGATCAAGGACCTCCACCAAAAAACAGATAAACTGAAACAAATAGAAGAGAAAGTGGGGAAGAGCCTTGAATACATGGGCATAGGGGAAATTTTCCTGAACAGAACACCAATGGATTATACTATAAGATCAAGAATTGACAAATGAGACCTCATAAAATGGCAAAGCTTCTGTAATGCAAAGGACACTGTTGGTAGTACAAAATGGAAAGCAACAGACTGGGAAAAGATCTTTACCAAGCCTACATCTTATAGAGAACTAATATCCAATATACACAAAGAATTCAAGAAGTTAGACTCCAGAGAACAAAATCACCCTATTAAAAATGGGGTACAGAGCTAAACAAAGAATTCTTAACTGAGGAATATTTAATAGCCAAAAGCACCTAAAGAAATGTTCAACATCCTTAGCTATCAGGAAAATGCAAATCAAAACAACCCTGAAATTCCACTTCACACTATTCAGAAAGGCTATGATCAAAAATTCATGTGACAGCAGATGCTGGCAAGTATGTGGAGAAAGAGGAACCCTCCTAATTTTTTAGTAGGATTGCAAGATGGTACAACCAGTCTGGAAATCAGTCTGGGGATTCCTCAGAAAATTGGACAAAGTATTACCTGAGGAGTCAGCTATATCACTCTGGGCATATACCCAAAAGATGCTCCAACGTATAACAATAAGGACACATGCTCCACTATGCTCATAGAAGTCTTATTTATAACAGCCAGAAGCTGGAACCAACCGAGATGTTTCTCAACAGAGCAATGCATACAGAAAATGTGGTACGTTTACGCAATGGAATATTACTCAGCTATTGAAAGCAATGACTTAATGAAATTCTTAGGCAAATGGATGGAGCTAGAAAATATCACCTTGAGTGATGTAACCCAAATCACAAAAAATATATATGGCATGCCCTCACTGATTAGTGGATATTAGCCCAAAAGCTCTGAATACCCAAGATAAAATTCACAGACCACATGAAGCTAAAGAAGAAGAAAGACCAACGTTTAGATTCTTCTGTCCTTAGAAGGGATACAAAATATTCATGGAAAGAAATACAGAAATGAAGTGTGGAGCAGAGACTGAAGGAAAGGCCATCCAAAGACTGTCCCCACCTGGGAATCCATTCCTTAGATAGTTGTCAAACCTAGACACTATTGTAGATGCCAAGAAGTTCTTGTTCACAGTAGCCTGATATGGCTGTCTCCTGAGAGGCTCTGCCAGAGCCTGGCAAATACAGAGGCAGATGTTAACAGTCAGCCATTGGACTGAGCATCAGGTCCCCGATGGAGGAGTTAGAGAAAGGACTGAAGGAGGTGAATTTGTAACCCCATAGGATGAACAACAAAATCAACCAACCAGACCATTCAGAGCTCCCAAGGAATAAACCATCAAACAAAGAGTACACATGGGGGACCCATGGCTCCAGCAGCATAGGTAGCAGAGGATGGCCTTGTCAGACATCAGTGGGAGGAGAGGCCCTTGGTCCTATGAAGGCTCAATGCTCTAGTATGGGGGAATGCCATGAGGGGGATATTTGCTTGGGTGGGTGGGTGGGGGAAGGGGACTTGGATAGGAGGTTTCCAGAGGCAAAACCAGGAAAGAAGAAAACATTTGAAACATATAAAAAGAAAGTATCTAATAAAAAAGATCTTAAAAATTGCCAATTATTTTAGGAATTCATACAGGATCATCGTTAAGAATTTAGAAATCATCTATTTGTCTATATGGCATCACTATATACTCATTGTTTTGCAGAGACCTGCTCAAAAGGGTGATTGTTATACATATATAATTAAATATATGTATTATTAAATATATTTAATAATAACAGTTAAAGCATATTAATAGCAGGAATCTTTTCTAAAATGAAATTCTCCTCAGTCTACCTAAAGAAGCAATTCCATCATTAACTTTAATAGTCCATGGTGGAACCATTTCAGGAAATCACCTGATAGATTTTAGCTTCTCCTTACAGGCTCCTGACATATTTTACTGCCTGAATATACAGTATAGTTTTCTGTAGAATATTAATATAGTGGCTATTCCTGGTTGTCAACTTGACTATATCTGGAATGAACTACAATCAAGAATTGGAAGGCTCACCTATGATCCTAATCTGGAGGCTCAGAGATACAAGTTTCTGACCTGGATCTTGGCATAGAGATCTTGAAGCATAGTGGCTATGAATTCCAGAAGATTAAGACAGGGAGATCTCTGAGTTCAAGGTCTTCTGGGATTAAAGGCATGGTGGCACACGCCTTTAATCTGGGCCACACCCTCTGCTGGAGACCTACATAAGGACATTGGAAGAAGGAAGACTCACTCACTCTTCCTTGACTGCTTGCCTCGTGGGACTGAGCAAATGCTAGATCCTTGGACTTCCATCCACAGCTGCTGCTGACCATTGTTGGGGAGTTGGACTACAGATTGTAAGTCATCAACAAATTTTCTAACTGTATAGAGACTACCCATACATTCTGTGACTCTAGAGAACCCTGACTAATACAATTACCTACCACATGTGATGTGTTCAAGATACATATTGGTAATAAGATGTCACATAATTTCACACAGTTGTTTCAGCATGTGACAGATATAAAAAATCCTGGCACAGCATAAGCTCTGGTTTAATACATACAGATGTGGCATTACCAATTTTTAATTCTTTGTATTTTAGCACATTTATCTATGGAAGAATATAAAGTAGATTCATAATGTCTGGCTAATTACTTTTTAATTATTTTGTTTCATTTTTGAGAGAGTAGTGTAATTGCAGAATCATGACTTTTCCCTTCCCTTTCTTACATTCAAACAAACCTATATACTCCTCCTTGTTCTCTTTGAAATCTATGGTCTCTTTTTTATTAATTGGTTTTATACCCACATTACATAAATCCACACATAAACACACAATCCACTCACACAGACAAGTCACATCACACACACACACACACACACATACATATATACACATACACATACATATACATGAACTAACAATTTACTTTAGATGCAAGGACAGAAAATAAAATATTGACTGGGTTTATCTATACAAAACGTCACTAATATCTTAGCCACAAAAGTTATGTCTTTTAACTTTTTTATGAACCCATTGAGCTTAGGACAGATAAAGAATGTTTAGCAAGATAATTATATATATACTTAGCTGCCTGTGGTTTGTGCTTTCTTATTCTCCCAGGATTTTCCTGACTACTTTAGCATATCTATGGTTTATATACATTTTCCTCTCTAATCCTTTAGAAGGGCTTGCCATTTAATGTTTCCCGTAAAGAGATTTGGACTTCCAATGAATATATTTTTATTTATTCCTATTTATTCAATTTTATTTTTTACTTATTCACTTTACATCCCATTCACTGTCCCCCTTCCCAGTGACACCTCCCACAATCCCCATCCCATTCCCCTTCCCCTTCTCCTCTGAATGGGTGGGGGTGTCCTTAGGTATCCTCCCACCCTGGCACTTCAAGTCTGTGAAAGGCTAGGTGTTTTCTCTCCCACTAAGGGCAGACAAGACAGCCCAGCTAGAAGAAAATATCCCACATACAGGCAACAGCTTCTGGGATAGCCTGTGTTCCAGTTGTTTGCGACCCATGCATGTGGATATGTAGGATTAATATAGTGAAAATTGCTATCTTACCAAAAGCAGTATACAGATTCAATGCATTCCTCATTAAATTTCCAACACAATTTTTTATAGACATTGAAAGATCAATTCTCAACTTCATATGGAAAAACAAAAACCCCAGGATAGCCAAAACAATTCTGAACAATAAAAGAGCTTTCAGAGCTCACTATACCTGACCTAAAGTTATACTACAGAGAAATAGTGATAAAAACTTCACTGTATTGGTACAGAAACAGACATGTTGATCAATGGAATAGATTTGAAGTGCAAGAAATAAACACATACACCAATTGAAAAATAGATCCATACTTGTCATTCTGTACAAAACTCAAGTCCAAGTAGATCAAGGACCTCAACATAACACTTTATACACTAAATCTCATAGAAGTGAAAGTGGAAAATACCCTTGAATACATTGAAAGAGGAGGCAATTAACTGAACAGAATACCAATAGCTCAAGCTCTAAAATTAACAATTGATAAAAGGGACCTCATGAAACCGAAAAACTTTTGAAAGGTAAAGGACACTGTCAGTAGGGCAAATTGGCAGCCTACAGATGGAAAGGATCTTTAATTACTCTTTATTTCATTAATCTACAACAGTTTTGAACTCCAAAATTTTTCAGTGGAATGTAGGTTATAGATTGTTCTCATTTACTCTTTTTAAAAATTGTTTGAGAATTTTCATTTATACATAGAGTATGTTTTGATAAAATCTAGCCATTTTCTTCCTCTCCACTTTCTCCCATAACTTTATGTGTTCTTTTTTTTTCAAAGCCTAGTTGAAACTCATTGAGTACTGAATTCATGAGTTCCTCCTTTTTCATTGCTCAGATATGTGTCTTGTTAGATCTTGTAAAGGTTTTGTGTAAATCTTTATGTGCAAGGGTGGTACTATTCTCCAAATACTATTTCACTCCAGAAGTCACTCACAACACTCAAAAGAAAAAAATACCAAGGCACTGCACTAGAGTAGATTTCATAGAGTACCTAAGACCATAAAGTGTTTGCAGTGCACACTTAAATATTTGATTTGAAGTCTTCAATTTAGAAGCAGGAAGTAAAGAACCTAACTGATGAAGTGAACCAAGAGTTGAGAAGAGTTATAAATAATCCACGTGCATTTCCCCACCAAGAATAAGTATCTACAGGGAAAGGCATGGTATCATAAAACAAGATATGCAGAAGCCATTAGGCCTGGACCATTTTAAACATTCCAAGACAGAGTAGAGGTCTTCAAAGAGATTCTTCCAAAACCACCCCACTTGAGTAAAATATGCCAGAAAAACTGTGGGTATTACATTTGTAATAGTCGCATTTAAATTCTTTTGTTTGAAGCTTCAGGAACACGTAAGGGCTTTTAAACAGCAGATTTTAAACTAGTAAAGATAGCGACCAAAGAAAGTGATCAATGTGTTCATTCTGTAGTAGAGATGTTCTCACAGGTGTGTAAGCATGGATTCACTTTTTGTGTAATTACCAATTCAGTTGTACAGTGGTGGCTTATGTTGATCAGTCTAAGGTGTGGTCAAACCTATCTTGAAACTTATCGTTCTGTGTATCTTGGTTATAAGGTTACTTGTTTTTGAGAACAAAACCCACATTATTCACTTTTAACCAATACATTCTCAGGTGTCAGGCACTGATGTGAAAGCCTACTACTAGCTCAGACAAGCAGAGAAAGCAGTCAGTTGACCTTTCCTCTCAACAGGTATCCCTGAAAGAAAAAAAGAGTTATTTTCCACATTTTCTTATAAACTCTTCCAACTGAAAGTCCCTCCTTTCTACTTTCAGTGTGTCTATTTGTGCTGCTGATTTCCTCTCCCTCTCTCTGTTCAGTTTTCCTATGTTCACTCCCTGTCTACTGGTTGCTTGCTCTACCTCCTGACCTATATTTGACAGGTTTTTCCAGTATACAATCTCAGGGTTGACATATGATAAAATATCCTGCAACTGTTACTTTCCTTAAATTGTCAGTGTCTTACTATGTAGCTCATGATCCTCTTGTGTTACCTTCTGCAGTGTTGGAATCATAGGGTAGCATTAATAAAGCTGTATGTATTTACTTAAATTTTGAAGATTTCAATGAATAAAAAAACTGTCATGATTTACATAGGCTTACCTCTACTCTCTGCATAGTATTTTGACATTTAACGTTGTAACCCACAATGACACTCTACTTCTTAATTTAATCATAATCTGGTTATAATTAATAACAATTTACATTTTATTCAGATTCCCTTAGTTTTCCTTCTAGCTTGTGTCTGAAACATCAACATGCATTTAGTTTTCATGTTTTTAAGGCTTCTCAAGAATCTGATTGTTCCTCATAATTTTTTAGTTAAATATAACCATGGCAATTTTTAAAATGAAAGGACAAATATTTGTAGTCTTGGATACCAGTAAGAATAAGTCTACTGCTTTAGGAGCAATTAGGTTTATGACATGAATTTGTGGAGTATCACAGAACAAGCTGTAGGTTCTACATTATGTTAAATCTACATACTTTCTATTCTACATGACTGGTATCTATGTCAATTTTGGTTGCCTGATTGAAGAAAATTTACAAATTAGTTTGTGGAAAAATTCTCTCTCTTCCTACACTGTGTTATTAGGAAGGAAGTCACTATAGTACTCCACACTGAAGGAATGCTAAGAAACATTCTGTCTCTTAAAGACAAATTAACTTCATATCTGTAGTTCTTCTGAAATGATATTTTGTTATTTAGTAGATAATACACATGGATATTTATTGCAGCATTTAAGCCTTTATCTAATACTATGTTTTGTTGGTTTTCCTTTTATATTCTTTCAACTCTAGTTATTGAGGCTTTTTTTCTTACTTTTATTTATTTATTTATTTTAAATTCCAGATTTTTTTTATATTTATCTATTGGATATTTTCTTTATTTACATTTCAAATGTTATCCCCTTTCCTGGTCCCCCCCCACCCCTGGAAACCCCATACTCCTTCTCTCTGCTTCTATGAGGGTGTTCCTCCACCCATGACACTCCCACCTCCCTGCAATCAATTTCCCTATGCTGGGACATCTATCAAGCTTTCACAGGACCAAGGACCTCTCCTCCCATTGATTACTGACAAGGCCATCCTCTGCTATGTATTCGGCTGGAGTCACGTGTACTCCTTTGTTGATGACTTCGTTCCTGGAACTCTGGGACCTCTGGTTGGTTGATATTGTTGTTCTTCCTATGAGGTTGCAAACCTCTTCAGCTCCTTCAGTCCTTCCTCTAACGCCTCCATTGGGGACCCTGCTCAGTTCAATGGTTAGCTAGGAGCATCTGCCTCTGTTTTTGTAAGGCTCTAGCAGGGCCTCTCAGGAAATAACCATATCAGGCTCCTTTCAGCTAGCATTTCTAGTCCACAATAGTGTCTGAGTTTGGTGACTGAATTTGGTATGAATTGCCAGGTGCGACAGCCTCTGGATGACCTTTCCTTCAGTTTCTACTTCAAACTTTATCTCCATATTTGCTCCTGTGAGTATTTTGTTCCCCTTCTCAGATGAATCGAAGCACACACACTTTGGTCTTCCTCCTTCTTGAACTTCATGTGGTCTGCGAATTGTATCTTGGGAATTCGGAAATTTTGGGCTAATATCCATTTATCAGGGAGCACATACCTTGTGTGCTCTTTTGTGATTGGATTACCTCACTCAGGATGATACTTTCTAGATTCATCTATTTGCCTGTGAATTTCAGAAACTCATGGTTTTTAATAGCTAAGTAGTACTCCTTTGTGAAAATATACCACATTTTCTGTATCCATTCCTCTGTTGAAGGACATCTGGGTTCTTTCCAGCAGCTGGCTATTGTAAATAAGGCTGCTATGAACATAGTGGAACATGTGTCCTTATTATATGTTGGGGCATCTTCAGGGTATTTGCCCAGGAGTAGTATAGCTGGGTACTCCAGTAGTACTATGTACAATTTTATGAGGAGCCACCATACTGATTTCCAGAGTGGTTGTACCAGCTTGCAATCCCATCAGCAACAGGGGAGGGTTCCTCTTTGTCTGCATTCTCGCCAGCATCTGCTGTCACCTGAGTTTTTGATTTTAGCTATTCTGACTGGTGTGAAGTGGAATCTCCAGGTTGTTTTGATTTGTATTTCCCTGATAACTAAGGATATTGAACATTTCTTTAGGTCCTTCTCGGCCATTGGATAGTCCTCAGTTGAAAATTCTTAGTTTATTGCTTTACCTCATTTTTAATAGGGTTTCTGTAGTCTAAATTCTTGAGTTCTTTGTATATATTGGATATTGTCCCTCTATCAGATGTATAATTGGTAAAGATATTTTTCCAATCTGTTGGTTGCTCTTTTGTCCTATTGACAGTGTCCTTTGCCTTACAGAAACTTTGCAGTTTTATGAGGTCCCATTTGTAGATTCTTGATCTTAGAGCATAAGCTATTGGCATTTTGTTCAGGAAATTTTCCCCTGTGCCCATATATTCTAGGCTCTTCCCCAATTTCTCCTCTATAAATTTTGGTGTATCTGGTTTTATGTGGAGGTCCTTGATCCACTTTGACTTGAGCATTATACAAAGAGAAAAAATGGGTCTATTTGCATTTTTCTGTATGCTGACCACCAGTTGAACCAGCACCATTTATTAAAAATGTTGTCTTTTATCCACTGGATTGTTTTAGCTCCTTTGTCAAGTATCAAGTGACCATAGGTGTGTTGGTTCATTTCTGGGTCTTCAATTCTATTACATTGATCTTCCTGTCTGTCTCTGCACCAATACTATACAGGTTTTGTCACTATTGCTCTGTAATACAGCTTGATGTCAGTGATGGTGATTCCCCAAGAAGTTCTTTTATTGTTGAGTATATTTTTCTCTTTCCTGGTTGTTTTGTTATACCAAATGAATTTATTCTTTTTAACTCTATGAAGAATCGATTTGGAATTTTGATGGGGACTGCATTGAATCTGTAGATTGCATTATGCAGTTCTACCAATCCAGGCACATGGGAAATCTTTCCACCTTCTGAGATCTTCTTCAATTTCTTTCTTCAGAAACTTGAAGTTCTTCTCATACATATCTTTCACTTGCTTAGTTAGAGTCACACTAAGGTATTTTATATTATTTGTGACTAGTTTGAAGAGTGCTGTTTCCCTAATTTCTTTCTCAGACTGTTTATTCTTTGAGTAGAGGAATGCTACTGATTTCTTTGAGTTAATTTTGTATCCACTCACTTTGCTGAAGTTGTTTATTAGCTTTAGGAGTTCTCTAGTGCAATTTTTGGGGTCAGTTAAGTATATGATCATATCATCTGCAAATAATGACATTTTGACTTCTTCCTTTTCAATTTGTATCCCTTTGAGTGTTTTTGTTTTCTAATTGCTCTGGCTAGAACTTCAAGTACTATATTGAATAGAAAGAGAGAGAGTGGGCAGACTTGTCTTGTTCCTGATTTTAGTAAGATTACTTCAAATTTCTCTCCATTTAGTTTGATGTTGGCTACTGGTTGGCTGTATATTGCCTTTACTATGTTTAGGAATGAACCTTGAATTCCTCATCTTTCTAAGGCTTTTAACATGAAGGTGTGTTGGATTTTGTCACATGCTTTCTCAGCATCTAATGAAATGATCATATGTTTTTTTTCTTTGAATTTGCTTATATAGTGGATTCAATTAATGGATTTACATATATTGTAACATCCCTACATCCCTGGGCTGAAACCTACTTGATCATGGTGAATCATTGTTTTGATGTATTCTTGGATTCAGTTTGAAAGAATTTTATTGAGTACTTTTGCATCAATATTCATAAGGGAAATTGGTCTGAAGTTCTCATTCTTTGGTCTTTGTGTGATTTAGGTATAAGTGTAATTGTGGTTTCATAGAAGGAATTGGGTAGTCTTCTGTCTTTTTCTATTTTGTGGAATATTATGAAGAGTATTGGCATTAGGTCTTCTTTGCATGTTTGGTAAAATTCTGCACTAAACACATCTGGTCCTGGGCTTTTTATGGTTGGGATACTATTAAAGATTGCTTCTATTTCTTTATAGGTTATAAGACTGTTTAGACAGTTTTTCTAATCCTGTTTGAAAGATATTGTGTAAATTTGGTTTTGTCATGGAATATCTTGTTTTCTCTACCTAAGGCAATTGAGAGTTTGCTGGGTATAGTAGCCTGGCCTGCCATTTATTGTCTCTTATTGTCTGTATGACATCTACCCAGGATCTTCTAAATTTCATAGTTTCTGGTGAGAAGTCTGGTGTAATTCTGATAGGTCTGCCTTTATATGTTGCTTGACCTTTTTCCCTTACTGCTTAATATTCTTTCTTTGTTTAGTACATTTGTTTATTTCATTATTATGTGACAGGAGCAATTTCTGTTCTGGTTCAGTCTATTTGGAGTTCTGTAGGTTTCTTGCATGTTCATGGGCATCTCTTTCTTTAGGTTAGGGAAGTTTTCTTCTATAATTTTATTTTCTCTAATATTTACTTGCCCTTTAAGTTGGGAATCTTTACTCACTTCTATACCTATTATCCTTAGGTTTGGTCTTCTCACTCTGTCCTGGATATCCTGGATGTTTTGGGCTAGAAACTTTTTGCCTTTTTCATTTTTTTGACTGTTTTGTCAATGTTTTTTATGGTATCTTCTGCACTTGAGATTCTTTCTTCTATCTCTTATATTCTTTTGGTGATGCTTGCATCTATGACACCTGATCTCTTTCCTAGATTTTCTAACTTCAGGGTTGTCTCCCTTTCTGATTTCTTTACTGTTTCTACTTCCATTTTTAGATCTTGGATGGTTTTGTTCATTTCCTTCACCTGTTTGATTGTTTTTTTCCTGTAATTCTTTAAGGGATTTTTGTGTTTCCTCTTTAAGGGCTTCTACCTGTTTACCTATGTTCTCCTGTATTTCTTTAAGGGAGTTATTTATGAAATTCTTAAAGTCCTCTATCATTATCTTAAGAAATGATTTTAAATCTGAGTCTTGCTTTTCTGGTGTGATGGTACAACCACAACTTGCTATGGTGGGAATATGTTTCTGATGATGTCAAGTTAATTTGGTTTTGGTTGCTTATGTTCTTTTCCCTTTTTCTGTTAGAATGAAATGTTTCAACTTGTATATTTGCTCCCACAGTCTTCAATCAAGCATTTCTCCAGGGAACCCTGCTTTCTTTTATTGGAGAATGCTATTAAAAGTCAATATCTGAGCTTCAGATGTCCTGTGTGCTGTTTTTTTTTTTATTGCAGTTTCTTCTACTTCTTCTAAGTTGAAATGGCAAACACATATATTAAAATCTATTAAATACATAGATAGATATACATACACACACACCTACAGCTACACATACATATAAATCCACAAAAATTTTATTGCGATTATCTGCATCACTGTTATCATAAATATGAGTTCATATGGAAGTTGGTAACTGTTACTTATTATCTATGAATAATTACCCCCTCTGTAAATTCTCCTTCAAGGAGAAAATATATCCCATACCCTGTCCATTTACTTATTTGTTGTACTTCAGTCTAAATGGACAGCAGATTTTAAACTATGCACCCTTAACCTCCAAATTCAACAAGTATAATGTATGATCAAATATAAACATTGCTTTGATTCTATCAGACTTATCAAAACTTACTGAGGTCAGGATATTTCCTCCCACTTCTTTAAAGAGCTATTTCACTCAATTAGACTGCAATTAGATTCTATTTGCATGTCTTACATTTCATCATGAGACTTTTCTGTCAAAACAATTTTTTAAGACATACGCATGCTCAGTTTTGCTTTTGTGTTGACAGCAATGATTTTTTTCAAATGTAAAACTTCATTCCCACTTTAGAATGGTAAAAACAATTTCACAGTCCTAAAATATAGTGTTCAGTTATCATACAGAATATTGTAACCTCCAAACTACTGATAGATACTTTATTTCCTAAGTGAAACTTGTCTCTCAATGTTGTCACAATTATATATGATAGAAGGTGTAGGTTTTTCATGAATATGTCAGCATATATATATATATATATATATATATAGAGAGAGAGAGAGAGAGAGAGAGAGAGAGACTTAGTCTCTATTCCTACTGCATATTCCTGTTGAAAAAAATTTTTTTTTCTGGGTAAGATGTAGTTAAGCTTTTTTTTTCCATATTTTTTTATTTACATTCCCAATGATTTCCCCTTTCCTGGTTCCTCCCTCCCCGAAAGTCCCATAAGCCCTCTTCCCACCCCCTGTTCCCCATTCAAAGACATATATATATATATATATATATATATATATATATATATATATATGTCTGCTTTTTTCAACTACTTTCTATTTTAACTTAGTAAAAACAGATTAATAAACCCCCTACCTCTCGCCTGTAAATGTTTTCTTCCTCTGTTCATTGTTGAAGGTAAACATCCAGTTTCAAATCTATTATCACTATTTAAAGTTTGTTTGTTTATTTATTTATTTATTTATTTATTTATTTATTTATTAGATATTACTGACCTAATTTTCAAAACTTTATTGACCATATTTCCAGTAATGTTTGTGAAAGATCTAGTCATGGGGTAATTTTTGGGGGGATATTTTAAGCTGATTATTGTTGAGATTAGTTTTACCTCACCTTTCATTTTAGAAAGAAAGGGTATTATTTCATTTTAAAAACTACATAACACTAGCCAGTGTAAACTTACAGAAGTATTTATTTGGATTCTTTTTGTTTAAAAGATGGACATGTGTTTTGATGGTACATTTCCCTGTTTGTAAATTTTGATAGCTTTGTATTTTCAAGAATTATCTCATTTTACATAAGATAAATTTGTGTACAAAACTTTTCATATTACATTGCTTTCTACATCCATTATTGATTCTTAATATTTTATGTGATTTATATTTTAGGGTTTGTTAATGGTTTTAATACTTCCCTTTTGTTAGTTTAAATATCTTCATTTAATTTTGATTTTTATTATTCATTCATACTTTTAGTTTCTGAGATAGTGATTCTCTGAATTACAGGCTTGCCTGTCCTGAACGTGCTTTGTAGATCAGCGTGGCCTAGAACAATCATCAGTCTGCCTGGTCTGCCCTCAGAAGCATTAGTTTTCTAAGAATAAGAACATCCAGATTATTCTTATTTTTGAGAAGTGATATCCCCACGTGTCTTGGGGTGTCTTCGGTCAGATGGGGTGAAGGCAGCCCTGTTGTTGCATGTGGGTCTCAGGAGGTGGCACTCTCTGTTGGATGTATGTCTGCAGGCAAGGTATAGAGGTAAACCTGTAGCGAAACAACAGAGGAGCAGAATCCCAGCCAGGGTCTGCTTTGGGTGGCTAAGGAAGAAAATATTATGTTAGACCTGTAAAGGAAGTTTGGTTGTTATTTAGTACAGTTAATTGGATCTGTGGAAGTATAAAAGAAATTTTAGAAAAGTTGAAAAAAATTTTAGGCGTGTATAGGGAAAGAAATAAGTCTTTAGAAAAGGAAATAAGTATTTAGATAAAGGAGCATTGTTTAGTTGTTCAGGAGCTGAGTCTCAGGTGGGGGTAGGGGCCTGTCTTGCCAAGAAGCAGCAGGCTCAGAGATGGTTTCCCCATTTGTTTTTTCTTGGAAAGGAGATGAAAAGTTAATCTTTTTTTTTTTTTTTTTTTAAAAAAAGCGTTAGTGAAGGTAGCGGCAGTTTAGAGAGGCAAGAAGAACTCAGGGGAGGGAGTTGGCCAGAGCACACGGGTTTGGAACAAACGGTTAGGTCGGGGTCCCACCAGGGTTTATTGGAACACAAGGGAGACTGCAGTGTCACTTTATGTACCACCATGAGAGTGAAATGGACCGTGGGAGGTCTGTTGGATTCCACCCCAAGGGTGAAGAGAGTGCAGTTTAGTTGGTTCTTAGCTCTTGCGGGAGAGCTGAGAACGAGGGGAGGGGGAAGGTGGTCTTATGGGATGAGCATCCGGCCATGAGAGGCTCTGAGACCCCATCCGCAGGTAAAAAGAGCCACTGACCCAATTTGGGCTGGAGGGAAAGGGAAGGCTGTGGGGATTAGGCGTGCACACTCTGGGTCTTGGGTCTGTCCCTGTGTGGGCGGTTCGAGCCCCGAGTGCAGACGCGGGTGAGCGGAGGGGGGGGGGAGTGGCATGCGCCAGGCCGGGCCAGCAGCATGCAGGCTCTCAGGCCAAGGTAACATGCATATGCAGAGGATGCAGGCAAGATGCATGCGTGCCTCAGCCTAATGGGGAGCAGGCGGTCACACCACTGGCCAGTCCAGCGCATGGCACGCAGGCGCAGAGAAATGCCACATAGAAGGTGGAGTCATTCTGGTGTGGATCTCTCTGCACGCCATTACCTGTGCTCAGACTGTCAGCATGGCTGAATCCTAGAGTCTCAGACGGCGTACCAGCTAGCTTCGTGTGGCGAATTTAATAAAAGGTGGTCCATAGCTTTGATGTTTTATTATTAAGAATATAAAAAGAGAAAAGAGATAGAAAGATAAAGGAAGAGGAGAAAATAGATAAGAAAAGCCATGACCACGTGGAAAGGGGAGAAAATGGAGAGACAGTGAGATAGACAAAGAAGAGGGCCAGGGGAGAACAAGTGGGAGAGAGAGAGAGAGAGAGAGAGAGAGAGAGAGAGAGAGAGAGAGAGAGAGAGAGAGAGAGAGAGAGCTGACACACGCTGAAATCTGCCGACACGCTACAGGCTTGAGACCTTCCAGCTATAGACAAACTCTCTTGCCAAAGCCAAATGACTGTTGAACTTGGGGAAAATTATGTGATAGTCAGAAAAGCAATGTCTATCTAGATTATTAATTGATTGCTGTTTAAAGCTACTTGCTGTTTACCCTCAAATTGTACTATCGATTCAATCATACCTTGTCTTCTCTCGCCTCAACCCTCTTTACAACTCTAACTTTCTTCTGATACCCTCACTCCACCCAAAATTGTCCTAATCTGTGAACAGGCAGCCTGGTTCTCAGGTGGAGCAGAAGACTTTGAACCCTGGGACCCGGTAGGGGGTGACTTCTGCCTACAACCTTGTGGGTGGAGCTTCCACCTGCATAGGACAGTAATTGTCACCGCCCCCTAGAACCTAGCTCCTGCCACAGTTACAGACCCCCAACACAGGTCAGTGACCCTTCTCCCTTTTAAAAAAACAAAAAGGGGGAGATGTGGAACCTTAATGAGACTTGTGGCCACGCCCCAGGTTCTAGCCTGACTCCGCCTAGGCAGTCACCTGCCTGCAGCCACACTCTCCACCTCCTGGTTACCTGACAACCCAACTCACTATAAATAACACTCCTCAGCGCATTCTCTCTCTCTCTCTCTCTCTCTCTCTCTCTCTCTCTCTCTCTCTCTCTCTCTCTCTCTCTCTCTCTCGCTCTTGTTCTCCCCTGGCCCTCTTCTTTGTCTATCTCTCTGTCTCTCCATTTTCTCCCCTTTCCACGTGGTCATGGCTTTTCTTATCTATTTTCTCCTCTTCCTTTATCTTTTTATCTCTTTTCTCTTTTTATTTTCTTAGTAATAAAACATCAAAGCTAAAAAAAAAGAAGTGATATCCCCAAAGAATTCATAACATTATTACTTTTAAATGTTCTCAAATTAATTTCATTGTTTTTCCCTTCAGCTGTTACAAGTTTGCTCATTTTCACAACAAAGGAACGATTTCTGATACATTGTTCTGTAACAGTCTGATTTCTCATACTGCTTTTTAAATTATGCCACAGTTATTACTTCCATTATTTTATTGGATCCAATTATTAGATACAGTATGGTGGAATCCAGAAGTCAACTCATAAACCATATGAATATTGATCTCAGTCATTCAGCGTATGTCCCAGAGCTGATCAATCAGGGCTACAGTTCAGGCACAGGAACTGAACTGTGAAAATGAGTAAATGTCCTACAGGGTTTTTAAGCCTAAAATCCACAAACATATGTGCCAAGTTATTCCAACAATTAGGATTTAGGGATGGGGATTTCCTTAGGAAAATTTCTTTGTTGTATATTTATCCTCCTCCCATTGGTTGGAGATTCAACTATTGCAGGGGACTTGCCTTTTCTAATATTCATGTCTTAACCTGCCAACCATGATTTCAGTTATGCATGTACTCCTCTCTTTCTGCCAAGGTGAATGTCAGTTTTCAGGGAGGTCTTGGGGACTTAAACTTTTAAATGGAAGTCTTTTATCAAATAGTTTCTGATATTGGTACAGATGTCTCTCTTATGTTGTGGTTCATCCCAGGGCCAGCTTATAAAATCAAATACCATAAAAGCGCATTCACTGGTGCACATAGTATTCATAGTACTGCTGCATGGTGGTTTGGGTACAAATTTATTGTGGACAACTATAAAGCAGTTCTATTGACATAACATGATTGGTTTTCAAGGGCACAGAACATAATATGTACTCAAGTTGGGCATGAGAATGTTTCCTAGTAACATCAGAAACAACATATGAGAAAGTTTTCTTATAATATTAGTAGCAGCCCAAAGTGGAAGGCTAGCCTAGTAACAGTTATCTAAGTCTTAAAATTTTATTTAGGACCTAATATTTTATCTAGACCTTAAAAATTATAATAAATACTTCATAAATAATAGACTTACATTACAATTTGAAAATAATATTTATAGTCTTTTAAAACTTCTGATCTGATCATCCACCACTCCTCACCATATAACAGCCTGATTATTTTGACATTATTTTTTAAATCTGACTGTGTTTTTGTTTGTTTTGTTTGTTTTGGGTTTGTTTATTTGCTTGTTTGTTTGTTTTCCAGATTGATGTTAGTTGAGTCTGCCAAAGTTTTGGATGAAATCTGCCTGTGGGTAACATAAGCCAATATGACTACACATTTACCGTAAGATACTATGCTAGTTGCCTAGGAGTATGGATAGTTTTATGTTCTGTGTCTGTCAGTTATGAAAGACTCAAACTTCTCTAATACTTTTTATAGTTTTCTCCATGTTTTCATGAGATCTCAAGGAACTACTTCTCAGATCAAATCTACTCCTCAGCAGTTTAGACTGAGGATCTGTGAGTTGTGTGGAAATCACAAAATAAGTCAGAAATTTTTCATTTTATGTGTTACTGATAGTTGCATGATTCTGGTTTACAACTTTCAGCAGTGCCTCTTAAATTTAATTTTCTTCAGTATGTGAAAGATGAAGGTAGATATACTGATACTCATGAAATGTTGTTGTCAGGTCTAATAATTTGACTTTTCACCCTAGAAATCAGTCTCTGGCCTTGAAGACTACTCCTCTAGCATATACAATGATCCATCCTCTTCTTACCTGACAGGAGCTACAGTAGGAACTTTCTAGAATCTTACCCATGAACTATGCTACCATATTTTTGGTGCATACATTTGAAAGTATGAAGACAGCATTAGTTAGTTTCATTAATGACACAAATGTAGGCAGAACTGAGAGGAGGAGATGTTAGTTGAAAAATTACCTTCATCTTATGGGCCTGTAGTCATGACTGCCAGATATGCTGTTGATTAGTGGTTGATTTGGAAGACCCTGCCCACTGTGGGAAGTGCCTGGTGATCTTGGAATATATGAAGTAACAAGCTGAGCAAGCCATGCTAAGAAAGTAAGTACTCTGTATTCTTCCAAGTTCTCTGCTTCAGTTCTAGCTTCTGGTTTCGTTGAGTTACAACTCAAAATATTAAAACTCCCCCCAAACAAAACAAAACAAAAAAAACAAAGAAAAAATCAAGCCTTTCTTTCATAACTTGAATTTGTTAAAGGTGTTTATCAAATAAATAGAAAGCAAGGTAGGACAGATACCACTAAAGAATCTCTCTCTTTATGTACTTTACTATCTCACCAAGAAACATACCTTGCAGGGTTCCTACAAATTTATGGATGCTTCATTTGATTTTATGCAATCACTTTACTGCAGTTTTGCCTGCTATGCCAATTTTATGGTACTTTCTTGAAAATTTATAGATTTGCTATTTGTTCATAGTTTTTATCATGAATATCAGAGCTGAGTCCACAAGTCTTCAGTCATTGACTTGTTTCACCTGAAAAAGCAGTGTTGCCTCTTTTTCTAGATGTGGGTCACAATAGAAGTTGTCTCTGTGTATGCATGTGCACGTGAGTGCTGTGGGTGTTTTGTGTGTGTGTGTGTGTGTGTATAACATATATATGTTTTTACATGAATACATATCTGTATATTTTGTGTATAAAGACAGAGAAGCATATGTGCATGAATTTGAGTGTATATGATTTTGTGTAGGCCTATGTGTGAGTCTTGTGGAGGCTTGAATATGTTTGGAACTCATGGATTCATGTGTTTGAATATTTGGCCATAGGGAGAGGCATTATCAGGAGATGTGCCCTTGGTGGTGGACATGTATCACTGTGTAGGTGGGCTTTGAGACCTTCTCTTCTCAGGCTCTACTCAGTGTAGAAGAGAGTCTTCCTTTGGGTTCTTTCAGATCAAGATGTAAAACTTCTAGTTCCTCCAAAACTAAGTCTGCCTGCATGAGTTCCAACGATTCCCACCATGATGATCATGGACTAAATCAATGTAACTGTAACCCAGCCCCAATTAAAAGAATTGACTTGGTCAAGGTGTGTCTTCATATCAGTGAAAACACAAAGTAAGCCACATCCGTGTATCATTGCGATCTTGTTTCTAAAGATGGATTCAGAAGATGTGGTATATTTACACAATGGAATACTACTCTGCAATTAAAAACAATGAATTCACGAAATTCTTAGGCAAATGGTCAGAACTGGAAAATATCATCCTTAGTGAGGTAACCCAATCACAAAAGAACACACAGGGTATTCAGTCACTGATAAGGGGATATTAACCCAGAATCTCAGAATAACCAAGACACAATTCACATATCAATAGATTTCCAAGAAGATGGAAGGAGAGACCCCTGGTCCTGGAAAGACTGGATATAGGGGAATACCAAGACAGAGAAACGAGAGGGGATTGAATGGGGAACAAGGGGTGGGAAAAGGGCTTATAGGACTTTCGGGGAGGGAGGAAACGGGAAAGGGGAAATCATTTGGAATGTAAATAAAAAAATATAGAAAATTAAAAAAAGAATTCTTGTTTGTAAATATACATTAAGAGAGTAATGTAAAAATAGCTCAATCATTATGTAATGCCTAGCCAATTTGGAATATTAGAATTCGACTGAATATTTTCAAAGTCAACAACCCATGCTTACTCTGCTCTAAAAACTACCTTTTTTTGTAGCTAAACTTACTTTTCAATCTCTCCTATCGCATGACAAATATCCTGTTCATTGTCCCCAGTTCCTGGTGCCTCTCTACATGTGAAAAACTTTTGAGTTTGGTTTTGTGATAATATTCTTTTCTTGCATTTGATTCTGATCTTTCAATAATATTAGGTAACTAATCTTCCTTTTCAAAATAAAGCATTCAGATTATCTTTTTTTAATTGCTAAGATTGAGTCTTTGTTCATTTTTATTAGCTAAGTTTTCACTTCCCATCATAAGAATTTTGCACATTTCTTCTGTTTTTTTTCTTTTTTAAGAATGAAATTAGTATTTATTTATTTATTTATTTTAATAGGGGCTATATCTACAACAATGTATGCAAGTACATATGTATAGATATTTTCTTTTTCTTTTTTTTAATTAGATATTTATTTACATTTCAAATGCTATCCCCTTATTTCCCCTTTGAAAACCCCCTATCCCATCACCCATACCCCTGCACACTAAACCCTCACTCCCACTTCCCTGACCTGGCATTCCTGTACCCTGGAGCAATGAGCTTTCACTGGATCAATGGCCTCTCCTCTAATTTATGTCTGATCAGGTAATCCTCTGCTACCCATGTGGCTGGAGGCTTGGGTCCCTCCATGTGTGTACTCATTGGTTAGTGGTTAAATCCCTGGGAGCTCTGGGGGTACTGGATGATTCATATTGTTGTTCCTCCTATAGGGCTGTAAACCCTTTAAGATCCTCAGGTCCTTTCTTTATCTCTGCAGTTGGGGACTCTGTGCTCAGTACAATGGTTGGCTGAGAGCATCCCCCTCTGTATTTGTCAGGCACTAGCAGGGCCTCCCTGGAAACAGCTCTATCAGGCTCCTGTCAGCAAGCACTTATTGGCACCAACAATAATGTCTGGGTTTGGTAACTATATGGGATTGAACCCCAGGTGGGGCAGTTTCTGGATGGTTTTTCCTTCAGTCTCTGCTCCACACTTTGTCTCTGCATTTCCTCCCAAGGGTATTTTGTACCCTATCTAAGAAGGACAAAAGTATCCACACTTTGATCTTCCTTCATAAGCTTCATGGGGTCTGTGAATTATATCTTAGATATTCTAAGCTTCTGGGCTAATATCCACTTATCAGGGACTATATACCATGTGTGTTCTTTTGTGATTGGGCTACCTCACTAAGGATGAGATTTTCTAGTTCCGTTTGTTTGCCTAAGATTTTCACGAATTCATTGTTTTTAATAGCTGAGTAGTATTCCATTTTGTAAATGTACCACACTTTCTGTATCCATTCCTCTTTTGAGAGACATCTGGGATCTTTCCAGCTTCTGGCTATTATAAATAAGGCTGCTAATGAACATAGTGTAGCATGTGTCCTTATTACATGTTGGAGCATCCCAGGAGTGGTATAGCTGGGTCCTCAGGTAGTACTATGTTCAATTTTCTGAGGAACTACCAAAGTGATATCCAGAGTGGTTTTAACAGTTTGCAATCCCAGCAGCAAAGGGGGAGTGTTCTGCTTTCTCCACATCCTCTCCAGAATCTTCTGTCACCTGAGTTTTTGGTTGTAGTCATTCTGGTTGGTGTGAGGTAGAATCTCAGGGTTGTTTTGATTTGCATTTTCTTGATGGCAATATGATAGTATACTTAAGTGACAAAAATTCCATCAGAGAACTTCTAAATCTGATAAACAACTTCAGCAAAGTGACTGGACATAAAATTAACTCAAACAAATCAGTGGCCTTCCTCTACTCAAAGGATAAACAGGCTGAGAAAGAAATTAGAGAAAGAACACCCTTCACAATAGTAACAAACAATATAAAATACCTTGGTGTGACTAACTAAACAAGGAAAAGATCTGAATGACAAGAACTTCAAGTCTCTGAAGAAAAAAATTGAAAAAAAGCTCAGAAGATGGAAAGATCTCCCTTGCTCATAGACTGGCAGGACTAATATAGTAAAAATGGCCATCTTGCCAAAAGCAATCTACAGATTCAGTGCAATTCCCATAAAAATTTCAATTCAATTCTTCTTAGAGCTAGAAAATTCAATTTGCAAATTCATCTGGAATAACAAAAAACCCAGGATAGTGAAAACTATACTCAACAATAAAAGAAGTTCTGGAGGAATCACCATCCCTGACCTCAAGCAGTACTATAGAGTAATCTTGACAAAAACTGCATGGTATTGGTACAGTGACAGGCAGGTAGATCAATTTAATAGAATTGAAGGCCCAGAAATGAATCCAAGCACCTATGGTCACTTGATTTTTGACAAAGGAACAACATTATCTGGTGGGAAAAAGACAGCATTTTCAACAAATGGTGATGGTTCAACTGGCAGTTAGCATGTAGAAGAATGCAAATCAATTCATTTTTTTCCCATTGTACAATGCTCAAGTTCAAGTGGATTAAGGACCTCCATATAAGACCAAATACACTGAAACTAACATAAAAGAAAGAGGGGAAGACCCTCAAGCACATGGGCACAGGGGAAAGTTTCTGAACAGAACACCAATAGCTTATGCTCAAAGATCAAGAATTGACAAATGGAAACTCATGAAATGGCAAAGCTTCTGTAAGGCAAAGGACACTCTCAACAGGACAAAACAGCAATCAACAGTTTGGGAAAAGATCTTTACCAATCCTACATCCGATAGAGGAACTAATATCCAATATATACAAAGAACTCAAGAAGTTAGACTCCAGACAACCAAATAACTCTATTATAAATGGGGTACAGAGCTAAACAAGGAATTCTCAACTGAGGAATACCAAATGGCTGAGAGGCACCTAAAAAATGTTGAATATCTTTATCAAAAGTTTTCAAACCTGTTTGAATAATTTTTAATTTGCTATTTTTTATAAGAAAAATATCTTTCAGGCATGAATATTAAGAGTGTCAGAAGTCATTTAACATTTTAGCATGTGGGCTCAGTAGCAGTACTCATCATGTGTTTCTGTGAATATCTATTTTTACTTAAAATATTCCTTACTATCTCATGAAAAACTGGGGTCTTTTTGTTACTGTGTGAATCAACTCTATCATGATTTACATTTGATAGTTCAGTTGAACATTATTGCAGCCAATCCACTCGTTATGAAGTCTTCATTGCAATTCCTTAGTTAATTCTGAGATAAGTGACGATGATTTATAAAGAAACAGCCTTTGAAACTGGACTAGTGTAGACTCAAATATTATATAAGAAGTAATGCAGATAATAAATCTAGGTACTGCAAGGGTTTAAAATGTTTAAATTCCTACAAATGTGGTGGCAGAGAAAGAAAAGGAGGTTGCAGCTTAAATATTAGAACAACACATTCTTTCTTAGATCCTTTAGAATGAATTTTATAAGAAAAATTTCCTAAGTAAAACAATATTAAATTAAGCTAAGATTGAATTTTTGTTACTACTATTAATTTTACAAAACAAATAATTTTCTTTTAACAATTCATTTGTATTTCTAGCTGTTTATTTCTTTCATTACTCTTTTTAGTGCCATTTCAAACAATGAGGTAAGAGTATCATAATATTTCTAAAGAACTTAGTAAGTTGTAAAATTTATGTAATTTAATTTTTTTGGAGCAGTAAGGTATAAAATAGGTCTTGTAAAGTACCATTATGGAAACATTCAATTCTGATTACCTAACAGCTGTGATAATTTTCTAGAACAGAAAAAATTAAGGCAATTGAACATTTTGTGTTATATCAGAGAATTATACTAAGTTTAGTCAGAGAAATTTCACTTGGCCACTCAGCTTTTCTGTTTTTTTTTTTCACTCCTGATTTGTATTTTATCCCTCTCCTATTTTACATCTCATACCTCCTCCCACCCTTAGTCTCCCTCCACTCTCTTGGACCTCCATTCTCTTGAGGGTTAGGTGCATCTTCTCTGACTGAACCCAGACCTGAGAATCCTCTACTGTATATGTGTTGGGGGCTTCATATCAGCAGGTGTATTCTGCCTATTGGTGGTCCAGTGTCTGAGAGATCTCAAGCGTCCAGGTTAATTGAGACTGCTGGTCCTCTTACAGGGTCACCCTCCTCCTCAGCTTCTTCCAGTTTTTCCCTAATTCAGCCACAGAGGTCAGCAGCTTCTGTCCACAGTTTGGGTTTAAATATCTGCATTTGACTCTTTCAGGTGCATATTGGGTCTTTCAGAAGGCAGTTATGATAGGTCCCTTTTTGTGAGCACTTCATAGCCTCATTAATAGTGTCAGGCCTTGGGGCCTCACCTGAAGCTGTAACACTGGACCTTTTCCTCAGGCTCTTCTCCATTTTTGTCCCTACAGTTCTTTCAGACAGAAATAATTACAGGTGAGTGTTTTGGACTGTGGGATGGCAACCCCATCCCTCATTTGATATTCTGTCTTTCTGCTGGAGGTAGACTCTACAAGTTCCCTCTCCCTGTCATCTAAGGTATCTCCCTCTGAGTCCTGAGAGGCTCTCAACTCCTAGGTCTCTGGTACATTCTGGCAGGTCCACCCACCTCCTACCTATCAAGGTTGCCTGTTTCCATTCTTTCCGCTGGCCCTCTGAACTTTCGTCCTTTTTCCCTCCCAATACCTGATCATGTTCTCCTGCTCTGCTCTCTGTCCTTTGCCACCCAGGTCCTTCTCTCCCTCCTCCCTCCTGCTTTCTTCTAACCTCCCAAGTGGGACTGAGGTGTCCACACTTGGGCCCTTTGGCCTATTAACCTTTTTCAGTACTGTGGACTGTATATTGGGCATTCTGTATTTTTTTTGACTATTATCTAGTTCATCTACTGTACTCTACAGCACCTCTCCAATTTTCTTCTTTCTTGATTTGCAACACCTGTGCAAACCCCATACTTGTTTTCAGTGTCACTACGCATTTATATTTTTCTGTACTTGGTCAGTCATGCAAATGGCGGTCATTTATTTCCATTTCATTCACTCTATCTCTGCTTTCATTTTTGCTTTTTCATGCAAGAAAATTGTTAGGCAGGGTGAGAAAACACTTAACAATGTTTTTCTTAAATTATAAGAAAATGAAAAATCACTTTAAATTTAGTGTTTAGTGTTATACTTGGGTTTTCAAAGTTTAAATTATTTATTTAATTAATTAATACGTTAACTAATTTAGTGAAACTATGTGGAAAACCCTGAGTCAGGCACAGGTAAAGGGATCATTTTCTTGCTGAGATAAACACTTATTTTACTGGTAATGTCTTGATAAATTTCTAATTTTCAAGTGAAAGTAAAAAAGAGTATGAGGAATTTAAGGAGAGACATCTAAAACAATTGCTTTAATCTCTGTGATTGTATATGTTCTGAAATTTTTGTATACTGGCAATCCTAATTAAATTGATAGAATCATAAAAATAAAATTTTAACCATTTAAAAATATTTTAATTTAATGATATAAGAAGAGATTACTCAAGACATGGTCTGTTTCTCATGAATAATTTTTTCTTTCTTTTCAGCTGTAGAATTTATTTTTATTTGTACCTAGCAAATGATTCAAATTGAAGAAATTTAAACTGAAAAAAGAAGATACCTTACGAGCATTAGACCTATGACTGAGCCAAATCCAATTGATTCTTAGAAACAATTTAATAATCTGATCTTTGTTATTATTATTATACAGCTGATGAAGTTATGAAATAGATTGATGCTACCTAAAAGACAAGATATTCTTGTTCTGTTAAATGAATAAGTTAGAATATGGAGGAAGAAAAGAGATTTTATATACCTACGTGTGTGTGTGTGTGTGTGTGTGTGTGTGTGTGTGTGTGTGTGTTTTATGTTTGAAGTACTATTACAAACAAGTAGAGAAGATCAAGGTATTTCTAAAGAATTTAGACACATCTCAGAAAATGGAGAGATTTTCCATGCTCATGGATTGGCAGAATTAACAGAGTAAAAACGGCATCCTACCAAAAGCAATCTATAGATTCAATGTAATCCCCATCAAAATTCCAATACAATTCTTCAAAGATGAGGAAAGGTGAATTCTTAAATTCATTTGGAAAGGAAAAACAAGAACAAAAACAAAACAAAAACAAAAACAGAAACCAGACTAGTGACAAAAAAATTTTAACAATAAAAGAATTGCTGGGGAAAACACCATCCCTGACCTCAAGCTTTACTACTGAGCAATAGTGATAAAAACTGCATGGTTTTGGTACAGAGACAGGCATGTTGATCAATGGAATAGAACTGAAGACCCAGAAATAAAACTACACACATATGGACACTTGATCTTTGACAAAGAACCCAAAAGTAAACAATGAACAATTACAGGGATGAAAATGGAAAGGAGCCTGAGGAAACAAAGATCCAGTGACAGGCCCCAAGTGGGATCCAGCTCAAGAGCCTGACACTATTTCTAAGGCTATAGAGCACTCACAAAAATGGAACTAGCATGACTATACTCCATAAAATCCAACAAGCACCTGAAAGAGTCAGATGCAGATATTTGCACCCAACCAATGGTCAGAAATGACTGAGACCCTGCTGTTGAATTAGGGAAGGCTGAAAGAAGCTGAAGAGAAACGCAACCGAGTAGGAGAACCAGCAGTCTCAATTAATCTGGACCCCTGAGATATCTCAAACACTGGACCACCAAACAGGCATCATACACTGGCTGATATGAGGCCCTCTAAACACATACAGTAGAGAACTTCCTCTTCTGTCGTCATTAAGAGATGATCCACCTAATTCTCAAGAGACTAGAGGCCCCAGGGAGTTTAGAGGTCAGGTGAGGTAGGGGTTGGGGACATCTACATTGAGACATAGGGGTGGTAAGGAGGTATGGGATATGGAAAAGTCTGAGGGTGGACAAGGGGCATGAATAAAATATGAAGTGTAAAAAAATAAATAAAATTTGAAAAGAGCAAAATAAAACCTAGGATTGCTAAAACAAGTCTGTACAACTAAAAAACTGGGGTATCATCATTCCTGATTTCAAGCTATACTTCAAATCAATAATAATAATAACTGCATAGTACTGTCATAAAAAAATAACAACCAACAAATCAAAAAAAAAAGAATTTAGGAAGGAGGAGCACCTAAAGAAATATTCAACTTCCATAGTCATCAGGGAAATGCAAATAAAAATGACCCTGAGATTCTACCTTAACCAATCAGATTTGCTAAAATAAAAATCTCAAACAACATCAGATGCTATCAAGGATGTGGAGAAAGATGAACACTCCTACATTGCTGGTAAGATTGCAATCTGGTAGAACCACTGTGGAAAACAATCTGGAGGTTCCTCAGAAAATTAGAAATAAATAGCTCTACCTGAAGACACAGCTACATGATTTCTGAGCATATATGCCAAAGATGCTCCAACATATAACAAGGACTTGCTCCACTATGTTCATAGCAGACTTATTTGTAATAACCAGAACCTGGAAGCAACCAATATGTATTAAAAGAAGAATGGATACAGAAAATGTGGTACATTTTCTAAATGGAATTCTACTCAGCTATTAAAAAATGAAATTTCACAAACTTTGTAGTCAAATGGATGGAACTGAAAATATCATTTTGAGTGAGATAAACCAGCACCCTAAGGACATACATGGTATATACTCACTGATAAGTAAATATTAGCCCCCAAACTCAGAATACCTATGATACAACTTACAGACCATAGGAAGCTTAATAAGAAAGAAGTCTAAAGTGTGGAAGCTACAAACCCACCTAGAAGGTAGAACAAAATAATCATCATATAAGGCAGAGAGAGGGAGGGGTCTGGGTAGGGGAAGTTAGAGGAGGAAAAGGGGGAAGGACCAGGTATGTGAAGAGACAGGAGAGAAACCCAGAGAGTCAGGAGAATGAATAGAAATTTGTAGCAGTAGGGGGTGGAGCATGGGTGGGTGGGGGACAAACCACTAGAAAGTTCCAGATGCTAGGGATGGGAGAGCCTCCCAGGACCCAATAGAGATGTCATTAGGTAAAATACCTAACAGCAAGTAGATAGAATCTGAAGAGACCACTTCTAATATATAGACATGGCCCACAGTGGAGGAATGAGGCCACCCACCAATCTCAAAATTCTTAACCCAAAATTGTCTTTGTCTAAAGGAAATTCAAGGCCAAAAATGGAGCAAAGGCTGAAGGAAAGGCCATTCAGTGACTGCCGCACCATGCGATTCATTTCATCCATAGACACCAAACACCGGCACTATTGCTGATGTTATGTGCTTGTAAACAGGAGCCTGGTATGGCTATCCTCTGAAATGCTCTGCCAGCACCTAACTAAGATAGATGCAGATACTCACAGTCAACCATTGAACTGAACTAGGAACTCCAATAGAACAGTTAGAGGAAGGTCTGAAGGAGCTGAAGGGAATTGTTGTTCTACCCATAGGTAGAACAACAGTATCAACTAACCAGACTCCTCAGAGGTCCCAGGGACTAGACTATCACCAAAATAGCGTGCATGGACAAGTCCATGACTCCTGGTATATATTTAATGGAGGATTGCCTCATCTAACAGCAAAGGGAGGCAAAGTTTTTAGTTCTGTGGAGGCTTGATGCCCCAGAAAAGGGGGATGCTAGAAGGGTGCAGTGGGCAAGTGTGGGTAGACGAGCACCCTCTTAGAGACAAAGCAGATGGGAAAGGGTTGGACAGATCATGGAAATGAAACTGGGAAGGGGGATAACATTTGAAATACAAACAAAATGATTAATTAATATAAAGAGGCAATTACATAAAATAAAATTAATATTGTATAAAATAAAGAGGTTAGTAGGGCTCAAAAGAACTCTACATGGGTAAAGTGCTTTCTGGGCCAGTGTGAGGGCCTGAAAACTGGGTTGGGTAGCATGTGAATTTGTGAACTTAGCACTGGGCAAATGGAGATAAAAAGATGAGTGGAATTTGTTGGTCAATCAGTCTAGCCTAAAAAATAGTGAATCTAACCATCCAGGCCAAGATCTTTTCTCTAAAAATAAGTTGAACATATCCTAAATGCCACACACATGCTCAGTATACACACACACACACACACACACACATACACACATACACACACACATATGTGTACACATACACACACTTATAAACACACGTGTGCCCAAGTGTCTATGTTCACAAACACATATACCCACTCATGTACATGTGAAAATACACATGCAAGCAAACAAATGAGGAACTAGAAAATGACCCTGAATTAGCTGATAGTTTTTTAATATATAACAATTTACAAGAATAAAAATGGAGCCAGAGTTTTGCTTTCCTGAAGGTTGAAATCAGCTTGTCATCCTAAATTGCATAAAAATAAATAATGTACTTTTTTATACCATGAAATCTTCTGTTACCTAGATGTGTATAATGCAACTGAGTTCCAAGAAAGTTATTTTGCTCATGTGATCACATTTGAAAAAATTATTTTACATAAATGACAATTCATGTGTACTGAATACTCTAATGAATTGGACCAACTACAACCTTGAGTCAGGCATGTCAAAACAGTACTAATGTTGAGAAACCCATTTTTATCCCCATGTAGGGCTACAAATTGTCAAGGAAAAGACTGACTGGTGATTTAGAATATAAATGATTGTACCATTTTGTATTGGTATATGTACTTTAAATTAAATTACTTAAATAGAACCTTAAGAATCTGCTCCTGCAACTTACCCTGTGCAATAGCTCTCCCTACACATTTCCTGCCGGAAGAGAGCAGGTCTCCCAGGAGTGTTGACACACCTGAAATCACAGGTGAGATCACCACGTCTGCTCAAATTCCTGGCCCAAGAGGGACCTGCCAAGAGCCATCAGGACACAGAAACCAGTGTGCAGCCAGGGAAAAGATCCTTCCAGTTTCCATCTGCACCCTGAAGCTTACCTTGTTCCACAGCTCTCCATACCCTAATTCTTCCTGGAGAGGACTGGTCTCCCAGGAGTACTGACACACACAATTGCAGGAGAGATGAGCCACAGAGACTAGAAGACCAGCTAACACCAGAGATAACTAGATGGAAAAAGGCAAAGGCAAGATCATAAGCAACAAAAACCAAGGCTACCTGAAATCACCATAAGTCAATTTTCCCACCACAGTTACCACTGGATATCAAACATACCAGAAAAGCAAGACTCTGATTTAAAAATCACATCTCACGATGATGATTTTAAGGACATAAATAACTCCCTTAATGAAATACACGTGAACACAGGTAAACCAGTAGAAGCCCTTAAAGAGGAAAAACAAAAATCCCATAAAGAATTAGAGGGAAGCACAACCAAACAGGTGAAGGAATTTAACAAAACCCATGCAGGATCTAAACATGAAAATAGAAACAACAAAAAAATCACAAAGAAAGACAACACTGGAGATAGAACTACTAGGAAAGAGATCAGGAGCCATAGATGCATCTCCAACAGAATACAAGAGACAGAAGAGAGAATCTCAGGTGCAGAAGATACCATAGAAAACATTGACACAACAGCCAAAGGAAATGCAAAATGCAAAAAGCTCCTAACTCAAAACATCCAGGAAATTCAGGACACATAGATAAGACCAAACCTAAGGATAACAGGTATGGAAGAGAGCAAAAATTTCCATCTAAAAGGGCAAGTAAATATCTTCAACAAAATTATAGAAGAAAAGGTCCCTAAAATAAATAAAGAGATGCCCATGAACATACAAGAAGTCTACAAAACTCCAAATAGAATTGGACCAGAAAAGAAATCCCTCCTGTCGCATAATAATCAAAATACCAAATGCACAAAACAAAGAAAGAATATTAAAGGCAGTAAGGGAAAAAGGTCAAGTAACATATAAAGTCAGACCTATCAGAATTATACCAGACTTCCCACCAGAGACTATAAAAACCAGAAGGACCTGGGCAGATGTCATACAGACCCTAAGAGAACACAAATGCCAACCCAGGCTACTGTACACAGAAAAACTCTCAATTACTATAGATGGAGAAACCAAGTTATTCCATGACAAAACCAAATTTACACAATATCTTTCCACAAATCCAGCCCTACAATGGATAATGGGAAGTTCCAACACAAGGAGGGAAACTCTACCCTAGAAAAAGCAAGAAAATAATCTTCTTGCTACAAACCCAAAAGAACATAGCCACACAAACATAATTTCACCTCTAACAACAAAAATAACAGGAAGTAATAATTGCTATTCCTTAATATTCCTTAACATCAATGAACTCAATTCCCCAATAAAAAGACATAGAGTAACAGCCTGGATAAGTAAAGAGGACCCAGCATTTTGCTGCATACAGGAAATGCACCTCAGTGACAAAGACATGCTATCTGAGGAAAAGGCTGGTAAAACTTTCCAAACAAATGGCCTCAAGATGCCAGGCAGTGGAGGCACAGGCCTTTAATCTGAGCACTTGGGAGGCAGAGGCAAGAGGATTTCTGAGTTCGAGGCCAGCCTGGTCTACAGAGTGAGTTCCAGGACAGCCAGGGCTACACAGGGAAACCCTGTCTTGAAAAGCTAAAAAAAAAAAGGTGGAGTATCCATTGTAATATCGAATAAAATCAAGTTTCTGCCTAGTGGATCAAGACCTCCACATAAAATCAGATACACTGAATCTAATAGAAGAGAAAGTAGGGAAAGTCTTTGAACACATGGGCACAGAAAAAAAGCTTCCTGAACAGAACACTAATGGTTTATGTTTAAGATCATGAATCGACAAATAGGACCTCATAGCATGGCAAAGCTTCTATAAGGCAAAGGATACTGTCAATAGGACAAAATGGTGACCAATAGATTGGGAAAAGATCTTTACCAATCCTACATCTGATAGAGGGCTAATATCCAATATATACAAAGAATTCAAGAAGCTAGACTCCAGAAAACCAAATAATCCTATTGAAAATGGAGAACAGAATTAAACAGAGAATTTTCAACTGAGGAAACACAAATGGCTGAGAATCACCTAAACAAATGTTCATTATCCTTGTTCATCAGGGAAATGCAAATCAAAATGACCCTAAGATTCCCCCTCACACCAGTCAGAATGGCTAAAACCAAAAACTCAGGTGACAGGAAATACTGGCAAGGATGTAGAGAAAGAGGAACACTCCTCCATTGCTGGTGGGATTGCAAGCTGTTTCAACCACTCTGGAAATCAGTCTGTGGTTTCCTTGGAAAATTTGAAATAGTACTATCTGAGGATCCAGCTATACTACTCCTAGGGTTATACCCAGAAGATGCTTCAACATGTAATAAGGAAACATGCTCCACTATGTTCATAGCAGTCATGTTTATAATAGCCAGAAGCTGGAAACAATCCAGATGTTCCTCAACAGAGGAATGGATACAAAAAGTGTACATTTGCACAATGGAATACTACTCAGCTATTAAAAACAATGGCTTCATGACATTCACAGGCAAATGGATAGATATAGAAAATATTATCCTGAGTTGGATAACTCAGTCACAAAAGACCACACATGGTATTTATTCACTGATAAGTGGATATTAAGCAAAGTACATGGATTACCCACTATACAACTCAAGGACCACATGAAGTTCAAGAGGAAGTAAGACCAAAAGTGGATTCTTCTGTCCTACTTAGAAAGGGGAGAAAATTAATCAAGGGAAGTAGAGGGTCAGAGGGACTTTTGAGAAAGGGAAGAGGGGGAGGGGTAAAAGAGGGGAAGAGTCAGGTGTGGGAAGAAATGGAAGAGATGTTCAGAGGGTCAGGAAATTGAACAGCAATGTGTAGCAATGAGGGTTAGGGAACTGGTGGTAGCTACCAGAAAGTCCCAGTGTCAGGAAAGCAAGATCCTCCCAGCACCCCATGGTGGTGATATTAGCTTGAATAACCCACAAAGAGGAGGGAAAAATTGTCAATACCATATCTAGAGTTTAGGCCTTGGTCCTGTGAAGGCTTGGTGACCAAGTGTAGAGGAATGCTAGAGTAGTGAGGCAGGAGTGGGTAGGTGGTTGGAGGAGCACTCTTAGAAGCAGGGTAATGGAGGATAGGATAGGGGTTTTGTAGAGAAGAAACCAGGAAAGCGGCTAACATTTGAAATCTAAAAAAAAAAAAAAAAAAAAAAAAAAAATCCAATAAAAAAGAAAAAAATCTTAAGTTGTGAAAATATTTTATTTTGGATTAGGAAGCTGCAATATATTAGCCCTTGACAAAATTCATACATCATTATTCTGATTTTGTGAGAGTTTCCTATAACAGCAACCATAACTGGAACTTCTCTGCAGAATTCTCCTTCTTACCACCCATTATTTGAGCATCATCATGTCCTGCCACTTCTAAAATACATTTGAGTTCCATAGAAAAATCCTATACTCCTGCTTCTGGGGAACTTGAGATCAAGGGTGAAGAATACACTGCAATTGAATTTAAATATGATAATTCAGGATGCTTTGTAATTAGGTAATATTTATGAAGGGTCTCCAAAATCTATAGAGATATGACTTGGAACAAATTATGAGATGTTTGAAAAATGTATTAAGATTTTTATGAAAAAAAACTCGGTAAAATGTAAAGTTGAAGTAAATAAAAATCTTAATACGTTGATTCCTGATAAATTCTCAGTTTGATAGAATGGAGAAGGTAGATGGGAAACATGCTGCAGTGGCTTGTCAGCATGGTATTTTGTTGTATGTGTCGAACATCTCAATTATATGCTACAACTTTTGTGCCCCCCTTACCCTAGCATATTTTAGATATGAGGGAAACATTTAGGTCAAGGGGTTTGTGGATGGCTTGCTCTCTTGTTAGGTTACCTTCTTCTACCAAAGATGTTGGAATGGATTAAAGGCATTGGGTTATTGGCACTAGCTTGATTTCTGTATGTTCAATGAGTTCTGTAAATGCTGTCTTCAGCCATGGGTCCTTATTGACAGATTGAAGGGAGCAACCTATAATTTTCAGCATGGTTGGGTTGTCTGGGGCTTCCCATTGGACTCCTTTGGCCTAAAAATGAATAACATGTAACACAATTTCAGTACATTTTAAAATGTGCTTTGAAATGATGCAGTGTCTTTTTCACTTTCTTCTTTGACCATGACAGCACGTATGTGTGACTCCTCCCTTTCCATCTCCTTGCCCTCCTTTTCTTGATCTTCCACCCCTCCAGTAGACTGAATCTGTTGAATACTTTATGGATACATCACCTGTCAACAAGATATTTATGGCTTATAGGAAAAGAAGAATAAAGCTGGGATGATGGGTAGAAAGAATTCTAGTAAAGAGTCAAGCCTATGGAAATTCTCCCCCAGACCTAAAAGAGAATAGACACATGAAAACTGAGCAGAGGTAACCAGTAACATGGCAGAAATTAAATAAGAATGAATGGAATATTGAGTTATGAGCTAGTCTGAGAAAATGCCTAGCTATGTGGCCTAGGTATTTGTAAATATATTTGAGTCTCAGAGTTATTATCCTGGAATCTTGGTTTGGGAAGAAATACAACACATAATAGCTTCCACATCTTTTGCTTTTTCTCCCTCATCTCCTTCCTCTTCCTTCTTGTCTCGTCCTTTCATTTTTCTTCCTTCTCCTGTTCCTCCTTCCTCATCCTCTTCCTTCTCTCTCCACCTCTCTTTCTTTCTCCCCTTTTCTTGACAGAGATAATATTTCACCATATAGCACAGAATAGCTAGGAACTCGAAATACCTCTGTTTCTACTACAGCAGTTTTATAGCAAGTGTGTGCCCCCAAACACTACAGTATTTGTTACTTCAATTTTATTATGTTAAATACGTTTCATGTAATTCCACCAAACTCAACATTTACTGCCAGAGAAAAACTGTCTTGTGTGACTACTTAAGAAGGTTAGACTCTGGGATTGTTGCAGATCATTTGGTGGATATATTTACATATTCCTCTGTGATCTTAAAGAAAATATAAAATTTTATACATTTTTATTTGTGACCTGTATCAAAATATAAAAATGAAATAATTTGAACATTAAAATATCAAAAATTATAATTAATTTCAATTGTTCAAAGCCAGTTAGTAAATAGCTCATTCAGTAACACTATCTTAAGAAGTGAATGCATGCTAGCCAGAAAATTGAATATCATGTTTCTAGGAGTGATATTTCAGATTTTAACAAGAAAATTAAGATCTTTTTTCTTTGAGAAGGAAAAAAAGAAAAAAATGTATTCTCAGGATATCCTAACAAATAATCTACACTAATAAATAATTCTTCCAAATTTCTTCAAAATCTGTAAGACACAATACTAGTCCAGTGTGATGGTTAGTGTTGTCAACTTGACATAAAATCACCTTGGATAAAATCTTGGAGGCACACCAGGAAGGTGATTATGTAGACTCTGTGAATGACTGTGAGGGCTTATGCTTTTTGGGTTAACTAAGGTGGGTGACACCATTTTCTACATTTGGATATTAGACTGTTTACAAAGGAAAATGTGAGTTTAACAAAAGCATTCACTGCCTTCCTCTTCCATGACTGTACAAATGATGTGACCATCTACTGCAGTCTTCCAATGTCTTAACTTCCCTATATTGGTACCCTATACTCTTCAACTGTGAGGTGTGATAAACTGTCCTTTGAGTTGAGTTGTTTTTTCAGAATATTTATTCATATCACCAGAAAAATAAACTAAGAAATCTACATGATCTCTTTGGATCAATCTCCAATATGTCTCTCCAGAGTTCCAGATCTTAGTTTGCTTTGCCAGATAAACGTTTTCCTCTTTTTATTTCTTTCATATAATACATCCTGATGACTGTCTCCCCTCCTTTCCCTTCTCCAAATTCACCTCATGTTCTCTCTTCCCAGTATCCACTGATTCTGTTTCCCTTCAGAAACAAATAGGCAACCAAACACAGCAAAATAAGATGCAATAAGACTAAACACAAACCCAGATATGAAGGCTGGACAAGGCAATCTAATAGGAAAAAAGGGAACCACAGGAAGGCCAAAGAGTAAAATCTTTATTTCCCCCTTTATATAATTAGCTTCTTTTTAAGCTGATTTATTATGAAATTCTACCTGAATCAAAATAAAACATCTGAGGAAGACATGTTGACCATTGAAACTGGTCTTTAAAAGACAGTGCACACTTCTTTTTCTCTTGACAATTGGATTCATCTTGATATTACCTAATTGAAATATGAGTTGCTTTGTGTTATCTTACAGTTGTGCTTTACTTACAATTAATTCATGTCATGCATTGAAGGTTTTTAACTAATATAGGGCAAGAGAGTGAAGCCCACAGGTGTTTTTGAGTCTGATGCCTTTCTGTGTGAGCACAGTAGTGTAGCATGCATGTTGCCATTTCCTATGTGAGACTTCAGGCTTTGTCTTTATCAAGGACTAACAACTATGATGCACTGTAATAGTAAGACCATATTGTTTATATCTCTGTAGGAAAGAAATTAATAGAAAGACATACATACAAATCAGGTATTATTTTAAGACTTGTGAATCATTATTCAAAAATGTTAAATCTGTGTTAGAGGAAAATAATTCAAAAATCAAAATATTTTCCCTGATTTTATTAAATGCTGTTGCTTCATTTTTTCCATGTAAATGATGAACAATTGGTATTTACTTCATTGTACAAAACACATTTTATTTACTTAGAAAATGAATATTCTATTTATTTATATACTCTAATCATGCCATTGTGGCCTGAAGTTGATTTTTTTTCCCATTTTTTTCTAAGTTCTGAAATCAAAGTCTGTTTTTTTCACTTAACATTGTATAATCAAGGACATATGAAAACCATCAGTCAGCATAAATTTTAAAAATGTGAAAAATGATAAAAAAAAAAATACAAGGTTGGAATTCTGATGAGCCGGCAGCGTGAAGTTCAGTTTGGTGGGTAAGGAAACAGAGCTGAGAGCTCTAAAACATCTGCTCTCCTGGGTACATTCTGACTAAGAGAGGTTATAGCTTGTCACTGAATAATGAGCCAAATAAAATGTGTGAGTAGCTAAGGCTTATGAGTAACTAACACACTGTGAAGAAAGGGTGAAGCCTACACATATAGCTAGTTTTCTCCATTTAAATTTGTATCTTTCTTAGGGCTTCTATTGCTACAACAAGACAACACGACCAAAAAGTCAGTTAGAGAGGAAATAGTTTATTTGACTTACACTTACAGATCATAATCCATCATTGGAGGAAGTCAGGACAAGATCTCAAGCAGGACAGGAACCTGGATGCAGGAGCTGATGCAGAGGTCATGAAAGGGTGGTACGTACTGGGTTGCTTCCTCTGGCTTACTCAACCCGCCTTCTTACAGAGTTCAGGACTACCAGCCCAGGAATGACACCACCTGCAATTCCCTTGTCCCTCCACCATTGATCAATAATTGAGAGAATGCCTTACAGCTGGATTTCATGGAAGCATTTCCTCAATGGAGGCTTCATTCTCTGTGATGAGTCTACCTTGTGTCAAGTTGATACAAAAAAAGAAGCCAGTGAGATGTGGAATTAATACTGTGTAGAGATTTGTCAAATATTGTCCATAGTATTAAAAAGTTACAGCCAATTTAGAGGTAATTTTGTAAATTTTCAATCAAAATTGTCTTCAATTATATAATACTTTATTTAGTGTTGAAAATTTTACTCTTTTAATTATTTTTAATGCTTGTGTATAGCTCTCTCTCTCTTTCTCTCTCTCTGTCTCTCTCTCTCTCTCTGTGTGTGTGTGTGTGTGTGTTTGTGTGTATGCATGTGTCTGTGTGTGTGTATAAATGTGTGTGTATATGTGTGCATACATGTGTATGTACTGGTCATAAGATGCATTTGTAGGTTAAAGAACAACTTGTAAATATGATTTTTTTTCTGCTATCATCATGGAGTCCTGAGGATAAAACTCAGGTTATCAGATTTTGCAGTAAACACTTTTTCCTACTGAGCCATCTAATATCTCTATAGTTTGAGAAAATGTCAGAGGGAAAGTACAATGCATTTGTTATCCATTCATTCAGCAAATACCCTGCAAAACTTTAAAATATGATGAAGAAACAAAACATAGTGTGGTTTGCAGAGTTATGCTTACTCTATTCCAGTGAAATCTTTTCATATTTAAATATCACATTTTCAGTATCTAGCCAGTACTAGAATGTATTGTCTATTAAATTATAAAAGTCATACACATATTTACTTGTGAATCTCATTTACAAGTATCATTATGCATAATGAACTTACATATTTGAGTATACAGATAATGGATCTTTATCTATGTATATATTTTTATATATAATAAATTATATTTATTTAAATATATAATTATATAACATGTAATATGTTTTCTTATTAGCTTGGAAGGTGTTGTGTTTTGTTTAATTTTTATAATCCAATAAATTATTGTGCCATATATTTTGTATTATATACAATCACATAACATATATCATATAGTCACAAATATAAATACACATATATTTATACTTAATATATTATTAGCATTAGTAAGTGTAGCAGTTATACTAATAATAGACACTTAGGTTGAGGCTCTGAAAAGTAAGCAGATAACTATAACACATAACTTGTACCATTTGGGACTTAACCATCATGGAATAGACTAAAAATTGCTTTGTGGTTTGGAGTTTCCACCAAGCTGTTTGTAGTATTCGATGGCTAGAACTCTTTTAGTGCCTTGGCTCCCTTTTTCTGGTGGCTTATACAAGTTATTTAACCTAATGTCTAGCCCACCTTCCTCTCTATCCAAATGAAGATATAAACAGTGCTTCCCGACAAGGTATGCGATGGGCCAACTGAGCAGTACTGAGTGAATGGTTGGTAGACTATCTGCATGCAGTTTGAGTTTGCTACACCCATCAAGTAGAAATCCTGGATAGCACCATGCCTCTGTCACCATCAGTCTCATTCACAATGCTTATTCTTCCAGCATTCAAATGTAGTTGCTTGCTTCTTTATCCTCTTTAAATACATTATTCTGTAAACTTCAGTCTCTTGGGCCTTGCTTCATAGTTTATATGTTTATTTATTATGTTTTGTGTTTTGATAAGTTCCCGTATAACTGAATTCAAACTCTTCACCAGAGAATGTTCTTGAACATTTCATCATCCTGTCTTCATCTCTTGAGTTCTGGGAGTGAAGGTTGGTACTACCATGCCTTTCCCTAACTTTTCTTTTCATTTATTTTATAAGAATCAAGAATTCTTCCTGACCCATATCTCACACTGTAAATGATTTAATTTATTAGGAGATTAAAGTTTTGTTAAACTATATTGCAGCACAGAATCTTGGCCTATTACTCAAGTGCTACTCGTACGGTTTATTAAACAAACAACAAACAAAAACACACATATAAATTGAAAATAACATAAAATACTTCACTGATTGTAAGAAAAATCTTATAAGTTATTTGTTCAAATAAGTTCGTGTTATTTTAGAACAAACAGTTTATGATATATTGAAATTTCTTTTTAACATTTTATTTTTCACCTTTGTGTCTAATTTTCCTAAATTAATTTCCAATGATTTACTTTTGTAGTGGTCTAGAAAATAGTAATATACTTCACAGGAATATTAAGTTCACTAATAATATATATATATATATATATTTCATTAAGAATCAGAGTTCATTTCCTAACATTTGGCAAGGTTGATATTCTTAAACAATATTAGTCACATTTATTTAGTTTTGTGCCAATGATTTTCTTCTTTTTTTATTTATTCACATTACATTCCAATCACATGCCCCTCCTTCCTCTTCTCGTCCCATTCTGACAAAATGTTCCTCCCATTACCCCCCTTCCCTTCTCCTTAGAGAAGAAGAAGCTGCTCTTGGGTGCCTCTGTGCCATGGGATATCAAATCAAGGCAGGATTAAGTCTATTCTCTTCCACTGAGTCCAGACATGGCATTCCAGCTAGGGACAGGTAGTCCAAAGACAAGCGAAAAATCCTTAACACCTCCCACTCCGATTGTTTGGTACCCACATGAAAACAAAGCTGCATATTTGCTTTGTGTGGGGGGCTAGGTCCAGCATCTCCGTGTTCTTTGGTTGTTAGTGCACGCTCTTTGAGCCCACAGAGGCCCAGTTTAGTTGACTCTGTAGGCTTCTTTTAGTTTTCTGTACTACTCCAGTTTATAAATCCTAATCCCTACTCTCCTATAAGACCCCCTGAGTTCCACCTGATGTTCAACTGTGGGTCTCTGCATATGTTTCCATCAACTGTGAGATGAGATCTCAGAGAAGAAAGCTATGCTAGGCTTCTCTCTGCAAGCACACAAGGCTACCTCACTCAGGATATATATTGTATTTGAAGAGTGTTAGTTTTCTTAAAGAAAAGTACATTGAAAGATACATTTTCACTAAAAAAAATATAAATAATGTACATTAACAAGGGTAAAGAGAAAAAAGAAAATTTAATTTATATTATTTTATATATGACATTGTTATTGAGAAGTAAATTAGTAGCAATAAACATGTTTTTTCTCTAAAAAAAACTGGATTAAAGAAACAGAATATAATGGTAGTTGTCAGATGCTGAAGGAAAAGGAAAATCTAGTGATGGTGGTAAGAGTTACAAAGTTCCACTCATAAAATATGTAAGTCTGGATTTAATTTCTAGTGTGTATAGTGAGCAGATCTCATAACAATGATTTTAATATTAAATATTTTATTGGTGTTGATAGCTTATCTTTTTATAACAAAAGTTACAAAATTAAATTAACAAGCAAACAAACACACAAAGATTTGTAGATTTGACAATTTTACCCATACTGTCACTTAGCATTGTACTTAAGATTTGTCGTGTTATGTGTGCCAAGTGTATCTCAGTACATTATCTTCCATATTTTCTCCTTTAAAAGTATGTCAATGTAGGAGAACACTTAAAGCAAAGAAATTTAACCCCCCAAAACTGTAAGGGATGATCATAATAACACAAGAATATTACTATGGGAGCTAAAGGAATATCCCTTGTCATGACTTTTATGTGAGGTGTTTCAATATTACTTGAAAGTCGACATGGTTATGTCAAAGACATGAGTAGAAATATCCAAAGGAGCCCCTGTAAACAATAGTTAAGCAAATAATGTAGAAGGAAAAAGAGAGAGAAAGGAAGAAGCTAGTTTACCTAAATGTATGCAAAATAGTTAGAACATATCATTTCACAAATAGGAAAACAGTACCTTTACATTTAAACAAACTATTTATACTTTGGATAATATGGTAATCCTAATTAAAAGGCAACATTTAGAGTCTAAGTCAGGTATATATATTCACAGGGGAATCTGTATTAAATATATTTTATATATAAGACAGTTTAAAATGAAACAGGTTGAAAATGATGTATCCAGAAAACTAAAGCGTTATGCCTGAAAATAACTAGAATGATTATCTTGATTCAAAATTCATTAGTTGCAAAATTTGCAAAGGGCAAATAAAATTAGCTAAGGCTATTATATCAATTTTAATTTCCTGCTCCTTCAAATTAAGCTATGATTATGTAATACATTATCATTAGGAGACTGAAGAAAGGATAGGGTAATCTGTATTCTATTTTTGAAAATGCTTATTAGTATAGCACCATTTTAACTTTAAAAAAAGTTAAAAGAAAATAGACATCTAAAATCACATATTCTTAGATATATTAAGAATACATAACTAGGGCTAATTCCTTGGCATTGAACAACCAAATGGTATGCTCTTCCCTGGGAAAGACTCCCTGCCCACCACTCAGCTCTACTATGTTAACAATAGTTTTTGCTGCAGGGCTGAGAACTCAAAGCCTTTTTCTCTCCAGTATGGCATATCAATTGATGTATTCCTTGTTAACCTCATATTTCTGAAGTTATGTATGAGAGATTTTATAAATGTGTCTTTTGACATTAGTAGGAGAGATAATCACACAGAATATCCTTGATCTTCTGGTTCTTACAATATTTGTTTTTCTGCATTGTTCTTTGTGCCTTAGGTGCAGAAGTGATTTGTACATTTGTGACTGGGCTCTATAACTCTGAATATTGAAAATATTTATAACAACAACCTTATACAGACTGAGTAGACTATATACACATCTATATATCAATCCATCCATCCATCCATATATATGTGCATATATACATAGGTATAATAGGTATAGTAGTGATATATATATGTGTATATATACACACACACACACACACATATATATATATATATATATATATATGAGAGTATTGGGAAGGAGGAAAGGGGAAGGAGAAATATTATAATTATATTGTAAAAATAAAATAAAAATAAAGAACAAATAACTAAATGATAAAAAGAGCAAATGATTTTGAAGCATGGGGAAATATATACATTTCTTGATTAAAAAAAAGGTTACAGTCATGATATAAAAAAAAGGTACTATGAGCATTGTTTCACTGTGAAGGGTGTTTTAGAAAATCAGTGTGCAAAGGACAAGATTAATTTTGACTGGCACATTTAAAGTTTCCTATTTATGACACCGTGATTTTGTGGTTTTGAGATTTGTGGTAAGGGAATGCATCATAGCCAAAGAACATAGCAAAGAGAAATAGCTCTCCTTGTGGCCAGGAAGTAAACTAGAGAAAGAAGAGCTCTAATGCACATCCTCTCCTTTTATAGGAAGTGATCAATATCCTAGTTTTTTCTGTATGTCCCAAATTCGAATTTTCTACTATAGTCCAACACTACCACTTTGGAAAAATGCTGTAAAATTGAGAGCCTTTCATGGACATTTAAGTTCAAATTATAACACATGTTCAACAGTGTAAATTTGTTAAACTGGGAAATAAAAATTGTCATGAGTGCAATGTAATTACCACCATGCAAAAATTGATAAACATGAGCTAGTTTACTGTAATGGCATAACATTTTAAACTCAAAATACTACCATATTGTGTTATGTAGCACACACTTACTGAACAATACAGTCATGGCATTATTATTTTTTTTTATCTGACTAAAAAGAAAGCATATTTATCATTCATAGTTTATACTAGCTTTACCAGCAATTATGATGGAATAAAGTCAATGGTATATATACATGTCTGTAATATTTAAAATATAAAACTCATTAAAGGGAATATTACACATCATTATTTTTAAAAAGTTTGAAACTACAGTTTAGGTGAATATTTTAAAACAAAACAGGAAAATTACACAAAACTAAGGTATAAACATTAATGAAAATGACAGGGACAAAACCTAATTATTTTAATTACATTTAGATGAAAACTAGAAAAGAGAAAATTACATTATAAAGTACAAATCTGTGGTTGTTAGAACTCAGAATAGGGACAGGAGAGACAGATAAAAGCACAAGATATTATTTTCAAAGTGATATAAATTTCTATATCATAATCGTATTGCTGGTGCTTGATGTATGGATTTATTTGGCATTACAGTATGTATTTTAATGTATATTGCATTGTATAAGGCAGTTCATCCACTTGTTAACTGCTTTTAATTAGAGAAAGTTTATGGCTTCTCATTAGTATGGTTCTTTCTAAATTTTGATGATATTCAATGTTCTTTTTCTTGTCTCCCATCCATTTCTCTTGTTTCTCCTTCCCTTTAACATCTTTTTTCATTTTTTAAAATCTTTTATGTCTCTTATACTATTCTAGGTGCATTACTTTCTGTTAAGCTGAATTTGAGGTCTTTAGCATATATACCCAGAGGTGGTATCACTGGATCATATGTAGCTCAATTTTTTGTTATCTAAGGGTTCTCTGACAGCTTTCAAAAATATCTAGAGTATTTTAAATCTCTTCTAACAATACAAAAAGTCTTCTTTCCACTACATCCAGGCTAGTATGCTACTTGTTTTGTTAGACTAGTATGTGCTTAAATTTTTCAAAAAATACATTAAAAAGTGTTCTTTAACACTTTAACTTCCTTTTTAGCCCACCTACCCAAGATAGGGTAAAGAAAGATTAATAGGACATGGGTGTCATAGGGACCTATTTAGAAGTAGTTCTTTGGTGTGATTTTAATCTTCACTGTCAGGATATCAGTTGTCCAGTCCAAAACATCGAAGACAAATCAATAATGGTAGTCCAGTCCAAGTGGCAAATAACAAACACAAATCAGTAACTATGACTACATTTAGAAAAAACCCGTGAGGCTTTGCCATTTTTGCATGAATCCATAGTAGTGGCAAAAAGCAGACAGAATATCATGAAAAGTTATTTGGTGTGTATCGCTCTATAAAGTCATGACAAGCAAAGATCAGCAAAGACCAGCAATGCTTTGAAAGGCAAACCAATGCAAATGCATCACTCACTCTCTCTTAGGCTACATTCATGCTTTATCCAAAATCATATATCCTCTCAAATACCTGCCTCAGGAAAACATCCTTTCACATGTCTACTTAAGCAAAATCTCCTCTCATAAAACGATTTCCAGAAAAACATCACACAATCTAACAGAGTTTCTAAAGAAACCAGAAACTTTCACTTCAGATTAGCCTTTCTGACTCAGGGATACACAGAGTTTTGCTTTGCTTTCCCCTTGTTTCAGTGGTTTTGAACAAATTTTAGTATTTTTGTTTTCCATTCATGCATCTTCATTTGAAAATATCCTGTTCATTTTCTCATCTAAGTATCGTCTGTATTATTTGGTCTTGGAATATGTAAGTGATTTATTCTTTTGTATATTTTAAGAACTAATTCTCTATTTTGGAAACATTTTCCCAACATTTCAGGTGGCCTCTCTGCTAGGTAGATCATTTCTTTGCTCTATGAAATATTTTAAATTTAATAGCATTCTATTTGCCAGTTTTTTCTTGAATATCCTGAGGTATTGGAGTCTTATTGTGAGTCTTTGACTGTGCTTAGATCTTAAAGTGATTCTGCTGTTTTTCTCCAGTAGACTGACATTTAAAATATCAAGTTATTAAAATATCAAAACCAGCATGAAATGCATATCTAATCTTTTTGAATTCATGGAAATACCTTTAATTGTTTAAAAACTTGATATGCCATATAAAAATGCTTACAGTTTAACATAGAACCAGTCACAGATATTTAATCAAACCTGGATAAGGGATTATAATGAAAAATAAACTGATTAAATTGTGACCTAACCAGATCCAGGAATGGGAGGAAGAAGAAGAAGAAGAAGAAGAAGAAGAAGAAGAAGAAGAAGAAGAAGAAGAAGAAGAAGAAGAAGAAGAAGAAGAAGAGGAGGAGGAGGAGGAGGAGGAGGAGGAGGAGGAGGAGGAGGAGGAGGAGGAGGAGGAGGAGGAGGAGGAGGAGGAGGAGGAAGAGGAGGAGGAGGAAGAGGAGGAGGAGGAGGAAGAGAACAGAATTGACTGTGCACTAATTACTTTAGTCAATTTAAACTATAGTTATGTGGATAGGAGTAACATCAGCTGAGAAGCTGTCCTTGTCAAATCTTTGGAGAATTATTTCTTATCAAAGATTATACATAAAGATCCAGTGCATTCTGGATGGTGCCTACATTAGGCATTCTTACACATTGTATAATAAAACAGATTGAGCAAACCATAGAGAAGGTCTCTACTTAATTTCCCGTCTGCAGGTTCCTTATTTTGTTCATTGGTTGAATTTCCTCCATGATGGATTATAGCCTACAAACTATATAAGTACTGTTCTCCTACAAGCTGATATTTGACAATATTCTATCTCTCCACAAAAAACAAAGATAGACTGTTCAAGAATTGGTGTACAAAGAACCCCATTGAAAATATTCAACCAAAATGTACAGTGTGCAGTCTTTAAAAAAAGCTAAGGTAAATAAAAATATTCAGCACATTATAAGTATAACCAAAATTAAGAAGAGATAAAACTTACTGATTTTGGCTAAGACTCTTTTAAATGTTAAAATACAAGAAAGTGTCTTCTTATACCATGAGGAAGTTACATGGTTGTATCCTTCACATAATAATTGTTTTCCTTGTGTACATTATAAAGTGTTATTTTAAGTCTCCTACGTAAGGGTAGCCTTTCCACAGTACTGACTTTATTGGTATTACTCAGCAGTACAACTGTCTGATAACATGATATTTAAAAGCTTGATATGAAGAACTTGAGCCATTATTTAAACAGTTTGTTATCTGAATGGATCTTTCAATAGAAAATAGTTATTGAATTACAACAGAATAATTTTCCAGATTTCTATAAACATTTTCTCAATATTAAACATTGTGTTTACATTAAGCAGTGTTATTTCTACAATTTCCAGGTTGGCATCCAAGTAAGAAAGAAACACTTACCAAATGTTGCATACAATTAGGTAAGAATTCCTTACCACTATAAGCCAGGCATGCTAAGTTGTGAGTCTTGTGAGATCTATCTGAATTCTGCAAATTCATTACAATTTTCAGCGCGATAAATTCTTGGATATTGTGGCAATAAAAACTCTTATTTTTTTCTTATTTACATTTTTGTGTTTGCCACTACTATGTTAAATTATCTAATCATAAATACAGATGTAAAATGTGCATGAGCACATATATGCATATGAATACATTTTTATGCTTCATGTATTTATATTATTTCTTATAGAATAACTTGTTTTGAGCAAAACTAAGGTAAAGTACTATTGGACTTTCCTTTCATCTCCAGATGTTGGACAAAGACTATAGAACAAGTGACTGCTTTGGTGGTAAACAGTTTCAGGGTCGATGTACCTAATACCTATTGTTTTCAAAGCAGATGTTTCAATTCAAAATTTCTCCATATGTTTTTCCATTTCCCTTACATTTTATGTTCATATGATTCGATTTGGTCTACTTCAGTTTTGAAAGATGATTCCTTAATACTCTTTCTTGGGTTCCAGTCTCAATACAGATATTTGTTAGATTTCTGTTAACTATTCATTTCACATCACACTCCAATAAGGAGACTGACGTGAAATGAGAAACATTAAATGCATTAGCCAAGTGTCAGATATTTTCCTCTTTAAAATTTTTTTTAATTTTATTGTTTTTCATCAGTGAAGTCTTTTCATGAAACATGCCTGAAGGAACATAGTTATGTTCCCTATATTTGGTAATTTTATACAACTGTGGTATTATCAATTTATTTCAGGTTCTCTCCCCACTTTTCGCATCATTTTTTTTTATTTTTTATTTTTATTTTCTAAGTTTTTTTTATTTACATTCAAAATCATTTCCTCCCTCCCCAAAAGTCCCATAAGCCCCCTTCCCTCCCTCTTTTCCCCATTCAACCCCCTCTCGCTTCTTATTGCAATCTAATTATAACACCTCTTCCCCCTTTTCCTTTCTCCATTCCTTCATACATGTATAGGTTTTAATCTCTTTAAATTTTATGGGCTATTTTTGAAACACACATTGACAAAGCAGGAATATACGTTATGCTGTGTATGACAGAAAGTTCTTGTACCATAACTATAACGCCTTTTTCCAAAGGTAAGAAGAGATCAACTGACTGGTTAGCTCAGTTGATTTGAAAATGCTGCCAATAAGACAAGTCTAAAATTGATGCTATGAGCCCATTTATCTAATCCTAGAAAAAGACTGTTGTTCTAAAATTTAAAAGAAGTATTTCTTTTAAATTTTAAGTAATTTGCACCAGATTTTAATGGCAACTAATAACTACTTATTAGATATCATTTGATCTTTCTAACATATCTGTATAAAAATGGTTCCCATAGGCCCATAAGCAGTTGCACTATTAGGAGTTATAACCTTGCTGAATCAGATGTGGCTATGTTGGAGGGAATATGTCACTGGGGATGGTATTCAGGTCTCAGAAGCTCATATGAGGCCTAGAATATAACGGTCTCTGCCTTATTCCTGTGGATGCAAATATAGAACACTCAACCACCTCTCCAGCAATAATGCCTCACTGCCTGCCACCATGCTTCCTGCCATAATGCTAATGGACTAACAATACTCTGAACTGTAAAATAGCACAAGTTAATTTTTTTTGTGAGAGATGCTATGCTAATGGTGTCTCTTCACAGCATAGAAACCAACTAAGACATCATAATTATTTATCTTTGTTACTCTACATTGTACATTTTGCCTGTTAGGTTTTAATTGGTAATTGAAAAAAAAAGAATGTTGTTGTTAACACACTAAATGTAGAAAATAAAGAAGATACAGAAAATGTGTTATTTTAAGGTCACATAAAACACATGACAATAGTTATTTCCATATATTTGCTTATGTGCTCAATAATAAGTGGATATTAGCCAAAAAAGTACAGAATACCCAAGATACAGTCCACAGAACTCAAAAAGTTCAGCAAGCTGAAGGGCCCAAGTGAGGATGCCTCAATTCCACTTGGGAGGGAGAAGAGAACAATCATAGGAAAAGGGAGGAAGGGACCTGAGTGGGAAAGGGGACAAAGCGGGGAAGAGGGGAACATGATCAGGTATTGGGTTGGGGGATCAGGACTGGAGCCCTGAGGACCAGTAGAAAGAATGGAAACAGGCAACCTCTGAAGCTAAAAGGTAGGGAGACCTTCCAGGATATACCAGAGACCTGGGGAGTGAAAGACTGCCAGGAATCAAAGGGACAGATCTTAAATGAAATGCCCTAGAGTGGGATGAGGGAACATGTAGAGCCCACCTCCAGCAGGAATACAGGGCATCAAGTGAGGGATGGGGTTTGCCATCCCACAGTCAAAACCTCTGACCCATTATTGTTCCTGTCTGAAAGAACTTCAGGGACAAAAATGGAGAAGAGCCTGAGAAAAATGAGGTCTACTGAGAGGCCCAAAGTGGAATCCAGCTCAGGGATAGGCCCCAAGGCCTGACAATATTCCTGAGTCTATCGAGTGCACACAAAATGGTACCTATCATGACTGCCCTCCAAAAGACCCAACAAGCAGCTGAAAGAGTCAGATGCAGATATTTATACCCAACCAATGGACATAAACTGCTAATTCCTGTGGTTGAATTAGAGAAAAGCTGGAAGAAGCTGAGGAGTGTGACCATGTAGTAGGTCTCCACTAACCTTGACCTCCAGATTTCTCAGATACTGGATCACCATCTAGGCAGCACACACCAGCTGACATGAGGCCCCCAACATATGTACAGCAGAGGACTTTGGGGTCTGGACTCAGTCAGAGAAGATGCACCTAATTCTTAAGAGACTGGAGGCCCCAGGGAGTGGAGAGGTTTGGTGGGGTAGGGGATGGGTGGTGGGGACATCCTCATGGAAATGGGGGTGGGGGAGCAAGGAGGTATGGGATGTAAAACAGAGGGTGGACCAGGAGAGGGATAAAATCTGTAAAAATAGATTAAAAATAAAAAAATCAACACACATTAATTGGAGACTACCACTAGACATGTTTACGGATGATCATTTCACTACATGCAGTCAAAAGTCTCCACAGACTTTAGATTCTCTTATATCAATTTCATGAGATTGTTTGGGCCACAGGAGACTTTAGCCTTTATTCACCTCATTCTAAGTAATTAGGTTTTGGATCTATAACTTGAAAACAGAGGTGGACTATTACTTGTCTGGGATGCTACCAATCATACATACATAGTTAAAGCAGAATTAGCTATATACCCAATTCTTAACTGACTAAAACAGCAAAGTTTTTCCAAAGATTACCATCACCTCCAAAAATACTGTCTGACATTAAAAGCCTTTAGCTTACCTGAATCCTCAAATAAAAATTTGTGAAAACCAGGAAGTTGTTGTATCAAAGGCTATAAAAATATACATTCAAATTCCAGTGTCTTCTTGCAAATCCAACCTTTCTGGAAAATGATAACATTTTAACAAAAAATATCCTCCATCTAAATTTTTCTTTTAAATAGAATGTTTAATGAATTCATCCTTTCTGACATTTTCACGTATCATTAAATGCCACAAGATAACAGAGGTTTAATCATTCTAAATAGCTTTTTAATTATAGTTCTAATTACTTTTTGCAGAAGGTTAAGCTTCACAAACAGGAATAAAACGGTTCACTTGTACTTTGTGGAACAGTAATGTTTTACTCTTGATTTAAGTAGTTGGTAAATTCATTTGGTCAGTTTTAGCTGACTTTATTAGTATTAGATAAGTTCATTTTTTAAGTGAATTTGAAGTTATGCAGCAGAGATTAAGTTCTGTCATCTTAAATATTTAGACAGTAAGAATAGGAGAGTCTCTTTAAAGGAAATTATAGATTAGTGGGTACTCATGCCAGTATGCAACACAGCACCAAAGAAACAGGAATAACAAACCCAGAAAATATAAAACTAGAGGTTGTAGAGTCCGTTGAGAAATGGACTCCTGTAGAGAGCTTTATTTAAATTAAATAATATATTTTTTAATTGTAATTTTTTTTACACTCCAGATTTTATCCCCCTCCCATTCTATCCTCTGACTGTTCCTGATCCAATACCTAATCTGCACACCCCTATCTCCACAAGGATGTCCACTCCCCTACTCCCCACTCCACCAGAACATTAAACTCCCTGGGACCTTCAGTCTCTTGAGGGTTAGGTACATTTTCACTGACTGAACCCAGACCTGACAGTCCTCTGTTATATATGTATTGGGGGCTTTATATCAGCTGGTGTATATTGCCTAGTTGGTGGGCCCAGTGTCTGAGAGATCTCAGGAGTCCAGGTTAATTGAGACTGCTGGTCTTCCTACAGGGTCACCCTCCTCCTCAGCTTCTCCCAGCTTTTCCCTTGTTCAACCACAGGGGCCAGCGGCTTCTTCTGTCCATTGGTTGGGTGTAAATATCTGCATCTGAGTATTTCAGCTGCTTGTTGAGTCTTTCAGAGGGCAGTCATGATAGGTCTGATTTTGGGAGCACTCCATAGCCTCATTAATAGTGTCAGGCATTGGGGCCTCACCTTGACCTGGATCCCACTCTGGGCCTGTCCCTGGATCTCCATTTTTGGAGGCTCTTCTCCATTTTTGTCCCTGAAGTTCTTTCAGACAGGAGCAATTAAGGGGTCAGAGTTTTGACAGTGGGATGGCACCCCAATCCCTCACTTGATACCTTGTATTTCTGCTGGAGGTGGGCTCTATATGTTCCCTCTCCCCACTTTAGTGTATTTCATCTCATGCCCCTTTCTTTGAGTCCTGGCAGTCTCTCACCTTCCAGGTCTCTGGTACATTCTGGATAGTTCCTTCAAGTCCTACATAGGTTACCTGTTCCCATTCTTTGTGCTAGCCCTCAGGGCTTCAGTTCTTTTTCCTCACCCAATACCAGATCATGTCCCCCTTTTCCCCTCCCTATCCCCTTTCCCACCCAAGTCCCTCCCTCCCTCCCCACTTGTGGTTGCTTTTTTTTCCCTCCCAAGTGGGACTGAGGCGTCCTCACTTGGGCCCTTCAGATCATTGACCTTTGTGAGTTCTATGGATTGTATCTTGGGTATGCTCTACTTTTTTTTTTTTGGATAATATCCACTCATTAGGGAGTACATTCCATGGATCTCCTTTTGGGTCTGAGTTACTTCACTCAGGACGATATTTTCTAGTTCCATCCATTTGCTTGCAAAACTTGAAATATCTTCAATCTTAATAACTGAATAGTATTCCACTGTGTAAATGAACCACATTTTCTGTATCTATTCTTCTGTCCTGGGCCATCTGGATTGCCTCAAGATTCTGGCTATCACAAATAAGGCCGCTATGACCATAGTGGAACACATACCTCTGTGGCATGGTGAGGCATCTTTTGGGTATATTCTCAAGAGTGGTATTGCTGGGTTTTCAGGTTTCCAATTTTCCGAGGAACATCCTGATTGACTTCCAGAGTGGTTATAACAGTTTGCAATTGAACCAGCAATGAAGGAGTGGTCCTCTTTCTCCATGTCTTTGCCAACATATGCTATCACCTGAGGTTTGGATCTTAGCCATTCTCACTGGTGTAAGGTGGAATCTCAGGGTTCTTTTGATTTGCATTTCTCTGACCACTAATGACTTTGAACATTTGTTTAGGTGCTTCTCAGCCATTGAGATTCCTTTGTTGTAAATTCTGTTTAGTTTTATACCCAATTTTTTTAATTCAGTTGTTAGGTTTCTTGGTGATTATCTTCTTGAATTCTTTATGTTTTGCTGATGCAAGACTTTTCTTATCCATTCACATTGAGGCAGTGTGAGGCCAGTGATTGGAAGGTAGAGAGAAGGAGGAGCTAAGAGAAGGAGGGGCAGAGAGAAAGGGAGCCTGGGAGCTGCACAAGGGAGAGGAGGAGGAGACGCAGGTCCAGATGGCATCAGATGTGTTTCTTATGTGCTGAGAGGTTAGAAATATTGGGATAAAACTTTATCATTGTAATGTGGCATTATGTTATTGGGAGTTACATATACATAAATATATTTGATTAACTACTCAAGTTTAAGAGTCATGCTTTTTACTGGATACTTGGAAGTAGTGGGTGCTGAGCAGTAGATTGGGACCTGCTGGGACTTGGAGCAGAGACCTGGCAGGGCAGTACTATATTTTAACAATTTCCCACTACATTTTGTATACTAGCCCTCTATTGGATGTGGGATTAGTGAAGATTTTTTTCCCAATCTGTAGGTTGCCAATTTGTCTTATTGACTATTTCTTTTACCTTACAGAAACTTTCCAGTTTCATGAGGTTTCATTTATCATTCTTGATCTTAGAACGTGAGTCACTGGCGTTCTGTTTAGGAAATTTTCCCGTGTGCCAAATTCTCATTGTGTCAAAGAGTTTAAGACTCTTTTTCACTTTTATCTTCTATTAGACTTAGTGTATCTGGTTTTATGTTGAAGTCTTTGATCCACTTGGACTTGAGCTTTGTGCTAGGTGAAAAATATAGTTCTATTTTCAGTTTTCAACATACAGACAGCCATTTAGACCAGCACCATTTATTGTAGATGCTTTCTTTTTTCCATTGTATATTTTTGGCTTCATTGTCGAAGATCATGTGTCTGTAAATATGTGGTTTTATTTCTGGGTCTTCAATTCTATTCCACTGTTCAACCTGTCTGTTTCTGTATCAATATCATATAGTTTTTATCGCTATTGCTCTGTAGTATAGTTTGTGGTAAGGGATGGTGATTTTCCCCAGTCATTCTTTTATTGTTAAGATTTCTTTTTGCTATTGTGGTTTTTTTTGCCTTTCTTGATGAATTTGAAAATTGTTCTTTCCATGTCTTTGAAGAATTGTTTTGGAATTTTTATCAGGATTGCATTGGATCTGTAGATTGCCTTTAGTAGGATGGCCATTTTTACTATGTTAATTCTGCCAATCCATGGAGACCCAAGCATGGGAGATCCCTCCATTTTCTGAGATATTCATTTTCTTTCTTGAGAGACTTGAAATTATTGTCATACAGATCTTTCACTTGTTTCTTTCAAATTAGCCCAAGATATTTTATACTATTTTTGGCATTTGTGAAAGGAGTTGTTTCCTTAATCTCTTTCTCAGCTGGTTTATCATTTGTATAAAGAAAGGCTACTAATTTACTTGAGATAATTTTATATCTGGCCACTTTGCTGAAATTGTTTATCATCTGGAGTAGTTCTGTGTTAGAATTTTTGGTGTTGCTTTTGCATATTATCATATCATCTGCAAATAGTGATATCTTTTATTTCTTCTTTGACAATTTGTATCCCCTTGATATCTTTTGCTGTCTTATTGTTTTAGCTAGCACTTTGAGTCTATATTGAATAGAGATGGCAAGAGTGTGCATCATTGACTTGTCCTTGATTTTAGTGGAATTGTTTCGAGTATCTCTCCATTTAATTTGATATTGGGTGTTTGTTTTCAGTGAACTGTTTATATTATGTTTAGGTATCATCTATGATTTCCTAATTTTTCCTATAAATTTAACAGGAATGGGGGTTGTATTTTTTGAATAATTTTTCTGCATCTAAGGAGATGATCATGTAATTTTTTTCTTTGAGTTTGTTTATATAGTTAAATTAATGGATTTTCATATATTGAACCAACCTTGCATCATTGGGGTCAAGCCTAATTGATCATGGTGAATGACAGTTTTGGTGTGTTCTTAGATCCAGTTTGCAAGAATTTTATGTGGGTATCTTTGCATCGATATTCATAAGCAAAATTGGTCTTTAGTTCTCTTTTTTGGCTGTATCCTTGTGATTTTTTTTAAGGTATCAGTGTAATTTTGGTTTATAGAATGATTTAGGTAGTTTTCTTTTTGTGTCTATTTTATGTAATAATTTGAGGAATACTGGTACTAGATCTTCTTTGATGGTCTGGATGAATTCTGCACTAAATCGATCAGGGCCTGGGCTTTTTGTGGTTGGATGGTTTTTAATGACTTCTATTTCCTTAGGGGATATGAACCTATTTAGATAATTTACCTGCTCTTGATTTAACTTTGTTATGTGGTATGTATCTAGAAAGCTATCCATTTCATCTAGATTTTCCAGTTTCATTGAATATATGCTTTGGAAGTAGGATCTGAGAATTTTTTTAAAATTTGTTTCTGTTGTTATGTCTTCCTTTTCATTTCTGATTTTGATAATTTGCATACTGCCTCTTGACCCTACAGTTAGGTTGTCTAGGTTGTTGTTACTGAAGACCAGCCTTGGGCCACGATGATCTTATAGGATGCATGGAATTATTTCAATTTTCTCGTATAGGTTGAGGGCTGTTTGTGATCAATTATATGGTTGATTTTGGAGAAGGTACCAGGAGGTGCTGAGAAGAAGGTATATTCTTTTGTTCTAGGATGGAATGTTCTGTATATATCTGTTAAATCCATTTGGTTCATAACTTCTATTAGTTTTATTGTGTCTCTGTTTAGTTTCTGTTTCAATGATCTGTCCATTAGTGAAAGTGGGGTATTGAAGTCTCCCACTATAATTATGTGGGGTTCAATGTGTGCTTTGAGCTTTAGTAAGTTTTCTTTTATGAATGTGGGTACCCTTGCATTTGAGGCTTAGATGTTCAGAATTGAGACTCCTTCTTGGTGGGTTTTCCCTTTGATGTAATATGAAGTGTCCTTCTTCACTGTGCTCGATATCTACTTTTAAAAAATTTTTTTTAGTTCTTTGAGAAAATCAACAATGTAGAAAAACCTGTAACTTTAATTTTTTAAAGTCTGCTTCTCTTTGCATATTTGCTTTATTTACATTTCAAATGGTATCCCCTTTCCTCTTTAGCCTCCAAAAACCCACCATCCCATCCCCCCTTCCCCTGCTTACCAACCCCTCCCTCACTTTCCTGACCTAGCATTCCCATACACTGGGTGTCAAGCCTTAATAGGAAAAATGGCCTCTCCTCTCCTTGATGTCAGAAATAGCCAACCTCTGCTATTTATGTAGCTGGAGCCATGGATTCCTCCATGTGTACTCTTTGATTGGTGGTTAAGTCCTTGGGAAATCTGGAGGTACTGATTGGTATATACTATTGTTCCTCCTGTGGGGCTGCAAACCTCTTCAACTCCTTTGGTTTTTTCTCAAGCTGCTCCATTGGGGACCCTATGCTCAATATATTGGCTAGCTGTGAGTTATGGATAGGTTGATCCACCTTTCAAGAAGGATCAAAGTATCCACATTTTGGTCTTCCTTCTTATTGGGCTTCCATGTGGCCTGTGAGATGTATCTTGGGTATTCTGAGCTATTGGGCTAATATCCACTTATCAGCGAATGCATTCCATGTGTGTTCTTTTGTGATTGGGTTACCTCACTCAGGATGATAGTTTCTAGCTCCGTCCATTTACCTAAGAATTTCATGAATTCGTTGTTTTTAATAGCTGAGTAGTATTCCATTGTGTAAATGTACCACATTTTCTGTATCCATTTCTCTGCTGAGGGACATCTGGGTTTTTTCCAGCTTCTGGCTATTATAAATAAGGCTGCTATGAACATAGTGGATCATGTGTCCTTATTGCATGTTGGAGCATCTTCTGGGTATATGCCCAGGAGTGGTGGAGCTAGTCTTCAGGTAGTACTATGTCTAATTTTCTGAGAAACTGATTTCCAAAGTGGCTTTACCAGCTTGCAATCCACCAGCAATAGGGAAGTGTTCCTCTTTCTCCACATCCTATCCAGCATCTGCTGTCCTCTGAGCTTTTGGACTTAGCCATTCTGACTGGTGTGAGGTAGAATCTTAGGGCTATTTTTTTTGTTTTGTTTTGCTTTTTTAATTTTATTTTTTTATTATATATATCCTTTATTTACATTTCAAATGATTTCCCCTTTCCTGGTTCCCCCCACTCCCGAAAATCCCATAAGCCATCTCACCTCACCCGTTCCCCAATCAACCCCCTCCTGCTTCCCTGTCCAGGTGTTCACCTACACTGCTGCACTGGTCCTTTCTAGGACCAGGGACATCTCCTCCCTTTGATGTCCAACAAGCCCATCCTCTGCTGCTTATGTGTCTGGAGCCACTGGTAACAACATGTGTATTATCTGGTTGATGTTTTTGTCCCTGGGAGCTCTGGGAGTACTGGGTGCTTCATATCATTGTTCCTTCTATGGTGCTGCAAACCCCTTCAGCTCCTTGGGTCCTTTCTCTAGCTCTCCCATTGGGGACCCTGTGCTCAGTTCAATGACTGGCTGAGAATGTCTCCCTCTGTATTTGTCATGCACTAGCAGAGCCTCCCAGGTGACAGCTATATCTGGCTCCGATCAGCAAGTACTTGTGGGCATCGATAATAGTGTCTGAGTTTTGTAACTGTATATGGCATGGATCACTAGTGAGTTAACCCAATCACAAAAGAACACACATGGTATACACTCACTGATAAGTGAATATTAGCCCAGAAATTTGGAATACCCAAGACATAACTCACATATCAAATGATGCCCAAGGAGAAAGAAGAACAAAGTATGGATACTCTGGTCCATTCTAAAAGGGGGAGCAAAATACCCACAGAAGGAAATATAGAGGCAAAGTGTGGAGTAGAATCTGTGGGAAAGACCATACATAGACTACCTCAGGGTTGTTTTGATTTGCATTTCCCTGACGATTAAGGATGTTGAATGTTTCTTTAGGTGTTTCTCAGGCATCTGGTATTCCTCAGTTGAGAATTTTCTGTTTAGCTCTTTACGCCATTTTTAATAGGGTTATTTGGTTCTCTGTAGTCTAACTTTTGAGTTCGTTATATATTGGATATTAGCCATCTATCAGATGTAGGATTGGTAAAGATCTTTTCCCAGTCTGATGGTTGCTGTTTTGTCCTTTGACAGTGTCCTTTGCCTTACAGAAGCTTTGCAATTTTATAAGGTCCCATTTGTCAATACTTGATTTTAGAGCATAAGCTATTGGTGTTCTGTTCAGGAAATTTGCCCTTGTGCCATTGTGCTCCAGGTTCTTCCCCACTTTCTCTTCTATGAAATTCAATGTATCTGGTTTTATGTGGAGATCGTTGATCCACTTGGACTTAAGCTTTGTACAGGGAGATCAGAATAGATCAGTTTGCATCCTTCTACAAGTTGACTGCCAGTTGATCCAGCACCATTTGTTGAAAATGCTGTCTTGTTTCCACTGGATGGTTTTAGCTCCTTTGTCAAAGATCACGTAACCATAGGTGTGTGGGTTTGTCTGGGTCTTTAATTCTATTCCTTTAATCTATCTGCCTGTCATTATACCAATACCATGCAGTTTTTATCACTATTGCTCTGTAGTACATCTTGTGATCAGGGATGGTGATTCTGCCAGAGGTTCTTTTATTGTTGAGAATAGTTTTTGCTATCCTGGGTTTTTTGTTATTCCAGATAAATTTGGAAATTGCTTTTTCTAACTCAATGAAGAATGGAGTTGGAATTTTGATGGGGATTGCACTGAATCTGAAGTTGTTTCTCAGGTTTAGGAGTTCTCTGTTGGAATTTTTGGGTTCACTTAAGTATACTATCATATCATCTGCAAATAATGATACTTTGACTTCTTCCTTTCCAATTTGCATCCATTTGACCTCCTTTTGTTGCCTAATTGCTCAAGCTAGGATTTCGAGTACTATATTGAACAGGTAGGGAGAGTGTGGACAGCCTTGATTTCAGTGGGATTGCTTCAAGTTTCTCTCCATATAGTTTGATGTTGGCTACTGGTTTGCTATATATTACTTTCACTATGTTTAGGTATGGCCCTTGAATTCTTGATCTTTCCAAGACTTTTATCATAGAGATGTGTTTGATTTTGTCAAATGCTTTCTCAGCATCTAATGAAATGATCACTTTTTTTCTTTAAGTTTGTTTATATAGTGGATTACATTGATGGATTTCTGTATACTGAACCATCTCTGCATCCCTGGTATCAAGCCTGCTTGATTATGGCTGATGATCATTTTGATGTGTTCTTGGATTCGGTTGGCAAGAATTTTATTGTGTATTTTTGCATCAATATTCATAAGGGAAATTAGTCTAAAGTTCTCTTTCTTTGTTGGGTCTGTGTGATTTAGGTATCTGTTTATTTGTGTCTTCATAGAATGAATTGGTTAGTGTTCTTTCTGTTTCTATTTTGTGGAATCATTTGAAGAGTATTGGTAGTAGTTCTTCTTGGAAGGTCTGATAGAACTCTGCATTAAACCCTTCTGTTCCTAGGCTTTTTTATTTGGGAGACTATTAATGACTACTTCTATTTCTTTTGGGGTTTTGGGATTATTTAGATCATTTATCTGATCCTGATTTAACTTTGATACCTGCTATCTATCTAGAAATTTGTCCATTTCATCTAAATTTTCCACTTTTGTTGACTATAGGCTTTTATATTATGATCTGATGATATTTTGGATTTCCTTTATATCTGTTGTTATGTCTCCCTTTTCATTTCTGATTTCAGTGATTTGGATACTGTCTCTGTGCCTTCTGGTTAGTCTGGCTAAGGGTTAAATCTATCTTGTTTTTTTTTTGAAGAACCAGCTCCTGGTTTGGTTGATTCTTTGTATAGTTCTTTTTGTTTTTACTTGGTTGTTTTCAGCCCTGAGTTTGATTATTTCAATCCTTCTACTCCTCTTAGATGAATTTGCTTCTTTTTGTTCTAGAACCTTCAGATGTGCTGTCAAGGTGTTAGTGTATGCTCTTTCCAGATTCTTTTTGGTGACACTCAAAGTTATGAGTTTTCCTCTTAGCACTGCTTTCATTGTGTCCCATGCTTGATAACTTTTGGCTGAAAGTCTATTTTATTGGATATTAGAAGATCTTTATTTTGAAATAAATAACTAACTAAATAAACAAATAAATATATAAATGCATACATACATACTCCCAATGAATATAAATATGTATATATACAAATACATATATCTATTACAGACTGGTGGGATGAAAATGTATTAATTCTCTTACACTGCCCAGGACACTACAAATTATAATATCAACCTGCCAGATAAGATGTCACCACAGCAATTGAAGTTATAGATGCTACCAAATAGTCCCCAGTTAATTATGATGGCTGATCTAAAATAAGGAGTTTTATATCTTGTTTTTTATTTTTTACAGAATTTACTGAAAACTCAGATTAAAAATCTATAGTTGATTAGTCTTCTGCCTTTTTGACATAGCTCAGAATGTCCAAAGCTTCATTGAGAAATCTACTATGATTATTTAGCTAAGCTAATACAGTGTCAATCTGATATATACATATATATACATATATAATAATATATACATACATATATATACATATATATATGTATATATATATACATATGTATATAATTTTTCATAATGTGTATCTGTGTATGCCTGTGAGATTATGTATCCATGAGTACAAATGCCCAAGAACTTCAGAATAGGGGTTGATATTCCCTAGATCTCAAGGAACATTTTATTATTAACTTCCAGATATGAATGCTGGGAACCAACATCAGGAACAGTAACTCTTCTTAACTGCTGAGTTATCTCTTCAGTCCCATTAAGATCTATATTTATACCCATTGAGAAATACTACTTTCAGTATTACCTGGAGAATTTCTCTTCACATCTAGCAGATACATAGATGGATACTTTGTTCATGGTACTGAAAGAAAATTAAACAATTATGGGTGCCCAGCTCCAAATAGGACATTCATATCATTTCTGAGATTATGGGAACTGTGGCATAGAATGGATTGGGAGAATATTAGAACCTGGTGATAGAGAAAAAAAGCAGTGAAATTCTATCTTGTAGGTATGACACAGGCAATACAATTATGGAAATTATTAGGGGGTGATGATAACATGAATAGTCAAAAGTCTGGGCTCATCAATAGCCAAAACATATATCAGGGAGCAGTCAGTGTTGTTCTGTTTTACTTCTCTGATCAGTTACGGCAGAGGGTAACACATTATCTTATTTGCCCACCAATAATGAATTTACCATGCTCCAATGAATAGTGGCATACCTCTGGTCCCACACATATCCCTGGCTAAACTCAGTGGGTTACAAAATTAAGCCAAAAATGTTAAGTGTGAGAAAGGATTTGGGGTGGTGAATAATAGTTGGAGAAGAATAAGAAAGGAAAAAAAATGACAATAAGCAGATATACCATACAAATGTATAAAATTCACGAAGAAACAAATTTAATAAAATAAAAAGGAAGGTTAAGTTTTTTTTTTTTGGAATTGAAATCTGGGTGAGGATATTCATTTATGTGAAATGTAAAGTGGTTATATTATGGGTAGTTAATAATTTTTATTTTTATTTTAATATGTCTCTTTGATGTACATAGTATCAGTTTAATTTAAAAAATAATTGTTCTGAGTTATCCCGATTAAATCATATAAATGTTCTTTCTGTGAACTCTGAAAACAAGCCACAAATATGATCATTTATATAAATTACCTATTTCCTACCATGATAAATTGTCAAAATAATTTGTATATTTCTAATAACTCCAGATGAAAACAGTTAAAAGTATGCAGAGATTTTTCATGGGTGTTTGCATTGCTCTTTTTTGGATATGAGCATTTCGCATACTCATTACTGCTGCAGCAGACACATAGAAGCAGTATCATACTGAGAGTGAGATCCACTGAAAACATTATGAATCCCTTAATTGGGCAACCTCTTCAAAAATAGTGTGTGTGTGTGTGTGTGTGTGTGTGTGTGTGTGTAGTCACCATTTCTCCATTACTACAAAGCAGATACAATTCTTGATATATAATGTGTGTGGTTTGTGATCCTAGAGAAATATGGCAACATGCATGTGATATGAAGCTACCCTTGTTCACAATATTGATGATTGATAAGGATCACAATTCACATTAAGACAAGTAATTGTTTACAATGAGCTTACAGTGAAAAAGGGTTGTGTACATTATGATTGTTGAAGTTTTCTTAAAGAATAATTATATGTCTTTTACTATTATACAGGTTTTTATTTTATTCACTAATTGCCTCAGAGTATAAAGTGCTTAGTATGTCAAAATCTCCACAAAGTTTAGCACATGATTAGAGCAGATACTATTTTTGCCCAGAGGTTTCACAGACAGTTCTGAAAGCAAAGCAACAAAAACAAATAAAAAGACATTCAAGCTAAATAAACAATAGAAAAATGCAACTATTAAGACAGACTGCAAGGTTTGTAGTGGTTATGTAGGCCTTTAATTCCAGCACTCAGGAATGAGAGGCAAGCAAATCTCTAATGGTTCAATGCCAGTCTGGTCCACAGAGAAAATTCTAGGATAACCAAGGATACATGAATATCTGTCTCAAAAAAAAAAACAAAACAAAACAAAACAAATAAAAAGCAAGCAAGCAAACAAAAAGCATTACACAAAAGGAAATTAACAATAGATTATTGATTATATATTCTTCTTTTGAAACTCATACATAACTAAACATTTTCCATTTATTTTATTTCCACAAGTCCAATATAACCCCAAAGCAATAACTTTTTTGTCACTGATTAACAAAGTTTATGTAAGTTTGTCTATAGTAGTTTGTTTTTTCCCTGTGCTTTGCTGACAACCATTTGCATTTATCAAGAAACAGATCATAATCTTATCTTAAGTCTTATTTTTGAAGACTTGTTCTTGTAAACTGTCTAATTACCTATTCTCTATTCTTTTAATGGATTTACTTACTCTTTTCATAACTCTCTCATTTGAATCTGTGGATTCATCCCTACATCAAAAGATACAGGAACTCCAACCCAACTTAGAATGAATTGTTTTATTTATTTGATCATTAACTTGTCTCAGGACTGTTTTCATTGCTAGTATAATTACTTTTTTTGTAGGGCATTAAAACACACTGTACTCCTTTTCCAATCTATATAGCGTTTGTTTACTATTCTACAAGGAGGGGTCATATTCTAGTCTTGATTCTAACTTTAAACTTTCTATCAAGTACCCTAACTTCCCAAAATTGTTTAAATCAAAATAACTTCATAAAGATACTTCAATTGAATCAGGAATTTCATAAAATCATTAATTCATTTAAACAGCATTGTCTCATGAAAGTTCATCTTCATGTTGACGGGCAGGAAACTTGCCCAACACAGTGGGCTAGGATCCAGGAAGTAATCAGGCTAAAGGCAGTGAAGGTCTCCCCATGCCAAATAACACCATGCCAGGTATATGAGGGATATTTCAATGACAAATATGAGAAGCCACATCAGGAGCAAGAATCCATTCTGAGACAAAGCCCATCTTCTGAGCAAGAAGACATTCTGAGACAAAGCCCATCTTCTGAGATGAAACTGTGCCTCTTCTGGGTATATTCATTGCAGTTGAGCAAAATAGTGGGGCATTTCTAGGAAACATACTTACCATTGCAGTTCTAACTTCCAGACACTTGCCTATAATCATTCAAGAGATATTATCTTAGTTAGAGTTCATTGATGTGAATAGAAACCATGACCATTGAAACTCATATAATGGAAAAAAATTAATTGGGACTGGCTTACAGTTTTAGAGACTTAGTCCTTTATTTTCATGATAGAAAGCATGGCAGCATGCAGGCAGAAATTGTGCTAGAGAAGGAGCCAAGAGTTCTACACAAAGATCAGCAGGCAGCAGGAAGTGAATAGGCTTGAGCTTCTGAGTTCTCAAAGCCCACCCGCTAGTGCCATAATTTCTCTAACAATGCCTCACCTATTCCAACAATAACAAACCTCCTAGTACTGTCAATCTCTATGAATTTTTGTAGGCCAATTATTCAAACTATGACAAATACGTATAAAAATGTTTGCTATTTTAAAATGTTTCTTAGTACAGTCATAGAAAAGTGTATATAACTGTTCACCAAAAATAAGTAAATAACTGGATCTTCAGGAAGATGTATTTCCAATTTTCTGAGGACCCTCTAGATTGATTTCTAGAGTGGTCAAAGCAGTTTGCAATCCTACCAGGAATGAAGGAGTGTTCCTCTTTTTCTACATCCTATCCAACATGTGTTGTCACCTGAGGTTTTGATCTTAGCCATTAGCCATTCTGATTGGTGTAAGGTGGTATCTCAGGGTCATTTTGATTTGCATTTCTCTGATCACCAAGGACTTTGAACATTATTTTTTAGGTGCTTCTCAGTCATTTAAGATTCCTCAGTTGTGAAATCTCAGTTTAGTCCTATACTCCATTTTTTGATTGGGTTGTTTGGTTTTTTTGGTGATTAGATTCTTAAGTTCTTTATAAATTTTGGATATTAGCCCTGTATCGGATGTGAGGTTAGTGAAGATATTTTCCCATTCTGTAGGTTGCCGATTTGTCTTATTGACTATGTCCTTTACCTTACAGAAGCTTTCCAGTTTCATGAGATCCTGTTTATCAATTCTTGATCATAGAGCACGAGCCTGTTTGGAGTTCTGTTTAGGAAGTTTCCCCCTGTGCCAATGAGCTCAATGTTCTTTTCCACTTTCTCGTCCATTAGATTCAGTGTATCAAGTTTTATGTTGAGGACCTTGATCCACTTGAACTTGAGCTTTATGCAGGGTGACAAATATGGGTCTATTTTCATTTTTCTATATACAGATAGCCAATTAGACCAGCACCATTTATTGAAGATGTTTTCTTTTTTCCATTGTATGTTTTTGACTTCTTTGTCAAAAATCAAACATCCATAAGTGTGTGGTTTTATTTCAGGTTCTTCAATTCCATTGATCAATGTGTCTGTTTCTGTACCAATACCATGTAGTTTTTATCATTATTGCTCTGTAGTAATGCTTGAGTTCAGGAATACTGATTCTCCCAGAAGTTTTTATTTTTTTATTTTTTATTAGATTTATTCTTTATTTGCATTTCAAATGTTCTCCTCTTTCCTGGTCCCTCTCCCCCCCCAGGAAATCTCCTAACCCATTCCCCCTCCCCCTGCTCACCAATCTACCCACTCTTGCTTCCCTGTTTCTGAAGACCCAGCTATACCACTCTTGGGAATATATGCAAAAGATGCCTCGCCATGCCACAGGGGTACGTGTTTCAATATGTTCACTAGCAGCCTTATTTTTGATACCCAGAAGCAGAAAACAACCTAGATGTCTCATGAAAGAAGAATGGATACAGAAAATGCAGTTCATTTACACAATGGAATACTACTCAGCTATTAAGAAAGAATGAGGACATCATGAGTTTTGCAGGCAAATGGATGGAACTAGAAAATATCATCCTGAGTGAGGTAACTCAGACCCAAAGGGACAAGCATGGTAATGTTCTCACTAATAAGTGGATGTTAAAATGTACAGAGCACCCAAGATACAGTCCACAGAACTCAAAAAGGTCAACAAGCTGAAGTGCCCAAATGAGTATGCCTCATTCCCACTTGGGAGGGAGAACAAAGCAATCACAAATGGGGAGGGACAGAGGGACCTAGGAAGGAAAGTGGATAGGTTGGGGGAAGGAGTAGGGTGAGAGGGAAACATGATCTGGTTTTGGGTAAGGGAAAATGATTGAAGTCCTGAGGGCCAGCAGAAAGAATGGAAATAGGCAACCTCTGGAGATAGGATGTTGGGGGGACCCTCCAGAATGCACCATAGACCTAAGAGGTGAGAGACTCTCAGGACTCAAAGTGGGTACCTTAGATGACATGACCAATAGTAGGGAGAGTGAACTTATAGAGCCCAACTCCAACAGGAAGGCAGGCCATCAAATGAGGGAGAGAGGTGCCATCCCACAGTTATAACTCTGACCCATATTTGTGCCTTTCTGAAAGAATTATAGGAATGGAAATGGAGAGGAGCCTGAGGAAAAGAAGGTCCAGAGACAGACCCAAAGTGGCTCAAGGGGAGGTCCCAAGTCCTGACACTATTACTGATGCTATGGAGAACTCACAAGAATGGACTGAGCATGACTGTACTCCAGAAGACCCAACAAGCAGCTGAAAGAGTCAGATGCAGATATTTGCATCCAACCAATGGACAGAAGCAGTGGACCCCTTTTGCATTCAGGAAGGCTGAAAGAATCTGAAGAGAAAGGCAATCCTGTAGGAGAACTAGCAGTCTTATTTAATTGGTTCCACCCCCCAAGATATCTCAAACACTGAACCCCCAAATAGACAGCATCCCAGATGATATGAGGCCCCCAACACACATACAGTAGAGGACTGCCTGGTCTGTGTTCATTCAGAGATGATGCACCTAACCCTCAAGACTGGAGGCCCCAGGGAGTTCAGAGGTCAGGGGTGAGATGAGATTCCACCTCACACCAGTCAGAATAGCTAAGATCGAAAACTCAGGTGAAGGACAGCAGAAACTGGCCAGGATGTGGAGAAAGAGGAACATTCCTCCATTGCTGGTGGGATTGCAAACTGATACAACCACTCTGGAAATCTGAAGGAGCTGAGGAGGTTTGCAGTGTCATGGAGGTAGCGACAGTGTCAACTGGCCAGATCTTCTGGAGATCTCGGGGAATGGACCACCAAGCAAAGAAGACACATGGCTCTGGCAGCACATGTGGCAGATGATAGACTTGTTGTACATCAGTGGGAGGAGAGACCCTTGGTCTTGAGGGAGTTTAATGCCCCAGTATAGGGGAATGCATTCAGATCACTAACGTAGAGGAGATATATGCATATTCCCTTGTTCCACCATTGATCTATTAGTGATGATAAAGCTATTGCCAAGGAAGTTTAATGATAAATGTACATTCTAACAGAGGTAAGTACAAAAATAGTATTCAAAGGTCATTGAAAAAATGTATTGATATTTAATCTTTTGTTGATATACCTGAAGTTTTAAGAGAAAAATTGTAAATAAAAATTATATAGTCTGACTACAAATACAAGAAAAATGGTTTCTGGAAGGAAATTAAGTAAGTCAGGATTCTCATGTTGAATGGGAATGGGATCATGAACCTTAACACCTAAGTATGGATCAACAAGCATGTAATGACTTCTAAAGGTTCAAATGTCAGTTTTCTCCCATGATGGGGCTCCTGAAAAGTTACCCACATTCCAGTCAATGACCTCACATACAGAAATATAGTGTGAACACAAATTCTAGTCACTCAATTATTACATTTAAATATGCTGTTGAAAGCCAGGCAGTGGTGGCGCACGCCTTTAATCCCAGCACTTGGGAGGCAGAGGCAGGCGGATTTCTGAGTTCGAGGCCAGCCTGGTCTACTGAGCAAGTTCCAGACAGCCAGGGCTACACAGAGAAACCCTGTCTTAAAAAACCAAGAAAAATATGCTGTTGAATGACAGGATATGAGACACAGAGCTATAATGATTTTAAAAGTGTTGGCAATGAATAAAATGAAATGCAGTTTATGAAAATTTCAAACACTATTACAAATTTTTAAATGATATATGAAAAAGATGCAGATATTATATTGTTGTGTTTATTGTTTTGTAATTTGGTTAAACAAAGACAACCTGAGCAAATAGTTTATGTCTTGTTAAAAGAAGAGTAAAATGCAGGAAAACCAAAACAGAACAGAAAAGAACAAATCAAAAATTAAAACATCTCCTCCACAGCCCTCTAAGATACATTTGAATATTTAGTGGTGGGTTATTGTGTTTCAGAATGGTACTGTGAAATACTGTTTGGCGAGTATGGACTGAGCAAGAGAAAACATCCTTATGTGGAAATAGAAACTGAAATCTGCAACTTTGCAGAGAGAAAATGCTGTCAGCATATGAAGTAAGATGAGAAAGACGTACTGGTCTGCTGATTGCCTGGGACAGAAACTAGATATGCATTTACAGTTTCAGTACCAAGCTAAGGGTCAGCACAGGAAAGAAGAAATTGCTTGGGTTTGTTAATACCTCTATTGTTAACAGCAGAAAAATTATTTATTTTACCAATACATTTAGTTGCATGCAGACAGGAAATAATATTTTCATTTCAGTATTGCAGATAGAGGTCATATTTTTTTCCTCCTGGTAGCTATCTATGAAATGTTTACTCCCTTTTCTAAAGATAAAAGTACATTCCTGGATGTATAGAAATATTTAGGGGAGTGTGTAAACAATAGTCATGTGTAAACTGTTACTAGGAATGCAAGTACATTACATCAGTCTACATATGCACATTTAATTCTCTCACAAATGAAAAGAAAATATACAATAATAAAATACAATATATAATACAAATCTTGTTATATTGTATTGCATGGTGAGAAACATATATTTGTCTAGAATCATCATGTTTCATTTATACATTTTTTCCAATAAGAATTTAAAGAAGATAAAAAAATTAAATGATTATTTAAGTTCATATTTATATTTTTAGTAAATACTCATTTTATACTTTATTTCATTTTGCTTTTTCTGCACTCCATTGAAAGTCCCAACTTCAATGATCTTTTACTAACTTGCTTCAATTTTGGTTACCTTGGGTTGAGAGAAAATAAGAGGAATTTCATATTTTCATTACTTTCTTATTTGGCTTGTTAATTGATAAAATATTCATATAAAACTCCAAATGATAAAAGTATACAATTGATTGTCTTTGGAAGTACAAATCTATTTTACTCAATCAGAATTATACATGTTAGAGTATTACCTGTCAGTCAACCAGTTTAGACTATGTTTCTAAAGATAAAAATGTCTCAAAATTAGAAATGCTTAAAGGAAATACCGGGACAAATAGTGGAGCCAAGACTGATAGACACACCATCCAGAGAACTGCCCCACCTAAGGATCCATTCCATCTGTAGACACCAAACTCAGACACTATTGCTGATGCAGAGATTTGCTTGCTGACAGGAGCCTGGTATAGGTGTCCCCTGTGAGATTCTGCCAGGGTCTGACTAATACAGATATGGATGCTCACAACCACCCATCTGATTGAGCCACGTGACTCCAGTGGACAACTGAGGAGAAAGACTGGAGGAGCTGAAGGGATTTGCAACCCCATAGGAAGAGCAACAATATCAAACAACCAGACCTTCCAGAGCCCCCAGGGACTAAATCATCAACCAAAGAGTACACATGGAGGGACCCATGTCTCCAACTGCACATGTAGCAGAGGATGACCTTATCTAGCATCAGTGGGAGGGGAGGGCCTTGGTCTTGTTGAGGCTCAATGTCCCTGCATAGGGGAATGCTAGGCCAGTGAGTCAGGAGTGGGTGGGTGGGTTGGCAAGGGAGCACCCTCATAGAAACACAGAGTGGGGCTTGAGATTGGGAACCCTGGAAGGGGTATAACATTTGAAATGTAAATAAATAAAATAAATTAACAAAAATAATAATTAATAAATAGATAAATAATAAAAAAATAATAAAATAACAAAGAGTTAACCAAATCTTGGAATACATTTAGCTCTAACTACTTATTTAGGGTACAGTAAAAATAAATAATTATTGTAAAATATTCTGAAAAACTTTTATTCCTCCCAGATACAGGCAAGATTATTTTTTCCAATTTAGACACCATGAAAGCCATCCATGCCTTTATGATTTTGTTTCTTATTCTTAAAAGGCTTTTATCAATTTTTCTATTTGACCTGTCCACAGTTCCAGAATAACTCTGGCTTCATCACTTACGTGCTTCTACTCTTCAAGCAAGATATACATTCTTTAACATGTAAAAAAAAATATGAGTAGTTTATCATCCTGATTACCTGTTTTCTAACTGTATAAAAGATGTGTGGTTTTCTCCATTATTTAAGGATTATTTCTTTTTTTTTCTCATGCATGGGAGAGGGGGATTATATGTGTTTGTGCTGTATTCATATGTGTGCTTATAAAAGCCACTTTTTTGCAGTGACAAAAGTAGGGCACAGGTTTTCCTTTTCAATCATTGCCCAACTTAAACCTTTGAGGCATGACCTCTCTGTCTCAAGTGTAGAACTCATAATCCTCCTACCATAGAATCCCAAACACTGAGATTATGGGCAACCAACAGCATGCAAAATGCAGTGTACCAGAAAAAGTTTGATTTGTACTTGCTTGAACTTTCCTTGTGAATAGTTACATGAATGCTTTGCTCCTCTTATTGTTATAAAATATTTTAATTATAAACAGAAATAATATTATAAAATAGCTTTTAAGCAGATAAAATAATCAACTACTACTACTTTCAAGAGATAAAGTCTGTGTTCTGTGCTAGACCGGAAGCCAACAAGCCAGAGAGAACCTACTCTCAAGGCTCTTTCAGTGCTGAATTTATAAGCGTGTAGCACAATATATGCCTTGTTAGATTGTTGCAGGACTCTGAATTCAGACTTTTGTATTTCCTTAAAAATTCCTCTAATTATTTAATGACCTCTTCATACACTCCACATTCTTGCTACTTTAAAATATGATCTTACATAATTTTTCTCTGATTATTTTAATATTTTGTTATAAATTTTTGCATTTACATTTTAAAAGCACCACTGATTTGGTTCTGTATTTTTAATTGGATATTTTATTTATTTACATTTCAAATGTTATCCCCCTTTCCAGTTTCCCCTCTGCAAACCCCCTATCCTATTACCCTGCTTATGTCTGTTAGTCTATGTCTTTTTATTGGGGAATTGAGTCCTTTGATGTTAAGAGATATTAAGGAAAAGTGATTGTTGCTTCCTGTTATTTTTGTTGTTAGAGGTGGAATTATGATTTTGTGGCTATCTTCTTTTGGGTTTGTAGCAAGATTACTTTCTTGCTTTTTCTAGGGTGTAGTATCCCACCTTGTGTTGGAATTTTTCATCTATTATCCTTTTTAGGGCTGGATTTCTGGAAAGATATTGTGTAAATTTGGTTTTGTCATGGAATATCTTGGTTTCTCCTGGAAAGATATTGTGTAAGTTTGGTTTTGTCATGGAATATCTTGGTTTCTCCATCTATGGTAATTGAGATTTTTGTTGGGTATAGTAGCCTGGGCTGGCATTTGTGTTCTCTCAGGGTCTGTATGATATCTGTCCAGGATCTCGTGGCTTTTATACCCTCTGGTGAGAAGTCTGGTGGAATTCTGATAGGTCTACTTTTATATTTTACTTGACTTTTTCCCTTACTGATTTTAATATTCTCTTTCTTTTGTATATTTGGTGTTTTGACTGCTATGGTTGGGAGGTATTTCTTTTCTGGTCCAGTCTTTTTGGAGTTTTGTAAAATTCTTGTATGTTTATGGACATCTCTTTCTTTAGGTTAGGGAAGTTTTCTTCTATAATTTTGTTGAAGATATTTACGGGCCCTTTAAGTTGGGAATCTACCCTCTCTACTATACCTATTATCCTTAGGTTTGTCTTCTCATTGTGTCCTAGATTTCCTGGACATTTTGGGTTAGCAGCATTTTGGATTTTCTTTGACTGTTGTTTCAATGTTTCCTATGGTATCTTCTGCACCTGAGATTCTCTCTTCTATCTCTTGTATTCTGTTGGTGACTCTTACATCTATGACTCCTGATCTCTTTTCTGTGTTTTCTATCTCAAGGGTTGTCTCCCTTTATGATTTCTTTATTGTTTCTATTTCCATTTTTAGATTCTGGATGGTTTTGTTCAATTCCTTCACCTGTTTGTTTGTGTTCTCCTGTATTTCTTTAAGAGATTTTTGTGTTTCCTATATAAGTGATTCTACCTGTTTTCCTGTATTTCTTTTAGGGAGTTATTTATGTCCTTCTTAAAATCCAATATCATCATCATGACAAGCAATTTTAAATCCAAATCTTCCTTTTCTCATGTGATGGGGTATCTAGGATTTACTATGGTGGGACAACTGGGTTCTGCTGAAGCCAAGTAACTGCAGTTTCAGTGGCTTATGTTCTCATTCTTGCCTCTTGACATCTGGTTATCTCTAGTATTACCTGCCCTCGCTGTCTCTGACTAGAGCCTCTTCCTCCTGTGATCCTGGTTGTGTCAGAACTCCTCAGCATCCTGCTGTCTCTGTGATCCTGTGTTTGTGGGATCCTGTGTTCCTGATACCCTGGGTTTTTCAGAGCTCCTGGGAGTCAAGCTGCCTCTGAGCTCCTAAAATCCTTATAGGACCAAGATCCTGAGTTCCTGTGATCCTGGTTGTGTTAGAGGTCCTGTGATCCTGGGCATGTTAGAGCACCTGAGTGTTGAGTTTCTTCTGGGTGCTGTGGTACTGGGTGTGGAGCTAGTGTCTGAGGTCTGCTCAGGGTATAGGCTCTGAGTTGAAGGAACCCGTGCCACTGGCCAGGCTGGGGTTGCTGTGTCACTGGATCCCGTGGGTCCCAGGTACTCCAGGTGTTGGGGCAGATGATGTGGTGTCCTCACCTATGATCCTGGGCATGTTATAGTACCTGGAAGTGGAGCTTCCTCTGGTTATTGTGGGACTGGGTGCTGAACTTTATACTTTAAACAGTGCTGATACCTTGATTGACTGTAGAGATTTTTGCAGTTGGACTAAACACATTTTGCATTATATCAAGTCCATAAACCTATGGGGCTCAGGGAGTAGAATTTCATGATTTGAATGAAAATGTACCTTATAGGCCATTAGGGAATTACACTATTAGGCTGTGGGATCTTTTTGGAGTATGAATGCTTTTGTTACAGGAAGTGTGTCACTGGAGGTAGGCTTTGACATCTCAAATGCTTGAATGAGGCCTAGTGTTTCATTCTCTTCTGGATGTCTCTTGATCCAGATGTTGAAATATGAGCTACATCGTCAGTACCATGTCATCCAGCTTGCTGCCCTGAATTCTGCTGTTATAATGTACTAAATTTCTGAACTTTAAGCTAGCCCCAATTAAATGTCTTCCTATATAATATTTCCAGTGGCATTGTGTCTCTCCACAGCAATAGAAACCCTAAAACAGAGTGGTATTCATTTTCATTTAATTCTAGAAAGTGTTTAATTTCTTTCTTTATTTCTGTCTTGACTGAAATTAGTTCGAAAACTTTCTGTTGTTTTTGTTGTTTGTGATATCCAGCATTTATCCACAATGTTCTGATAAAATGCAAAAAATAATTTCAATTCTTTTATCTATTTAGATTTGCTTTTTGTTCAATTGTGTTTGAGTATACGTGCAGTTTTAGAGAAAGTTCTATGAGTTTCTGATAAGGTTCTACATTCTTTTGTGATTGAGTTGAATGTAATGTCCATTTGGGTAACAGCATCTGTTGGGTCCAACATTTCTCTGTAAAGTTTAGATCTGCGTGGCCTGTCCATTGGTGTGAATATAATATTTGAGTCTAGCACTATCAGTCTTTGAGGTCAATATGTGATTTATGTTGTAATAATGTTTATTTTACAAAGTAGGCACCCTTGTGTTTGGGGCATTGATGTTAGAATTGATATAAAATGTCATCTTGGTTGATTTTATATTGATACGTATATAATATCTTTCCCCATCTCTTTTGATTAATTTTGGTTTAAAGTCTATTTTGTTAGATAGTAAAATGATTATATCAGCTTGCATCCTAGGTTAATTTGCTTAGAATATCTTTTTTTATCCTTCACCTTAATATAATTCTCAGTATTTGGCTCAAGGTAATTTTAATAAATCTTCTTCTAAATGTGGTTATTGGATAATGAGCTTGTTAAAGAATAACTGCCACCATACTAATTTTATAAAGCTATTTAATATAATAATAATTTTATATCTAGGTATTGGAACTTGAATTGAATTATTCTATTAATTTTCACTAATTTTATGAAGAAATAATAAACACTGAAAACAAGTCAGAGATGTATGATTGATTAAACAACTGATTTCCCCATTTAGTAATCTATTTGAGAACAGAACTTTTGTCTTTGATCCAAGTTTTATTTTTCTTTACTTAATACAAACAAGAGGAATGAATGTCTTTTGCGAATGTATCTAATACTGACAGTATAATCTAGATTTGCAATTCAAATTGTTAGAGAAAATATAAGCTTTTTATTTCTTTTAGTTTGTGAGATTATGATTTAATTCCGTTGCTTATTTCTTTCCTTTTATCTTTCCAAACCCTCTCATATACTTCCTCATGGCCCCTTTTTCATGAATTGTTAGAGGTATGTATGTGTATATTAATATACATATATTCCTAAGTACATAAATACAGCCTGCTTAGTCTGTATAATATATAGGTACATGTATGATCTCAGGGATGAGTATTATTGCATAACAGATTGGTATGCTTTTTCTGAGAAAGATTATTCTCCCATTCTCAGCATTCTTTAGTTGTCTTTAGCTTTTTGTGGTTGGCTGAGTATTCATGGTCTTTGCCCATTCCACATGAATGTATGCTGCTGCCTTTGTTCAGCTCACATCAGGGGAGTCATATTATTGAGACTTTACGCTACAGGCATCACTAACAGAAACATCCTCACACTAAACTCCTTGTTTCTTTGCTGGTTCTCTTCTTATTTACTGAGTATTAGAAAGAATGTACAATTAGTGTATTGTTAGATTGAAATATATTGTAATATATATTCATTTAAATGTATTTGTATTTGATATTAGCTCTTTGTAATATATATGTCAAAATCTTTTAAGTTTGGAATAGAATAATGTTCTTTGTATAGGATACCTTGAATTCTATAACATACAAAGGTAAATATGTTGGCCTACTTTTATGTAGTAATTAGTGTCACCCACATAAAATACATTCTTTAGAGCAAATTTTTGTACATGGATAAACCTAAATTTAAATATGTATTGGTAAGTGATGTAAACTGCCTAGAAACCTTGTACATCAGGAAGGTATTGATTACCTGAATTTTTTCAGTCTCTTTCTCCCTATCTCTCTCTCTCTCTTTATCTTTCTCTTTCACTTGTTGGAACATGGTACAAGAAAAGAACTGCCTGAGGAGAATTCTGAATTTTTGGGCTAACACATCAGGTAAACAAGACAAGAGTCTTGTGTTTTCTGCCTCTTCAAAAACAGTGATTGTTCTTAGAATGTGTTTGTGGACTTTGTTCAGGTGTACCATATAGAAGTGGGTTTATTCCAGATTATAATGACTGCTTCATTGCTTTGATTATTCAGAATGTTTTCAGCCAGAACTATGAACTTTACTCATATGATCTTACCTAGGCCACAAAGTATAAACTGTCTGATGCTCTAAATCGTTGTTTCTTGGCCTGTTGGTCATTACCCCTTTGGGGTTTGAGTGATACTTTCATAGGAGTCACCTAAGACCATTGGGAACACAAATATTTGCATTATGATTAATAGCGGTAGAGATTTACAGTTATGAAACAGTAACAAAAATAATGGTTTGTGATCACTACAGTTACAACACAAGGAACTGTAATAAAGAATCATAGCATTAGAAAGGTTGAAAACTACTGCTTTAATAAGATTGTCTATTGCATGAGATTTTGCTTTGCCTCAAGTACTGGCTCCATCCAGGTCCTAACATTTCTAGAGTGGTGACAGTTACAAAGTATTTAAAACTTTCAAATTAAAATAATATTATATAATGGCCTTTAAAAGTATGAAATAATCATCTAGAACCACGTTAAAAGGCAATTAGCATAGTGAACATTTAAAATATGTATAGTTTTAAAGATATAAAAATATTAATTAAATCATTTATTGATGGCTTTTTGGTCAATATTCTTGGATGTAATCACAATGAATTCAAATAAAATGAGAAGAAATAAATGAAAAGAGCAGAAATAATCATAATTACTTCCCTTAAGACATGATTAAAAGGGCAATTTAGAAAATTCTAATTAATGTCAGTGATAATGACATTACTGAATGACATGCTGAGAAATTCTATGTCACTTGACTGAGTGAAGTTGCAAATTACTGTTTTGAAAAGCTAGTTTATTCTTCTTATGCAATGTGGTCATAACTTAGCTGGGATCCACAGATGTGCTATTTTCAATGCAATGATAAACAACAACTGAAAAGATTCAGAACTACCAGGTGAGGATTTTCTCCACATGTTTAATAAGTAGTACTTTCATATAGGATTAATTTAAGTTTTAAAAGCATAAACTACTTAAGCATTCATTTGAATACTAACAGGCATACAATGTATGCAAACATATTGGAAGCATTAATATCTCTATTTGTTCCCTGCCTTTGAACTAATAATTAGTAAATCAGACTGTGAAGGTCTCACAAATCAAAAGTAAATTTTGAAGTTCTATGGATTTATGAAAATCAGTGGTGAAATTGTTAAAGTTATAGAAATAACAATATGTGTTCCAAAATATAGCCATTTTATAATAACAAGAAATGTATTAAAATGGTGTTTATAGGGGTATGTAAAAATAAAAAAAAACATTTTATTGTGATAGAAGTGGTATATAAATATAAAGGACAAAATAAAATATTTTGTTGGAATTACTATATATGTGAACAATAATTCGTCAGAGGATTAGTAGAAAAAATAGATTAGATCCTGAGGTTTCTATGAAAGCACAGCATATTTGACTGCTTCTCCAGTGTTATGGGGATAATTGACTGGATAGGCAGGAACTTATCATTAGTCATGTATCATTATTTCTGTGTGACTGTTACATGGAAGATGAATTAGATAAAGCAACTTTAGAAATCAATAGTAATTATAATCTTATTTTTATCTATCATCTTTCATCTATCTATCTATCTATCTATCTATCTATCTATCTATCTATCTACTATCTATTCTTTCTCCCATTAAATTTTCCTTTTCTCTTGTTGCCCCCACTCTCCAAATCCATACAAATTTATAGTCTTCTCCTTTAATCATATGTATTTCTATTTCTCTCTGTCTCTCTCTCTGCCTGTCTCTGTCTCTGTCTCTGTCTCTGTCTCTCTCTCTCTCTCTCTCTCTCTCTCTCTCTCTGTGTGTGTGTGTGTGTGTGTGTGTGTGTGTGTGTGTGCATGCACATGCACTCATACATTTCTGAACTCATTCCTTGTTGGTCCTATGTAATATATTTAGTACTCATCACTTGGTATTAAATGATCTATCAGGAAACTTACAAGCTAGAGAAAACTGTTTCTCTCTTTCCTGCTTGGCAGACATTGATAGCCTGTAGCTCTTAACCATGGGACTTGTAGATTTCCCCATGCATCTTGGCATGTCAACTTGTATGGTGATTTAGTCAGCCATGTTTTTGAAAGTCAATGAATGCAACTTTCCTATCATGTCTAGAAATCTCTATCTAGCATCAAAGGTTCTTGTCCTCTGGCTCTCAACAGTTTTTTCACTCCATGTTCTATGATGTTCCATAAGTCTTAACAATAGTGCATGCTATAGTCTATTCTCTGATTTTGTAGTTGTTGTGTATTTTAGCAGTCACATCTCAAGAAAGCTTTGAGGACAGTGTTGCTGCTGGGACAGGAGTCTTTCCTTCCAGCCACCATTTGCAATGGGGAACCAGACAGCTCAACCGCCTTCTGTGCACAGACCCTGCCAGAAGAGAGTTGGTCTCCCAGGAGAACAGACACAGGCTTACAGGTCCATAGGAGAGACTGGTTCCAGGCAGAGACAGCAAGACCAACTAACACCGGAGATAACCAGATGATGAAAGGCAAGTACAAGAACCTTACCAACAGAAACCAAGGCTACTTGGCAATATCAGAGCCCAGTTCTCCTACCATAGCAAGTCCCGGATACGCCCACACACCGGAAAAGCAAGAGTTGGAAATAAAGTTTCATCTCACGATGCTGTTAGAGGACATCAAGAAGGACATAAATAACTCCCTTAAAGAAATAAAGAACATGGGTCAAAAGGTAAAAGCCCTTAAAGAGAAAACGCAAAAATCCCTTTAAGATTGACAAGTAAACATAAACAAACAAGTGAAGGAACTGAACAAAACCATCCAGGATCTAAAAATGGAAGTAGACACAATAAATAAATCACAAAGTGAGACATCTTTGGAGATAGAAAATCTTGGAAAGAACTCAGGAATCATAGATGCAAATATCAACAACAGAATACAAGAGATAGAAGAAGAAAGAATCTCAGGGGCTGAAGATACCATAGAAAACATTGACTCAACAGTCAAAGAAAATGCAAAATGCAAAAAGCTGGTAACCCAAAACATCCAGGAAATCCAGGACACAATGAGAAGACCAAACCTAAGGATTATTAAGTATAGAAGAGAGTGAAGATTTCCAATTTAAAGCACCAGTAAACCAACAAAATTATAGAAAAAATCTTCCTTAACCTAAAGAAAGAGATGTCCATGAATATACAAGAAGCCTACAGAACTCCTAACAGACTGGACCAGACCAGAAAGTCTTCCCGGCATATAATAATCAAAACACCAAATGCACTAAACAAAGGCAGAATATTAAAAGCAGTAAGGGAAAATGGCCAAGTAACCTATAAAGGAAGGCCTATCAGAAGTACACCAGACTTCTCACCTGAGACGATGGAAGCCAGAAGATCCTGGGCAGATCTCATACAGACCCTAGAGAACACAAATGCCAGCCCAAACTACTATACCCAGCAAAATTCTCAATTACTATAGATGGAGTAAATAAGATATTCCATGATAAAACCAAATTTATACAATATCTTTCCACAAATCCAGCCCTAAACAGTATAATAGAAAATGCCAACATAAGGAGGGAAACTACACCCTAGAAAAAGCAAGAAAGTAATCTTTTTCCAATAAACCCAAAAGAAAGTAACCACACAAACATAAAAATAACATCAAAAATAACAGGAAGCATCAATCACTATTCCTTAATATCTTATAACATCAATGGACTCAATTCCCCAACAAAAAACATAGTCTATAAAATATTTTTCATGTAAATCTTCAATTTTATCACAAAATATTTGTAATTCCTCTTTCAATCAATTTAGTAAAGTTTTTTTATGTCTACCATTTTATCTGTATTATTTTCCATGATAATCTTTAATTTTAACATTTTTTTCTATATATTTTTTCAATTTTATCAGAAATACTTCCCTTGTAGATCTTCTATTTAATCAGAAAACATTTATAATTACACTTTCAAACAGCTTAGGAATATTTTTATGTCTACCATTTATCTGTATAAGTTTCCATGATAATCTTCAATTTTAATGTTTTTCTATATATATTTTCAATTTTGTCAGAAATATTTTCCATGTAAATCTTCAATTTTATCAGAAAATTTTTATAATTCCACTTTCAAACAACTTAGAAATATTTTATGCCTACCATTTTATCTGTATAATTTTCCATGATGATCTTCAATTTTTAATGTTTTTCTATAGTTTTTCAATTTTATCAGAAATATTTTCCTTGTAGATCTTCTATTTTATCAGAAAATGTTTATAATTCTACTTTCAATCAATTTAGGAATATTTTTATTCCTACCATTTTATCTGTATAATTTTCTATGAAATAGTCAATTTTAATGCATTTTTCTATATATTTCTTGAATTTTATCAGAAATATTTTCCTCATAGATCTTCAATTATATCAGAAAATGTTTATAATTCCACTTTCAATCAACTTAGAAATATTTTATGCCTACCATTTATCTGTATTTTCCACGATAATCTTCAATTTTAATGTTATTATATATATTTCTACAATTTTATTAGAAATATTTCCCATCTAAATCTTCGATTCTATCATAAAATATTTCTACTTCTTTTTTCAATTAATTTAGCCATGTTTTTATGTCTACATTTTACTCTTTAATTTTCCATGAAAATTGTCAATCTTAATGTGTTTTTCAATATGCTTCTTCAATTTTGTCAGAAACATTTTCCATGTAAATCTTTAATTTTATCATAAAATGTTTTTACTTCATTTTTCAATAAAAAATAAAATAAAAAAAGCTTTGAGGAGCAATTATGGTATGGTAAAATAAAGTAAGTCATTTTAAACACATGATTCAGAGGTTTGCATAATCTCAATATTTTGTAAGAGTTTTCTTTACTTTCATATACAATATTTTTATCTTTCCCTTAAAGTAACTTGAAAGCTATCATGAAAATGCTTTAATTTTTCTCTGGACCCAATAACCTACTGTCCTTAATGAAATATTAAATTGTAAATTATTATTTTCCATTTTTAAAAATAAGATATATATTTTATACATGTACATAAATTATATACACATATATAAATTACAAACATATATATGTATATATATATATATTATTTATATATGAATAATGGTGGTTATGAGTACATTTTTAAGGTTTACTCCAAGGCTATTTTGATAGACTAAGATTAAGTTAGCATATTAATTGCTATAAAGCCAAAATCTCAGAGATGAGTCAGGATATATAATCACCGAGGAATCACGTAGGCAAAAAAGAAAGGATACTTTTAAAATAACAAATGATAAATGCTAAAAAAAAAAAGTCCCTATGCTATAAAAGTACATTTAAGGGACAAAGGTGTTATCCTTAAAGCTGGAGGTCTTCACACCATAAGACAGGATGAACAGAGTAGTAGAAGAGGAGAAGATCTCAGGATCAGGAATAGGCAGCTGTCTACTGAATTTTCAATAGGCTACGGAGAGTGAAAAGAAGTGGTTGTAAAAGTCAGAGTCAGCCCCCTACACAGAGTATCAACATTCTAATATTATGCAACCCTTCCAAACAGAACTCTTGGCTTGGAATGAAGCACGTAGGCACATACATTCAAACTACAATAATTGTAAGATCACTTGTTATATTCATAGTAATATAATTTAAGTATGCTCATAGTGACCTACCTAACTTATCTAGGAATTCAGTAACCATGGCCATAGTCTAGCAAAGTTAAGGAGACACAGCTTTAATCAGAAGAAGAAGAAAAAGAAGAAGAAGAAGAAGAAGAAGAAGAAGAAGGAGGAGGAGGAGGAGGAGGAGGAGGAGGAGGAGGAGGAGGAGGAGGAGGAGGAGGAGGAGGAGGAGGAGGAGGATTTGCTAGCTTTTTAACAGCTCTTCTAAATGTAAAACAAATGATTTCACATGTGGAGCTTCTTCTCACATTCTCTATTTCTTCTAACTAACCCTATATCCACTAATCAACAGCCCCATCCTTCTCAATTTCATATCCTTATTTCTTTTAAAATCACAAACTCGTGGTTTTGGTTTCGGAGGCCAAGCAATGATGTGTGGTTGACAAATCAAAGGTCATACTTTTAATTAAAACTGGATCTCCCTTTTCTAGATGCTATCAAATTTCACTATTTCCTTAGCTAGAGATATACAGGGTCTCATGAGACTCCTCCCTATCGATGTTGAAATTTTCAGTAGCTTGATTCTGTTCTGAGCTTGAGAAGTCATGCCCAGCTTCTGCAAGCTCATGCACAGAGAGATCCTGTTGTATATATATGGCATTACCTTATTAAGGCACTCTCTGATTTGCCCTCTTATGACCATTTTGTTTCTTTCTCCACAATGATACCTGTGACACATAGGGATGTATTATGTGATAGATTTTCCTCTTATGACTGAGATTTCCACATTGTCTGCTTTTATCAATAGTGAATTTATATTTTATTTTGTTTATTCTTTGGATTGTATTTTGTTTACAACAGTTTCCTTGTCTTTTTCTCTCTTCAAGCCCTCCTATATTCCTACTCTACTCTTCTTCAAATTCTGCAAATTCTTTTTAATGCATATTTGTGTTTGCAAATACACTTACATTCCTAAATATAATTTGTTGAGCCCATATATGCCATTTTAATGTACATTTTTAAGGTTTAATATTTGGAAAACTAAGTGATGTACTCTTCTTAGGGAGGCCTGCCTCTCTCAATCTCAGGCAATAGTTCACTCAGTTGCCTATAGTTCTTTGTGTAGGGTTGAGGACTCAAATTTTCTTCATGCATTTTGGCATATTTACTGTTATTCTCCTTGTTCAAATTACATTTGGGTAGTCATGTTGGCAGGACTATAGGTATACATTTTTATGTTTCTAGGAGAGTAGCAAGTCCTGATCTGCTGCCTCTTGCAATCTTTCAGCAACTTCTTCTAAAATTTTCTCTAAGTGTTAAGTGTGGGAGTGTTTTATAGATGTATCCATTATGACTGGGCTTCACAGTTCTGCATATTAATTGATTGTGACTTTCCGTACTGGTTTCTGTCTAAGAAGAATTTACTGCATAGTGAATTATACAATCTTTTGTGGTTATAAGGGTTTATAGATGGTTATTAGAGAATATGTTGTTTAGTAAATAAGTCGATGTAGATTTTCCTTTATGCATGATTTCACTAGAACTCATTCATTTTCTAAATCTCCAGTACAGGTCATAGTACCTTTCTTGTTGACCTGGTGTTTAGTCCAATTATAGAACAGTTGGTTACCACCAAGTTATGTGTGCCAATACTCTACCCATTCCCTTTGATTACCACTGGATGTGGAAGGTATGTTTCTATTGTTGGAAAGACAATGATCTTTAGAAATAGGGTCCAGAGACTCATGTGCTAAAAATTACCTGAATGCCCCTCGCTAAGGACTAAATTTCATGGTATCAGTAGGTACCATGCAAACTTCTGAAGAGAAGAGGCAGCCAGCCGGTCTATGCAGCTATTATGTGGACTGAGAACTGAACTAATCTTTAGACAAAGAGATAGAATTCAGAGAGTAGTTTACTATTATACTCACTTATGAAATTAATAATTGTAGTTTAACTTCTGAGCGCTAATGCTCTTTAACACTCGATACCTAGCCAAGATTATGTTTACTACTCTGGAGGGAATTTTCAATGCAATTATGAAGTAGTTGGTTAATCCCATGAAACACTTGGTGTTATCTTGCCATTTCAGCAATTCAGTTACATATTACAAAGTGAATAGCTTGATAAACTATAGATAAAAATAGTTTTGATGAGTTTTACCTTCTACATACCTGCATAGTACATTCCTACATTATGAAAACTAACATGTAGTGAGAAAACTCCCTTTTACTAACAGCTTGAATTTCTCCTATGAACAAAATTTGTGGTGTTTTCAGCAATAGCATTTCTGCACCAATTTCTCCGTAGTAACCAAGAATAAGAGCGCTATCAATAGCTGCAATTATATAGGGAGGCTTCAAAACACCCATGATCAACAACTATGATAAAGGAGATATCCCACATCTGGCACTGGGCTTTTAATTTGACAACCTATGGCTTCTCAGAGGAGTACCATTACCTATGGAAAGTAGCTACAATTAACCTCCAAATACGCAATACTTACATAGCTTTTTCAAACATCTCTAGTAGTATTATCCTCTCTTTACTCTTTCTTTTTCTAATTCTACCATCCTTTCTGACCACTTAAAATTGTGTTTCCATTATTTCCCTTTTCTTTCATGTTTGCCATTGTAATTATATAGATCTCTATGAGTATTTATGAAATATTTGGGTGGCATGCAGAAGGTAAGCAGGTTCTAAATATTTTAATTAAAAAATTCCTTGAAAATGCGATAAATTTCACCTTCATAATACCATTATTTATCTACAACATGCAATATTTTTTTCCTCTAGACAACAGTTCTCAAATATTTTCTTCTCATATTTTCTGTCAAACTTTGCTTCAAGCACACATCTTGTATTTATTGCTGAGAATGTCTCAAGAGGTAATAAAACTTCAAAGTGAAATTAATTGTAATTTTAAAAGGATTAACACCTTAAACTCAGTGGTTAAAGTGCTAATAGTGAAATCACTTGGGGGAAGTGCAGTCAGATTGAAGATCCCTGGAAAGACCAATGAGGCTTTGCTGGTCCTTGCAAAACAAGATTTTATTGATGCAGGTAAAATGTGATCATGAACTGTCTCAATATTCAGTGGTTACAGATAAAAAAAAGCCCTATGCCATAATTTAATTGTTATTTAATACAATGTTGAGAAGCGAACTGTGTTTTAGAATTCATTAATGTAGTGGTTAAGTGATACCTGTAAGGAAATTTACTGGAAGGCATAAACAACATGTACAATAACTCTAAAGTCAAAGTTCTTAATAAGCTAAAATATTGATAGATTGCTATCTGAAAAGTTAAGGTTTTATTACTGTGAAGAGACACCATGTCCATAGCAACACTTGTACAGCACAATACTTTGTTAAGGCTGGCTTATAGTTTGGAGGTTTAGTTCATTATCATTGTGTCAGGAAGCATGTTAACATAATTTGCAGATATGGTGCTGGAGAGGTACTTGAGAATTCTACTTTCATATCCACAAGCAAGAAGAAGAAGAAGAAGAAGAAGAAGAAGAAGAAGAAGAAGAAGAAGAAGAAGAAGAAGAAGAAGGAGGAGGAGGAGGAGGAGGAGGAGGAGGAGGAGGAGGAGGAGGAGGAGGAGGAGGAAGAGAGAGAGAGAGAGAGAGAGAGAGAGAGAGAGAGAGAGAGAGAGAGAGAGAGAGAGAGAGAGAGAGAGAGAGAGACTGGGCCTGTTTTGAGCTTCTGAAACCTCAAAGCCCACTCCCAGTGATATACTTCCTCTAATAAGACCACACCACCTAATAGTGCCACACCCTTTGGGTCTATGTTGACCATTTTCATTCAAATCACTACAACTGCTGTGTTTGAGGATTAGCAGTCACACTTTTAAAATGATATAAGCATGTAACAGAAATTCACAATAAAAATTGTAATTAATTATGGAAGAGACAATATGGATGGCAAGCCTTCTCATTTTCTTTTCCTTTTAACATGGTTTACTGAACCTAGGACCCCATGTTCTCTAGGAAGCACTATGCCCATAACCTATATCCCCACACCAAAACATTTCATTTCTTAATAACAATTAATTCAATATTTGTATTGAGAAACAGGAAACTACTACATATAAACAGCATAGCACACTTCCATATATGGAAGATATGTATGTATATATATATTTTTTTTCCTTATTTCCTTATTTCCCTAGGAGCTCTGGAGGAGAGGGTCTGGTCAGTTGACACTGTTGCTCCCCCCATGGGGCTGCAAATCCCCTCAGCTCCTTCAGTCCCTTCTCTAAATTGTCCATTGGGAACCCATGTTCAGTCTAATGTTTGGCTGCAAGCATCACCTCTGTATTTGTAAGGCTCTGGCAGAGCCTCTTAGGTGATAGCCATGTCAGGTTCCTGTAAGCAATTATCAGGATCTTTAAACCAAAAAAAACCCTTTAAATCTATAATAATTTTGTAGGCCAAATTTTAATATCTTCATAATTTCTACATAGCCTCATTGATCTTTCATAGATCTTAAATTTGAACTGTATTTTAAACCACACCTGGATAAATCTCTAGTGTAAATACCTTCTAATCTGAGCCTATTGTCTAAAGCCAGGCCCACACATGACCCTGTAGGACCTTAGCCTGCAGCCAGCCAATATGGTAATTTGAGGGTTCCCGTAAAGACTCTACTAAAATCTCCTTTTTAATCTTGAGAAAAAAAAATTTACCTTTACAACTGTAATTAATAAACTTGTGAAAAAGTAGCAACAGGCCTATACTGGCCACTGCTGTTTTTAAACTTTTATCACTCTAGAAGTTTTCTTTGAGAATCATGAGCCTTTAATTAGACTGAAAACTGTAGTTTTTAAACATAATTTTTAACTTTCTTTGTAATATTAGAAAATACCTACAACTTTGAAAAGTAAAGCCCAATTTTAAACCATCTATTCCTTTTAAAATCAATGGTAAACACATTACTTGAACACTTTAAAGTTTGTCTGCCAGCTCTCATGTTTGAATGCATGACAGTGTAACTTATAATATCTCATTAAGAAAACATTATTTTAAAACTTATCTCTTATAAGACTAATCTCTTAGGATCAGATTCACATAAAACATCACGCCAATCTGGACGTATCTTAGAGGCCTGTATTTATTGGGTTGGGTCATGCCACATGTTGCTTAAGATGGCTCCAACCCTGAATTACCAGGTTTAAACTAATTTTTTGTTACTGACATTACATCCTTTAAAAAACTTATGAGCCAATATTCTATGGTCAAAACATTTAAACATACTTATATCTTTAACATTAATTAGAAACAAGAATAAAGCAACTATGCAAGTCTCATAAATTTAAATCAAATACATTTTTTCTTTTCTCTAGCTGTAATTTTAAGAGAAAAAGCACTTTGGACCTAATAACTACAATTATGTAGTTTTTTCTAGGATAAATAACCATAAACTGAGACTGCATTATGAGATGGATCACCAGCAGATGCAGTTTTTACCATTTTTTCTTTTCAACATGAAACATAGAACAGCCATTCAAACAACAAGAAACAAATTGACACGTGGACATATTGGTGCACCAAGGACGAACAAAGGACATACACTAAGGACGTGTAAACCCAGGGAAGCGCGCTTTCTATTTCTCCTTGTGCCTAGGAGACTTTTAAAATCTATTTTCTTTCTGTCTTTCTCGAGTTTCTAAAATCTGCTTTTCTCTTTTTTTTTTTTTTTGTTTTTTTGTTTTTTATACTTTTTATTTTATTTTATTTTATGCCTTAATTTTCTCTCGCCTGGAGTTCGGTTCTAAACCGCGGCCAACTAGCCTGACAAAATTCCCGGTTTCACATCACTGTCACCCCTAGTTGATCTTAGCGTCGGGCTACGCTGATTCACCTAGTATTGCTGTATCCCTTCTTTCTGCCCCTTGCAACCATAGCCTTTACTCTATGTTGCTTACCGGGCCCTGGATACTTAACCTTTATTTCTTCTTTTCCGTGGAGCTCCACCAACAGACAGTGTTCCTCAGTAGTTCTCTCCTTTTCCACGCCCCACGTTGGGCGCCATCTGAAACTTCCCGGGAATTGCTCATGAGTGGGTTCTACGTGGGGGAGAGCCGAAGAGTGAAACTACGGGGGTCGAGAAAAAAGAAGACACAGAGACATTAGTGCATGGCTGTACAAAATCTTTCTATATTTCTTTGGGGACAAGAGCGACAATATATGTGCTGTGGGCGTGACCCTCCCTCCCAAAGCTGCAGAGTCTTCTCAGCAGGTCTCTGGCAGGCTGAATGATGTTGCCATAACAAAGATCACAGGGTCTGCTACACAGCAGGAGATGGCGACCTGACTTTCGCAGGAAACTGTAGTGCCAGAGGGGCTCTGACATCTGTCAGGTGGGAGGAGGTGTGGCTACAATTCCTCAGCTCCGTGTAGGTGAAATGCAGGCAGCTGAATTTTGCCTAGAGGCTATATGGCTCACTACACTGCAAATCCCCTCAGCTCCTTCAGTCCCTTCCCTAAATTGTCCATTGGGAACCCATGGTCAGTCTAATGCTTGGCTGCAAGCATCGCCTCTGTATTTGTAAGGCTCTGGCAGAGCCTCTCAGGTGATAGCCATATCAGGTTCCTGTAAGCATGCACTTCTTGGCATCCACAATAGCGTCTAGGTTTGGTGACTGTATATGGGATGGATCTCCAGGTGGGGAAGTCTCTGGATGGCCCTTCCTTCAGTCTGTCCTCCATACTTTGTCCCCATATTTCTTCCTGTGAATATTTTGTTCCCCTTCTAAGAAACACTGAAGCATTAACACTTTGATCTTCTGTCTTCTTGGACTTCACTTGGTCTGTGATTTGAATCCAAACAATACTAAGATTCCACCTGACACCGATCAGAATGGCTAAGATAAAAAACTCTGGTGACAGCAGATCTTGGCCAAGATATGGAGAAAGTGGAACATTCCTCCATTGCTGGTAGGATTGCAAGCTGGTACAACTGCTTTGGAAATCAGCCTGATGGTTCCTCAGAAAATTGGACATAGTTTTTTATGAGGATCCAGCTATAGCACTCCTGGGCATATACCCAGAAGATGCTCCAACATGTAATAAGGACACATGCTCCACTTTGTTCATAGCAGCCAGAATCTGAAAACAACGGGTATGTCCCTCAACAGAGGAATGGATACAGAAAATGTGGTACATTTACACAATGGAATACTACTCAGCTATAAAAACAATGACTTCATGAAATTCACAGGCAAATGGATGGAACTTGAACATATCATCCTGAGTGAGGTAACTCAATCACAAAAGAACACATACAGTATGCACTCATTGACAAGGGGAAATTAGCCCAAAATTTCAGAATACCCAAAATAGATAGAGTTTGCTAATATTCTTAACTGTTTTTAATACTCAAGGTAATTGAGAGCCTATAGATTCAAAGTAATCAATATGGAAATATGTGCTGTTTTTGATTATAGAATGTTTTCATTTAACATCTAGAGTTTAATAGATCTGCCTTTCACTAACTGTGTGACATTTCTGTAATTCATGTGACTCAGAATATATAAGTATAAAAATAATGACTGACATGTAAGCAGGTAATTGACAGGTTGACATAGTTTGATTCTTATAAAAGGCTAATGGCATTTTGTTTTATTTACCAGAAAGTACTCCTGCTTTTCACTTATTTTCCAAGTATTAGTAATATAATATGTTCTGTGTGGTTCAGATTGTCACATTTTCTTCCCAGTGTCATAGATATGACAGTGTTTATGTTCTGATCATCAGAGTCCTATAATCTAATCCTTGGCTTTATTTGCAGTTGACTATAACAGAGAGGTGGTGTAATACTTCTGAGACTGGCAATAATATCTAGCTACTTACCATTTGACAATCTTTTTGTTATCTTTATATTTTTGCTTTGTGAAACGATTTTTACTCTACAACTTTCATTGGATTGACATTCACTGTGGTGATCAAGTCTAACTCTGAACAATCTTTTCTCAGGATCCATTTGCTGAGATAACACTTGGATACCACCTTACTGGGCATGAACTTTCAGTTGTCACAATGAGAGCAGTGCTATAATCTCTCATAATACACATGAAGTTATTCTTTCTCAGCTTTCGAATGTTTTAAGAATGTTTCAAAAATTCACAATAAACCTACTGATAAGTCACATTCTAAGAGGACATTAGAATAGATTATAAAATAAATAAAAACATGACCAGGAGATATACAGTAATCCTTTTGTATGAAAAGTATTATATATTTTCATAAGAACACTTTTGAATATTAGTATTATATTTTTGCCAATACTTGTATACATAAATCAGATGTACTTGGATATTCTACATTCAAGTATAAAGAGAAAGTTTTCTGAGTTAAGCCCTCTCAAGGACAATGTTCTGATCTTGATGGAATGTAAGGGGACAATTGTCAGCCTCCAGCTATGCCAAGGATAACTTCCCTATATTTCTGGCAGTGTCAAACTAGTTCTTTTTCCTAGGTCCAGGAACCAACTCCTAAGGAGTTGCTACAGATGTTTCTTGCTTGACTATAAACCAGTAAGGGAGATGTATGTATACATATGTGTGTGTGTGTATATATATATACATACATATATATATATATACATATATATATATATATATATGTATATATATATATATTGTGTATATATATATATGGTATATATATTGGAGATTACCAAAGTAAACAAGTCATAATGCATATAATTGGCCTGCCATGGCCTAGTTAACTACATGCATTTTGCCCATTTCGTTGTCTCCTTATAATTTTGAGTTACAGGCCTGATGTCCAGGATGGTCCTAAAATCCAAGATTCTGGGCCGAGGACCTTCAAGCCAGGAGTAGCAGATAAGCACTGGTCACAAACCTTTACTCCCTTCATGTGACTGGCTGGCCCTCAGTTGGAGCAGAACAGCAATTGAAACCCATTTGCTCAACTCTTTACATCAAACTCTAATTGGACATTTCTACAGCACATCCTATTCCCTTACCTTATGGTTTCATCCTTTAAAGGTGCTATATAATTTCCCTTCACGGAAAATTCAGATCCTGAGATGGCTGTCTCCCTGCATGATCAGAAAATGAAGTTTTCATTTTAAGTCTTTGTCTTTGAAGTGTGTTTTCTCTGCTTCTCCTCAAACCCAGCACAAGTATACTTGGGTTCTGTTATTTAACTACCTTTCTTATACAAATCAAATTGCGATTGCTCAATGAAACTGATATATACATGCCAAACTTCATCTCTTCTTCATATTTTTCTAGCCATATTAATTGCTATCATTGATTAATGAGTATTTTTATTACTGTGGCCCACAATTCCCATTTTTATGATCATCACCACTACAACTAATATTTTAGATTAAATCTCCCCTCTTTATAAAATATAAAATATGTGTAATAACATGTAATCAGGCAAATGGTTTTACAAGAAAATATCCATTTCTCTTTATCAAAGGACAAGAAGTGCCCATGAGGCAGAAATAGAGACAATAGTTTTCTTGATTGAAACCAACAAACAAACACACAACTCTGAGATGAACTGGAAAGGGGTTTCAGCAATTGTAGTTACCAGTGAAAAGGAAAGGATTTTGCTGTAAAATGAACAAAGTAGACACTGAGGGGAAACTCCAAGTCTTTGCAAACCTCTAGCACATGTCATATTTTATATTACTATTCTTTGAATTCCTGGTATTATGTATCCCCCTATCGAATTGAGGACTAAAATGGATTTATAATCTTATGGGATGTAAGATCTTTTTAGGGTAATGAAGATCACTAATGATGTCTGCACTACACTTAAAGTATTTGAAATCCCACAATCAGTTCTAACTTTGTAACTGATCACTGTGGACAGACAGTTTTGTATATTATTTCAGATTTCTTTCCTTACTTGTGAGACAAAGTTTTCAACTGAAACAGATCACCACAATTAAAATATATAATCATCAATTCTCTACTCACTTTTTTCTGTCCTCCTATACTCCAAGCTTCCTAGTCATGATGTATAAATCAGCTGTGTTTTGCTGTGTAATAAATAAGGAATTAAAAATGACTAGAAGCCTTGGTTAGAGGCCACATTCATTTCTTAGTGTTTAAAAGACACTCATGACCTTTTCTTCTTTTCCAAGTCACTTTACCATATTAGCCAAGTGAGAAGAAAGGAAAACATGTGGCTCAAGGATTTGTATACCTAGAGATAGTACTTTAGAATATTGGGTTAGATGTTTCCACAGATTGCTAATCCTACCACACTTATGATTGATGCATTACCTTCTATGGTTATGCTTGCTAGAATTGCTTAGTATATATGAGTATAGTTTTTAAATATGATATCTTACTACTATGTGTCCTCAGATTTTATGAATGTTATGGTTTGAGTATGAAATATTTTTCAGAGAATCACATGTTTATCATTGTTCCCAAATAATAGACACATGCTGGAAAGTTGTAGTGTCTTTAGGATATAGATCTTTGCTGGAGGAAGTATGTTGCTAGGGGCATGTTCTAATGGAATTAATATCTAAGTATTTTGTGTCATGTTTTCTGTTTCTTATCTGCTGCTATTTGAAAAACCAGCAATTCTTGACACTATGACCCTTTTAAACATAACTTACTTAGTAGGATGGGTGAAAACATCCCGAAATCATGAGCCAAACAAATTTATTTTTAAAATGTTTCTGTAAATATTTGAGTATAGGGACTAGAAAAAATAACTAATACATCTTTTAACCCTTTAAAGGAGGTAGTAATCTACCTATAAAAGGGGTAAATTTAATCCTCAAGTCTCCTTATATTTGAAATAGGAAACTGATTTGAAATTATGGCAATCTTTCTCCTTGCTTTAGAATTCTGGAAATTATTAGTCATAAATGTATTCCTTATATAATATCTAATCCAAAGTAGTGCTACATATATGGGATTCTATCATTTATATCTTTAGCTACACAGTCACACAATTTATTTATGTTGTGCTTTTTATGTGTGCATATTTTGTTTTCTGTCTGGGTTTGCATCTATTGATATTTTCTCATATTTCTTTCAAATTTCGTCTTCACATCCTACCCACCTTAAATCTCTCTCTAAAGATAAATTTTAAAAATATCTAATCTGTAGACGCTGCTTAAATGACCTATCATTTTCTCCTTCTCTTGAAAGAGCTGCTATCACAATCCCTCTGCTCCATGTTGAGCTTCTACTTTAAAATTGGATTGGTGAGAACATGCCTGAGGCAATAAAAGACAGTTATTTCTCTTATGTTCTCACAGTAAATTATTTCAGAAACTCCTTTCACAAAAACATAATCTCCTAATGTTTTAACTGCCACGACAGCTGTTGTGAAATTGCTACTGATGTCATTTGAAGTGGGAACTTCTTAACTTTTGTGTGTGTGTGTGTGTGATAGACAGAAATACTGAAGAAGTCTTACAGATAGGAATGTGGAATTAGAATATATGTTTAAAACATTATTACCAGAGAATTAGGCATTAGGCAACAAATCAAAAATGCCTATAGAGATTAAATGACCATAATATTCACATTTATATGCACTGTGAAGGGCTTTTCTGGTGTTTCAATCAGACTGTAATTATCTGGATATCTTGGCCATTCACCATTATAACCTATGATTCTGCATTGATATGAAAAATATTGCTTCTTACCCTGCAGTTTTAAATGAAAAGCTGATATTTGGGTGTATCCATATGAGCTTTAAGGACAATAGGCTACATATTCAAACTATCTGAGATAAAATTCTAGACATTAATTGAATTTACTAAATATCTCCAAAATACAAAGTCTTCAGGAAGCAATGTTTCCCAAAGTGAAATTTTAGAATAAGTAGACACCGTAAAACCTGAAATATACCACTGTGCTCACTGAACTCATGATAATTTAACAAACACATATGTACAAATAGTGTTAGCAACACACAATTTTATATGTTATCTGTCTATGTAAGATATCATTTTTATTTTGCATTTAAGAAAGACTCGTACTATCTTTGCCTCTAAGTTAACAAAGCCCTTGAACACAGGAAAAGAAACCCTGTCTACAGAGCTCCTGAATCCATGATCTTGATCTCCTTTCTCAACAACATTTCATTTATGTTTAATCCTTTGAATACCTGTCTTCTTCAAACAGGACCAGGTATATACACAATCCTTCCTTAGTCATCATATAAAAACAGAATGAGACTACCAGCACATTCACCATCACTACTCCAGATACTCCTTAAGTCCCATTGTTTTGTGGAACATATATTTCCTCTCACTTCTCTAGAACAGCCTAGGCAATTTAACCTTTCTGTGAATAGCACTAAAATTTGATCTTCTTTTAGCAGTGAACAATTTGACATGTGGTGCTTATGAAGCACTTTTGTTATTTCCAAGTAACTACTGAAAACCTTGGGAATAGAAATGAGGTTAAATCCCATCATCCTCACTTTAAATGGAGTTTAGTGCTGCACAGAACTTAGAAGACTAGGGAATCTAAAGGTTTTACTTGATTTCTGAACACAACATGTTACTTTGAGCCAGATGTTGCTAAAGTTTCTTAATGGTTTCTGTATCTGCACAAATGAAAATGGCAATGAGAAGAATGGAATATTGACTGGATAATGAGAATTTAATGGTGAGAGCCAGGGACGTAGGGCCATGCAGGTCCTATAATCTATGCCAACTGATCTTTGTGTAAACACTGAGTGAATATTATTAGCCTTGCTTTCTTGATTTTATTTCACTCTTAAATTGAATATCTTGGTCTTATTTGCAGGATCACAAAAACTAGTTTGTGTTTCAAAGGTTATGAGAAGTATTTAGTTTCAAAATATATGGTCATTTGATAATTTACAGACAGAGAATGATGGGGTAGAACATAGTTTTTTTTTTACTTCCCATAATATATTCCCTCCACTCCTCTCTTCTGCCCCACCTCCTCTCCCATTTGATTTACTTACTTTTTCTCTTTTATTAGAAAAGAAACAGTCATTAAAAGGATAATAATTCAATATAATATGTAATATAATAATGACAAACTGAAGCTAACATGTCATAATTAAGCAAAACAAACAAATACAAGGAAAAGAACTCAAGAGAAAGGACAAGAATCAGAGACCCATTTGTTCACATACTCAGGAATATCACAAATGCATTAAACCTAGATGTCATAATATATACACAAGAAGACATGATATAGACCCTGCAGTTCTTGTACATGTTGCCTGAGTCTCTATATAAGTTCATATGAGTTTGTTATTTTTGATTTAGAGGGCCTTGTTTTATAGTATCCTTCATCTTCTCTGGTTTTACACTTTTTCTGTTTCCTCTTCCTCAGAGTACCTTAAGATAAAAGGTAAAAGGGTTGATGGAGACATCCCATATCTATTTCTGAGTGTTCCAAGTTATCTTACTGTCTGTATGCCTGGTTGTAGGTATTTGTATTTATTTCTGTCACAGGAGGAAGCTTCTATGATAATGGCTGAGCAAGCCAGTGATCCATGTGTATAGCAGAATATATTTAGCAATTATATTATTGCTACAATTTTTTATTAGAATAGTAGTATTAGATTTTACACTAGATCCATTGGTTATCTACCATAAAAATTTACTAAAATATGGAGGGAAAATATCTAAATGAACACAATTAGTAATAAAAAGGATACATAAGAACAGAAATTGAGGGGAAATTCTAGAAAATCATAAAGACATAATTTAAAATCATATACTCTAACACATTTGTTCTGCTGGTGTAGAGTCTGACCAGAGTGTCAAAACAAGAGTGAATATCAAATTATTCCAGAAAACAGAAAGAGAAGTAATGTTGTCAAAGTCATTGACTGAGGCCACAGTCACCTAGATACCTAAACCACCCAAAGACTTAACAAAGAATTTCCAACCAATTTTCACTATGAACATGGATGCAAAAACACTCAATAACACGCTCCCAAAGCAAATCAAAGAACATGTCAAAAATATTACCCACCTAGTTCAAGTAGGCTTCATCCCAAGGATGCAGAGATGGTTCAATATATGAAAGTCCATCAAGATAATCTACCATATAATCAAATGTTTTAGCATTTGAACAAATGCTAAAAGAGTCTTTGAAAAAATCCAAGATTCTTCCATGTTAAATAAAATATTTGAAAAATGAATCAAAGAACACATCAAAATTAATATTCACAATGATTAAGTATACTTTATGCCTGAAATGGAGGAATGTTTCAACATGCATAAATCAATGTATGTAACCTGTCATAGAAAGAAACTGAAAGACAAAATCTCATTAGAGATAGAATTATAGAATTGGCTTTTGACATATCTAATAGTCCTTAATGATAAAACTCCTGGAGAGCTTAAAGATACAAAGGACATAACTAACCATAATAAAGGAAGTTTAAAGTAAGCCCATATTCAATATCAACTTAAATGGAGAGAAACTCAAAACAATTAAAAAAAATCAGTATCAGGACAAGATTGTTCACTTTCTCATACATATTCATCATAATACTTTAATTTTTAGTTACAGCAATAACACAATTGAAGTAGACAAATGGATACAATTTGGGAAGAAAAAAGTCAAAGATTTTTATTTTCAGATGATATGATAATATACATAAATGATCCGAAAAATTTCACTGGGAAAAGCCTACAGTTGACAAACACTTTCAGTAAGGTGGCAGGATCCTAATTAACTCATAAAAATCAGTAGTCTTCCTAAATAAAAATGACAAATGAACTGAAAAAAATGAGGAAAACAATATCTTTTACAATTTTCTCATCTGATATAAAATACCTTGCTGTAACAGATATTTTGATTTTAAATTTATTTTATTGAGGAACCTCCACAATGTTTTCCCCAGTATGTATCAATTACTATACTATCAAATAGTGCACAAGGATTGACATTTTTAAATTGCTTTTGTTTATATGTTTGTTCATTTTGAAAGATGGTCATATATTTCCCAGCCTGATGGCAAACTCAGTATACAACAAAAAATTACCTTGAACTTCTGATTCTCCTCCTTCCACCCCCTACTGCTTGAATAATAGGCATGTGTTAGCATTCCTGACAAATGAATCACTGATTAAGAATACTTAATTAACTGAAATGAGTCTAATATATTTGTTTAGAATATACACTTATGTTTTATTCACTTTAGATCCCTCCTCTTTTCCCAGTACCACCCTTACAAATCCTTCTGCCCATTGCATCCTCCCCTTCTCCTCAGAGAGGGAGAGCCCCTCTTGGGTACCACCTTATCATGGGACATCTAGCTGCAGCAATGCTAGACCCATCTACTCCAACTGAGGCCTAATCAGGCAGTCCATGTATTCAATGGCATAGAACAGAGACCTAGACAGCTCCCACCTCCACTGATTAAGGTTCATAGATGAAGTCTAAGCAGTACATTTGCTACAGATATGTAGAGGTTCTGGGTTTAGATACTGCATGCTCTCTGGATGGTGTGCCAAGCTTTGTGAGCTTTCATGGTCCCTGGTTAGTTAACATTGTAGGTCCTCTTGTTGTATCTTTGATACTCCAACTTGAGCACTCACTTCTCTCTTCCACTCTTTCACATGACTCCTGAAATGTTGACATGATATTTGGCTGTGGGTTTCTGCATCTGCCTATTTCTCATGCTGAATGAAACCTCTCAGGAGACAGTTATGCCAGGTTCCTATCTGTAAACATAGCAGAGTATCATTAATAATGTCAAAGGCTTGAGTTTCTCATATGGGCTAGGTCTCAAGTTGTGACAGTCATTGGTTGGTTATTTCCTCAGTCTCTGATGCACCTTTATCCAAGAGTATCTTGTAGGTAAGAGAAATTTAGGATTGAAGCTTTTGTGGGTTCTTAAGTTATCAAAGTAATTATTAATACTTCCATAAACCATATCCTAGTCATAGATACATTACGGATAAAATATGATTGGTTTCAAAATAGGTTTTGGTTTCATTTGCATTCTTTATCCCTGTGGTGATTTGAATTTGCTTGATCCATGGGAAGTGGAATTATAGGGAGGTGTGGCAATATTGGAGGTAAGGTGGCCTGCATAGAGGAAGTGTATCACTGTGGGATCGATTTGAGGGATCTATGTTTAATAAAACCCTGTGTGGAAAAAGACCCTCCTCCTAGCTGCCTGTGCTCCTCTAGCTTGCCTACAAATCAAGATGTAGAACTCTCAGCTCCTTCTCTAGCAACAAGTCTACTTGGATCCTTCCATGCTTTTCTGCAATGTTGATAATGGAATGAACTTATGAATGTGAAAGACAGCTCCAATTAAATGTTTTGCCTTGACAAGAATTGCCTTGGTGGTAGGGTCCCTTCACAGTACTCAAAACACTAAGACAACCCCCTACACATAAATGTAAAATTTTAAAACAAGAAAATAGTACTCAAACGTATGGAACACAATAAAAGTAGTGCTACGAGGAAAATTCATAGCATTAATACCCTAGTAAAGTAATTGGGGAGATCCTATAGTAGCAACATAACAGCACATCTGAGAGGTCTAGAACAAGAATAAGCAAACACACCCAAGAGGAGTAGAGTAGATGGCAGGAAATAGTCAAACTCAGGGCCTAAACAAACACACAAAAAAAATAGATGCAGAGAAAACCGTACAAAGAATTGACAAAATTAAAAGTTTTTTTTTTTTTTTGGTTTTTGTTGTTGTTGTTGTTGTTGTTGTTGTTTTTTGAGAAAATCAACAAGATAAACTCCTAGCCAAATTAACTAAAGGATGCCAGGTCAATATCTAAATCAATAAAATCAGAAATGAAAAGGGAGACATAACAGAAACTGGAGAAATTGAATTGTCAAATTCTACTACTAAAGCCTATACTCAACAAAACTGGAAAAATCTACATGAAATGGATGATTTTGTAGACAGATCCAAAGTAACAAAGTTAAATCAAGAGAGACTAAACTATTTAACCAGAGCCATATGCCCTGAGGAAAGAGAAGTCATTAAAATCTCTCCTACATAAAAAGCTCAGGGCCAAATGTCTTTAGTGCAGAATTCTATCAACCTTCAAAGAAGATCTAATACCAATATTCTTCAAACAATTCCATAAAATAGAAATGGAAGGAACACTACCTAATTCATTCTATGAAGCCACAATTACTCTGATACCTAAACCATATAAGGACCCAACAGAAAAAACAACTTCAGACCAATTTCTCTTAATGAATTTCAATGAAAAACAGCTCAATAAAATCCTTGCAAACTTAATTGAAGAACACATCAAAACCATCATTCACCATGATCAAGTAGGCTTCATTCCAGGAATGCAGGTTCAATATATGGAAATCCATCAATGTAATTTACTATATAAACAAACTCAAAGATAAAAAACAAATTAGCAGTCAGTGCTCCTAACCATTGAGCCATCTCTCCAGCCCCAAACAAATTTTCATCTCATAAGATGTGAAAATGCATTTGACAAAATAAAATACCCCTTCTTGTTAGAAATACTGGAGAAATCATGAAGTTAAGGCCCATACCTAAACATAAGAAAAACAATATACAGAAAACCAACAGCCAATATGAAATTAAATTAAAAGACTGTGAAGCAATCCCACTAAAATCAGGGACAAGACAAGGATGCCCCATTTCCCCATATCTATTCAATATAATACCCAAAGTTCTAGCTAGAGCAATAAGACACCAAAGGAGATCAAGGGGATACAAATTGGCAAAGAAAAAGTCAAGGTATCACTATTTGCTGATGATATGTTACCATACATAATCAACCTCAAAAATTCTACCAAAGTACTTTTACAGCTGATAAACAGCAAAGTGGGTGGATATAAAATTAGCTCGAAGAAATCAGTAGCCGTCCTTCATACAAATAATAAATAGGCTGAGAAAGAGAGTAGGGAAACAACACCCTTCACAATAGTCACAAATAATCTAAAATATCTTGGGGTGATTGTAACCAAACAAGTGAAAGATATATATGACAAGAACTTTAAGTGTTTCAAGAATGATATTGAAGAAGACCTCAGAAATTGGAGTGATATCTCATGCTCATGGATTGGTAGAACTAACATAGTAAAAATTGGCATCATACCAAGGCAATCTACAGATTCAATGCAATCCCCGTCAAAATCCCAACAAAATAAATTCTTCAAAGACATTGAAAGAGAAATTCTCAAATTTATTTGGAAAATCAAATCAAACAAACAAAAAACAGAATAGAAATAAGAGTTCTTAACAATAAAAGACTTTCTGGGGGAATCACCATCCCTGACATCAAGCTATACTACAGAGCAATAGCGATAAAAACTGCATAGTATTGTTACAGACACAGACTCATTGTTCAATGGAATTGAACTGAATATCCAGAAATAAAGCCACACACTTACAGACACTTGACCTTTCACTAAGAAGCCAACAATATTGGGAGTCAGCTCAAGAGGAGGTCCAGGGCCCTGACACTACTGTTTATGTTGTAGTGTGCTGGCAGACAGGTGCCTAGCATGGTTGCCCCTAAAAGGCCCAACAAGCAGCTGAGTCAGACACAGATATTTACACCCAGCCAATGTACTGAAGCCAGAGAGCCCTGTGGTTGAATTTAGGCAAAGCTGGAAGAAGATTCTAAGGAGAGTAGCCCCGTGGGAAAACCAGCAGTCTCAACTGACCTGGACCTCCAAGATCTCTCAGACACTGAGCCACCAACAAGGCAGCATACAGCAGCTGATATGTGGACCCCAACACATATACAGATGACAACAGCCTGGTCTGTGGTCAGCGAGAAAAGATGTACCTAACCCAGGAGGGGGGGAGAGAGAGAGGGGGGGTGAGGCCCCAGGGAGTGGGGAGGTCTGTTGAGGTGGGCTTGGGGGTAGGAGTGTCATCCTCTTGGAGATGGGGTATAGGATTAATGGGATGGGAGACAGGAGGGTACAGACTGGGAGGAGGTATGAAGACTGGACTGTACAAAAAAGAATTAAGGAGCAAGAAAAGAGAAAGGGAGAGAGAGAAAAAAAAGAAAATAGACCTTATAAATTTGATAGAAAATCAATGTTAATTGGTTATCAATGTCAATAGATAAATGTTGATGCTAAACTTTCATAATTCAGCTATTCTAATGATAATACTCTCTCTTCCCTGGACTGAGCTTCACATATAATTTATTTTCAAATATTCCATTTTTTTCACACTAAAATTCTATATCTATTTCTGTCATTAAGAACATACATTGGGGCATATACCCAGAGACGTTACCTGCATGCAATAAGGACACATGCTCCACTATATTCATAGCAGCCTTATTTATAATAGCCAGAAGCTGGAAAGAACCCAGATGTCCCTCAACGGAGGAATGGATTCAGAAGATGTGGTATATTTACACAATGGAATACTACTCTGCAATTAAAAACAATGAATTCACGAAATTCCTAGGCAAATGGTCAGAACTTGAAAATATCATCCTTAGTGAGGTAACCCAATCACAAAAGATCACACATGGTATGAAGTCACTGATAAGGGGATATTGACCCAGAATCTTAGAATACCCTAGACACAATCAGCATATCAATAGATTTCTAAAAAGATGGAAGGAGAGACCCCTGGTCCTGGAAAGACTGGATGTAGGGGAACGCCAGGACAGAGTAATGAGAGGGGGTTGAACGGAGAAAAGAGGGAGGGAAGGGGGCTTATGGGACCTTCGGGGAGGGAGGAAACGGGAAAGGGGAAGTGATTTGGAATGTAAATTAAAAAAATAAAATAAAATTAAATTAAAAAAAAAAAAAAAAAAAAAAAGAACATACATTGATACTAAAACTAAACTACCTAGAAAAACTTTAAAGCATAGCAAATTGAAGTTGATTTTTTTTATTAATCTAAGAGGAAGAAGCTCTTTAGCATTATATCAGAATATATAAGAGTGTTCATTTGGCATTCCAATATGGGATAAAACTCCATTCTGTATTGATTCTCTCTTGACTGACAACCTTGGGTATCTATTTATAATATTCTCTCCATCATTTATATCACTCAATTATCCTTTTCGTCGTGAATATCTTTGTTTCTCTCTTGGATTTGCTCCTTTATCTCAAGACCTTGCAGACATCACCAGTTACTTCTGTACCTTATAAAAATTCCTTTTGCATAGTTTACACTATACTGATTTATATCTCTCCTTACTGTAGTGATTTACATCAGGAACTCTCTTTGACAACTTGACTTTGTACACACAAATGCATAAATATGTGTACCCATGAATTTTCTGGTGAAGCTGTCATCTGTCAAAGAAACTAGATCATCTTAATTTTTAATTTTCCACAGCGTGCACCTCTTCTCAATCTTGTGTGTTATACTTTCCCATCTCATGCTAAATCTTCAAGCAGGCAAGAACTTTGAAGTTGTACTATTTATACTCCATTGTGCATATTTTTCTTTAGCTCAAGTCTTTCTCTTGATGAATTCTCTAGAATTGTATTCACAAAAATACACACATAACATTCAAGGCAACTTGCATTTGGGAACAACATTAATTAGTAGAAAGTAATACCTTGCATGGAAAAGTGTCTACAATAACTTCTCGAATTTCATAGATATGATGCATATGTATTTGTATATGTGTATATATGCATACATACTTGTATATATCAATTACTGTTCTTCAAGTATTTAAATACAACCAAATTCTCTTCTCTAGTCTCTGGATGGACCTTCCCTCAGACTCTGTTCCACCTTTCATCTCTGTATCTCCTTCTGTGGGTATTTTTTTCCTCTTTCTACGAAGGACCCTAAGATACATACTTTGTTCTTCCTCCTTCTTGGGCATCATTTGATATGTGAAATGTATCTTGCAATCAAGCACACTTGATGATTACCATTCTGTCTGTCGTAATATTAAAAATTCATTTAGTATCTTCATTAACTCATAGCCTTTCACCATCATAGGGACAACCTGTTTAGCTTTTAATGACTATTTTATAAGGTAGTTCCTAACACATTGTTCAATGTTTTAATTATCAAAGCAACTATAGCAGTGTAGAGCCTGCATTCATTTCCTCTTTCCCACAGGAGGCTAGCAGCTTCCTGCTCTTGCTAATACCTTCAAGAAAATAGTGTTTTTATTTTAAGCTCTCTTACATCTCTTTTTTTTTCAACTTTTGATATATATCTAATTACCATCAACAGAGATTGCAGATTGTCGTAACTGACACTGGCGCTAAACAACCAAACATATCCAGCAACTACTTCAAATGCAATCTAAAGGAAACTGAACAACAAGAAAGGAATACAACTCTAAGTGTTGTAAAAGCCAGAAAAAAAATATATACATTGTAAATGAGAGTTAACAATCATGGATATTTCCTAATTACAATAAAATATAGTAGATGTGGAATAAGTTGATAACATTTAAGTGCAGTGGTTCTCAACCAATGCCTTTGTCCCATTTGGAAGTTAAAAGAGACATTCACAGGGGTTCCCTAAGACAATTGGAAAACACAGATATTTATGAGTCATAATTATAGCCAAAATTACATTTATGAAGTTACAATAAAAAATTTTATGCTTGAGGTGGGAGTCACCATAGTACGAGCAACTGTATTAAAGAGTCACAGCATTAGAATGATTAAGAGCTTGATAAAGAATAATGCTGAACAATATAGGAGTGCATCATTCAGATTCTTTGAAAAGTGGGTAATGAGCTTCTTTCTAGCTCTAATGGCACTGAAATGAAGAGTAGAGAGCAGATTAAAATTGTGAGATAACAGATATATATATATATATATATATATATATATATATATATATATATATTAGAATTAGAGACAAATGTGAGATTTACCTACAAACTAATCTATGAGGTATTTTGTAAGAAAATTCAAAGTGCTTAAAAATGTACCTTTACAAAAGGTCAACATCAGGCATAGAAAGGTAGATCTATCAATAAGTTTCTTGATGTAAAATTATATCTTCGTGATTTCAAGAAGATACAGGAAAATCTCTGAGGATCCCTAGTCAACCAACCTATCATAAGTACTGACTTTTATGCCAAGGCATGACCCTCAATGGGAATTCATGTTAGTCACAAGGTTGTCCTCTGGTTTTGACATGCATGCACTCACATGTATTCATCAGTTCTTTACACACACACACACACACACACACACACACACATGCACAAACATACACATGTATGCACACATGCACATACAGGAACACATGCACACATGTACATCTGCACACAAAACTGCACAACCACCATAGGAACAAAATTGTCAAACTGAACAGATAAAGAACAGCAATAACAAATGGTGTGCTAATATTCCCTAATCTGTAAATAATTCTTTACAGTTTATAAAACACTATACAGAAGCCTTCTCAGAAACCCTGTTGAGTTTACAGGGCAGATGGCAACAGTGTTTGTTTACTGGTGAGAAAAGAAAGTGACAGAATAAGAAAAAAAAAAAACATAGAAAAGCTGGGGGAAGAGGATCCAGTTAGATAAAGTCACAAAGTGGTTTGGTGAGAGGATTCCCTCAGTGTTCCTGACCTTCTACTTAAAATGAACATTGACACCAAAGAATCAACTTTAATTTTAATACAGACACTGTACTCTCTATGCGGTTCTGATTTTTACTCTTCTGTTTGGATGTTCAGGCATCACTGTATACCAAGCAGGGAAGGACCTAGTTCCACAGTCTGTGTCTTCTCTTTTCTCTTAGGGTGTCAGGCCCCGAGGCACACTGGTCTGGTGTAACCCAGTTAGGAAGAAAGCTGCCGAGCCCAGTCCCACAGTCAGATTTCCTGTGCATACCAGACTAGAAAGGATGAAGTGAAGATCAGAGCAGGTCAGGCAGCAGGATCCAGGCCTGGCAGTGAATGAGGCGGTGGGGGTGGACGTGGGGGTTGTCAGTGTTACATCTCTTTAAAAAAAAACAGCTATAGTCAATGAAACAACTTGTGCTATTTATTCAGGGTGAAAAAGGACTATATAAACTTAGGAAAGTGAGAAGGGGTTCCTCTTAGGGTGAAGTTGCACTGTCTGAGGTTTAAGGCTCTGAAAGAACCTCATTTGCATGGAGATGCATTCCAGGAAATTGAGCCTGTAATTTCCCAAAGTATTACATGACATTCCTCAGGTAAAGAGTGGGGGTTGGGCTCCCTAGATAAGTTAGAGAAGAGGAAGCCTTTCTAAGAAGGAAGTCCTCCATTTGTACCAAGCTCAGGGAAGCTCCCTGAACAAGGTAGACTTGGACCTTGGACCTTAAGTAGCAGGGTTTCCCAACATTTCTACGCAGAAAAATATGTAATTAGCGTGATAATACCCATATGTTTAGCATTTTGTGCATCATTTTGTAATTTTCCTGCTGGAAATTACTCAAGTGTTATTTTATTTTATTTTAATTAATTAATTTGTTTGTTTATTTTGGTCAGTATCTATAGAACTTGGGCATTGTCTGGTGGCACTGTGGAAGAAATGGATTATTCTGAAGCCACTTGATAAAGTGATGCATGAACTAATGTGTAGCTAGCATCTGCATAGCAGTTTACAAATAAGACAATACTTCTAAAATAATATCCTTTTGATCAGAAGAGAAGGGAGGGGCTTTCTTTCTTTGTTTCTTGTTTTTTTTTTCATTTTCTTTCCTTCTTTTATTCCCTTTATTTCATTTCATTTTATAACATCTATAGGTGATCGTCCTTAGATCTGGCAAAATTGCAATTGGTTATGTCTATGCTCTATGTTAACGGGCTTTCTTTCTTTTTTCATTCTTGATTTGTTTTATAGATTCATTGCCTATTATAATAGTGTCATACATGCCATTATTTATATCAGGTTATTTTAATAACATATATTTCTGTGAGTGTAAGTGTGTTAGTATTTAAGTGTTGCTACAAATTGCAGGACTTAAAACAACAGAAAGCTAGTCTTTGATGTTTCTGATATATACTTTCAAGAATAGTACTATACAGTCACACACATTCTAAGGCCCAGCTAAAGTCTTTTGCCCTCATTCTGCTTTGGATGTCTTCCTGCACTCCTTGCTTTGCCTTGCCACTAATCTACTTTACATTCTGTTCTCTGTACATGCTCTTCCTCTTATCCTGCAAATATCCCCATGCTTCCTCTCCTCTTCCAAAGAGAATGACCCTTCAAGAGATTTTGTGCCATTTAAATGCAGTAAAGTGACAAACTAACACAGTGGCTTACAACACTTTGAAACAATATTTCGATAGCTGTCAACCTTCTTAATGCTGTGATTTTTAATACATTACTTAATGTTGTGGTAATTTCCAGACATAAAATTATTTTGTTGATATTTTATGTCTGTATTTTTGTTACTTTAATGAATTGCAATACAAATATTTTTGAAGATAGCAGTTTGATAAAGGAGTCACAAACCACAATTGAAGTTTTTTCTAAGGTTCCAGACAAATGTGAAATTTTCACAGCATTTGATCTAGTAATGTATATATTTAATTTAGAAGTCAGTTTAAGATAAGAAGGAACCAAGGAGAGCATGGAATCAATAGGGTAATAGAAAGGAAACAATCTACAGCAAGGTAGTTTCTAGATTTTGATCATTCAAGCAAATAGAAGGTGACCAGGAAATATTTTATCACCATATCACTTCTATAGTATTGAATTTTGAGAAGTATATGTCCTTAAAAAACTAGCAATTATATATATATATATATACACACATATATGCTATAAATTGCAGGAATATATGTGTATTTATATATTTTATATGTATATATAAATATACACATACATATATATATAGTTTTAATAAGAGATGGCGTTCTATATATAATTGTCATTACAATTTAACATATTACTTTTTATGAATAAACACATGAACCTGGGCTTCAAATTGAAATGGTTGTTCAGAGGGGGTTTGAAACATTCATGTGGAAAAGTAAACAAAACAAGTGTTGTGTGATTTTGCAACACAGCTCTAAATTCTTTGGCACATGGTAGTGTCTATTTTTCCTTTTCTTCAGTCAGAGTGGGCGTGAGACTGGTCCAGTCAGGAGAGTAAACTAAAAGCGACTTTGTGTAATGTCTGAAGGTGAATCATAAAAAGCCATATAGCAGCATCCTTTGCATACTTAAGTTGGAAACTCTCTGAGCCTTTGTGTAAAAGTTGATTTTGATGATTGTAAATCACAATCCATCTATAGCTCTCAAGGGTACATTGCACAAAGAGTTTGAAATTTTTATTTTCTTAAGTGGCTAAGTCACTAAAATTTCAGTTAGCCACATCTCAGGGAAGTCCATCTGCTGATTTTATTTGATCAAATAATACATTTGAACAATCATAGACTCTGAAATTTCATTAACACCCGTATCAATTGACTTTGACTCCTACAATGAATGATTGGTTGTATATCTCAAGGATGAAATGAGAAAGCGAGTTCTCATTAGAAGTCATAACAGTTGAGTCATCAAACAAATCAAAGTAGAAAGATTGGTGAGTATTTTCTGTTGAAGTCATTAAATAGTGCAAACTTTTATCATGATAAAAAGAAGAAAATACTGACTGATGATAGCTTTGAGCACAATTTAAGCCAACAGTCCCAATTAAGACCTTTACTAAGTAGAGTATTGAAATATTGACTGAGCTTTCCACATACACACACATGTACACACACACTATAGTCAAAATAGCATATATCATAATAAAAATATAATAATAAAGTATAATCATATGTATTAAAAATGAAACATGAGATATGGCATGTGAGAAGTTCATGTACATTTCCAGTTCGGCTTTCTCTCTTGGTATTTCATGTTTCACAATGCAAAGTTGATAAACTTTTTGGTATACTAAAGGACTCTACAACACATCACCAGTTATCCATCTCTCTAGGCCCCAAAGTGCAGCTGAAAAGCAAAGGATTCTGGTTACAAAATTATGTTATAAACTTACTGAAAATAGTATTTCAAATCCATTTTCTATACATAAATGTCTATGTTTTTCAACTTTTTTAGCATAAAATAAAACCCATTATCTTCCAAAATATTTGTGAGATAATTGTCTGGAGAGCTCCCCAGACTGGTAACAATGAGTTATAGATAACAACAAAAATAAAGACAAACAGTTGAGAAGAAAATGAATTCCACAGATGGTATAAAGGGATTTTATAATAATTGTCAAATACAATTACATTATCTTGTGTCAGAATTTATTGCAGTGACTCAAAACCCCATACAAGATAATAGGCAATGAATTTTGAAGAGGCCCTGGAGAGAGTTTGCCCATGTTGCCCAATCAGTGGGAAGTAAAGATCAACAGTATTAGGTTTCACTAAAACAGCAATTATTTTTTTTCTTGTAAAAGTTGAGTACTTTTACTGTAATAACTGTGACATAGACCACATTCATCTCTAATTGATGATGGAAGAAGGTTAGAAATCTTTTGCAAACTATAGGAAAACTATATAACCCAATGGAAATTAATATTCATTTGTCTTACTTGTAATTCACCTGCATATTGAATACATGACCTCCTACACATTATACACAATTTTCCCACTGAACTGTGCCTCCAAACCTCAATGATTAAAATACAATAGTTTTTTTCTTAGATATATTCTTTATTTACATTTCAAATGTCCCCTTTCCAGGTTTCCCCTTCCACTGAAAATCCCACAAGCCATCTCCTGTTCCCCAATCAACCCTCCCCCGCTTCCCTGTCCTGGTATTCCTCTACACTACAGCATCAAGTCTTTCCAGGACCAAAGGCCTCTCCTCCCTTTGGAGTCTAGCAAGACCATCCTCTGCTGCCTATATGTCTGAGGCCATTGGTAAATCCATGTGTACCTGTTGGTTGATAGTTTTGTCCTTGGGAGCTCTGGGAGTACTGGGTGACTCATATTTTTGTTCCTCCTTCCCCTGCCCCCGTTTCAGCTCCATGAGTCCTTTCTCTAGATCCCCCATTGGGTACCCTGTGCTCAGTTCAATGGCTGGCTGAGAGTGTCCCCCTATGTATTTGTCATTCACTAGGAGAGCCTCCCAGGTGATAGCTATAGCCAGCTCTGGTCAGTCAGCACTTTTGGGCATCCACAATAGTGTCTGGGTTTTGTAACTGTATATGGGATGGATTCCTGGGTGGGGTAGTCTCTGGATGGACCTTCCCTCAGACTCTGTTCCACCTTTCATCTCTGTATCTCCTTCTGTGGGTATTTTTTTCCTCTTTCTACGAAGGACCCTAAGATACATACTTTGTTCTTCCTCCTTCTTGGGCATCATTTGATATGTGAAATGTATCTTGTGTATTCCAAGGTTCTGGGCTAATATTCACTTATCAGTGAGTACATGCGATGTGTGTTCTTTTGTGATTGGGTTACCAGACTCAGGATGATATTTTCCAGGTTCATCCATTTGTCTAAGTATTTCATGAATTCATTGTTTTTAATGATTGAATAGTATTCCATTGTGTATATATGCCACATTTTCTGTATCCATTCCTCCATTGAGGGAAACCTGGGTTCTTTCCAGCTTCTGGCTATTATACATAAGGCTGCCATGAACATAGTGAAGGATATATTCTTATTAAATGCTGGAGAATCCTCTGGGTATATATCCAGGAGTGGTATAGCAGGGTCCTCTGGTAGTACTTATACCCAGTTTTCTGAGGAACCACCAAAATGATATCCAGAGTGCTTGTACCAGCTTGCAATTTCATCAGCAGTAGAGGAGTGTTCCTCTTTCTCCACTACCTCTCCAGTACCTGTTGTCTCCTGTGTTTTTGATCTTAGCCATTCTGACCAGTGTGAAGTGAAATCTCAATTTTGTTTTGAGTTGCCTTTCCCTGATGACTAAGATGTTGAACATTTCTTTATGTGCTTCTCAGCCATTTGATATTCCTCAGGTGAAAATTCTTTTTTTATCTCTGTACCCATGTTTTAATGTGGTTATTTGGTTCTCTATATTGAACTGTTCCTGTATTCCTGGGATGAAACCTACTGGATCATGGTGAATGATCATTTTCATGTGATCTTGGATTCGTTTGGCAAGAATTTTATTGAGTATTTTTGCATCTATATTCATAAGGGAAATTGGTCTGATGTTCTCCTTCATTGCTGGATCTTTGTGTGCTTTTGGTATCAGCTTAATTACGGCTTCATAGAATGAGTTGGGTCGTGTTCCTTCTGTTTCTACTTTGTGGAATACTTTAAAGAATATTGGTGTTAGGTCTTTTTAGAAGGTCTGATAGAATTCTGAACTAAAACCATCTGGTCCTGTTTTTTTTTTGGTTGGAATATTTCCAATGACCACTTCTAATTTTTTAGGGTTTATCGGACTGTTTAGATGAACTATTTGATCCTGATTTAATTTTGTTATTTGGTATCTATCTAGGAAATTGCCCATTTCCAGATTTTCCAGTTGTGTTGAGTACAGGCTTTTGTAGTAGGATCTAATGATTTTTTGAATTTCCTCAGTTTCTGTTGTTATATCTCCCTTTTCATTTCTGATTTTGTTAATCTGAATACTGTCTCTGTGCCCTGTGGTTTGTCTGGCTAAGCGTTTATCTATCTTGTTGATTTTCTCAAAGAACAAGCTCCTGGTTTTGTTGATTCTTTGCATGTTTTTGTTTTTTTGTTTTTTTTTTTTCTACTTGGTTGATTTCAGCCCTAAGTTTGATGAGTTCCTGCTTCTACTCCTCTTGGGTGTATTTGCTTCTTTCTGTTTCAGAGCTTTTAGGTGTGCCATTATGCTGCTAGTGTATACTCTCTCCAGTTTCTTTTTAGAGGCACTCAGGGCTTTGAGTTTTCCTCTTAACACTGCTTTCATTATGTCTCATAAGTTTGGGTAGGATGTGCCTTCATTTTCATTAAATTCTAAAAGTCTCTGATTTCTTTTCTTATTTCTTCCTTGACCAAGGTATCATTGAGTAGAGCATTATTCAGCTTCCATGTGTATGTGAGCTTTCGGTTGTTTTTATTGCTATTGAAGACCAGCCTTACTCCATAGTGATCTGATAGGAGGCATGTGATTATTTCAATCTTCTTATATTGGTTGAGGTCTGTTTTGTGACCAATTATATGGTCGATTTTGGAGAAGATACCATGAGGTGTTGAGAAGAAGATATATTCTTTTGAATTAGGATGAAATGTTCTGTATATATCGCTTGAATACATTTGGTCCAAAACTTCAATTAGTTTCACTGTGTCTCTGTTTAGTTTGTGTTTCCCTGATTGGTCCATTGAGGAGAGTAGAGTGTTAAATTTACCCACAATTATTGTGTGATGTGCAATGTGTACTTTGAGCTCTAGTAAAGTTTCTTTTATGAATAAGGGTGCCCTTGTATTTGGAGCATAGATGTTCAGAATTGAGAGTTCTTCTTGGTACATTTTTCCTTGGATGAGTATGAAGTGTCCTTCCATGTCTTTTTTGATGACTTTAGGTTGAAAGTCAATTTTGTCCAATATTAGAATGGCTATTCCAGCTTATTTCCTGGGACCATTTGCTCAGAACATTGTTTTCCAGCCTTTTACTCTGAGGTAGTGTTTGTTTTGGGCACTGAGGTGCATTCCCTATATGCAGCAAAATTCTGGGTCCTGTTTATGGATCCAGTCTGTTAGTCTATGTCTTTTTATTGAGATATTAAGGAATAGTGATTGTTGCTTCCTGTTATTTTTGATGTAATTTTTATGTTTGTGTGGTTATTCTCTTTTGCGTTTGTTGAAAGAAAATTATTATCTTGCTTTTTTAAGGGTCTAGCTGCCCTCCTTGTATTGGCATTTTCAATCTATTATCCTTTGTAGGGCTGGGTTTGAAGAAAGATGTTGTGTAAATTTGGTTTTGTCATGGAATATCTTGGTTTCTCCACATATTGTGATTAATAATTTTGCTGGGTATAGTAGTCTGGGCTAGCATTTGTATTCTCTTAGAATCTGTATGAGATCAGCCCAGGATCTTCTAGTTTTTATGGTCTCTGGTGAGAAGTTTGGTGTAATTCTGAAATCTCTTCCTTTATATGTTACTTGGCCATTTCCCCTACTGCTTTAGTATTCTTTCTTAGTTTAGTCCATTTTGTGTTTTGATCATTATGTGACTGGAGGAATTTCTGTTCTGGTCCAGTCTATGTGGAGTTCTGTAGGCTTCTAATAAATTCATGGCCATCTATCTTTTTAGGTTAGGGAAATTTTCTTCTATAATTTTGTTGAAGATATTTACCGGCTCTTTATGTTATAAATCTTCACTCTCTTCTATATCTATAATCCTTAGGTTTGGTCTTCTCATTGTGTTCTGGATTTCCTGGGTGTTTTGGATTGCAAGATATTTGCATTTTGCATTTTCTTTGACTGCTGAGTCAATGCTTTCTATGATATCTTCAGCACCTGAGATTCTTTCTTCTATCTCTTCTATTCTGTTGTTAATGTTTGCATCTATGACTCCTGATTTCTTTCCAAGGTTTTCTATCTCCAAAGTTGTCTCCCTTTGTGATTTCTTAGTTGTTTCTACTTCTGTTTTTAGATTCTGGATGGTTTTGCTCTGTTCCTTCACTTGTTTGTTTGTGTTTTCCTGTAATTCTTTAAGGGATTTTTGTGTTTCCTCTTTCAAGACTTCTGCCTGTTGACCCATGTTCTCCTGTATTTCTTTAAATGAATTTTATGTTTCCTCTTTATGAACTTCTACCTGTTGACCCATATTCTCCTGAATTTCTTTAAGTAATTTTTGTGTTTCTTTTTTAAGGGATTCTACCTGTTGACTCATGCTCTCCTGTACTTCTTTAAGGGAGTTATTTATGTCTTTCTTGAAATCCTGTATCAGCATCATTAGATGTGATTTTAAATCCAAGTCTTGCTTTTCTGGTGTGCTGGAGTATCCAGGACTTGATGTTGTTGGAGAACTTTGTTCAGATGGTACCATGTTGCCTTGGTTTCTGTTGGTGATGTTTTTGTGTTTGCCTTTTGCCATCTGGTTATCTCTGGTGCTAGCTGGTGTTGCTCTCTCTGACTGTGACTTAACTGTGCTCCTGTGAGACAACTCTCTTTGTGTACACTCTTATGTAGGTACTCCTGCGAGATCTACTCTTTTGTGGTTGTATTTGGGTAAGTAGCTCTGTGGCCCAGATCAACTCTGGGTGCAGGCAGTAATTGGAAGATTCCTGTCCCAGGTTGTTCCTTTGCTCCTGTGTCCTCAGGGTTTCCAGCTGTTTCCTCTGAGCAGCAGGCGTTGTCCTACCTGTGCTGTCTGGCCTCTATGCACACCTGAGTGGTTAGCTACCTCCGTGTATCACTTGGATATGGTACATGGTGGCAGAGGGTGGTCCTAAGCTGGAGAAGGATACAGGAGGGTTTCTACCAGAGGGTTCCAGATGTGATCCTCTCGTGAGGGTGGTTCTACTTATGCAGGCAGGTCCCTCTGCTCTCCTGGGTGGTTAAGCTGCCTCCCTGTGCCAATTGGGTATGGCACACAGTGCCAGAGGATGGAACCAAGCCAGAGACCATAACCAGTGGGCTTCTGCCAGAGGTTTCCCTGTGTGAACCTCTGAGCTGCAGGGCAGGTCTCACCTATGCTATCTTCTCTGAGCCACTGAGTAGATAGCTATTTTCCTGTGCCACTTGGAAATGGTGTGCTGTGGCAGAGGATCATCCCAAGCTGAAGAAAGAAACCAAACGGCTTCTGCCAGAGGGTTCTGGACAGAATCATCTGAGCTGTAGGGCAGGTCTCGCCTGTGCTGACTATCTGTTCTGAACTGCTGTGTGGGTAGCTAGCTTTCTGTGCCACTTGGATATGGCACGCTGTGGCAGAGGATCAAACTATGATAGCTTTACTCAATAGAGTTTTAATACACCTATGATGTAGATAGAAGTCTATTTCAGAAATTAGATCATATATATTAAAGCAATATTTTTCCTGAGCAGAGTGTAGAACCCAGGCTATGCCCATGATCAAATGATACTTTAACTTAGAATTACATTTTTTGCTTTCTTTTGAGAAAGCTCCTTCTCTCTTAGAGCATGACCCAAAATGAAAAGCACTCATGTTTAACAATTCTGGCAAGGTCTGTATGCTCCTTAGGAAATACAGGACTTTCCCAGTGAATGGAAGACTCAAGAAGATGCTTAAAGAAATGTTCATGCTTTAATAATATTCAGGATAGAATAAAACACAAAATAATTTAAAGTAAAATTTAAACACTTAAATTAAAGAAATTGGGCTTTTGACATTAATAATTCTAATACATGTTACTGATAATGTTTGAAAGAGAAAAATGGTGTTCAAGAAGTTATTATATATCTCTAGTTAATGTAGTATAGACTGTTTCTTAGTTCAAATAAAAGGGAAAAATACAAAGACATTTCTTCATATTGTTTTCAATATTTTAAGATTTTTCTTTGAAATTATCTCCTTGCTCAAGGAAGCGGGTGGCTATTTAGTCTCTTCTGGAACCCTTTGAAGAACCTGTCACTTGTAATCTCAAGGTACAGTGCATATTTGGTGGAAGAAGATCAACACACTTTTGAGACCAGGAAATGAGAAAGAACTCTTTCCTTCCTGCCATTTCAAGTGATTTATTCCACTCAGCAGGCCTTTCTTATTGGCCTGGGAGTTTACTTTGTCCAGTGAGCCAAGAAGGGTTGGCTGCAAAAGGTTGGTGGAAGTGCCAAGCTCGCACTGCTCCAAGAACAACAGCTATCAAATCAATAACCTCTCAGCCTCTGGCGCTGTCTGCCTGCCTTCAGCCCCACCTGAGAGTTTTAACGAATAAAAAGTGGAGAAAAAATGAATAACAAGATATTTGACTCAAGGATAGAAAACAACATGTCGAATAATTAGTAGAAATTGTGTCAAAATTCAGAAGGAATAAAGAAATATCATTTACCAAGTAATTGAATGCTTCCTATCACCTGGCACCTACTAAAGCCATCAAAATTGATACATATGTATAGAAGTTTTCAGTTTCCCAGATAATGAAATATGTCTAGCCATAAAATTACATGACTAAAAATGCATATTGGGTAATTATGAAATTATTATGTAAAAACAAAAAAGTAGTATAATCTAATTATATAAATTCACATTCTCTTCCAATTCACAACTAATTTGAACACCGAATATAATTAGGGGTGAATAATCTGATAAGTGTTAGATACTTTAGAACTTTTGAATTTTAGTGAAATTAATTACTAGAAATTGTTTTATTTCATGATGTTTGATAATCATTTAAGCCTGTTTTCTATTCTATTTCTAAGTCTGTTTTATGTTCAGCCTCGATGTATAAACCACATTTTCAGCTTTAGAGAATTAAAGCTTTGTTGGGGTAGGAAATGAGAGAAGTTACTCTAAAATGGCTATAAAATGTTATTATTAGAAAATGAACATGGCTTAAATCTCACTGTTAGCTTGTTGAATAGTATCTGTAACTTGCCTTTTCCTGAAGAGCAGTTTTCTCTGGGTAAAACTTGCAGAGTATTTTCATGTAGTTACTTTACCATTAGTGTTAGTTGTTGTTTTTTATGGGCTTGGTATTCATTTACCTCAGTAAATGTTAGTCTTAATCCTGGAAGCATAAAGAAGGATTCTTACATTTACCAGGAAAGACCCCATTTTATTTCATATTCTATAGAGAGCCATTAACTCTGACAATTTAGGATCAAACAGATTTACTTTACTCAGCAGACAAAACTCTCTGTTAGGCCTTTCAGGATGCATCTTCATTAATTCATATCATATTATGAAGTCAATTTATGAAGGCCAGAGTAAAAGGATTCTAGAGTAAGTGATGTGGGCTGTGTAGACAAAGATGGTCTCAAGTGATGACAGAGTTTAGTTGTCTCCTTTAGTGTGGAGGTGTGAGAGATGATCTGGAATGACTTAGAAGGAGAGAAGAGAAATGTGTGCAAATTAATTCACAGTGACTCAAAGTAAAACTTGACTTTCAAGTTTTGAATAGAGGAACCTATTGTGTTATATATGGTTTCTTAATGATAATTCTAAATGGGTATTTTATTTTTTAAGAACTGCGCAAATATAGGAAGAAGAGATAAGCATTATATATCTTTGTGGGCATGACTTATATTTTGACTCCAAGTTCTACCTTATTTTGGTACACAATTGCTTCTCCTCATTAGAAAATGATTGTTTGAAACCTTTCAGGTAAAAACTAATTTAAATATCTCACTATTTAGGGTCATCTCTCATTCATAGAAGTCTAGGAATTCCTTGGGAAATGTAAAAAGCTATTGAGTCTCAGAACTTAAATTCCTTAGTGATCAGAGAAATGCAAATCAAAATGACCCTGAGATTCCACCTTACACCAGTCAGAATGACTAATATCAAAATCTCAGGTGACAACACTTAGTAGAGAAGATGTGGAGAAAGAGGGACACCTGTCCATTGCTGGTGGGACTGCAAACTGGTACAACCACTCTGGAAATCAATCTGGAGTTCCTCAGAAAATTGGAAATAGATCTACCTGAAGACCCAGCTATACCACACTTGGGAATATACCCAAAAGATGCCCCTCCATGCCATAAGGGCACATGTTCCACTATGTTCATCGTGGCCTTATTTGTGATAGCCAGAAGCTGAAAATAACCCAGCTATCCCACAACAGAAGAATGGATACAGAACATGTGCTTCATTTGCACAATGGAATACTACCCAGTCATTAAGAATGAGGACATCCTGAGTTTTACAGGCAAATAGATGGAACTAGAAAATATCATCTTGAATGAGGTAACTCAGACCTAAAAGGACATACATGGTATATCCTCAATAATAAGTGAATATTAGTCAAAAAAAGGTACAGAATACCCAAGATACAATCCATAGAATTCAGAAAGTTCAACAAGCTGAAGTCCCCAGTTGAGGATACCTCAATCTCACACAGGAGGGAGAAGAAAGCAATCACAAGTGGGGAGGAACGGAGGGACCTGGGAAGGAAAGTGGACAGGAGAGTATTGTTGGGGAAGAGGGCAACATGATCTGGTATTGGATGAGGGAAAAGGACTGAAGCCCTGAGGCTCAGCAGAAAGAATGGAAACAGTCAGCCTAGGGAGAGAGGAGGTTGGTGGGTGCCTCCAGAATGCATCAGAGATCCGGGAGTTTAGAGACTCTCAGGACTCAAATGGAGGGACCTTAGATGAAATGCCTGACAGTAGGGAGAGGAAACTTATAGAGTCCAACTCCAGCAGGAAGACAGGGCATCAAAGTAAGGAGCAGGTGGAGGGGGGGGCATCCCACAACTCTGACCCATAAATGTTCCACTCTGAAATAGTTACCGGGATGGAAATGGAGAGGAGCCTGAGGAAAAGAAGGTCCAACAACAGGCCCAATGTTTGATCCAGCTCAAGAGGAGATCCCAAGGCCTGACACTATTACTGAGGCTATGGAGCATTCACAGCCAGGAACCTAGCATGACCTTGCTCTGGAAGACCCAACAAGCAGCTGAAAGAGTCAGATACAGATATTTGCACCCAACCAATGGACAGAAGCTGCTGATCCCTGTTGTTGAATTAGGGAAGGCTGAGAGAAGCTGAGGAGAAGGGTAACCTTCTGAGAGGACCAGCAGTCTCAATCTGGACCTGCAATATCTCTCAAACACTGAACCACCCAACAGACAGTATACTCCAGGTGATATGAGGCCCCCAACACACATACAGTAGAGGGTTGCCAGGTCTGTGTTCCTTAAGAGATGATACAACTAACCCTCAAGAGACTGGAGGCTCCAGGGTGTTTAGAGATCAGGTGGGGTAGGGGTGGGGACATCCACATGGAGACAGCGGTGGGGGGCAGTGTGTGTGTGTGTATGTGTGTGTGTGTGTATGTGTGTGTGTGTGTGTGTGTGTGTGTGTGAAGGAAGTATGGGATGTGAAACAGTTGGAGAGTGAACAGGGTGGGGGATAAAATATGCAATGTAAAAGCTAAATAAATAAATAAATTTAAATTAAAAAAAGAAAAAAAGAAGAAAAATATACAAAAGGAATTTAAGTAAAAAATCGCTTTTCTAGAGAAAAAACTCAGAGATATCCTAGAGATCATTGGAGGACAAACACACACACATCCAAGAGCAGAAAATGAAGGGACAAGTATTTAGTTTCCTGAGGCCAAGAAGTTTGTGTTACAACGATTATCGATCTGAGCATTTTGGGTTTCTTTCATGTGTGATCGTATTGTAAGGAACATAGAACAAGAAGTTGTTTGTAGGGATAGGTGGAATGATCCTTGAACTAGCAGTATGTTTCTGTTCCATGTTGAAGTCACCAGGCTTGGTTCTTTATGACTTGCTTGATTTTTTCTCCATATAAACTGAACCAAATCCAGCAATCAATGTGGGTTTTCTGTGCTTCAATTATATCAATTTAAAGTGGCAATCTCATTCTGGCTAAGCTCAAGTAATCATACCACACATTTATCAAATAACTATTCTATACTTTGAATGTGTAATTTAGAATTCGTGAAGTTTTTTTAGATATTTCTTTGTTTAAATTATATATTTCTACTCAAATTCTTGACCCAGATTGTTGTTTCTTGATTTATTATTTCAGCTACTACAACATATTCATGACCCTACTTGATAGTAGAAAAATAAAGTAAAATAACAATATAAATACACAACAGATATATGACCACAATCTCTGGTTATGGTGCCTATTACTGATTTGTACTTTGTTTCAAGCAAGTCAAAAATATTTCATTGATTGTTGTGACATTTTGTCATGCAAGGGGCAAGAGGTCAATAAAACCCTCATTCTTTATTTAGGATTATAGATTATTAGTGACTGCTATGGAACACAGTATCATTTCATTTAGTGACTCAGCCACTGATGAGTTACTTTGTTTCAGTAAATAACCTGCTACCTACTCAGGCTCTGTAAGAAACTTTATTAAACTCAGTAAGTCTCAGATAAAAGCAAAGCATGAAGATGGGTGGGTGATTTGTCATGAAGAAAATTTTCAGAAGGAGAGAAGAGGAAAGAGAAAATGGGAAGTGAAAATGAATAAAATTCATTATGTAAATATATGAGACAGTAAAACAATACACAAATATTTGAATCATGTAACTAAAGAAGGCAGAAGTTAGAGGGAATGATGTGTATCACACACAATCAATTTGTGTTTTGCTAATTTTAATTAAAGTACAAAATCTAGAATAATCAATTCTATTGTTTCATTGGTAAGATACAATTGGTCAGATTCTCATATTAGAATTCAGGCCGTGGCTTATTTTACAACCATAGCTGAATAAACCAAGCAGTTTAGGCTGCCAAATAAGAAATTTATAACCTCAAAAGATTTGTGTCAAGCCTAGGGCCTTTTCATTTACTTGAACTGCAGAAAACCTCAGTCCCACATTCAGGTTCACTTTTTCCACATGACAGGTTCAATCAAGTCCCGGAATGAAATCTCCAGGTACTCAAATGGAGTTTTTACTCTCTTTTAATGTTAATAGAATTAGTAGTGTGCCCTGAAGAGATGAGAGTGATGATGATGACGATGATGATGATGATGATGACGATGATGATGATGATGATGATAAAATGAATTATTGAATTTTAGGTCAGATACCAATCTAAAATTACAATTAAATCCCCCCAAATATCATCAACAAATTGCATAAATAAATATCTGTTATTTTATCTCTTGAAATTTTATATTAACTTAGGAATGCTTAAGTCTGTTTTTACTGTGTTAAACAAGGAGATTAAAACTATTTTTTATATCTGCCTTAATAAAAGTGTTCTGTAAATATTAATAATACATGAAGGTAGTAGGTAGTCATTTGCTTCAAATTAAGAAATACTTAAAGTTATATAACAATGAATAGATACAAAGTTTAAATAAATGAGAAATAAATAAGATTTTCCCATATGAATTAATTGAAAACATAATCAAATAAAGCAATGCATTAGTTACAGAGATTGGAGATTTTAAATGTTAACGTTTAAGAGGTGTTACCTTTTGTTGCCTAAACCAATTTAGAGAAAAATCTTCAACAGAAAACTAATATTCCCCTCACAATTAGGAAAATCTTACAGATTTATATAAAGATCTTGGTATATGATTAGGTAGAAGGATTTCTAATGCCAAAAAGTGAATGTTACAGACAACTTTTAAGGAAAATGTATTATATATTAAAATTATAATTTAAAGCACCTTCATGAAAGTTATGAGCATAATGCCCAGGTTTCTTGACAAGAAACATTTTGAAGGTAATACAAAGATAAGTCTAAGGCATTTATCAGTTAATAAAAACAAATGTGGAATGATTTTTTGAATCCTAGATCATGATAGTTTAAACTATTTTGTTCAGCTGATCTACTCTGCATGTGCCTCAATTTTTTCTTTTAGTTAGCCTAAATTCATTTTTGTTTGATTTTCATATATATATATATATATATATATATATATATATATATATATATATATTCCATAAAAACACTAAACTGCAAGGTATAATAAATATGAGTGGACCTGGTTCAAACCTGTCATAGGCTTACATTTGCTGTTTCAGTCTCTGTGAGTTCATATGAGCTCTGAGGGGAGGGATTTGATAGAGATGTCCCATTTCGAAGTGAGTGTTTCAAGGTCTCTCTCTCTACATGCCTGGTATAATATATATGCAGCAGACCTGATTCAGACCTGTGATAGGCAACATGTTTGTTATTTCAGTTTCTGTGAGTTCATATGAGCTCTGAGATGAAGGATTTAATGGAGATATCCCATTTAGAGGTGTGTGTTTCAAGGTTTCTCTCTCTGTGTCTGGCTGTGGGTCACTGCATCTGTTTCCATCTACTACAGGAGGATGGCTGAATAAAGCACTGACATGTTAGTATAACAAAATATCCTTTGGAGTTGTTTCCTTGTCATTTAGACCTCTAGTATTTGCCTTTATCTTAGGTATCTGGTTATCTAGTCTGAATCTTGTTTACCTAAGCAGTGTTGGGTATGGACTCTATTTCATGGAGTGGGCCAGTGAGTCAAATCAGACACTACTGGGAAACTCTCATAGGCTTTGTTCTACCATTGCCCTATCCTATTTTGCAGGCAGGACAGAATTGTATATTGGTTTTGTGGCTGGGTTAGAATTTATATTTCTCTTTTGGTAGCTGGAATAGTATTTTCCTGTACCATCTCCACATTTAGTGAGTTGTGTAGATATTACCTTCAGCAATAGGATCTTGCTGTGGAGAACAACCTGTTGTTTTGGCAACAGCCTGAGTTGTTTGGTGATTTCCATAGGACCCCTTTGGCCAACAGTTCAATTGAATGAAACACAGTCCCAATACCGAAAGCTTCATTTGGTGAAAAGTCCCCCTTTATTTAGAGACTTCATTAGGATCACCTTCTTATGTTTTAGGTATTGTTCACTGAATTGGATTCCTATACTATTCCTTAAATGCTCCTCAATTCTACCTCTCTCTCTTTCTATATTCTCTCCCTCCTCAATGCAATCTTCCCTCCCCTACACCACTAGAGATTCTCATTTATCACTCCATTTACCCTCAGAACACCTATAATATCTATTCTATTTCTCCCTCCTAGAGAGATCTATGACCCCCCACCTCATATTCCTTCCCTCTAGCCCAACTTCTCTGTAGGTTGGTTATTATTATTTAATGGTTAATATCCAAATATAAGTAAGTATTTCCCTTTTTTATATAACTGGATGTAGGTTACCTCACTCAGGATGGCTTTTTTCTAGCTCCATCCACTTGCCCTGCAAATTTCATGATGTCATTTTTTAAATAATTTTGTAATACTCCATTGTGTAAATGGACCATATTTTCTTTATTTGTTCTTCTGTTGAGGGACATCTACATTGTTTCCAGTTTTTGGGAATTATAAATAGAGCAGCAATGAGCAAGACTGAGTAAGTATCCTTTAGGTATATGCCTAAGGGTAGTATAACTGGGTCTTAAAGTAATTTGCTTCCCAGTTCTCTGAACAACTGCTCAATTGTTTTCCACAGTGGCTGTACAAGTTTTCTCTCCCACATGTAATGGAGGAGTGATCCCCTTTCTCTACATCCTTACCAGTATGAACTGTCACCAGTGTTGTTGATCTTAGCCATCTTGACTGGTGAGAGATGGCATCTCAAATTAATTTTGATTTGCATTCCCTGACTGTTAAGGGTGTAAAATATTTCTTTAAGTGTTTCTCAGCTATTTGATATTCTTCTATTGAGAATTCTCTATATAGAACTGTAACCCACTTTATACTTGAATAATTTAAAATTTTCCATTTGTTTGTTTTGATGTCTAGTTTTTTGAGTTCTCCATAAATTTTGGATATTAGTCCTCTACTGGATAGGAGCTGGTAAAAATCTTTTTCCATTATGTAGGCTGGCACTTTGTCTGGAATACTGTGTCCTTTACCTTACAGAAGACCTTTCATGAGGTTCCAATTATTAATTGTTGGCCTAATAACTACACTAACATTACTCTGTTCAGAAAGTCTTTTCAGGTGCCAAGGAGTTCAAGATTCTTCTTACTTTCTCTTCTATCAGGTTCAATATATCTGGTTTTATATTAAGGTCTTTCTCCATCAGGAGTTGAGTTTTGTGCAGAGTTAAAAGTATGGATCTATTTGCATTCTTCTTCTGCAGACATCCAATTTGGCCAACACCATTTGTTGAAGATGGTGACTTTTTTTCCACAGTGTGCATTTGTCTTAGTTATGGTTACTATTGCTGTAGTGAAAGACCATGATCAAAAGCAAGTTGTGTGGGAAATGGTTTAATCAATTTACAGATCCATAACACAGTTTATCATCAACAGAAGTCAAGGCAGGAACTCAAGCATAACAGGATCCTGGAGGAAGCAACACAAGCAGAGGCCATTAGGGGTGCTGCTCCCTTGCTTGCTCCTCATGACTTCCTCTTAAGAGAACCCAGGATCACCAGTATGGGCATGACACAAGCCACAGTGAGGTGGTCTTCCCCTCATCAATCAGTAATTTAAAAAATGTCTTACAGGCCTGCCTATAGTCCAATCTTGCAGAGGCATTCCCTTAATATGAATCCCCCTTTCTCAGATTATTTCATCCTGTGTTAAATTGACAATTAATTTAAAATCACATCTCATGATACTGATAGAGGATTTCAAGAAGGATATAAATAACTCCCTTAAAGAAATACAGGACAACGTGGGTCAACAGGTAGAAGCACTTAAAGAGGAAACACAATACGCCCTTAAAGAGTTACAGGAAAATACAAACAAAAAAGTGAAGGAACTGAATAAAACCATCCAGTATTTAAAAATGGAAGTAGAAATAATAAAGAAATCACAATGGGAAACAACTCTGGAGGTAGAAAATCTTGGAAAGAAATCAGGAGTCATAGATGAAAGCATCAAGTACAGAATACAAGAGGTAGAAGAAAGAATCTCGGGTGCTGAAAATACTATAGAAAACATTGACTTAACAGTCAAAGAAAATGCAAAATACAAAAAGCTTGCAATTCAAAACAGCCAGGAAATCCAGGACCCAATGAGTAGTCCAAACCTAAGGATTACAGATAAAGAAGAGAGTGAAGATTTACAACATAAAGGGCCAATAATATGTTCATCAAAATTATAGAAGAAAACGTCCCTAACCTAAAGAAAGAGATGCCCATGAACATACAAGAAGCCAACAGAACTCCAAACAGATTGGACCAACACAGAAATTCCTCCCATCACATAAAAATCAAAACACCAAATGAACAAAACTAAGAAAGAATATTAAAAGCAGTAAGGGAAAAAGGTGAAGTGACATACAAAGGCAGACCTATCAGAATTACACCAGACTTCTCACCAGAGATGATGAAAGCTAGAAGATACTCAGCATATCTCATACAGACCCTAAGAGAACACAAATGCCATCCCAGACTACTACACACAGCAAAACTCTCAGTCACAATAGATGGAAAAACCAAGATAGTCCATGATAAAACAAAATTTACACAATGTCTTTGCACAAATCCAGCCCTCAAAAGGATAATAGATTGAAAATATCAACACAAGGAGAGAAACGTCTCCCTAGAAAAAACAAGATAGTAATTTTCTTTTTTTTTTCTTCCTTTTTTTTTTTTTTTTTTTTTGGTTTTTCGAGACAGGGTTTCTCTGTGTAGCCCTGGCTGTCCTGGATCTTGATCTGTAGACCAGGCTGGCCTCGAACTAAGAAATCCACCTGCCTCTGCCTCCCAAGTGCTGGGATTAAAGACTGCCTGGCAGTAATTTTCTTTCAACAAACCCAAAAGAAGATAACCACACAAACATAAAAATAACATTGAAAATAATAGGAAACAACAATCACTATTCCTTAATATCTCTTAACATCAATGACTCAATTCCCCAATAAAAATACATAAACTAACAGACTGGATATGTAAACAGGACCTAGCATTTTGCTGTATACAGGAAATGCAACTCAGTGTCAAAGACAAACACTACTTCAAAGTAAATGGCAGGAAACAATTTTCCAAGCAAATGTTCCCAGGAAACAAGCTGCAGTAGCCATTATAATATCAGATAAAATTGACTTTTAACCAAAAGTCATCAAAAAAGACATGGAGGGACACTTCATAGTTATCAAAAGAAAACTATACCAAGAAGAACTCTCAATTCTGGACATTTGTGCTCCACATGCAAGGGAACTCACATTCATAATAGAAACTTTACTAAAGCTCAAAGCAGATATTGCACCTCACAGAATAATTGTGGGTGACTTCAACACAGTACTCTCATCAATGGAAAGATCAGGGAAACACAAACTAAACAGAGATACAATGAAACTAACAGAAGTTATAGACGAAATGGATTAAACAGATATCTATAGAAAATTTCATCATAAATCAAAAGAATATACCTTTATCTCAGCACCTCATGGTACCTTCTCCGAAATTGGCCATATAATTGATCACAAAACAGACCTCAACATATAAAAGAAGATTGAAATAATGCCAAGCCTCCTATTACATCACTACGAATTAATGCTGGTCTTTTATAGCAACAAAAACAACAGAAAGTACACATACACATGGAAGCTGAACAATGTTCTACTCAATGATACTTTGGACAAGGAAGAAATAAGGAAAGAAATCAAAGACTTTTTAGAACTTAATGAAAATTAAGGCACCACATACCCAAACTTATGGGACACAATGAAATCAGTGGTAAGATGAAAACTCATGGCTCTGAGTCCCTCCAAAAAGAAACTGGAGAGAGCATATACTAGCAGCTTAATAGCATCCCTGAAAGCTCTAGAACCAAAAGAAGCTAATACACCCAAGAGGAGTAGATGGCAGGAAATCATTAAACTCAGGGCTAAAATCAACCAAGTAGAAACAAAAAGAACTATACAAAGAATCAACAAATCCAGGAGCTGGTTCTTTGTGAAAATCAACCAGATAGATAAACAATTAGCCAGAATAACCAGAGGGCATGGGGCCAGTATCCAAATTAACAAAATCAGAACTGAAAAGGGAGATATAACAACAGAAACTGAGGAAATTCAAATATCACCAGATCCTACTACATAAGGCTATACTCAACACAACTGGAAAATCTGGAGGAAATGGACATTTTTCTAGATAGATACCAAATACCAAAGTTAAATCAGAATCACATAGATCATGTAAACAGTCCTATAACCCTTAAAGAAATAGAAGAGGTCATTGAAAGTATCCTAACAAAAGCAGCACAGGACCAGATGGTTTTAGTGTAGAATTCTATCAGAACATCAAAGAAGACCTAACACCAATACTTTTCAAAATATTCCACAAAGTAGAAACAGAAGGAACAATTCCCAGTTCATTCTATGAACCCACAATTACACTGATACCAAATCCACATAAAGGTCTAACAAGGAAAGAGAACTTCAGACCAATTTCCCTTATGAATATCAATGTAAACATACTCAATAAAATTCTCTCAAACCAAATCAAAGAACACATCAAATTGATCATTTACCATGATAAAATAGGCTTCATCCCAGGGATGCAGGGATGGTTCAATATAGGGAAATCCATCAATATAATTCACTACATAAACAACTCAAAGAAAAAACCACATGGCCATTTCACTAGATGCTGAAAAAGTATTTGACACAATTCAGCATCCTTTCAATTTAAAAGTCTTGGAAACATGAGGAATTCAAGACCCATACCTAAAAATCTTAAAAACAATGTACAGCAAACTGGTAGCCAACATCAAACCAAATGGAGACAAGCATGAAGCAATCCCACTAAGAACCTTGAACATATGGGCACAGGGGAGAATTTCCTGAAGAGAACTCCAGTAGCTTATGCTCTAAGATCAAGAATTGACAAATGAGACCTCATTAAATTACAAAGTTTTTTGCAAGGCAAAAGACACTGTCAAAAAGACAAAGCGGCAACCAACTAACTGGGAAAAGATCTTTACCAACCCTACATCTGACAGAGGACTAATATCCAATGTAAACAGAGAACTCAAGAAGTTTGTCTCCAGAGAATCAAATAACCATATTAACAAATGGGGTACAGAGCTAAACTAATAATTTTCAACTGAGGAATATCGAATGGCTGAGAAGCACCTAAAGAAAAGTTAAACATCCTTATTCATCAGTAAAATGCAAATCAAAAAAACCTGAAATTTCACCTCACAGCAGTCACAATAGCTAAGATCAAAAACTCAGGAGACAGCTGGTACTAGAGAGGATGTGGAGAAAGAAGAACACTCCTCCACTGCTGGTGGCATTGCAAGTTGGTACAACCACTCTGGAAATCATTTTGGTGGTTCCTCAGAAAATTGGGGATAACACTACCAGAGAACATGGCTGTACCACTCCTGGGTATTTGCCCAGAGGATTCTCCATCATGTAATAAGGACACATGCTCCACTATGTTCATAGTAGCCTATTTATAATAGCCAGAAGCTAGAAAGAACTCAGATGTCCCTCATGAGAGGAATGGATACAGAATATGTGGTACATTTACACAAAGGAATACTACTCAGATATTAAAAACAATGAATTCATGAAATTCTTAGGCAAATCAATGGAACTAGGAATTATCATTCTGAGTGAGTTAACCCAATCACAAAAGAACACACATGGTATTCATTCACTGATAAGTGGATATTAGCCCAGAACCTTGGAATACCCAAGATACAATTCATAGACCAAATGAAGCTCAAGAAGAAGGAAGAACAAAGTATGGATATTCTGAACCTTCTTAGAAGGGGGAACCAAATACCCACAGGATACTATTGTGGATGCCAACAAGTGCTTGCTGACCAAAGCCTGATATAGCTGTCACCTGTGAGTCTTTGCCAGTGCATGACAAACATAGAGGGTGATACTCTCAGTCAACCATTGAACTGAGCACAGGGTCCCCAATGGAGGAGCTAGAGAAAGGACCCAAGGATCTATAGGGACTTTCAGTGCCATAGGAGGAACAAAAATATGAGCTACCCAATATCCCCAGAGCTCCCAAGGACTTAACCATTAACCAAAGAGTACACATGAAGGAAGGGATCCATGGCTTCAGATGCATATGCAGCAGAGGATGGGCTTGTTGGACATCAAAGGTAGGAGAGTCCCTTGGTTCTGAGAAGGCTAGAAGCCCCAGTATAGGGGAATGCCAAGACAGGGAAGTAGGACTGGGTGGATTGGTAAGCAGGTGGAGGGGGAATTGGTTTGGGGATTTTCTGGGGGTGGGCCTGGAAAGAGGACAAAATTTGAAATGTAAATAAAGAATATATCTAATAAAAAAAAGAAATGTTGATGGGGAACACATTGAATCTGTGGATTGCTTTTGGTGAAATGACCATTTTAACTGTGTTAATTCTATGCGTTTGTGAGCATGGAAGATCATTCCCTCTTCTGATGTTTTCTTCAATTCATTTTTTTATATCTGAAGTTTTTATCTTACAAGTCTTTTACTTGCTTGGTTAAAGTTACCACAAAATATTTTATATTATTTGAAGCTATTATGAAAGATATTGTTTCCCTGCTTTCTTTTTCAGTCTGTCATTTGTATATTGGAGAATTCTTGACTTTTGTGAGTTAATATTGCAACCAGATACTTTGCTGAGTGTTTATTGTTTATGCTACAAGCAGCACCAAAGTTATAAAAGAAACACTACTACAGCTTAGGTCACGCCTTGACCCCAACACAATGATAATATATGACCTAAACATCACTTTCTCTCCATTAGAAAGTTCATTCAATAAAAGTTAAATAAAGAAATACTTGTAGCTAACAGAGGTTGTAAATCATACAGACCTAAGAGATATTTACAAAACATTTCATGCAAAGACAAAAGACACCTTCTTTTCTGCATCTCATGAAACTTTCTCAAAAATTGATCACATACTTGGACACAGAGCAAGTCTTAAAAATACAAGAAAATTGAAATAACTCCCTACATCTTATCAGACCACTACAGATTAAAGTTGGAAATCAACAACAACAGAAACAAGAAAATTTTACAAGCTCATGGAAACTGAACAACCCTCTACTGAATAAAAAATGGGTCAAGACAGAAATAAGAAAAATTAGACTTTTTAGAATTGATTAAATTGAATATACAATATGCCCAAACTTGAGGTACATAATGAAGTTTCTAATAGGCAAGTTCATAGGATTAAATACTTATTTGAGAGAGAGAGAGAGAGAGAGAGAGAGAGAGAGAGAGAGAGAGAGAGAGAGAGAGAGAGAGACAACGTGAAGAGATCTCATGTTTGTGACTTAACATCACATTTGAAAATTGTAGAACAAAAAGAAGAAATCACATCCAAAAGGAATGGATGGGAAGATATAATCAAACTCATATTTGCTTAATGCAGTAAATTAGAAACAGAGAATGATACAAATAATCCATGAAACAAAAAGTTGGCAGGTTGAGAAAAATCAAAGAAAAAAATTCTCATTAGTTTTGGTTTGTTGTATATTTTGTTAGATAATAAAATGTCCAATAAAAAAGAATAAAAAAGGTAAAAAAGAAAAAGAAAAGATAATAAAATGGCACACCCCCCCCCATGCTGTTTATTTCCATTCATTCTCTTGGCTCTCTGGGCTTCTATTCGGCCCACTTCCATACCTGATTCTGTCCCCCTTTTCCTGAAAGCCCTCTGCCACCTAGGTCCCTCTCTCACTCAGCCTTTTGTAATTATTTCCTTCCAGATTCCAAGTTGAGTTGAAACATCCTCACCCGGGCCTTTCTACTTGATACACTTCTTAGAGTCTGTGGGTTGTATTCTAGGTATTCTGTACTTTTTGGCTAATATCTTCTAGATTTTTCAGTTTTGTTGAATATAGGCTACTATAGTAGGATCTGATGATTTTTCTGAATTTCCTCAGTTTCTGTTGTTATGTCTTCCATTTCATTTCTGATTTTATTAATTTTGAGACTGTTTCTCTGACCTTTGGTTAATTTGGCTAAAGAGCTATCCATATTGTTGGTTTTCTCAAAGAACCAGCTCTTGATTTTGTTCATTTTTTGTATCATTCTCTTTTTTTCTAACTGGTTGATTTCAGCTCTGAGTTTGACTATTTTTTGCCTTCTACTCCTCTTGGGTGTGTTTGCTTCTTTCTGTTCTAGAGATTTCAGGTGTTTTGTTAAGTTGTGTATATGGGATTTTTCCAATTTCTTTAGGAAGGCACTTAGTGCTATGAATTTTCTTCTTAGCACTGCTTTCATTGTGTCCCATAAGTTTGTGTATATGTCACTTTTATTGAATTCTATAAAGTTCTTGATTTCTTTTTTTATTTCTTCCCTAATAAGGTTATCATTGAGCAGGGAGTTCTTTGTTTTCATATGTATGTGGGCTTTCTGTCATTTTTGTTGTTATTGAAGTCTAGCCTAAGTATATGGTTATCTGGCAGAATGCATGGTATCATTTCAATATTCTTGTATCTGTTAAGTCTTGTTTTATGTCTGAGTATATAGTCAATTTTGGAGAAGGCTTCATGAAGTGCTGAGTTTTGGGGTGAAATGTTCTGTAAATATCTGTTAAATCTATTTGGTTCACAACTTCTATTAGTTTAACTGTTTCTCTGTTGAGTTTATGTTTCATTGATCTGTTTATTGGTGAGAATGGTGTGTTGAAACCTCCCACCATTATTGTGTAAGGTACAATGTATGCTTTGAGCTTTAGTAATGTTTCTTTTTTGAATGTGGGTGCCCTTGTATTTGAGATATGGATGTTCAGAATTGAGATTTCAATTTGTTAGATTTTTTTTCTTTCATGACTATGAAGTGTACTTCCCCATTCATTTGATAAATTCTGGTTGAAAGTCTATTTCAGTGGATATTAAAATGGCAAATCCAGTTTGTTTCTTGGGATTATTTGCTTGGAAAACTTTTTTTGAGCCATTTTCCTCTGAGGTAGTGGCTGTCTTAGTCATTGAGGTGTGTTTCTTATATTCTGTAAAATGCTGGATCCTGCTTACATTTTCAGTCTGTTAGTCTGTGTCTTTTTATTGGGGGAAATGAGTCCATTGATGTTGAGAGATGTTAAAGACTGATGGTAGTTAGTTCCTGTAATTTTTGTTGCTACAGATAGTATTATGTGAGTATGAATTTGTTTTGTGTTTGATATGAAATGTTTAATTTCTTGTGTTTTCTTGGATTTAGTTACCCTCTTAGTATTGAAGATTTCATTCCAGGATCATTTTTTAGGGCTGGATTAATACAAAGGTATTGTTTAAATTTGTTTTGTCATGGGATATTTCAGTTTCTTCATCTGGGGACAATTGAGCTAGGCACCTGTACAGCAGAATATTATTAGCAATTATTTCATTGACATTAATTAAATTGTGTGTATGTATTCATGCGTGAATTTATGTAGGTATATATATTATTTATCTGTTTGTTTGTTTGCTAGTAATATTTGGTTGTATCCTAGGTTTCTGGACTATCTAGCCTCAGGTCTTAGACCTCAATGCATTTTCATTGGCAAGCTCTCTCTCTCCTGGCATAGATCTCAAGTTGGGCAAGTCATTGGTCACTCAAAATTTCTGTTCTACCCTTACCTCAGCACATCTTGTAGGCAGGAAAAACTGTAAGTCAGAGGTTTGGGGGCTTAGTTAGTATACCAATTCTTCTATTAGAAATCTTGCCACTTATAAGTGATAGCAGGTTCAGGATCCAAAGCGCTCATTTTCTAGAAATCTAAGTTAGACTCACCTTTGTAGATTGCTGGTAATTTCAATAGCTCTAGGTCTCCAGCTCATCACAGAGATGCTGCCTAATTCCATTTGTCTCTCTGAGTACTTTCCCCCTCCACCCTCCCTCTTCCTGGTCTCTCTAGTTCTGGTCCCCACCCACCCACCCACCCACCTACCCTACATGCCTTTCCACCAGCAGTGTCTACAGTATTTCTATTTCCCTAGGAGATTCATGAGTATGAGTGCCTCCTACCCCCTGAATTTCTCTGGGTTTGTGGATTATAGCTTGGTTATTCTTTACATTACAGCTAATATTCACTTATAAGTGAGTACATACTGTATTTGTTTTTCTGGATTTGAATTATCTCACCGAGGATGAATTCCATCAATTTGTCTGCAAATTTTATGATGTCACTTTTCAAATAGCTTGCTAATGCTCTATTGTGAAAGTGTACCACATTTTCTTTAACCATTCTTTAGTTGAGGAACATATAGGTTGTTTCCAGTTTGTGGCTATTATAAACAAAGCTACTATGTACGTAGTGAGAAGGTTTCCATGTGGTATGATGGATCATCCTTTGGGCATACGTACAGAAGTGGTAAACGTGGGTCCTGAGGTAGACCTATTACAAAACCAAATTTTCCGAGAAACCACTTTATTGATTCCAAAATGTCTTTACAACTTTATAGAAGCAATGGGAGAATGTTCTCTCCATTTAATTTGATGTTTGCTATTGGCTTAGTGTATGTTGACTTTATTTTTCTTTATGTAGAATCCTAGTATCTGTTATCTCTCTAAGACTTTTTTTCAAAAAGAGGTATTGGATTTTGTCAAATGAGATAATTATGTGTTCATTTGTTTGTTCAGATTTTTTTCATGTAGTGAATTAACAGATTTTCATATGCTGAATTATCCCTGTATCCCTGAGAGGAAACTGACTTGATCATGGTGGATAATCTTTCTGATATGTTGTTGTGTTTGGCTTCTGAATATTTTATTGAACATTTTTGAATAAATGTTAATGAGGAAAATTGATCTAAAGTTCTCTTTATTTATTGAGTTTGTGTAGTTTAGATATCATAGTGACTGGGGCCTCAAAATGAATTTGGCAATGTTTACTTCTAATTTTTGGAATAGTTTTAGGAGTATTGGCATTAACTTTTCTTTGAAAATGTAGAGTCCTGCAATAGAACAATAGAACTGTCTGGCCCTTGACTCTGTCCTATCTTTTTTTTTTTTTGGTGATCGACTTTTTTTTTTAAAGAGCTATTTATTTTATGTATGTGAGTATACTGTTGCTGTCTTCAGACACAGTACAACATAAGATGCCATTACAAATTACAAATGGTTGTGACCCAACATGTGGTTGCTAGAAATTGAACTCAGGACCTCTGGAAGAGCAGTTGGTGCCATTAACCACTGAACCATCTTGATTAGGGACTTTTAATTACTGTTTCTAATGCCTTAGGCTTTATAGGTCTATTTAAAACATTTATCTAATATTTATTTAACTTTCTTAAGTGGTCTCTATCAGAAATACTAAGAGGAAAGTTCACAGCCACAAATGCCTTCATAAAGAAATTAGAAAGATTTCATATTACTGACTTAATAGCACACATGAAAACTCTAGAACAAATGGAGCAAACAAACCCAAGGAAGTAGAGGACAGGAAATAATCAAACTCATGGTTGAAATCAATAAAATAAAATTAAAGAAATTAGATTTTGAAAATCCATTTTCATTGTGTCTCAGAAGTTTGTGGATATTACGGACAATTTTCATTGAGTTCTGGGAAGTCTTTAATTTCTTTCTCCCTTTCTGCCTTGACTCAATGATCATTCAGTACAGAGACAGTCATTTTACATGGTTTGGAGGCTTTCTGTTACTTACATTGTTGAAAGCCAGTTTTATTCTGTGATTGTCTGATAAGATAAAATGGGTTATTGCAATTTTCTAGTATCTGTTGACATTTGCTTTGTGACCAAGTATGTGATCAGTTTTTGAGAATGGTTTGTGAGATGCTGAGAAGAAGGTGTGTGTGTGTGTGTGTGTGTGTGTGTACATATACCATTTCTAGCTGGATGAACTGTCCATTGCTGAGAGTAGATTGTTGAACTCTCCCACTATTAATGCATGGAATTTGATATGTGATTTAAGCTTACTACTTTATTTTTCTTTTACAAATTGGTTCCCTTGTGTTTGGGGAATAGATGTTCAGAGTTGAGATGTCATCTTAGTGGATTTTTCTTTTGATGAGTATGAAGCAGTCTTTCCCATCTCTTTTGATTAGTTTGTTTATTTATTTATTTATTTGTTTAAAACTCCAGATTTTATTCCCCTCTGTTTCCAACCTCTGACTGTTTCACATCCCATACCTTCTCCCTGTGCCCCTGTCTCTTCAATAATGTCCACATTCCCCCATCCCCAGAACTTTAAACTCCCTGGGGCCTCCAGTCTTTTGAGGGTTAGTTTCATCTTCTCTGACTAAACCCAGACCCCATAGTCCTCTGCTGTGTGTGTGTTGGGGGTCTCATAGCAGCTGATTTATGCTGCCTGGTTGGTGTTCCAGTATCTGAGAGAACATGGGGGTCCAGATTAATTAAGATGCTTGTCCTCCTACAGGGTTGGCCTCCTCCTCAAGTTCTTCCAGTTTTTTCCTATTTCAACCAGAGAGGTAAGCAACTTCTGTCAATTTATTGGGCACAAATATCTGTTCCTGACTCTTTCAGCCACTTGTTGGGTCTTTTGGGGGACAATCATGATAGATCCCTTTTTGTGAGTGCTTGATAACCTCCTTAATAGTGTCAGGCCTTGAGGACTCCCCTTGAGCTTGATCCCAATCATTTAGTTTGATGTTGGCTACCAGTTTGCTGTATATTGCTTTTACTATGTTTAGATATGAGTCTTGAATTCCTAATCTTTCCAAGACTTTTAGTATGAAAGGATGCTGAATTTTGTCAAATGCTTTTTCTGGATCTAATGAGATGACTGTGTGTTTTTTTTCTTTGAGTTTGTTTATGTGGTGGATTACATTGATGGATTTCTGTAAATTGAACCATCCCTGCATCCCTGGGATGAAGCCTACTTGATCATGGTGAATGATCGTTTTGAAATGTTCTTGGATTCGTTGGCAAGAATTTTATTATTTTTGCATCGATATTCATAAGGAAATTTGGTCTAAAGTACAGTCTCATAACCCCTAAAGGAATAATAGTGGTTATTGAAAGTCTTCCAACCAAAAAAAAAAAGCACAGGAGCAGATGGTTTTAGTGCAGAATTCTATCAGACCTTCAAAGAAGACCTAACACCAATACTATTCAAACTATTCCACAGAGTAGAAACAGAAGGAACACTTCGCAGCTCATTCTATGAAGCCACAATTATGCTGATTCCAAAACCACACACAGATCCAACATAGAAAGAGAACTTCAGACAAATTTCCCTTATTTTCTGGGTTTTCATTGATGTAATAAGTACCCTCTTTTGAACATTTTCCTTATGTAGGGCTGAATTTGTGAATAGATATTAATAAATTTTGGTTTGTCACATATCTTATTTTCTCAATCCAAAGTGATCAAAAGTTTTCCTTGGTATTGCAATCTTTCTGGCTTTTAGAGACTTGAAGGCATCTCTTCAGGGTCTTCTGACTTTTAGTGTATCTGTTGGCAAGCCAGAGTATCTAATTCTAATACATCTGCCTTTACATGTTACGTAGCCTTTTTCTCTTGCATCTTTTAATATTCTTCCTTTTCCTCTGTATGTTTTGTGTTTTGATTATTATATGGCAAGGGAATTTTCTTTTCTCTTCCAAGACACTTTCTGTTCTGTAAGCTTCTTGTAACTTTATTGACATCTCCTGCTTTTGGTTTGCAAAACCATCTTCTATAACTTTGTTGGAAATATTTTCTTGGCCTTTGAACTAGGAAATTTTCTTTCTTATATTCCTAGTATTCATAGCCTTTGCCTTTCCATCGTGTCCCATTTCCTGTATGTTGTGTCTAAGGAACTTTTTAGATTTAATATATTTTGACCACCATATCAAATTTTTCTATCTATCTTCTCTATTCTCTATTTACTTTTCTATCTCATATACTCTGTTGGTGATGTTTGTGTCCGTAGTTTCTGTTTTCCTACCTGAATTTTTCATCACTAGAATTTCTTTGGTTTGTGATTTTCTTTATCATTTCTATTTACATTTTCAGATCTTAAACAATTTTATTCATTTTCTTCACCTGTTCAGATTTTCTCAGACTTCTTAAAGGGATTTATTTATTTCCTCCTTTAGGATCTCTAATATTTTCATGAGATTAGATTGAAGGTCATTTTTTTTTTTTGCTTCAGTGGTGTTGGAATATCCAGTTCTCAATGTAGTAGGATAGCTGGGCTCTGGTGATTCCATGTTGTCCCAAATATTGTTAATTGTATTCTTAGTTGGCCTCTAGTCATTTAGTGATGTCTGAGTTTATCTTTGTTGGATAGATTTTTTCCCCCTTAGTTTGTTTCTTCTCTGGTCTTCTAGCCTGAGTGACCTGTAGTTCTGGTGACCAACAATTCTTCAGGTTGAGTAGGGTGTCTTTTCTGAGGTTTTAGGGGCCTGCATAACTTCACAGGTTTGAGGTACGCACATTGCTTCAGTAGAACAGGCATGGCCTCTGAGTTTCCAGAAAGTAGCTTCATATCTAGGGTTCCTAGTTCTAGCTTGACCTCAGGCAAGGCAGAAGTTTCTTGACAGAATTCTGGGCCTGGGATTCCTAGTATCAGTGTAGACACCTATAGAACAGGACTATTCTGCCAGTGTTTGTGGTCTAGGATATGGAGTCAAGGGAAGAGACGTTGTTCTAGATAACTGAGTTGTCTCTAAGGAGTGTTATCAGATCATAGTTTGTGTCTTTTTTGGGGTTCCTAGTATCAGCATGGCCTCCTATAGAATAGAAGTCTTCTGGAGGAGTTGTAGACAAGGATATAGATCCAGTCCAGGGGAAGGGATGCAGAATGCTAAGCAGGCTTTAAGGATTGTTAGTTGGCAGTGCCTTACCTGGGGTTCCTTGTACTAACATGGATTCTGGTTGAAATGTTTGCAATTTTCTCCTGACTACTTTACTTCCAGACATAACAACTCTGAGATTAATTATTTATTATTAAATGCTTAGGGCCTTAGCCTTAGGGCCTTGTTTTCTAACTAACTCCTATCCTAATAAACTAGTTTTATTCTATTGTAGTGTGCTATATGGCTGGATATCTTCTTTTTAGGTTTACGCATCTGTGCTATCAGAGTTCACCAGTGAATATCCCATGTGGCTGACTCTGAGAATTCACTTTCTCCCTGACAGGTGTCCCACCTTCTGCTCTTACTCCAGTCACTGTCCTTAGGCTTTTGGTTGTTGTTGTTGTTGTTGACAAGTGATGCTTATAGGACTCTTTCTACATATGATAGATCAGGATTCTTATTCAGGAGTTATGGACAATGATGTTGAACCTGGAAGTACCTAATTTGCTTTATTGTATTAATGTTTTGTAGATTTTTCTGCCATCTCTCCTTCCACATTCATCAGACCTGCTGAGCCTGAACCACACAGATTAGATATCCTTTCTTTACCAATCTTCCCTGCTAGGTGAGTCTTCAGGGCCAAACCAAGCTGCACTGGGCAGCCTGATATCTCCTCTGAACCTCCTTTCTCCTGCCTGCTTTTTCCCCATCCTTATCAGACCTTCAGATCCTAAACCATACATGTTAGCTTCCCTTTCCTTACCCATCTTCCCAGACTTCTGAGTCCTCTGGGACAAGGCAAGGTGCTCTGAGCAGGCTGATATACCAGGAGGAGTCTCCATTCTGCCTACATTCATCAGAGCTGTGGTTCTTGAACTATACAGACTTGCACATCCTGAACCATAAAGACTGATGATCTAGAATTATACAGTCAACGAATGCCCAGCAGAGGCTTGCCACACCAGGACCATTGAAGTTAACACCATTTCAATGCCTACTAAAATAGGAAAGTCTAGAGATCAAAGCCATCAAGATAGTTAAAGGCCTATGAAAAAAATACAATAAAAAAATTCAGTACAATATGTCAACTTCAGAGCACATCTACTCTAGGTAGACCTGAATATCATAAAACAACCAAAGCACAAGAAAACTATCTTAAATCAAATATTATAAAAATGATAGATGCTTTTAAAGAGGAAATGAATACATTTCTTTTTGTTGTTGTTGTTGTTTTTTGTTCTTTTTAGGCTGTCCTTGAACTCACTCTGTAGACCAGGATGGCCTTAAACTCAGGATGAATAAATTTCTTAGAGAAATACAGGAAAATACAATCAAACAGGTCTTTAAAGGCAAAACAAAAAAATCCCTTAAATACATAAAGGAAAATACAACTAAATAAATAAAGGAAATAAATAAAACTGTTGAAGATCTGAAAGTTAAAATAAAATCACTTGTAATAACACAAACTGACAGAATCCTGGAGATGGAAAACTTAGAAAAGAGAACGAGAACAGCAGGTGCAAGAATACAGGAGATGGAAGACAGAATCTCAGGCATAGAAGATACAATAGAAGAAATTTAATACATCAGTCAAATAGAATGCAAAATCTAAAAAAATAGATTTTGACCCAACATATCCAGGAAACCTGGGATAACATGAACATATCTAACTGAAAAATAGTAGGAGTAGAAGAAGGTGAAGAGTCCCCTCTCCAAGTCCCATAATATAGTCTCAACAAAATCTTGAAAGAAAAATGTACCAAATCAAAATAAAGAGGTTCCCATAAACAAAGAAGGAGCTTAAAGAACACCAATTAGACTGAGCTAGAAAAGAAAATCCTCTGGACATATAATAATCAAAACACAAAATCTAAAGTCAAATGTGAATATTAAAAGAGGCAAGAGAAAAAGATTTGGTTACATACAAAGACAGACCTATCAGAATTACATCTGACTTCTCAGCAGAGAATCTGAAAGCTAAAAGTGCCTGGACAACAGATAACTTCAGAAATACAAAGAATTATTTAGCCTCACTTCAAAAGCCTGTTCTCAACAAAATTGGAAAATCTTAATTAAATACATGATTTTCTAGATAGATACCACTTAACAAAATTTAAATCAAGATAAGATAAACTATTTAAACAACCCTGTAATACCTAAAGAAACTGAAGCAGTCATGAAAAGTTTCCCATCAAAACAAAGTCCAGAGACAGATTGTTTTAGTACAAAATTCTACCAGACTTTCAAAGAAGAATTAATATCACTACTCCTCAAATTATTTGACAAATTAGAATCAGAAGGATCACTGAAAAACTCATTCTATGAAGCTACAGTCACCCTTGATACCTAAACCATAGAAAGACTCAACAAACGAAGAGAAATTCAGTACTATTTCTCTGTGAATAGTAATGCAAAAATACATGAGTCACCCCAAAATTTCTATCAGTGAACTCCTGTGACTCAAAACTCTTCATCAAAGTGTCTGAATACAAATTAATTCAAAGAAATAAGTTTCCCTTTTTTATACAAATGATAAACAGGCAAAGAAAGAAATTAGGGAAGCAAAACCGTTTATGGTAGCCACAAATAATATAAAATAACTTGGTATAACCCTAACTAAGCCAGTAAAAGGTATGTATGAAAAGAATTTCAAATCTCTGAAGATGATATCAAATGATAGAAAATTCTCCCTCGCTCATGAATAGGTAAGGATTAACATAGTAAAAATGAGCATCTTACCAAAAGCTTGCTAAAGATTCAATACAATCCCCATCAAATTCCGACACAAATTTTTATAGACCTTGAAAGAACAATTCTTAACTTTATATGGATAAATAAAAAACCCAGGAAAGCCAAAAAAAAATCCTTAACAATAAAAGAACTTCAGGAGGAATCACCATCTCTGACCTCAAGTTATACTACAGAGCAATAGTGATAAAACTGCATGGTGCTGAAACAGAAGCAGATTTGTTGATCAATGGAACAGAATTGAAGACCCAGAAATAAATCTACACATCTATGGATATTTGCTTTGGGATAAAGAAGCCAAAGCCATACAATAGAAAAAAATACAGCATCTTTAACAAATAGCACTGGTCTAACAGCATGTCTACATGTAGAATTAAGCAAATAGTTCCATATTTATCACTCTTCAAAAAACACAAATCCAAGTGGATTAAAGACCTCAACATAAAACCAGATATGCTAAATCTTATAGAAGAGAAAGTGGGAAACAACCTTCAACACCTTGGTACAGGAGACAATTTCCTGAACAGAATGCCAATGACTCCGGCTCTAAGATTAACAACTGATAAATTGGACCTTATGAAACTACAAAGATTGTATAAAACAAAGGAGACCGTCAATAGGACAATTTCCTACTGATTAGGAAAGCATCTTCTACAATTATACATCCAATGGAAGGCTAATGTCCAAAATTTACAAAGAAATCAAGAAGTTAGAAACCAACAACCCAAAATAATCCACTTGAAAAACAGGATACACAGCTGAAAAGAGAATTCTCAACAGAGGAATCTCAAATGGCTGAGCAGCACATAAAGAAATGTTCAAAGTCCTTAATCATCACGGGGATGCAAATCAAAACAACTCTGAGGTTCAATCTTATAGCCATCAGAATGGTTGAGATAAAAAACTCATAAAAAGATAGTACTTATGGCAAGGATGTGGAGCAAAGGCAACACTCTTCCATTGCTAGAGGCAGTACAATCTTGTGTAACACTTCGAAAATCATTTGGTGTTTCTTAGAACGCTGGGAATAGTTTATATTCAAGACTCAGCTATACTTTTCCTGGGTATATATCCAAAAGATGCTCCACCTTTGAAAAAAGACAGTTGCTCAATTTTGTTCATCATAGCCAGAAACTGGAAACAACCTAAATGTCCCTCAATTGATGAGTATATAAAGGAAATGTGGCATATCTATGGAATATTATTCAGCTATCTAAAAAAAAAGACACCATGAATTTTGCAGGCAAATGGATGGAACTAGAAAATATTGTCCTGAGTGAGTTAACCCAGGCTTAAAATATGGGAGTGGTATGTACTCACTTATAAGTGAATATTAGCCAGAATATAGGATACCCAGGCTATATTCCACAGACCCAAAGAAGGTGAACAAGAAGCAACTCACAGACTATGTGAAGTTCATGAATAAGCAAGAGCAAAATGTGGATGCTTCAGTCCTACTTAGAAGGGGGAATAAAATAATCATGGAAGATAGAGTAATGGAGGGAAGTGGAAGGAAGAGAGAAGCCAGAGGCAAAAAGGGGGACAGGATCAGGTGTAAGAGGAGACAGGGGATAACTACAGCGCATCAGAAAATTTAACAGAGGTGTGTATCACTTGGGGATAGAGAACTTGGGGTAGCCACTAGAAAGTCCCAGATTTTAGGGAAGCTAGGGTTTCCAGGACTCAATGGGGATGACATTAGTCAAAATACCCAGCAAAGGGGAGATAGAAGTTGTAGAGATCATATCTAGTGGTTAGGCACAGCCTTGGTTGAGGGATGAGGCCACCCAAACATCTAAAAAATATTGACCCAGAATTGCTCCTGTCTAAAGGAAATATGGGGATAAAATGTGGAGCAGAGACTGAAGGAAAGGCCACCCAGAGACTGCCCCACCTAGGGATCCATACCATCTGCAGACACCAAATCCAGAGTATTGCTGATGCCAAGAAGAGCTTACTCACAGGAACCTGATATAGCTGTAACCTGAGAGGCTCTACCAGAACCTGAAAAATACAGATGTGGATGCTCGCAGTCAACCATCAGACTGAGATTTGTAACCCCAATGGAGGCGCCAGGGGAAGGACTGAAGGAACTGAAGGCATTTATAACCCCATAGGATGAACAATATCAACCACCCAGTACCCCCAGAGTTCCCAGAGACTAAACCACTAACAAAAGAGTACACATGGAGGGACCATGGCTCCATCTGCATATGTAGCAGAGGATAGCCTTATCTAGCATCAGTGGGAGGGGAGGCCCTTGGTTCTGTGGAGGCTTGATGCTCCATCATAGGGGTGTGAGTGGGTTGGTGATTTGGGGAGCACCCTCATAGAAGCAGAGGGCAAATGGTGGGATAAAGGGTTTGAGAAGGGGGAACTGCGAATTGGGACATTTGAATGGTAAATAAATAAAATAATCAATCAATAAATAATAAAATAAATAGAAGGAGGTTACAAGTGAAGATGCTAGAATCACATATAAAAGGGGAACAAAATAGTCATATGAAGTAGGTTGGAGATGGGTACTCGGCTGGAGAGGGAATAGGGGATTTCACGATCTGGTATGCGGAAGTACAGGAGAGCTGGCCAGATGAGCGTGAGAATGAATGAAAATCTGCAACTGATAGGGATAAGGAGGTGGGACAACATCACCAGGAAGAGATAGAGACCTGGAATAAGGGAGGCTTCCAAGAATCAATGGGGTTGACCTTAGCTGTGACTCATAGCATTAGGGATATGGAACCTAAAGAGGCCACCTCCTGTAGCCTGGAAGGAATACCATTGGAACGTTAGGAACAATCCATCCACAAAATCTTTTGACCCAGTATTTATCCTGTCTACAAGAAATGTAGACACTGGGGATGGAGCAGAGACTGAGGAAACTGTCATCTATTAACTGGTCCAACTTGAGACTCATTCTATGGGGAATCACCAATTCCTGACACGATTAATGATATTCTGTTATGCTTGCAGACAGCAGCTTAGCATGGCTGTCCTTTGAGAGATTTCACCAAGCATCTGACTTAGATAGACACAGATACCCACAGCCAAACAGTGGATGGAGCTTGAGGACTTTTTTTTTTAATAAGCTAACTTATTTTTTAATTAGATATTTGCTTTATTTACATTTCAAATGGTATCCCCTTTCTTTGTCACCCCTCTGAAAAACCCCTATCCCATCCTCCCTCTCCCTGCTCAACACCCCCCCCCAATTTCCCAACTTGCATCCCCCTATTCTGGAGAATCAAGCCTTCACAGGACCAACGGCTTCTCCTCTCACTGATATCTGAAATGGTCATCTTCTGCTACATATGTAGCTGGAGCCATGAGTCCTTCCATGTGTACTCTTTGGTTGGTGGTTTAGTACTGGTTGGTACATAATATTTTTCCTCTTGCAGGGCTGCAAACCTCTTCAGCTCCTTGGGTTCTATTTCTAGCTGCTCCATTGGGGACCCTATGCTCATTCTATTATTGGTTGGCTGTGAGCCATGGGTGTTTTGATCCATGTTCCAATAAGGATCAATAGGAGGTAGAATTCCAGGCCCTGAAGGGGAATAGAAACTCCACAGGGAATTCAAGAGAGTCAACTAACATGGTTCATTTGACTCTCAGAGACTGAACCACCAACCAAAGAGGATACGCTGGATGGACCTAGGCCTTTCTACACATATGTTCTTCATTTGGGCTTCAAACAAATGCAATGGGGGCTATCCCTGAAGCTGTTGCCTATGTATGGATATGTTCTAGCTCACCTGCCTTGTCTGGTCTCAGTGGGAGAGGATGTGTCTACTGTGGAGGCTTGAAGTGCCAGGGTTGGGGGTATACCTAGTGGAGTCCCCACATGCTTAGAGGAGATGAGTGGATCATGGGAGGAGGATTGTGGGAGGGGATGACCAGGATGGGGGTCAATGAGTGGGATGTAAAATGAGTAATTCAAAAATGATTACATTGTGAAAATCATGTTTTGTAGAAGTAGCCAGTCAATAATTTACATTTTAGTTATTTGTGCTGTCAGAATGCATAATCTTTTCTCATCATTTACAAACTTATAGTCACACCCAAATCTCAAGCTTATATATATCTTTGTAAATTTTAATGTTAATACGTTTACTAAAGTTAAAATCTGTTTTACATATCAGCCAGTCTCAAATTGTCTGGGTTATCTGGTCTTTGTACAAATTTTCCTCCAATGTAATCCATCTTTTCAGTCATGCACATTGTTTGTGAAGTGGATCCAAGAAAAGTAGTTTAAAAAAAAAGAGAATTTTCATGTTTCTCCCTGACTAAAAGTGTTATAAGACCTTATTATTATAGAAACATATATTTCTGCACATATGCCCTTTTTTTGAAAATGTGGCCAATAGTCCAAATTAGAGAATCAATGATTAATGTAGGTCATATATTTGTATTGATGTGCTGTCCATGTGTGTGTGTGTGTGTGTGTGTGTGTATGTGTGTGTGTATGTGTGTGTGCACGAGAGAGAGAGAGAGAGAGAGAGAGAGAGAGAGAGAGAGAGAGAGAGAGAGAGAGACTATGTTTGTGTTTACTGAAGTAACCCCTTGCTTTAAATTTTTCACCTTAGTACAAGAATTTTTAAAGGTTTATTTATTTATTTATTTATTTATTTGCACTCCAGATTTTATTCCCCTCCTTACCCCTCTGTCTATATGAAGATGACTCCACCTACCAAACCCACCCTACCAGACCTCTAAACTCCCTGGGGCCTCCAGTCTTTTGAGGGTTAGATTCATCTTCTGTGACTGAACACAGACACAGCAGTCCTCTACTGTATATGTCTTGGGGGCCTCATACCAGCTGGTAGGTGCTGCCAGGTTGATGATCCAGTGTCTGAGAGATCTCAGGGGTTCAGGTCAATTGAGACTGATGGCCCTCCTACAGGGTTTGCCTCCCTCTCAGCTTCTCCCAGCTTTCCTCTAATTCAACTACAGGGGTCAGCAACTTCTGTCCATTGGTTGGGTGCAAATATTTGTGTCTGACTCTTTCAGCTGCTTGTTGGGTCTTTTGGAGGGCAGTCATGATAAATCCCTTTTAATACTACTCAGCTATGAGGAATGAGGACATCTTGAGTTTTGCAGGAAAATGAATGAAACTAGAAAATATCATTCTGAGTGAGGTAACTCAGACCCAAAAGGACACGCATGGTATGTACTCTATAATAAGTGGATATGTGTGTATTGGTGTGCTGTCCATGTGTGTGTGTGTGTGTGTGTGTGTGTGTGTGTGTGAGAGAGAGAGAGAGAGAGAGAGAGAGAGAGAGAGAGAAAGAGAGAGAGAGTGTGTGTGTTTGTGTGTATTGATGTAACCCCTTGCTTTAAATTTTTCACATTAGTACAAGAATTTTTAAAGGTTTATTTATTTAGCCCAGAAGCTCGGAATACCCAAGACACAATTCACATATCAATTGATTCCCAAGAAGAAGGGAGGAGAGGTCCCTGGTCCTGGAAAGACTGGATGTAGCAGTGTAGGGAAACACCAGAACAGAGAAGCAGGAGGGGTTGACTGGGGAACAGGGGGAGGGAAGAGGGCTTATGGGACTTTTGGGGAGGGGGGAACCAGGAAAGGGGAAATCATTTGGAATGTAAATAAAGTATATAGAAAATAAAAAATATAAGTGGATATTAGCCAAAACAAAAACAAAAACAAAAACAAAAAAAAAAAGAGTATAGAATACCCAAGATACAGTCCACAGAACTCAAAACTGGCCCAAGTGAGGATACCTCAGTTCCACTTGGGAGGGAAAAGAAAGCAATCACAAGTGGGGAGGGACCTGGGAGGGAACATGGACAGCTTTTGGGGGGGAGCAAGAGTGTAACCTGATCTGGTAGTGGGTCTGGAAAAGGACTGATGCCCTGAGGGCCAGCAGAAAGAACAGAAACAGGCAACCTTGGGAGGTAGGAAGTAGGGAGGGACCCTCCACAATATACTGATGCCCTGATGGCCAGCAGAAAGAATGGAAACAGGCAACCTTGGGAGGTAGGAGATAGGGGGGGACCCTCCAGAATGTACCAGAGATCTGGGAGGTGAGAGACTCTCAGAACTCAAAGTGAGGGACCATAGATGAAATGCACTACAGTGTGGAGAGGGAACTTGGCGAGTCCATCTCCAGCTGAAAGACAGGACATCAAGTGAGGGATAGAGTTGCCACCCCACACTCAAAACTCTCACCCATAATTTTTCCCATCTGAAAGAACTACAGGGACAAAAATGCAGAAGAACTGAGGAAAAGGAGGTCCAGCAACAGGCCCAATGTGGGATTCAACTCAAAGCAAGGCCTCTGACACTATTACTGAGGCTATAGATTGCTCATGAAAATACAGGAGTTTTTGTTGTTGTTGTTTTGTTTTTCTTTTTTTAAATCTTAAGAATTATACATCTGACAGGTATCAAAGACAGAAATGCAGTAAGAATTTGAAAGATGAGAAAGCAAAATATTTAGACCCAATTTGTAACTGGTAAAGTACTTATATATCACATTGAAGGTCTATATGAAGACTTGAGCTGCAAATACATTACCATCAAAATCACCAGCATTATTACTGCCTTTGTCCTCCCCTCCTCCTCATCTACATCACTACCATCATCCTCATCGTCAATATATCTACTAGTAGAAGCAACATCAACACTGTCATCCTTCTACTCTTCCTCCTCCTCCTCATCTTCACTGTCACCAACATCATCCTCAACATCATCACCTCTTCAGTCACTACTATTTCCATCTTCATAAGTAGAATTTATTTTCAAATATTGCGATCCTTGTTTAAAGGTGTGCATAAAATTTAATGCATGCCTTAACTTTATATTTGAAAATATCTACCCAGAATACAAAAATATAAGACAAATGAGGATGCTGCAATCCCACTTAGAAGGAAGAACAATATAATCACTGGTGGCAGAGGGATGGATTTGGGTGGGAGAGGGGAGAGAAGGAGAAAGGCACAGCATGACCAGGGTTTGGGGACACACAGGAGAGAAGCCCAGAAGGCCAAAGAATGAGTGGAAATATTTGCCTGGTAGGGAATGGGGATAGAGGGAACTTCTAGAAAGTCCCAGAGACCTGGGATGGGAAAAGATCCCAGGAATCAAAGGGATGACCTTAGCTGAATTATCCAACAGTGGGGATATGGAACGTGAAGAGATCACCTCCAGTAGACAGACAGGGACTCCAGTTGTGGGATGGGGTCATCAACCCACCTTCAATAGTTTTGACCCAGAATTGCTCCTGTCTAAAAGAAATGCAGAAAAAAAAAATTGGAACAGAGACTGAAGGAAGGGACATCCAGTGACTGGCCCAACTTGGGATTTATTCCATGAGTGTGCACCAAACCCTGCCACTATTACTGATGCTATGTTGTGCTTTCAGACAGGAGCATAGCATGACTGTCCTCTGAGAGGCTCTAACATCAGTTAAGACAGATGTATACAACCTCTGTCTACGGACTATTTTCAGAGACCCCTTTGGAAGTGTTAGAGGAGGGATCGAGAGAGCTGAAGGGGATAAAAACCCCATAAGGAGACAAACACTATCAAGTAACCAATAGAATGACTAACAATATCAACTAATCTGACCCGTGGGAGCTCATAGAGACTATGCCACCAACCATAGAGTGCACACAGACTGCTCTATTGCCCTGACACATAAGTAACAAAGGATTGCCTTGTCTGGCCTCAGTGGGAGAGGATTCACCTAATCTTGTAGGTACTTGATGCCTCAGGGAAAGAGGATGCCCAGTGGGTGGGTGAGTGGGATGGGGAAGGGAACATGTTTTCAGATGGAAAAGGGAAGGGGATGGAGGTGAAGAACTCTGGGAGGGAGGACTGCGTAGGTGCGCAGTATTTGGAATGTAATTAAGTAAAGTAATTAATTAAAAATGATAAATAGAAATTACCTTTTAGCTCCAACACATTTATTTGTTTAAAGGATCTATTTTACTGAAATTTTACTGACTATTGGCAAGAATTCAATGGGCAGCTCCCAACATCACGGGAGTGAAGCAGATTGTACTTCGACAATGCCAGAACACCTGGCTCAGATTTTTTCGGTTGTAAATAATCATCTGTATGTACAACAGAGTCCACCATCTTAGAGGTTACCAAGCAAACATAAACAAGTAAAAATATTAATAAATATTTAGAAGATGATTTGCAACTTGATTTCATTTTTTTCTGGGAGGAAATGTTTTTCATTTCAAATGGTAAGTGTAGGTAAATTTCTATAACTTATCTAATTAAAGGCAGTGGAAATAAGTTTTTCAGGTATCAAAGAAGGACAGAGATGTAACTAAAGCTACTGATAGCAACTGAATTCTCTGGTGTCAGGATATGCAACACAGAAGTTAACTATAGATTCTTACAACCAATTTGATATTTATAGTGTTATTATTCTCTAATATTTTTCTCCACAATAGGATCATATTCTTCATTTACCTGTCAAGTTTTCGAGTTTAAGTTGCTATTAACTGGTCCCAGTGGTTCCAGCGTCTTTCATTCCTCAGAAAACCTGAGAAAAATACAGTATATTAAATATATCAATTATATTAATAAAGTTCATTACATCCTTTTATAAAACCCTTGATTATGAGTCGACTAAGTCTGCTGATCCCCAGTTCCATATATTTAATAGAAATAATTGACTATAAGAATTATCATGTAATCTCTATTCTTTTTCTCTGTTCCTCTCTCTCTGTGTCTTTCTCTGTTTCTCTCTCTCTCTCTTTATATTCTTCCTGCTCCTGTGATGCTTATTGTTTCAATTTTGAAGAGTTGTAAATGATGGAACTTGGCCTCAGGCATTTTCAAATTAGGAAATAATATGGTAATATTATTTCATTGATTTTAACCGACAGTATGTTTTCTTAACTTGGAGGAAGCCACCAAACAATGGATTACTATTGAAGCTGTAAGCATTCACATATACACACATACATAAGGAAGAATACTCCAAACTCATAGTACTTATTTCAAAACACTAAATTCCCTTCTCACTTTAGATATATAATATAGTTCTAGTAATTTGAATATCATATTACATTTTATTTGTGACTTGAGTTTGTTGTTAATTTAATATTTGTTTACTGATTTGTATAATAAAAGTTATCAGAAAAATAATTTAATATTGTTTATTTTTTCTAACATGCACATATTGTAATTGATATGCTAAACTAAATAATTTATTCAGTGTTCATTAGCATGTGATTTATTCATATTTAAGTCACTTATTTATAAGGTAGCATTTTTTTATTGAAATCTTGGGTGATGTTACCAAGAAGACAGACTGTGTCTCAGATATCCTCACATCACTAAGAAATAAACACAGAGAAAAAGTTCCATTTAGTTCTGTATATAGTCACTATTGAGGACCATAAATAGACTGACATAGATATGCATATATATGTATATATGTATACATATATATATGGATATAAGTTAAAATGTAAATTCTTATTTAGTTTTTAATTCTACAGAAAAGTATATTCTGTAGTTGGATTTTGTACTTTACAAGGATAAAATGGACTTTCTTGGAAATACAGTGCTATAGTGATAAGTTGGCCAAATAAAATACAATAGAAACCCCACAGATAATATTAAACTAAAAATTCTAAATAAGAGAACACAGTTACTTTAGGGAACTATAATGTCGGTAGCCAGCAACTATAGAAAATTCATAAGTTGTTCCAAGAAATAGCTAAAGGAAAAGCAGACTTTTTCTTCTTCCTTGGAGAACAAAGAACTAAGTTCTGCATGTTCACACAAGTTACTTTCTAACAAATTTCAAAAATAAAACTTTTATTAAGTTATCATAGAGACAGTCTGGGAATAAAGACATTGCATTTATGTGACCTACATGGGACAGAGGGCAAAGAATGATACAATTATGTAGAGGTTTCCCTTTCTCTCTTCATTAAAATATGAAAAACAATATTGGTTTAAATCTCGAATATGTAAATTAAAATGAGATTATAGGAAGTAACACTATTTGGAACCTACATGTCTGTTGTAAGGTTTAGTTTATGCATAAGGATTAGATTACAGACTTGAGACACAGGAATTTAGATTTGTCAATTTGTATGAAGTGCTTATTGCAAAACCAAATTGTCATTCTCTCATTTTATTGTGAGAACAGAGTTTCCGAGCAGTGGTGTCGCACACCTTTAATCCCAGCACTTGGGAGGCAGAGGCAGGCAGATTTCTAAGTTCAAGGCCAACCTGGTCTACAGAGTGAGTTCCAGGTCAGCCAGAGCTATACAGAGAAACCCTGTCTCGAAAAATCAAAAAGAGAGAGAGAGAGAGAGAGAGAGAGAGAGAGAGAGAGAGAGAGAGAGAGAGAGAGAGAGAGAGAGAGAACAGAGTTCCAAACCAGTACAAATAATGATATAGAACAGGGACTTAGCTAGGTCAGTCCTGACTCTTACTATAGCTATTGAATTTTCACTAATGTTTTTTTGTTTGTTTGTTTGTTTGTTTTTTGTTTTTTTTTTTTTTTACTTTCAAGTTTGGTGTTAATCAGGTAAGCAAAAGTTTAAGCTGAAACAATTTCCCATAGAGTCACAGGAAATGAGATGGTTTTGCAGAACTGAGAAGCACCATCTTGCAACCACCTGCCATTTTGTTTTCTCTTAAACAGGAAATTTTGAGACTAAATGCAAAACCCCTTTTCTTCACCCTAATTTAAATATAACCTCTGCACATACTAATAACTAACTGAAGGGAAGCAATCTGTGCCCCATCTCTTATCTAGCCAGAATGCACTGGTTAACCTTACTCATAATTGCTCTCTGCTTGACCCTTTGTATCATTGCTTCTGATGAATTCTAAAAGAATCGGGTATGGTGCAAAAAAACCATACACAGAGAAAATGAGTCAACGTTTTTGTTTTATGCTTTTTTTTTTTTTTGATGTATGACAAAGTCAGTGTTGAATTTGTCTCTATTCCCATAGAACTTATCAGCTAACTTGGTTGCCACTAATTATGCTGTTCTATTAAACTTTTAAGCTTGATTATTTTCTATTAATACAGATAAGCTTGCTCCTGATCTACTATTATACTAAATACCCATATTATAAAATATGCCTTTCTTTTAAACCAGTTGAGTCACCTTGCTTTTCTATCTCTGTTCACTATATCATTTCATTTGTATATATTAGCTAGTCTGGGATATTTGTTATGGTCTTTTCATACATAGATTTTGATCATATTCGCATATGCCATCGCCTAGCTGCTCTCCTGATGATCACCTTGCTCTTCACTCTTAATTTCCCTTCTACTTTCATGTCTAGTTTCTGTCTACTTTTGATGACACTAGAAGTTTTTTCAAATAACTTAAAGAATTATAGGTAAGAGATTAAGTACAGATGTGTGGGTAGGTATTCCATCACTGAAAAGAAAAAATAAAAGTCTGTCTTTCTCCTAGCAAGCATTAATGGATTATAGATAAGTCATGTGAGTTCATGACAAGAAGTGAATTTCTAACCCTGCTCTGGTCTTGTGCACGTACTCACAGGTGATATGAGTTGAACAGAGCATTTATCATGCATGAACCATCAATATATCCCATTTGTCTCGTCCCTTTGTTCTGTTCTTCCTTCCTCAGTGTTCTCCATACCATAGAAGGAGTAACACAAAGATTTAGTTGATAAATGAGCACTCACATGTCACTATTCTCAACATTTTGAACTGTTATAAGTCTCTGCACTTACTATTTCTAATTCAAAGGAAACTTCTCTGATTAAAGCTTACAACAGCTAGAACATAAACAGAATAATTTTAAATAAAAAATTAAATTAAAATAATTCAATGAGGATATCATGTAAATTTACCAACACAATAATGTGAGATTCCTCATTAGTCTCTATGATGTTACCAGTCCTATAGCCTTTGACCAGGTTTTTAGTACCAAACCTAACTTAATCCCCAAGGAATTAGTTTAAATTACAATTATAAACCAGTTAACTACTACATAACAGATTGTTCATGTTTACACCAATAATCACATTCAGTCATTTTACCTTTTTTTTCTTTTATTCAAAACATTTTTTTTCACATGTGTATCCTGATTATAAAATTCCTCTCCTCTCTACATCTTCCAGTTGTGCCTTCCAAGTCCTCTTCTGTTAATGTCCACCTGCTTTGTGTGACCCTTGAAATACAATCAGCCTTTTAAGGAATAAAAATAAAATAAGATAAAATAAAACAGAAGCTAGCACATCATAAAGGAGCAAATGAAACAATAAGAAGGAAAAGAGCCCAATGGAGGGAAAACAAAACAAACAAACATAAAAAACAAAAACCAAGCAAACAAAACTAAGCAAAGAAAACTTGTTTGCTTACTCGGGAAAACCATAAAAACCATAAACTGGAAACCATAAGGGACATCTAGGGTAAAAAAATGAGAAGAAATATGCATTTTTCTACATGTCCTTTGTATGTATGAGTGTATCTATGTATGTATGTATACATATGTATATATGCATATATACATATATATACATATATCACACACACATACACACACAAATGAAATTAAAAGATAAAAGAAAGAAGGCAGGGAAAAATTAAGAACAAAAGGAAAAGCCCTGATATGATACTGTGAGAAGCTAAAAGATTCCCAAGATATTGGTCATCTACTGCTGGGAATATTGCATATCCTTAAGAGTATTTTGTTTCTCCAGTGAGACTCCCTTGGAGAAAACTATATTTTTATTTGCAAATGATTACTATTTGAAATTGTATCTTTGTTATAAATAGAGGCATATATTCATATATATCTCATTTATGTTCTAAAGTCCCATCTGGTACAGATGTAGGTCATGTACATGTTGCCTCAGTTCTATACTTTCAACTGTTTGTCGACTATGTTGATTTAGATTGCCATTTTTCTTGGTAATCTGTTGCCTCTGACTCTTTCTACTTCTACTTCTGAGTGGTTGCAAGATTGCTGAAGGGAGGTAATGAGTGGAGGGGTTCCTTTAAGAGCTGTGTGTTCAGCATAATATCTATCTGTGGGTCTGTGTTTTTGTTCTCATCTTCTGCAAAAGGAATATTTCTGAAAATGGAGAGGCAAGGCACTGATATATGAGTAAAGCAATATATCATTAGGATTCATTTTATAGCTATGTTTATTTATTTATTTACCTATTTTTAAAACCAATAATATTTGGTTTACTATAGGACTCTTAGATATCTAATCTCAGGTTCATGGTCACCCAAGTAGCATCAAATATGGGTTCTGTCTCATTAAGTGGGCCTTAAATCAAATCACATATTGGTTGCTTATTTCCACAAGCCTTGTGCCACAACTACACTAGTATATCTTATAAACAGAGAATCACTATTTATCGAAGGGTTTGTAACTGTTGAAAAAAAAATGATATCATAAAATTTGCAGGCAAATGAGTAGAATTAGAGTAGAACTAGTGCTGACTGAATTAACCCAGATACAGAATGGTACAGGTATTAAATTACTCACTTACAATTGGATATTAGCCATTAGGTTAATGATAACCAAGTTATGATTTGAAGATGCAGAGAGGTTAAGTTAAAAGTAGTGTTTTATGGAGGATATATTGATGCCCCTGGGAGGGAAAACTAGAATAGATTTTATGGGCTGACTGGGGGCAGGTGGTAATAAGAGCAGGGGTATTAGTTGAGAATAAGATGGAGTGTAGAGAGCATGGGGAGTTACTGCTAGAACTGTGGAACCTATTGATGGCGGTGTCAAAACAGTACTATGGAAACTATTTGGATACTGTGAATGTGATCCTCATGAGGACTCCTAGTAATGGCAGATATGAAGTCTCAACAGGCCATCTCATGTTACCAGGCTAGGCTTTGGTGAAACTGGGTTACATTTGGTTGAGATGTAAGCCAATGGGTCCCCCATGGAAATCTCAAAACAACTCAGGATGTGGTCATAAAAAAGGCTTGCTCTATTAAAAAAGAAAAGGACACCATTGGCAAGCACTTAACTCACATAGCTCATTTAACACAAAACCCACCCAAGTCACTGAACATGGAAAAGTCAAGATGGTGTGTACATGAGGCCCTCAGCACTAGCTGTAGTCTCTTTCTGATGGGGAGATACTCTGGATGCTACCAAAAGATAAATATGGAAATCCACCTAGCCACAAAATCTTTGACCTATAATCTCCCTTGAATTCAAAATAGGCTAGGGAAATGGTGGCATAGAGCAAGAAGGAGTAGTCAACCAATGACTTACTGGCATGTAGGCTCACTCTACAAGAAGAAAGTCATGTCTGATACCACTTGAGCAACCAATAGCCAGAGATTAGATAGCCCAGAGGGTAAAAGCACATACTTCTGGTCTAAGAAAACATATAAATAAAGTGATTCCTAGTGATATGATGTCATATTCATATAGCAGTGCTTTATATAGTCATCATCAGAAAGGCTTCATCCTGCAGCAGATAGGAAAATGTACCGGGACCCAGAGAGAAATCTTCTGCAATGAGAGCATCTAAAATCTATCAAATACCTGCCTCCAGTGCTCAGATCTAATTAGAGAGGAAGTGGAAAGATTTTCAGAGCCAGAGGGGATTGAGGACTCCAGGAGGATAAGGCCTCCTGAATCAAGTAAGAAGGGCACATTTGGTTACAGAGATTGAGGCAGCATGCTCCGGGCTGTCATCTGTCTATACCAGTTCCTCTGTATTTATATTATAGCTATTAGCTTAGTATTTTTATAGAACTGTGGATTTGAGAAGGAGTGGGTCTCTGATACTTGTTTCCGCTCTTGGGATTCCTTCCTCCTGTTGGGTTGTAGTGCCCAAGTTCTCCATTACAGCTTTTGTTCCATCTCATTCTTTTTTGTCATGTTTAGTTGTTGTCCTTGATAGCTGGTTATTTCCTAATGAGAGAGAGAAAAGGAGTCGACCTGGAAGGGAGGGATGGTGGGAAGAAACTGGGAGGAGTAGAGAGAAAGGAAACTATAATTAATATATAGTGTATGAGAAAAAATGTATTTTCAATAAAGGGGAATCAAGAACAAAGGAAAAATTGAAGCTCATTATGTAGCAACTACTTTCTTACACATCTACACATACAAGCCTTCTCTAGCTGAAGTCTCCTTCACAAGATTGCTACTTCTTGGGAAGGACTGCTTTCTAATCTCTTCTGCATTGTCTTAATTCTTGACTCCCAGGAAATAAGAATGACACCTTCCTTGACTTAAAATGAATATTTGAATAACTGAGTAACAAAAGAAGCCTTGCTTTGTAGTCTGTTTCATTGTGAAGAAATAGGTCAGCACTATTTATAGTGAATTAAATGAGGAGAAATGATGCGCATATTTGAAAATGTTTAAATTTTCACTCATACTTGAAGTCTTTTCATATATCCTTCCCTAAAATACATAGGTCAGAGATAAGTCTGTGAGTCACAGACCCTTCTAATTACCTTGCTGCCTTCTCTGTTTTACATAAAATAGGTTATCCTTATATCGTGTTTTCCCCTAGGGTGAAATTTTAACATATTATTTGTCTTTGGAATTTGTTTCCACTAACTCTGTTTCTTTTTTAATTTAATTTCTTTTTTTTAATTAGATATATTCTTTACTTACATTTCAAATGTTGTCTGCTTTCCTGGTTTCCCTCCCCCCCCCCCGAAAATCCCCTAACTCATCCCGCCTCCTCTTGCTCAACAATCCACCCACTCACACTTCCCTGTCCTGGCATTCCCCTATACTGGGGCATCTAGTCTTCTTAGGACCAATGGCTTTTCCTTACTTTGATGTCCAACAAGGCCATCCTCTGCTGCATATGTATCTGGAGCCATGAGTGTACTCTTTGGTTGGTGGTTTAGTCCCAGGGAGCTCTGGAGTTACTGGGTGGTTCAAACTATTGCTCATCCTATGGCACTGCAGACCCCTTCAGCTCCTTGGGTCCTTTCTCCAGCTCCTCCATTGGGGACCCTGTGCTAAGTTCAATAGTTGGCTATGAGTGTCCCCCTCTGTACTTGTCATTCACTAGCAGAACCTCCCAGGTGACAGCTATATCAGGCTCCTGTCAGCAAGCACTTTTTGGCATCCACAATAGTGTCTGGATTTTGTAACTGTATATGTGATGGATCCCTAGGTGGGGCAGTCTCTGGATGGTCTTTCTCTCAGTCTCTGCTCCACATTTTGTCTCTGTATCTCCTGTGGTATTTTGCTCCCCTTTCTAAGAAGGACCAGAGTATCCATATTTGGTTCTTCATTCTTCTTGAGCTTCATTTGGTCTGTGAATTGTGTCTTGGGTATTCCAAGCTTCTGGGATAATATCCACTTATCAGTGAGTGTAAACTATAGTGGCTATTCCTGGTTGTCAACTTGACTAAATCTGGAATGAACTAATCAAGAATTGGAATGCTCACCTATAATCCTAATCTGGAGGCTCAGAGATACAAGTTTCTAACCTGCATCTTGGCATGGAGATCTTGAAGCATAGTGACTATGAATTCCAGAAGATTAAGATAAGGAGATCTCTGAGTTCAAGGTCATCTGGGATTAAAGGAGAGGTGGCAGATGCCCTTTATCTGGGACACACCCTCTGCTGGAGATCTATATAAGGACATTGGAAGAAGGAAGATTTACTCTGGCTTTTCCTGGCGTGCCTCATGGGACTGTGCAACTGTTAGATCCTTGGACTTCCATCCACAGCTGCCTTGTGGGACTGAGCAACTGCTAGATCCTTGAACTTCCATCCACAAATACTGCTGACTATTATTGGGGAGTTGGACTACAAGCTGTAAGTCATCGACAAGTTCCCTAACTATATAGAGACTACCCATACGTTCTGTGACTCTAGAGAACCCTGACTAATACACACACCATGTGTGTTCTTTTGTGATTGGGTTACCTCACTCGGGATAATATTTTCTAGGTCCATCCATTTGCTTATGAATTTCATTAATTCGTTGTTTTTAATTGCTGAATAGTACTCCATTATATAGATATACCACATTTTCTGAATCCATTCCTCCGTTGAAGGACATCTGGATTCTTTCCAGCTTCTGGCTATTATAAATAAGGCTGGTATGAACATAGTGGAGCATGTGTCTAATGTCTGTTTTCTGTCTTATAACAGCAAGAGCATATTTCTTCCACTTTTTAAAGTTAAATGTAGAGTTACTGTAACTTTACAAAAGACTTATAAAGTTGTGCATATTCTAAGTACCTGTTGGACCTTGATACCTTTCATATCATTAGAAACTGAATATTGATTTTAAACAACACCATTACAAATTGTTAGTAGATGTCTGTGTATTGATTTGAGCCTTTCTTTGCACAAAATAGTTATCTTTCTAATAAAATCCAATGACTTGTTATGTAATAGTTTTAACGCTATATAAATTATTATAAGCTATAAAGTATTTGTCATATTTTGGCAATGATAGAGTCAGTCTCTTGGTAATCAAATTTTAGTGAGAATAATCTTAGATTATAATTTAATTTCATCTGACTTTTGACATTGGCTCACTTAGAGTTCTGTGTATTCTCTAATATGCTCATCATAATTCCAAGAATTCTAAAAAAAAATTTAGTCAGGGTCCAACAAACAATGACAAACAGAAGCAACACATTTCCCCTATTTCTCTTGATTTTATACATGGCTGTTTAAAGACCAAGAAATATGCAATGCTCTGTACTTCTTCATTGGGGAACATATACATGCCATATTGACTATGGAGTAACATAAACCTAGAAAGAACTTCAGTCCTGTATAGTCCAGTTAGAATTAAGAAAATAGGCATGTACAAGCTCCCACTCTATCTGGAAAACACACCTAAAGGCTTGTTACTCACAGGAAACACAGTATCTTTGTTCTTCTTGAAGCCTACTAACTAGCCCAGCTGCAGATAACAAACACAAACAGAAGTATGCCATGGTTTCATCATGATGGGGTGTTTTGCTGTGAGTTAGCAGGGGTAGCTGGGTACAGAGTATTTAGGTTTTAACCCCTAGAACCATATTCCTATGTCATTTATGTAGTTGGTTCATTCTTGTTGTCATTGTGTTTTGATTTGGGCTTGAAAAGCAACATAAAGGATTCTTTAGATTTTACGAAACTGATTGATTGGCACTTGAGACATTTTCAAACTGTTATCTTGGTCTCTTCCATTTAATTAATTCTTTTGCATAATTTTCAATTCTTGATTTCCTTCCAGTCATTGTCCTTTTTCTCTTTTAAGCAGTTGCTCCATTTATTTTGATTCTGACATCTGGAACTCTTTTATGAAGTGACATGGTGTCTCTAATGCTTTCAAATTTGTTGTTCCTCAGTTATTCCACTACTTCATAAAACCATTTTTAAGTTTTTTTTCCATACAGCTTTCTTTGTGTAAATCATGAATTTTCCACTATGAACAAATAATTTGGGGTTGGAATATTCCTTAAATGTACTTGTTTTTAAACCTCATCTTTATTTATCACCACACATTTTTAAACCTAAACAAACCACACAAACCAAACTTAGGGAAATGAAACTGAAACTAGCTATGAAAATTTAAATGAAATGTCTATAAAGATATATTTGCCTTTTCTTTCTATAGGATTCACTTGCAGAATTATAAATCTAATGTGTATAGCATTCTTTTAGTGTACTTGGACAAGATCAAGTGGATCTTTAATAAGATAGGCATCCTCTCATTCGCTTGGTCCTGGAACAATGAAAGTACTTGATATTTTTTTGGTTTCTTCTTCATTGTATGCTCATGTGCTTAGAGACAACTATTTGGAGTTGTGATGGAAAGTTTTAATGTCAATACAACACAAACTAAAGTCATCTGAGAGGACAAAATCCTCAATTAAGAAAATGCCTCAATAAGATTGGCTTGCTGGTAAATCTATAGGGCATTTGCTTGATTAATGATTGATTGGGAAGCACCACGTCCATTGTTTGTGGTACCACTGTGGGCTGTTGGTCCTGGGTTCTATAAGCATGTATGCTGAACAAGTCATGGTGAGCAAGCCACTAAGCTGCACCTTTCCACAGCCTCTGTCTTTGTTCTGCTTTGAGGCTGTCCTGCCTGAGTCTCTGTTCTGACTTCCTTCTATGAAGAGCTATGATATGGAGGCATAAACTAAATAAAACCTTTCTTCTCCAATGTAATTTTTGGTCTTGGTCTTTCATTGCAGCAATAGAAGCCTTAAATAACACATGAGTAGATATTTGTTGAGCTAAAATCATTAAAATATACTTCAATAATATAATGCAAGTGAGCAAAAATATTAGTCTTCATGAAACACAGTACATGGCTATGTGACTATGCAAAAATGCATGCCAAATCTTGTTTATTTGAAGGTATAATGAGTATTTTAACATGGTTGTATTTTCTTTTCTATCAGCAAAAATAATCATGGACATAGATGAAAACTTAGAAAATTATAATTCTTTTCCATACTTACATGTCAGAATTGTTCTATGGTACTGAAGAAACCAGTCAGAACCTCTTTATATAACCCTGATAACTTTCATAAATTTAATATTTTCAAAGAGAATATCAAGTGTATAGTTTGCTAACATTGAAAGCAATATTATGTCCTCAGATCTTCCCTAGGACAAGGAAATCCATAAAATTTAATATGGAAAAATGCATCATTCCCTTGCCTCCCTCAGATCTAAGTATATTTTCAATTTGAAAGAGGTCAACTAGTTCCCTGATGTTAACATGAGAGCCTAGGGCACTCCACTCTGGCCTGTTTCAAAAGCAAGTCATCTCTTAACCTTGTGGAGGCTGCACTGATCCTCCCTTCACTGACAACCGGAGGGGTTAAGGTGCTTTGAATGTCTTCACGAGTGCAGTCTTTGTGTTTTATAAAGTGACTCGAATCCAGCACCATTAAAGACCTTCATCTTGTCTGTTTTCACCAAATAAGAATTATTTTTCTTATTCTGATATAATGGTTTACTTCTTTCTTTAAAACATATTTTCTTTACTTTTTATTAGATTGAATTATTTATTGGTGGTTGGGGAGGGTGTAGGAGCACAGAAACATGCTTATGGCATAGATGAAAGGGCAAAGGACATTTTGTTGGAAATAGTTTTTTTTTTTCTTCCAATCAGGTAGATCCTAAAGATGGTACTCAGGAACACAGGCTTGGCAGCAACTAAGCCTTTACCCATTGAGCCATTTTGCCAACCTCAGTTTTCATATTCTTAAAGCTCAATTGGACCTATTAATAATTACCCCAAGTGCTATTTTTTTAGCACTTTTAAATTCTCACTGTCTTCTTGCCATTGATGATTATTTTAGTTTAAAGCATACTTCTTATAAATGATTTAGAAAATCTTTGGTACTGCATTTATGAATAGTTTTGTGGTTTTTTTGAGGCAGAATCTTATTTATAGTCTCTAAGATGCCTTTGCAATTCTGCTGCCTCTGCCTCTGAGTGCTGTTTAAAGGTATGTGCTACTCTCTGAAGTAGAAAGTTAAGTGTTCTTTGGAAAGTCAGTTGTGATAGAGTTTTGCTTGGGCAAACAGGTGAAGGAACATTTTGCTGAAGCAGACACAGGTGAAAAGATGTTCGACTAAAGCGACACATGAAAGGAGATTCAATGAAGGATTCTTCACTAACAGCATGCATGTATTGGTGGCCCACCTTACCTTTCATAGTTTAGCTTCATTTGTCAGGGACTGCACAGAGAGAAACACACCAAAAAACTTCTAGTGGTGTGCTGCACTTGGTTGCCCCTTCCATGGACTCAGGTTGATTGGCAGAGTGATGTCAGCAGAGACAGATGCATGTGCTAAGGTGAGACAAGTGGTGAGGCAAGACCTGTAGATGACATATGCTATTTGGAGGGAGTATAAATAGGACTGAACATACAGTGATGGAGGATTGAGCTTGGCTTGCTTGAATAGCTAAACACTTGCTGGTCTTTGCTGAGAGAGACACAGCTGAGAACTTCTCCTGTTCCTGCTGGTCCCTCTTGATGACTCATGCCAGAGCTGAGGTTAGGCTGTCTCTGCTAGGTAGTTCCACCACTGCTGACTCATATTTGCTCTGAGGACCCTACCAAACTGGACTGATAATATATCTGTGAAGTGTTTGCCAGCTGCCACTGCTGACTTGTGAACTGAATTGCAGATATCTAGACAATACATACAGGAGTTGCTCCAAAGAACCATCTAAAAAGAGGTCCACTTCCAACTTTTCTAATATTCTGGTAGATGGTGGTCTAGAAAGAAGGTTAAAGTGTTTAGAAACCATCATTAAAAATGGGCTTTGAAGAATCTCAGAATACCCTAGACACAATCAGCATATCAATAGATTTCTAAAAAGATGGAAGGAGAGACCCCTGGTCCTGGAAAGACTGGATGTAGGGGAACGCCAGGACAGAGTAATGAGAGGGGGTTGAACGGAGAAAAGAGGGAGGGAAGGGGGCTTATGGGACTTTCGGGGAGGGAGGAAACGGGAAAGGGGAAGTGATTTGGAATGTAAATTAAAAAAATAAAATAAAATTAAATTAAAAAAAAATGGGCTTTGAAAAAATTAAAGTCACAACTGTGCTTGGCTTAAATGTTCTAATATAGAATAAATGCATATTAGTTAAAACCTGGAAAATATCTAAAGGTAGGGGAAGAAAAATCTGTTTTCCTATACTACTTTTCTTTTCTATACTGGGAATTGAATCTATGCACTCACACATGCTGGGCAAGTGACTTACCATCAAGCTATCCCTGGTCTTCTTAGCACACACACACACACACACACACACACACACACACACACACACACACACACACACATGCACGCACATGCACATGCACACATACATACCAATGTGTGTGAATGTTTTGTCCAGAAGTATGTCTGTATATCACATGCATGCCCTGTAGCCACAAAGGCTAAAAGATGGCACTGGATCCCTCGGGAACTGGAGTGTACATACATTTAAACCCAGATCCTCTGGAAGAACAACCAATGTTATTAACTACCAAGCTATCTCTCAGTCACTCTTCTTAGTATTTTTTTTTTTTTGAAACAGGGTCTCACAGCTACCTAGGTAGGTTTTGAATTTTTGGTACTGCTACATCAGCCTCCTAAGTAGTTGGCTGGCCTGTATCACAAAGCCTGGCTTTCTATGTTCTCAGTGGTCTTCAAACCTTCACTTCTCTCCATATGTGCTAAGCTCTGTTGAGTCTCTCACTGAACCTGGTACTCACTGATCAGCTAAACTGGATGGCCTGAAAGCCCAAGGTATCTTTCTGCCTCTATCTTCACTGCACTGGCAGATATCATTCTACATTTTTATTGTGATTTATCATATTCCTTAGTTTTATATCTAACTCCTTTTGAAAATTTTATTCTAGAGAAAGAAAACATCTGTACTTCATGGTGTTTTTTCCTAAAATTAAATATTCATGATAAACACAACATAAAAACAATGTGTGGTCAGCAAAAGTTTCCTTATCCATTCTGCTTCTAATTTCCTCTCTCTGAAAACTATTAGGAAATACATTGTGAAAAGATTAAAACCAGTGAACATTTAACCCTGATTATGATTTCACATCAACTAAAGATGGATGACTAAAGGGTGTTCTGCCTAAAGACTTGCCTCATTAGGATGCACAGTGACAGGAAGGGACATGAATTTATATGTATTTCAACTAGTAACTGTCACTTATGATTTTTTGTTTTGTCTTACTGTATAATAAAACCACATTAGAAAATAAATCATTAAAAATATGAACTTATTCCTCAAAACATAATTTTCTTTTTGGATATAATATAAAATTAAAGTTGTTTGATAATGTCTCAAGGAAGCATATAATTTTTCTTGAAATAAAATTATACACAATAGATAATATATACTAATAAAATATAATATATAATATAATGTATATTAAATATTATATATACAATATATTGAACATAATATATAATATAAAAATATACAACATAATATATAATATAATATACAAAATATAATATATAATATAATATAATACATAAAAATATATGTACATATTATTTCGTGTACGGTATATAATATATATAATATAATATATATTATATATATTATATTATTATATATATTATATAATATATATATTATATAATTATATATATTATATATAATTATATATAATAATATAATATATACCGTACACGAAATAATATGTATATTTAATCTGAGATTAAATTTTGTGTGTGTATATATACATATATGTATATAAGTATGTATGTGTATATATGTATATATATGTATATGTATATACATATATGTATGTACAAACACACCTACATATACACACATATACACTTGAGTTGACAATACTCACCATGAAAACCTTAGTGGCATAAGAAGCCTCCTTCTAAAATAGTTTTTCCAGGTATTCCTAATGACTCTCAAACAAATATATATTATCAATGTAGCACTTGATTGCCTCTCATGAGTTGAGGATATTACCCTACTACCAATCACAGTGCATACATGATTTAGATGATTTGAGCTGGATCTGACCTGAAACATTATTTCCTACCATCTAGCTTCTATGATCCACACAGTATTATTCAAACTGGCCTGGGCATGAAGCATTATACCAGCATGTCAAGATATACATAAAATTATACTAGTTGTCACTCATACATCGGTGGTAACCAACAGTTACATAGTTTCACTCAAGGTCTACTCAACCACAGGGAACTCCTTCCTGGTACCCAAAATATACTGCTTCTTATGACTGGTAGTGTCATGAATCTTAGAAAAGAATCTACCATCATCACTTAGTGTTATGAAAGTCGGAAAAGAATTTAATATCTTAGTCATAGGTCCATTGGTTATGTAAAATATGATAAGATTACTAATTCTCCATTGCAGTTTTAGTCTTTTCTAACAATGCAGTTATTTTCTTGAGGCCTCACCACATGAATGGGAGTGACAATACTCACTAAATAATAGACTGACACTTATTATTTATCCTGTCCCAACCTCAAATAAAACAAAGAAAGCAAACATATATCTCAGAATATTCATTGTTCTTTTAACATTTTACAAAAATAGATCCCTTGATCTCTGATGTATATATTTTTGTATCATTAGTCCTTTTTAAAAGTGTTTTTCAAATTATTTAGTTTTTTATTGATTCTTCATGGGTTTCACATCATGCAATTCAATTCCTCCTAACATTCAATTCTTTTGTACACACACTCTGACCTTGTAAGCACCCATCAAAGGGAAGAAAAACAGGAAAAAGAAAAATAAATCTCACTGTGGACGCTATAGTGTGTCAGTGTGCCCCACAGTATAACCTTCTGTCCACACTTCTTTACTTGCAAAAGTTCATTGAAATGAATCACTGGTCTGGTTTAAGGCCTCTGGCTTCTGCTATACTATCAATACTGGATCTTTACTTTTTTTTTTTTTTTTGATCAAGCTATGACTAGAAAAAATGTACCAAAGCTTTCTGTATGCTGAAATGAGTGAATGGAAAAGTGAGTGAGAGAGATTTGAAGGCTTATATAGGCCCTAAGTATGTGCAAATATATCACTAAGTCTCATTTTTAGTTAATTAAAACAGCAATATACAGGATAAATTAAACAAGACAGCTGTTTCCTGTGTTCTATTTGGTCATCATGTGCAACTAAACAGCTTAATTTATATTCATTTCTTTAGCAAGGTAATATTTGAAACAATGTGGTACGGAAGTATGCAGTTTATGTTTGAAACTAATGTGTGCTGAAGAAGAAAGTTAAAGACGAAATAAAATTGCGCGCGTACACACACACACACACACACATGAACTCCATATTATGAAAAGGAGCTAAGGCAGTTTTAAACATAACATATAGATAAGTTGTTAAAAATAGTCTTGGTGTCAAAGGAGAGGTTTTAGCAATTAATAAATGTTAGTTAAGCAAAATTATAAAAATTCTTACCATCAACATAATGCAAATGTGCCAAACCACATTTCTGTTTAAAAACTTTTCAAGTAATTGGTGGTTTTCTGATTGTACAAGAATATATAGTGTTAAGTTGAATCTTATATTCCATGGTAAGTTTTTTAAATGTGAAAGATAAATATATGCTAAAAAGCAGGAAACAAACTTAGTGTGGATAATATTCTATTGAGGACTGGGAAGACAGACCCTAGAGACTACAGAACTGAAATCTATTTTTCAAAATGGGATTTTAATGTTCAAAATTAATACTAGCTAAAGTGAACCAAGCATTGCCATTTCTTCATTGTCTCTGAGAATACAGTATGAGTTCAATTTTAAAGTCAGCATAAGGTTCACCCAATGGAGATTGTGTGATTTGTTTTTATGTCATATCACTCCACATAAGATTCAGTTTTGGTAAATTACATTTAGAACATATTATAGGAGGGCTTAGAAAAGACAAGCCTAAACACTGTAAGTTTAATTGTTTTTATATTTCAAGTTATATTTAAAAAAATTTTGCTATTTCCATGCATCAGCTTTGGTCCACAAAAATTAAAATACTTCTAATATACTTTCTCCCAATATATATGATTTTAATTTTCTGCCTAAACTGTTTGAATGCTACATATTTTAAAGAATTCTAATTCCCTTTTACTGGGTGAATATTTATTAATTCATGCTTCATTTCTATTGATCAGTAGGTAAGTAAACATTTTCCAAGTACATATTCCACAGAGTTTTGGACAGGATATTCTAACAATGCAATCACTCATGATAGCCAAATAAAAATGCATATAGAAAACTTAATGCAAACAGAGAGGAAAGACAAGATGCCCCAAGACTCAAATTAGACTATTCCAATTCAGTATAATTTTAGTATTAGAAATGAATTGCTCGTGAGAAGCTCCATCTATTCCCATGACAACATCTGTCTTCTCAGTCACTAGTTTCACTTACTATTCATTTTCCGTGTGGTGTAACCATTTGCCAGACAATGAAAGATGATTATTACTCCACTGTCTGCTATCATTATGGTGTTATGTGTGCATAATGATGTTTTGAAAAATATCAGAATTTTATCATAAATTTGCTAGGAAGTTCTCTTGTATTTTCTTTATTCCTATACTAGTCTGCTTCCTTTGATACATGAAGCACATCCCATCACTTCTGTACCACAGGCATCAAGACCACAAACAGAATGAATGTGTTTACTTTATTCATGCACATTTTAGAGATTTCACTGTTCAGGCACGTATTTAGTTACCTGTTTTTGTTTTGTCTTATTGTGCTACTTAGTCACTGATAGCAAATATCTTAACAGAGACATATTCAAGAAAAGTCAGTATAGAATGACAATTGAAAGGGAAAGATATAAATAAGTAAAAATATAGAATATCATGCTTCTGGTATGACTAAGCAGTTCAGAACAGGAGTTCAATTCACATGCCTTGTGTCACATTGCTACCTTTACCTATCATTCCAGGGAGTTCCCATGTATACTTAGTATAAACTAGGCAGGAACCCCTGAGCACAAGAACATAAGCAAAGAAATCAAGGTTACTTGGCATCATAAAACCCAGTTCTCCCACCATAACAAGTCTTAGCTAGCCCATCACATCAGGAAAGCAAGATTATGTTTTGAAATCACTTATCATTATGATGATAGAGGACTTTAAGAAGGACATAAATAACTCCCATAAAGAAATACAGAAGAACACAGGATAACATGTAGAAGCCCTTAAAGAAGAAACACAAAAATCGCTTAAAGAATTACAGGAAAACACAACCAAAAAGGTGGAGGAATTGAACAAAACCATACAGAATCTAAACATGGAAGTAGAAACAATAAAGAAATCACAAAGGGATACTACCCTGGAGATTAGAAACCTAGGAAAGAGATGAGGAGTTATAGATATAAGCATCACCAACAGAATATAAGAGATAGAAGAGAGAATCTCAAGTGCAGAAAATACCATAGAAAACATTGACTCAACAGTCAAAGAAAATGCAAAATGCAAAATGCTCCTAACCCAGAACTTCCAGGAAATCCAGGACACAATAAGAAGACCAAACCTAAGGATAATAGGTATAGAAGAGATCCAAGATTCCCAACATAAAGGGCCAATAAATATCTTCAACAAAAATATAGAAGAAAATATACCTAACATAAAGTAAGAGAAGCTCATGAACATACAAGAAACCCACAGAACACCAAATAGACTAGACTAGAAAAGAAATTCCTCCTGTTACATAATAATCAAAACACCAAATGCACAACACAAAGAATATTAAAAGCAGTAAGAGAAAATGGTCATGTAACATATAAAGGCAGATCTATCAGAATTATACCAGATTTCTGGCTATAGACTAAAAAAGTCAGAAGATCCTGGACAGATGTCATATGGACCCTACAAGAACACAAATGCCAGCCCAGGTTATTATATCCAGCAAAATTCTCAATTATCATAGATGGAGAAACCAAAATATTTCATGACAAAAACAAATTTACAAAATATCTTCCCACAAATCCAGTCCTACAAATGATAATAGATGGAAAATTCCAATACAATGAGGGAAACTACACTGTAGAAAAAGCAAGGAGTAAACTTCTAATAAACCATAAACAACATAGTGACACAAACATTATTCCACATTTAATAACAAAAATAACAGGAAGTAATAATCATTTTTCCTTAATATCTCTTTACTTTAATGGACTCAATCCCCCAATAACAAACAATGACTAACAGACTGGATAGGAAAACAGGACCCAGCATTTTGCTGCATACAGGAAATGCACCTCAGTGTCAAAGAAAAACACTACCCCAGGGTAAAAGTCTGGAAAACAATTTTCCAAGCAAATGGTCCCAGGAATCAAGCTGGAGTAGACATTCTAATACTGCATAAAATCAACTTTCAGCCAAAAGTCTTCAAAAAAGATAAGGAAGGAAGCTTCATACTCATCAAAGGAAAAATCTACTAAGAAAAACCTCTCAATTCTGAACATCTATGCTCCAAATGCCAGGGTACGCACATTCACAAAAGAAACATTACTAAAGCTCAAAGGACATATTGCACTTCACAAAATAATAGTGGAGACTTCAACTCCCCACTCTCATCAATGGACAGATCATGGAAACAGAATCTAAAGAGAGACACAGTGAAACTAGCACAAGTTATGTATCAAATGGATTTAACAGATATCTATAGAACATTTCATCCTAAAACAAAAGAATATACCTTCTTCTCAGCACTTCATGGCTCCTTCCCCAAAATTGACTATATAATTAGTCATAAAACAGGCCTCATCAGATACAAGACGGTCGAAATTACCAATATATCCTATCAGATCAACATGGAATAAGAATGGTCTTCAATAACAAAAACAATGGAAAGCTCACATACACATGGAAGCTGATCAACACTCTACTGAATGATAAGTTATTCAAGGAAGAAATAAAGAAATTAAAGATTTGCTCTTGCCTCTCTTTCTCCTGTTTCGAGGTTGCTTCTCTTTTGCCCTTTTGGGCTCTTATCTCTTGCCCTTCTCTTACCCCCTCTCCAAGTAGTATGTCCATCTCTATTTCTCTTCTCTCTCCTTCTTTCTGCCTTTCTCTACCTCTACTACCATCTTAACCCCTCTCCCTATGCCCTGAATAAAGTCTATTCTATACTGAAACAAACAAAAAAAGAAATTAAAGACTTTTTAGAACTTATTGAAAATAATGGCTCATCATACCCAAACATATGGGACACAATGAAAGCAGAGCTAAGAGAAAACTCATAGGTCAGATTCTGTACAAAAAGAAACTGGAGAGAGCATACACAAGCAGCTTAACAGCATACCTGAAAACTCTAGAACAAAAACAAGCAAATATACCCAAGAGGAGTAATTAAATTCTGGGCTAAAAATCTATCAAGTAGAAACAAAAAGAACTATACAAAAATCAACAAAATCAGGAGTTGTTTCTTTGAGAAAATCAACAAAATAAATAAACCCTTAGCCAGGCTAACCAGAAGGCACAGAGACAGTATCCAAAATAATAAAATCAGTACTAAAAAATTAGATATAACAACAGAAAATGAGGAAATTCAAAAAATCATCAGATCATACTACAAAAGTTATACTCAACAAAAATGAAATATATAGATAAAATGGACAATATTCTAGACAGATACAAGATACCAAAATGAAATCATGATCAGATAAACTTTCTAAACAACAACAAAAAAAGAGCCCCAAAACCAGGTCCAAGACCACATGGTTTAGTGCAGAATCCTATCAGACATTCAAAGAAGATATAACTAATACCAATTCTCTCCAAACTATTCCACAAAATAGAAACAGAAGGGACTTTACACAATTAATTCTATGAAGGCACAACTATGCTTATACAAAAAACACATAAAGACCCAACAAAGAAAGATAACTTCAGACCAATTTGCCTTAAGAATATTGATGCAAAAATAGTCAATAAAATTCTCACAAACCAATTCCAAGAACACATCAAAACAATCATCCATCATGATTAAGTAGGCTATATCCCAAGAATGCAGGGATGTTTCAATATACAGAAATCCATTAATAGAGAAATCCATTAATAAAATCAACTATATAAACAACTTTAAAGAAAAAAAATGATTATTTCATTAGATGCTGAAAAAGCATTTGACAAATTTCAACACCTCTTCATGGTAAAAGTCTTGGAAAGATCAGGAATTCAAGGCCCATACCTAAACATAGTAAAAACAATATACAGCAAACCAGCAGCCAACATCTAAAAACATGGAGAGAAACTTGAAACAATTCCACTAAAATCACACACTAGAAAAGATTGCCCACTCTCTCCCTACTTTTCCAATACAGTACTCAAATTTCAGCTAGATCAATCAGAAAACAAAAGGAGAGCAAAGGGATACAAGATGGAAAGGAAGAAGTCAAAATATCACTATTTGCAGATGATATGATAGTATACTTAAGTGACCACAAAAATTCCACCAGCAACTGATAAACAACTTCAGCAAACTGACTGGATATAAAATTAACAAAAACAAACCAGTGGCCTTTCTCTACTCAATGCATAAACAGGCTGAGAAAGAAATTAGGAAAACTACACCCTTTACAATAGTCACAAATAATATGTAATAACATGGTGTGATTCTAACCAAGCAAGTAAAAGATCTCTAAGACAAAAACTTCAAGTCTCTGAAGAAAGAAATCAGACAAGATCTCAGTAGTTGGAAAGAACTCCCATGCTCATGGATTGGCAGAATAAATATAGTAAAACTGGTCATTTGCTGAAAGCAATCTACAGATTCAGTGCAATCCCATCAAAATTCCAACTCAATTCTTCAAAGACTTAGAAAGAGCAATTCTCAAACTCATTTGGAATAACAAAAAAAAAAAAACCCAGAATTTCCAAAACTATTCTCAAAAATAAAAGAATTTCTGGGCAAATCACCATTCCTGATCTCAAGCTGTACTACAGAGCAATCTTGATGAAAAACTGCATGGTATTGATATAGAGACAAGCAAGAAGATCAATCGAATAGAATTGAAAATACAGAAATGAAACCACACCCATATGGTCACTTGATCTTTGCAAAGGAACTAAAACTATCCAGTGGAAAAAAGACAGCATTTTCAACAAATGGTGCTGGTTCAACTGGAGGTCAGCATGTCGAAGAATGCAAATCGATCCATTTTTATCTTCTTGCAAAACGATCTAGTCCAAGTGCATCATGACCTCCACATAAAACCAGATACACTGCAACTAATAGAAGAGAAAGTGTGGAAGATCCTCAAATACGTGGGCACAGGCAAAAAGTTCCTGAACAGAACACCAATGGCTTATGATCTGAGATCAAGAATTTACAAATGGGACCTCATAAAATTGCAAAGCTTCTGTAAGGCCAAGGACACTGTCAATAGGACAAAATGGCAACCCACAGATTGGGAAAAATCTTTACCAATCCTACATCTGATAGAGGGCTAATACCCGTTATATACAAAGAGATCAAGAAATTAGACTCCAGACATTCAAATATCTCTATTAAAAATGGGGTACAGAGCTAAGCAAAGAATTCCCAACTGCAGAATACCAAATGGTCGAGAAGCACCTAAAGAATTGTTCAACATCCTTAGTCATTAGGGAAATGCAAATCAAAACTACCCTGAGATTCCAGTTCACACCAATCAGAATGGCTAAGAAAAAACTTAGGTGATCATAGATGCTGGAGGATGTAGAAAAAGAGGAACACTTCTCCATTGTTGGTGGGATTGCAAGCTGGTACCACCATTCTGGAAATCAATCTGGTGGTTTCCCAGAAAATTGGACATAGTATTACCTGATGACCCAGCTATATCACTCTTGGTCATACATCCAAAAGACGCTCTACCATATAACAAGGACACATGCTCCATTATGTTCATAGCAGCCTTATTTATAATAGCCAGAAGATGGAAAGAATCCAAACATCCTTCAACATAGGAATGGATAAATTTACATAATGGAGTACTACTCAGATATTAAAAACAATGAATACATGAAATTCTTAGCTAAATGGATAGAACTAGAAAATATCATCCTGAGTGAAGTAACCCAGTCACAAAAGAACACACATGGTATACACTCACTTACAAGTGGATATTAGGCCAAAAGCCCAGAATACCCATGGTGCAATTCATAGACTACATGAAGCTCAAGAAAAAGAAAAACCAAAGTGTGGGTTCTTCAGTCCTTTATAGAAGGAGTAACTAAATACTCATGGGTACAAATTCAGACACAAAGTGTGGAGCAGAGACTGAAAGAAAGGCTATCAAGAGACTGGTCAACCTGGGAATCCATTCCATCTACAATCACCAAATGTGGACACTATTGTGGATGCTAAGAAGTGCATGCTGACAGTAGCCTCATATAGCTGTCTCCTGAGAGGCTCTGCCATAATCTGACATATATAGAGGTGGGGGAGCTGGAGAGATGGCTCAGTGGTTAAGAGCACTGACTGAACCTCCAAAGGTCCTGAGTTCAAATCCCAGAAACCACATGGTGGCTCACAACCATCCGTAATGAGATCTGATGCCCTCTTCTGGCCTGTCTGAAGACAGATACTATGTACTCACATATAATATATAGAGGTGGATGCTTGCAGCCTCCCTTTGAACTGATCATGGGGTTCCCAATGGAGGAGTTAGAACAAGGACTGAAAGAACTGAAGGAGTTTCCACCCTAGTGGACGAACAATAATATCAACCAACCAGAGCTCTCAAGGTCTAAACCACCAACCAAAGAATATACATGGAGGGGCCCATGGTTCCAGGTGTATGTGTAGCAGAGGATGGCCTTTTTGGGCATCAATGGAGCAGAGGCCCTATTTCCTGTGAAGACTCTATGCCGCAGTGTAAGGGAATGCAATGGTGTGGAGGCTGAAGTGGGTAGGTGGGAGAACACCCTCATATAAGCAGGAGGAGGGGGAATGATATAGGGAGTTTCTGGGGGAGAAATTAAGAAAGGGGATAACATTTGAAATGTAAATAAATAAAACCTCCAATAAAAATGAATTTTCCTAAGAATATTGCTTTTCCTTTTAATGAACCTCCTAATTTCCTATTGAGTTTTAAAATGTTACCCATTTATTTCATTGAATAGAAGATATTTACAGGAGTTTTGCATAGTTACACGTTTATTTAATGGATATTTCATATCTTTTTTATTTTTTTTTTTATTTTCTAAGTTTTTTTATTTACATTCCAAGTCATTTCCCCTTTCCCATTTCCTCCTTCCTGGAAAGTCCCATAAGCCCCCTTCCCTCCCTCTTTTCCCCATTCAACCCCCTCTCGCTTCTCTGTCCTGGCGTTCCCCTACATCCAGTCTTTCCAGGACCAGGGGTCTCTCCTTCCATCTTCTTAGAAATCTATTGATATGCGAAATGTGTCTAGGGTATTCCGAGATTCTGGGTTAATATCCCCTTATCAGTGACTGCATACAATGTGTGTTCTTTTGTGATTGGGTTACCTCACTAAGGATGATATTTTCAAGTTCTGACCATTTGCCTAGGAATTTCGTAATTTATATTCATTTTCATCAAATTAATTTATTGGTTGAAGCTGAATCTTTACAAAGTTAAATATCTTTAAGATACGCTAAGATTGTATGATTGGATAATCATATTATAATAAAGGAGACTTTAAGTGTTTAAGATATTGTAACTATAAACTGTTGTATGTTAATTTATTTGTAATATGTCAACCTTATCATTTTTAAAATATAAATGAAATATTACCATTATACTTTGAAATATAAATAATTGTTTATTGAAGTTAGCTAAATCCAAAATCAGTGCATCTCACTGAGGTGTATGCAGTTAGAGAGTCATTGCAAACCTGTGGAATTTCACATTACATTTCATAATTTTGTTACCAAATATAATTTTACGTACGTAAGCACCACACAAAAAAGGCAAATCAATGATAGAGTTAAAAATGATGTTTATCTCCTCTTTGAGAGCTCATGTTTTGATTGCATGCATCATATCCTTTCTCATTTGAATCTGAAGTTGACCATGTGTTGTCCTGTGTTCTGTGACCTTTCTTAATATATCTGGAGGCCCATTCATTCTTTAGCCAGTTTCATGATTCTATTTTTATTTAGTGCTGAATAGTATTCAATCTTGTTTGCATATTAGATTTTCAGGATGTAGTCATCTGTTGATGGACCTCTGGGCTGATTCCATTTCTTTCCTGTAGTCATTTTTTTGTTTTATTTGCATTGTTTTGAATTCATTAAAACCAATAATTTTAATATATAAGTGACCAATCTTCAGACCCTCCAATTAAAGGAAATATTGCCACATTACGGTTGCCTCTGAGTTTCTACAAGTATAATTTTTTTTTTAACTTCATTAAAAGGCTCACCAATAAATGATTTAAAATATAACCTCAAAAAAGTAGGGAAAGTGAAAGCAGTCATTTATATCTGAATTAGCAACTTCTATAATGATGTGTTTTATATATTTTCCTCTTGTACGGTAAGTTGTTTCCCATAGAAAAGCAAAGGATAGTTTTTTGAAAATTGGGATTTGCTACTGTAACACTAATAACCTTTAGACACTAAGTTAGGGATCATCTCCTATGGGGATCCCCACTTTAAGTTATGTGGTTCTGTGTTCTTGTTCCCACCATCCCCTGACACAGTCTCTAACAAACTCGAAAGCTTTGTGAATTTCTGTGAATATCTACCTTTGTTCCTTCCTTTTGTTATCGGCTAAAGGAAAACAAGTGTTGTATTCTTCTTTTTTCACATTTTACATCTTAACACTTCTCACCAGAAAAGCTGCAGAATTTTACTGTAAGTTAAATGAATATTTCTCTATATGGCAGCTTTGCCCTGTGAAACATGAAGTGATTCTTTAAATGGAAAAAATTTGAGCTACAACTTGAATGGTTCACTCAGTAATTTTCAATGTATAATAAACTTTATAGAATTTATACTAATTTTGTTTATAAATAAAATATAATAATGTTTTAACATACTTATCATAGTGATTTATATATTTTTTACAATAACAACAGCCAGTTTTACAATAAGAATTAATGTAATCATAATGACTTGTGCACTGTATAAAGATTATACTTGTGTTAGCTAAATGATGTCTTTTCTGCCCCCTCACCTCCCTATCTTGTTGTAATCTGAACATGGCATTTTAATGCTTATCCTAAGAAACTTACATCTCAAGGTTGTATAAACAGCGATCCCCATCTGTTCTATGACTGGTCCATAAATCTGATCAGTCATTGGCTAAACAGAAGAGAGACTATGGCTAGGCTTCTGACATCCAAGAGAAGGTGATTTGCTTTTCTGCTGATTTGGAAGTATCCAACATATCTTCAGAAGCCCCAGTGATATTATCACTTTCCACATTGTTTATGAGTACCAAAATTTCAAAGAGAAAAGCTGGTAATGGGAAAACCACCAACACAATTAAAATACTCATTTATGAATTTAGTTTCAAAAGGATCTTATTGCAAGATTTTAGAAAATGGTACGAAGATAACAAAAAACAAACAAGCAATTGGATTGTCTTTCTCTCATAATAGGAAACTGAGCTTGAGAAAACCTGCACAGGAAAAAGAAAAATATTTCAGAGAGTGAGAAAAATAACATGAGTTAATCAGAATATTCTGCATGTAATGAGCAGAGTGAGTGCAATGTGGTGTCTGCAGTGGGTGCAAAGACAAATCCTAGACAGCAGGAAGTAGTTTGACTGACATTTATGACACATTTCTCATTTTGACGTCCATAGCAGATGTCATACACTTCAGGGAGGGTTATAGTGGTTTGTTACAATAACTTGAGGAGGAATGACATTGTGGCACTTAAAACTTTGAAGAGATTTTTTTTTAAAAAAAAATCATGGAAATTCTTATTCGAGTTTAAAATAATAATAATTAAAAAAAAACCAAAGCAGACAAGTTGTATAATTCAGCAGCTGCTAAGAGAAAAAAGAAAGAGAGGAAACGAGAAAGCCATGCAGTTTGAGTGAGGCAAGAAGCTTAGTCAGTCACATAGTAGACAAGCAGATACATAGCAAAGAGTGAGGAGGCAGAGTCTCAGAGAAAGTATAAGGGAGCACATCATGGCAACACCCAAAAGAAAGAGAGAAAGAAAAAAATGTTATATCTGGGATACTTTATATTTGGAATATTTTTATCATGAACCATGAATTTGTGAATAATAACATATAATTAAAGAAGTACTATACTCACTAGTTTGTCAAGCATGCCATGGTTTATATGAATTTTTATTTCAAAATTCATATGCATTATAGGATATTTTTCATAAGTATAGTAGATTTGAGTGAGCTTTTAGAAGTAGAAAATAGGATACTTGCTTGTAAATATTTTTCTTACCTTCCTAAATCTAAAATAATTATCAAAATACTTAAACCACATAAAGACCAAAGAAGAATGGAATTACAAACCAATTTCTGTTATGACCAAAGAGGCAAAAATTGTCAATAAGTTGCAGAATCTAAGAACATGTAAAACCAGATCATTTAACATGATCAAATATGTTTCATCTCAAAGACACAGGGATAATTCAACACAGAAAAAATCAATAAGCATAATCTAACATGTAAATAAAGTGAAAGAACAAAACACATGATAATCTTGTTAGATTCAGAAAAGGCCTTTGACAAAAATAAAACATTCTTTATGATAAAAGTCCTAATGTGATCAGCCAAACAAAGAAGATACCTAAAAATAATAAAATCCATTTAGAGCAAGTCTATAGTCAATATCAAATTAAATGGAGAGAAATTCATAGCAATTCCATTAAAATAAGGAAAAAGATAAAGTTGTCTACTATCTCCATACCTATTAAATATAGTACATGAATTTTAGCTAGAGCAATAAGAAAACCAAATATTAAAGGTATAAAAATTGAAAAGGTGGAAGTCAAAGTGTGATTATTTGCAAATTACATGATAGTATACATATGTAACCCTAAAATATCAGCTGATAAATTCTCTAGTTGATAAACACTGTCAGTAATGCATCTGGATGAAAAATTAAATAAAAAATTACTTGTGCTTCTATATACAAATAACAAGAAGATAAAAGTGAAGTCAGGGAAACAACATTTTTTACAATAGCTTCAAATAATATAAAATAGCAGGAGGTCACTCTGACCAATCAAGTAGAAAAATGTTTATGATTTCAAAATCTTCAAGTCTTTAAAAAAATAAATTCAAGAAGATATAAGAAAAAATCTCCTATGCTCATGGATCAGAAAATGTAACATAGTAAGAAAAAAAAATCCATCTTGCCAAACACAATCTACAGAATCAATGCAATCACCATCAAAATTCAAATACAATTCGTCACAGAGCTTGGAATGACAGTTCTCAACTTCATATGATGTTATGGTAACAAAGAGCAGTAGAAATTCCCTAAAATATATGTAAATGATCCTAAATAGGTTTCCAAATTAGGGGGCGACAAAGTTCCAATAGGCCATTGTTTATCACCAAATAAGTTCTCCAAAAATAAAACTATGATGCATTCAATTGAGAACAACACCCACACAACTTACTGAACACAGAGAAATCAACCTGGAGTCTACATGGAGTCCTTACCCCTAAGTTCTAGTGTATTTTGTGCATGAAGGGCTTATTCAAGCTACCAAAAAAGAAACAAAATCACTAGTGTTAGGATTCTGTCTAAGCTCCACCCCATAGTTACCTGGCAACAGCCAGGTATGCCCCCCACCCCCCAGTTACCTGGTACCAGCAGTGTAGGTCTGGCCTACTCTAAACAGGGTTACTTGACCCCTCCTCTCATTCTTGCCTTTCTTATTCTCCCACTCTCAGCTTCTCTCTTGCCCCCTCTTGGACTTCACTCCCCAACCCCCTCTCTCCACGTGGTCATGACTGGCCTTTGCTTCTCTCCTCTCTCCTCTCTGCCTTTCTCTGCCTCTACTACTCTCTTAACTCCCCTCCTCATGCCCTGAATAAACTCTATTCTATATTATACCATCATGTGCCAGGTCCCTCATGGGGAAGGGATGCCTCGGCATGGGCCCGCTAAGGCATTCCCTTCCCCCACACTGTAGTAGAACATATTCTCTCACCTATTTCTCTTTTTGTGATCACAACAACTAGCCTATCCACAAATCCTTTGACATGCAATCAGGCATGCAAGCAAGATGTGGTAAGGTAATGATGGCCCAGAAATTGTGGGAGTGTCTAGACAATGTGTGATTTAATATAAGGCCCACTGAACAAGGCAGAACTCATTTAACACTAAGTAACCAACGACTAGACAGCCCAGAGACCTAAGGTAAAAATGAAATAAATGATTTCAAATGATATGTTACTATACTCATCAATCGGTGCCTTATTCAAAAAGTATCAAAGTGATTTCCTCTAGCAGCCGAGGGTAACCAATACAAAAATCCACAGCCAGATATTACAGAGAGAAGGAAACTTTGGAACACACAACTAAAAATGGCATGTTTCCATCAAATACCTCCTGCCGTAACTTTTGGAACCCTGTGGAAGAAGAGGCAAAAGATTTAAAAGCCATAGCATGCCAGAAATACAGGAACCTCTGAATCAACTAAGCAAGGCTCATATGAACACATAGAGCCACAACCCGGAAGAATAGAGCCTACAGTAATCTACACCTATGGATATTTTTAGCTTTCAGCTTGGTCTATCTATGAGAATCCTCAGTGTCAGACGGTGTCTGGGTCTTGTGCGTACTCTTGGAGCTCTTTAGCTTTTATCCCTACTGCCTTATCTTGTTTGGATGTTAAAGTTATGTTTTAACTTGTTAAATTTCAAATTTAACAAATTGTTATATTTATATTTTATAAATACAAAATATGCCATATTTTATATGTGCTTGTTATCTGTTTGTTTCTAATGAGAGAATTAATGTGAGTAGGTGTAGATTTGAGTGGGGGGAAAGAAGTGATGAGAGGAGTAAAGGGAGAGGAAATTGTTATGAGGTTTTATTGTCTGAAAAAAAGAATCTACTTTCAAAGAACAAAAACGTTTGAAACTATATTTTGACTCAAATTCAAGAAAACTACAATGATACATTTTATCATTAAAGTAAACATTTTAAACAATATTTTAATCTAAATAACATTGCTTTCCACAAAAAGTTAAAACTATTTCTTTTATTTTAAAAATATTTAAATTTAAGACAAGCGATGTCATAGAGTTTAATGACCTTCTACTCATTTTCATAAAAATTTCTGTACTGATTTTGTAGCACCTCTGCCCCATATTTCATTCCAAAACTTTCAGTGTATTGACTCTACATCACGTTCCTATGTACTTATGATGGTTAACATTCAAAATTACCTACCACAACATAATAACCAAATAACATAATATAGACATAAAATTAGACACATAACCCCCTCACATACACTCATGTATATAAATTATTTTTAATTTTCAAAAGCTTTCTAAAACCAACAACTACAGAAAGATAATTTCTCCCATGTTTAATTTTGGGGAAATGAAAGTTTTGGGAAAAAAGTAGCATACTTTTATTCTTCAATACACATAAATATATGAAAATTAATTAAGTTAATAATTGAAACCACAAGGATAATTTGCGAAACAAGAAAACCATATGAGTTTAAAATGGGATAAGTGGCTTAAATATCTTTCTCCCAAATGATCTATAAGTTTTGATCAAGTTGAAGAATGTGTTTAAATCAGTAATGATCAAATATACAATTAAAACAGTGACATAATAGTCACTTATCAGGAATAACACTTCTGAAAATGACTAGTAAATAAAAAAAATTGAGACACAGGATAGACAAAAGGGTGGCACAAATGAACATCTTGCATATGATGATAGAGATGCAAATGAGTATAGTCACTATGAAAACATCATATGCATTTTCCAAACAGCTAAGTATTTTGAAATTTTCTTAGACTATTAAACATGAATAGATTTCATGAACTAGCAATTTTATTTTTCCCAGAGACATGCAAGCAAGCATCTACTGACTGCAAATTGGACATGGGTGTGTACAAGTTCTAATTCCAACAAAGTTCAATTTAGGAAGAAGATGAGCATATGGGAATCACATTGAGAACACTGGCGAGCTCCTACTTTCAAGTAGCTGCAACATTCTCATCACACGATAAATAAATATTTTCCTATACCTGCACAGATAGAATAACCCTTCAATTAGTTTCCAAACTGTTAATGTTTTCTAGCACCTCCTGAAACACTGAGGCCAAAATCTATTAGGATAGAATTATATTTAACTGAATGTGAAGTATAGGCAGGAGAGGTTTGAACCTCACCTAAGTATCCTATGACCTTCCCCCACCACTGCCACTGCTACCTCCATAACAGAAAGAACATCAACAAGCAAACGTCATCATCTTGAAGGTCTCTTGCAAATAGTCACAGCACTTTGATGCAGGTGACGGCAGCTGATAAACTCAGAGAATGTCACTCCACTAAGTCTAGTTTGGATATTTAGTCAAAAGAATAAAAAATCAGTGTGACAAAGAACACATTCACTTCCCCTTGTCTTATTATTCATTTCTTCTTGTTTCCTTTATTTACATTTCAAAAATTATCCCCTGTCCAGGTCTCCTCTCTGGAAACCCCCTATATAATCCCCCTCCCTCTATGTTCACTCCCACCCACAAACCCACTCCTTCCTTCCCCCCTTGGCATTCTCTTACACTAGTGCATGGAAGCCCCACAGGACCAAGGACTGCTCCTCCCACTGATGTCCAACAAGGCCACTCTCTCCCACACACACACCCAAAGCCGTGGGTCCCTCCATGTGTACTCTTTGATTGGTGATCCTGTCCCCAGGAGCTCCAGGGATTCTGGCCTGTTGGCTGCGAACTCCCTCAGCCCCTTCAGTCCCTTCTCCAACTCCTCAATCCTGGACCCTGCACTCAGTCCAATGGTTGACTTTGAGCATCCACCTCTGTATTTGTTAGGCTCTGACAGCTTCTCAGGAGACAGCAATATCAGGCTCCTGTCAACAAAGACTTCCTGGCATCTTCAATAGTGTCTGGGTTTGTTGACGGTATATGGGATGGATTCTCCAAGTGGGGAAGTCTCTGGACGGCCTTTCCTTCAGTCTCTGCTCCACACTTTGTCTCCATATTTCCTCCTGTGAGTATTCTCTTTCCCCTTCTAAGAAGCACTGAAGTATCTACACTTTGGTCTTCCTTCTTGAGCTTCCTATGGTCTGTTAATTGCATCTTGGGTATTCTGAGCTTTTGGACTAATATCCAGTTATCAGTGAGTACATAGCATGTGTGTTCTTTTGTGATTGGGTTAACTCACTAGGATGATATATTCTAATTCCATTCAGTTGCCTGCAAATTTCATGAAGTCATTGTTTTTAATAACTGAGTAGTATTCTGTAAATGTTCTACATTTTCTGTATGCATTCCTCTGTTGAGGGACATATGGGTTCTTTCCAGCTTCTGGCTATTATAAATATGGCTACTATGAACATAGTGTAAAATGTGTCCTTATTACATGTTGTAGCATCTTCTGGGTATATAATCAGGAGTGGTATGCCTGGATCCTCGGGTAGTATTACATCCAATTTTCTAGGAACTGCCAGACTGATTACCAGAGTGGTTGTACCACCAGCAATGGAGATGAGTTCCTCTTTCTTACATCCTTGCCAGCATCTGTTGTCACCTGAGTTTTGAACTTAGTCATTGTGACTGCTGTAAGGTGGAATCTCAGGGTCATTTTGACTTGCATTTCCCTGATGATTAAGGATGCTGAACATTTCTTTAGGTGCTTCTTGGCCATCCGAGTTTCCTCAATTGATATTCTGTTGAGCTCTGTTCCCCATTTTTAATAGGGTTATTTGGTTTTCTGGAGTCAAACTTCTTGAGTTATTTGTATATATTGAATATTAGCCCTCTATCGGATATAGGATTGGTAAAGATCTTTCATCAATTTATTGGTTACTGTGTTGTCCTATTGACAGTGTCCTTTACCTTACAGAAGCTTTGCAATTTTATGAGGTCCCATTTGTTTATTCTTGATCTTAGAGCATAAACCATTGGTGTTTTGTTCAGAAAATTATGCCCTGTGTCCACATGTTCAAGGATTTTCCCCACTTTCTCTTCTATTAGATTCAGTGTATCTGATTTTATGTGCAGGTCAGTGAACCACTTGGGCTTGAGTTTTCTACAGGGAGATAAGAATAGATTTATTTGCATTCTTCTACATGTTGACCACCAGTCAAACCAGCACCATTGTTAAAAATGCTGTTTTTTTTCCCCATTAGATAGCTTTAGGTTCTTTATCAAAGATCAAGTGACCATAGGTTTATGGGTACATTTCTGGGTCTTCAATTCTATTCCATTAATCTACATGCCTGTTAGTGTTCCAATCAATACCATGCAGTGTTTATCACTATTCCTCTGTAGTTTAGCTTGAGGTCAGGAATGATGATTCCCCCAGAAGTTCTTTTATTATTCTGAATACTTTTCACAATCCTGGGGTTTATGTTATTCCAAATGAATTTGAGAATTGATCTTTCTAACTCTATGAATAATTGAGTTGGAATTTTAATGGAGATTGCATTGAATATTTAAATTGTTTTCAGAAAGATGGGCATTTTTATGGTTAATCCTCCCAATCCATGAACATAGGAGATATGTTCATCTTCTGAGGTCTTCTTCCATTTCTTTCTTCCGATGTCAAATTCTTGTCATACAGATCTTTCATTTGTTTGTTTAGAGTCACAAGATTTTTATAATATTTGTGACTATTTTGAAGGGTATTGTTTCCCTATTTTTTTCTCAGCCTGTTTATCTTTTGAGTATAGGAAGGCTCCTGATTTGTTTGAGTTAATTTTATATCCAGCCAGTTCGCTAAAGTTGTTTATCAGGTTTTGGAGTTCTCTGGTGGAATTTTGGGGCCACTTAAATATACTATCATATCATCCGCAAATAGTGATATTTTGACTTCTTCAATTTCAATATGTATCCCTTTGACCTCCTTTTGTTTTCTAAGTGCTCTAGAATTTCAACTACTATATTGAATAGATATGGAGAGAATACGCAGGCTTGTCTAGTCCCTGATTTTAGTGAGATTGCTTCAAGTTTCTCTTCATTTATTTTGTTGTTAGCTACTGGTTTGCTGTATATTGCTTTTTTATGTTTAGGCATGGGCCTTGAATTCCTGATCTTTCCAAGACTTTACAATGAAGGGATGTTAAATTTTGTCAAATACTTTTTCAGCATCTAATGAAATGAACATGTGTTTTTTTTCTTTGAGTTTGTTTATGTAGTGGATTACATTGATAGATTTCCAAATATTGGACCATCACTGAATCCCTGGGATGAAGCCTACTTGATTGTGGTGAGTGATCGTTTTGATGTGTTCTTGGATTCAGTTTGTGAGAATATAATTGAGTATGTTTGCATTGATATTAATAAGGCAAATTGGACTGAAAGTTCTCTTTGTTGGGTCTTTGTGTGATTTTGGTATCAGTGTAACTAAGGCTTCATAGAATGAATTGGATAGTGTTCCTTCTGTTTCTAGAGTAGTTTGTAGAGTATTGGTATTAGGTTTTCTTTGGAGGTCTGATAGAATTTGGCACTAAAACCATCTGGCCCTGGGCCTTTTTTGGTTGGTAGACTTTTAATGACTGCTTCTATATCTTCACAGGATATGGAACTGTTTATGTGGTTTCTCTGATCCTGATTTAACTTTGGTATTTGATATCTGTGTAGAAAATTGTCCACTTCATCCAGATTTTCCATTTTTGTTGAGTATAGACTTCTGTAGTACAAGCGGATAATTTTTTGAATTTCGTTAGATTCTGTTGTTATATCTCCCTTTTCCTTTCCGATTTTGTTAATTTGCATACTATCACTGTGCTCTGGTTTTTCTGGCTAAAGGTTTATCTATCTTGTTGATTTTCTGAGAGAACCAGCTCCTGGTTTGTTGATTTTTGTTTAGTTCTTTTCACTTCTATCTGTTTGGTGTCTGCCACGAGTTTGATTATTTTGTGCTATCTACTCCTCTTGGAAGTATTTGCTTCTTTTTTATTTTCCTAGAGATTTCAGGTGTGCTGTTAAGCTGCTAGTGTATGCTCTCTCCAGTTTTTCTTGGAAACACTCATAGCTATGTGTTTTCCTCATAGCACTGCTTTAATTCTGTCCTATAAATTTGCTTATGGTGTGCCTTCATTTTCATTGAATTCTAAAAAGACTTTAATTTCTTTCTTTCTTTCTTTCTTTCTTCTTTCTCTTTCTCTCTCTCTCTCTTTTATTCTTGAAAAAATTATCATTGAGTAGGGTATTGTTCAGCTTCTGTGTGTATGTGGACTTTCTGTTGTCTTTCTTGTTATTGAAGATTAGCATTAGTCTATGATGATCTGACAAGATGCAAAGGATTATTTCAATATTGTATCTGTTGAGGCCAGCTTTGCGACTGAAAATATTGTCAGTTTTGGAGAAGGTACCACATGGTTCTGAGAAGAAGCTACATACATTCTTTTGATTTAGGATGAAATTTTCTCTAGATATCTGTTAAATCCATTTGGTCCATAATTTCTGCTAATTTCACTGTATCTCTGTTTAGTTTCTGTTTTTATTGATTTAGATTTGTCCATTGATTAGAGTGGGGCATTGAAGTCTCCACTATTATTTTGTAAAGTGCAATGTGTCCTTTGAGCTTTAATAAAAGTTACTTTTATAAATGTGCATGCCTTTGCATTTGGATCATAGATATTCAGAATTAAAAGTTTTTCTTGGTAGATTTTTCCTTTGTTGAATATGGAGTGTCCTTCCTTATCTTTTTTCATAGCTTTTGGTTGAAAGTTAATTTTATTTGATATTAGAATGGCTACTCCAGCCTGTTTCTTGGGACCATTTGCGTGGAAACTTGTTTTCTAGCCCTTTACTCTGAGGTAGTGTCTGTCTCTGTCACTGAAGTTTGTTTCCTGTATACTGCAAAATAATGGGTGCGTTTTTTGTTTCTAGTCTATTAGTCTATGTCTTTTTATTGTGGAATTGAGTCCATTGATGTTAAGAAACATTAAGGAATAGTAATTGTGGCTCCTGTTATTTTTGTTGTTATTTTTACGTTTGTGTAGCTATCTTCTTTTGCGTTTGTTGAAAGAAGATTATCTTCTTTCTTTTTCTAGGGTGTAGTTTCCTTCCTTGTGCTGGAGTTTTCCATCTGTAATCCTTTGCTTGGCTAGATTTGTGGAAAAATATTGTATAAATTTCAATTTTTCATGGAATATCTTGGTTTCTTTATTTATGCTAATTGAGAGTTTTGTTGGGTATAGTAGTCTGGACAGGCATTAGTGTTCTCTTAGGGTCTGTATGCCATTTGCCTGGGATCTTCTAGTTTTCATAGTTTATGGTGAGAAGTCTGGTGCAATTCTGATAGGTCTGCCTTTATATGCTACTTGACCTTTTTTCCTTACTGTTTTAAATATTCATTTTTGTTTGTTTGTTTATTTTTTACATTTGTTGTTTTGGCTTTTATGTGTCTGGAGAAATTTCTTTTCTGGTCCCATCTAGTTGGAATCTGTAGGTTTCCTGTATGTTTATGGGCATCTCTTTTTATAGGTTAGGAAAGTTTTCTCCTATAATATTATTGAAGATACTTACTGGCCCTTTGAGTTTGGAATCTTCACTCTCTTCTATATCTTTTATCCTTAGGTTTGGTCTTCTTATTGTGTCCTGGATGTATTAGTCAGGGTTCTCTAGATTCATAGAATGTATGGGAACTCTCTATATAGTTAGGAATTTGTTGATGACTTACAGCTTGTAGTCCAACTCCCCAAAAATGGTCAGCAGCAGCTGTAGATGGAAGTCCAAGGATCTAGCTGTTGCTCAGTCCCACGAGGCAAGCAGATAATGAAGAGTGAGAGTCTTCTTCCATTGTCCTATTATAGGTCTCCAGCAGAGGGTGTGGCCCAGGTTAACGGCATGTGCCACCATGCCTTTAATCCCAGATGACCTTGAACTCAGAGATCTCCTTGTCTATGCTTCAAGATCTCCATGTCAAGATCCAGGTCAGGAAATTGTACCTCTGAGTCTCCAGATTAGGATCATATGTGACCCTTCCAATTCTTGATTAGTTCATTCCAGATATAGTCAAGGTAACAACCAGGAATAGCCACTACACTGGATTTCCTGGATGTTTGGGTTAAGAACTTTTTACATTTTGCATATTCTTTGATTGTTGTGTCAGTGTTTTCTATGCTATCTTCTGCACTTGAGATTCTTTCTTCTATCTTTTATATTCTGTTGGTGATGCTTACATCTTTGCCTCCTGATCTCTTCCCTAGGTTTTCTATCTCCAGTGTTGCCTCCCTTTGTGATTTCTTTGGGTCTATTTTCTTTGGTTTCTATTTCCATTTTTAGATCTTGGATGGTTTTGTTCGATTCCTTCAGCTGTTTGGTTGTATTTTCCTGTGATTCTTTAAGGAATTTTTTGTGTTTGCTCTTTGAGACATGTTCACCTTTGTTCTCCTATATTTTTTAAGGGAATTATTTATGTTCTTCTTAAAATCCTCTATAAACATCATGAGTTGTGATTTTAAATCAGAATCTTGCTTTTCTGCTTTGTTGGGGTAACCAGGGCTTGTTGTAGTGGGAGAACTGGGTTCTGATGATGTCAAGTAACTTTGATTTCTGTTGCTTATTTCTTGCCCTTGCCTCTTACCATATCATTATCTCTTGTTAGCTGGTCTTGCTGTTTCTGACAGTGGCCTTTCCCTCCTACAAGCCTGTGGGTCAATACTCCTGGGAGGCTAGTTTTCTCTGGCCAGAATTTGGTAATGGAGAGTTGTGGCACAGGGTCAGCTCAGGGTGCCAAGGAAAACTAGAAGGATCCTGTTCTGGGATATTCCTCAGTTCTTGTGTCCTGAGCACGCCAGGCAGGTCTCCTGAGCAGAAGTTTTGGTCTTACATCTGTTCACAGGTGTGTCAACAGTCCTTGGAGACCAGCTTTCTCATATCAGTATGAGAATGGGTATAGGTATGGATAGCTGTGGCACAGGGTCACCTCCAGGGCACAGACAGAAACCAGAAGAATCCTTTCCAGGCTGTTCCTTGGTGCCTGTGTCCTGAGGGCTCTGGGTGGGTCCCTCTGAGCAGAAGTGGTGGTTTTATCTGTGCTCTGTGCTCACAGGTGTGTCAGCACTACTGGGAGACCTGCTCTCTACTGGTGGTTTTTAGATGTGGAGGGCTGTGCAGATGGAAACACGAAGGTGTAGTATTATTCTTAATAGAAAAAAGAAATAAAGATTAATCCTATATATACATTAATGAATACATAGAAAAAAACTTATAAGCTTCTTTGTGTTCCAGATTGAGAAAATTACAGAACTTAACACTTGTTCAAAATACATAAAAGAAATGTCCACGAGCTGTGCAGCCCAAATTGGAAGATCTACAGCACACTTATACCTAAAGCTGAGAGACTATAATGAACAAAGGAGCAGAAAGATTGTAAGGGCCAGACTACCAGTATATTTATTATGATATACTATTTTCCATATGACACTGATGCTCCACCCATAAAATCTCAACCATTTGGCAGAATGAATAAAGATAGAAGTATGAAAACATTAGATAGCATGGTGAAATACATGGCAGAAGTTTCTCAGGGCATGATGTTGAGATGAGGAGCTATAGATAATTAATTACTACTTTTTAAGGACCTTTGCATGATATGGAGCCTATCACATACTGCTAACATAGCCAAGAAATTGGTACTAAGAAGAGCATAGGCTTAGAGGAAAACCTAACACTATTATTTTGCTAAAGGGATAAAGCAATAACATATCACCTAGTAGTGCGTACTGTTACATTCATAGATTGGAGCCTTAGTATTCCCACAGCAAAGATTTAAAACAGAGGTCTATAATTAGACAATATGTTGAGAAAGACTTGAAAACTCATTTCTACTAAGTATTATAGTCATACACAAACCTGCTCATAAATATTTAGGTCTGAATTCAATTTTAAAAATTTGGGACAACAATTGTTAGAATTCTCTGACGGAAATGACCATAATAACCTAAATGTTAATTTGACAGCTTTTACACTGAGTTAATTAGCTAATTCATGTATTATGTCTGGTTGAATTAATAGTTATCTATGTAGTTTAACAAGCATGCAATACCTAGTCCATTTCCAACTCCATTGATTTCTTAATAAAACTTGTAAACACTTTATGTAATTGACATTTGAGACAGTGATTACAATGCTGTCTAGAAGCATAGAGCACTCAGCAAATGGTACTTGATTTATTCATATCAGAATCATTTGCAGATCTTTTTTATTCCAATGTGTGTAGACTTGACATAAAGAAATGAAGACAGCTGTGTTTTTGCCATAAAAGAAAACAAAGTAGTTCTTTGTACCAATATATTTTATTGTATGATGAAAAATTTTAAAAGGTGATTATATATGTGTTTGGGAGAGTATTTTCAAAATACATTGATGCAAACATATAAGAACAATTAGTATTTTCCAGGGATGAGCTCCTGACCGATTATCAAATCCCAGTGGAGAGTCTTAAATACATATGAACAACAGGAAACAGTCTCACACACACATGCACACCCACATACCCACATACACATACACACACCACACCACACACACACACACACAGACACACACACGCACACAAAGAGAGAGAGAGAGAGAGAGAGAGAGAGAGAGAGAGAGAGAGAGAGAAGAGAGAGATCATACAGAGATATATGTGTGTGCATAATAATTAAAGAAACTAAAGATTCTAAATTAATTAAAAGAAAATGGATTTGTGTGGGAAATATGAGAACACAAAAAATATGAGGGGAGATGGAAGGGTGGGCTATAATAAACACATTACTCTTATAAAACATTTTCAAAAAATAATCATTGAAATAGCAAAATAAATCTAAATCAATGCACTTTGTTTAACCTCAGTTCTCACTGAAGATGGTTGCTGAAGGCTCTCGTTTCAGTGAATGTCTGCCATGTTGCTACTTCTGCTGTCATTAGAATTTTGATATTCTGTCTACAACTATTGAAGTGTTTATCTATGAAAACCAGGACGTTCATAGCCTCTTCAAGTTTAGAGGACGGTTTTTAGACTCTTCTGCCTAGATTTGTTGTTGGTCATTTCATTAATTCCTTTTTATGTTATGCAATCATTTTACAAGTTCTGTTCCTCTGGAGAACACAGTTTACTACACATGCTTTTGAGTGTGTGTGATAAAATTTAAGGCATGCCAAATGTTTCATTGGATGTATATTCCTCCTCAAAATACTATATGGAATGAGCACATCCATCATGTCTTCCATTCAGTCTGTATATCACTCCACAGCACTTACCAAAAACTGTCAGTTGATATCAGAATGGAATGAGATTCTCATTCCTTGAGAACAGATTATAGTCTCTTGAACTGACATGTAGCTCGGTAGCTACATCCTAGCTTTTGGTCATAGAAGTTCTCTTTCCCACAGAAGCAAACCTCAGGGTCTCTCCTACTACTACAGGAGGTCACCAGGTACAGATTCTTCTCTCTCCTGCCCATGCCTCCCAACCTGGTTTCCTATCACTAACTCCCCACTGTATCCCAGACCCCAAATTGGACAGACAATCCATGCTAACCCCAGACCAACCCTGCCAGAAGTCTAAGTAGGCTGGCAATGGAACTTCTCCTGTCTCTGTTCCCCCAGAACCAATCCTGAGGGTCACCCTTACCACTATAACTGACTACATCTACTTCGTCCCTACCACCTAGCTTTCAACACAAGTAAGACTTCCTCACCAGTTAAGCAAGTCAGTAAAACAATCAACACATATCCAACACACTCTCTGAAAATTCAGAGAAGAAACAGAAACCGAGGAAGAAAATACCCATTAAATGAAGACAAACCCAGACATCAACATATAGAACTCTAGTCACCCCAAAGACAGAGTCATAGATATCAGCATAAGAGCAAAATCAATAACTGGTAGAGCAATATGTCTCCATCAGAGCAGTTATCCTAGTAGAGCAAGCTTTGAATACTTTAACCTAGATGAATCACAAGAAAACGACCATAAAATCAACTACATGAAGATGACAGAGGTCCTTAAAGCTGAAATGAATGAATCCCTAAAAGAAATCTAGGTTCAACAGAAACAAATAAATGGACCAAATGAAAAAACACTTCAAAAAAGCCAGGAAAAGACAAATAGACCATAGAAAGACTAAATAAATCTCAAAGAAATCTAAGAAATCACAAACAGATTAAAGACATGGTTCAAAACCTGAAAATGGAATGAGAAGCAGTAAAGATGGTACAACCTGCAAAATTCTGGAAATGAAAACCCTAGGAATGTGAGCAGGAAGTACAGAGGTAAGCATCATCAACAGAATACAAGAAGCGGAAGAGTAAATCTCAGCCATTGTAGATACAATCAAAGAAATAGATACCTGAGTCAAAGAAAATGTAAAACTTAAAAAATTTCTGTCATAAAACATACAGCAAATTAACATCAATATTAAAAAGACCAAAGGTAAGAATTATCAGAATGAAAGGAGAAGAATCCCAGGTCTAAAGCCTAGAAAATATTTTTTTTTAATTATATAAGAAAAAGTTCCTAAGCTAAATAAAGGAGATGCATATAAAAGTACAAAATCATACAATATACCAAATCTATTGGACAACAAAAGAAAGTTCACTTACCATGAGATAATCAAAATACTAAGCATACAGAACAAAGAATATGAAACCTGAAAGAGAAAATAATTAAGTAATATATAAATGCAGACCTATTCTAACTTCTCAAAGAAGATTCTACATGCCTGAAAGACCTAGAAGGATGTCCTGCAGATTCTCAAAGAACACAAGTGCAAGTCCAGGCTATTTTACCCAATAAAACTTGTAGTCAATTAAGATGGAGAAAAGAAAATATTCCATACTAAAGCGAAATTTAAAGAACACCTATCTACAAGTGAAGTCCTGGAGGAGGTGCTAAAAGAGAAACTCTTTCAAAGTTGCTTAAGTACACCCATGACATACAAAAAATAAATAATACTGTATCAAAACTAAAAGAAGGGAAATGCATACATACAAAAGACAACCACCACCAGCAATACCACTACCACAGTACATCCACTACCACCACTATGATAAATATAATAATAAAAATTAACAATCATTGATCATTGATATCTCTCCCCAACAAAAAATACACAGATTAACAGAATGGATGGGAAAAGAGAAACCATTCCTCTTCTGAATCCAAGAATAATGTGTCATCATCAAAGGTAGACATTGCCTCAGGGTACATGATTAGAAAAGGATATTCCAAGCAAAGAGAATGAGAAGGAATCTGGTGTAGTCATAGCATACTTTTAGCATACTTGAAGATGAACCCAAGAACAAATAGAAAAGATGATCCAAAATTATCCAGTAGGCTTCATCTCAGAGATGCAGGAATGGTTTAGCATATGAAAATAAGTCAATGCAATTCACCATATAAATAAAGGGAAAGAAATAGTTCATCTTGTTAGAAGTTGGGAAAGCCTTTTACAAAAATCTGAAACCTCCTCATCCTGGAGAGATTAAGGATTCAATGGAGCTTGAAATGAAAAGGAAAATTCCTAAATATATATGCCCTTCATATGGAAATAAAAAAACAAAAAATCATAAACAAAAAACAAAACAAAAAACCAGGATTGCTAAAACAATTCTGAAAAATAAAATAAATCTTAGAAGGATTGCCACCCTTGATTTCAAGTTGAAATATAGAGCTATAGTAAAAACTAAATAAATAAATAAATTAAATTATTTAAAAAAATAAATAAATAAAAAGGAAAGAAAGGAATGGAATTTGCATAAAAGTAGACACATTGAGCAATTGAATTGGAGACCCAGACATAAATCTACACACATATCTACATATAATTTTTTATTTTAAAAACAAGACAGGAATACACACTGGAAGAAAGAAAGCATGGGCAACAAAGAGTCAGACAAATTGGTTTTTTAACTGTAGAACAATGTAAATAGATCAGTATTTATCACCCTGTACATAACTCAGGACAAAGGTGTATCAAAGATATCGTTGTAAAACCAGACATGCTAAACCCAACAGAAAAGGGAGTAAGGAATAGCCTTGAATACGTTAATACCGGAAATAACTTTCTGAATAGAAGAGAAATAATAAAATGACTTAAGTATGTCAGTTAATAAATAGACCTCCAAGACACTGAAGTTTCTGTAAGGCAAAGAGCACAGTCAAATGGACAAAGTGGTAGCACCCTTCAGAAAAGGAAAAGATTTTTACCAACTCTATATCTGATAGTTTGATAAGAGTTCATTTTGGGGGTTTGTGAGAGGAAAGGGTTTATTTTTATCTCATAGCTGTGAGTCAATCACTGAGAGAAGCCAGTACAAAACTTAGGGCAATAACCTGGAAGCAATCTTATTGTCTTGCTCTTCAAGGCTTGCTCACCTGCTTTTTTTTTAATTGCTTACTTTATTTACATACATTTCAAATGTTGTCCCCCTTCCTGGTCTCCCCTCAACAAATCCCCCATCCTATTTTCCCTCTCAATAGCCTCTAAGAGGGTGCTCCCACACCCACCTACCCACCCCCACCTCAGCCCCTCAGCATGCCCCTATGTTGGGGCAACAAGCCTTCACAGGACCAAGGGCCTCTCCTTTCATTGATGCCAGATAAGGGAATCTTCGGCTACATACGGACCCACCCATGTATTCTCTTTGGTTGATAGTTTAGTCCCTGGGAACTCTAAGGAGTCTGGTTAGTTGATGTTGCTGTTCTTCCTATGGTGTTGTAATTCCTTTTAGCTCCTACAGTTCTTCCCCTGATCCTTCCATCGGGGTCCCTGGGCTCAATTCAATGGTGGGCTGTGAGTATCTGCATCTGTCTTAGTCAAATGAGGGCAGAGCTTCTCAGAGAACATCCAACTAGGTTCCTATGTGCAAGTACTTCTTGCCATCAGCAATAGTACCCGGGTTTGGTGTTTGCATATGGGATGAATCCCAAGGTCAGACGGTCTCTGGATGGCCTTTCCTTCAGTCTCTGCTCCAAGTTTTTGTTTCCGTGTTTCCTTTAGACAGGAACAATTCTGGGTTAAAATTTTTGAGATGGGTGTGTGGCTCCATCCCTCAACTGGGGGCCATGCCTATCTACTGGAGGTGGTGTCTTCAGGTTCTACTTCCCTTCTGTTGGATATTTCACCTAATTTTAACCCCATTGGTTCCTGGGAACCCCTTGATTCCCTGCTGTCTGGGACTGTCTAGTAGTTAACTTCCCTCCCCTACCTTGCTCCATTTCTAGCTCTGCTATATATTCATTCTCCTGACCCTCTAGCCTTCCCTCCTGTTTCCTTCCATACTTACCCTGGCCCCCTATTTGCCTTGTCCTCTTTCCCTCATTGGTCCCTCCCTTCCTCTACCTCTGGTGATTATTTCATTCCCTCTTCTAAATAGGAATCAAGCATCCACAATTTGGCCTTCCTTCTTGTTAAGCTTCAAAGAATCTATGAGTTATATCATGGATATTCTGAGTTTTGGGGGTAATATCCACTTATCAGTAAGCATATATCATGTGTTTCCTTTTGGGTCTGGGTTACCTCACTGAGGATGATAGTTTACAGTTCCATCCATTTGCCTGAAAAAAACATGAAGTCATCATCCTTTAATAGCTGAGTAGTATTCCATTGTATAAATGTACCATATTTTCTCTACCAATTCTCCTGTTGAGGAATATCTGGGTTGTTTCTAGATTCTGGCTATTATAAATAAGGCTGCTATGAACATAGAGGAGCACATGTCCTTGTTATATGTTGGAGCATCTTTTGGGTATATTCTCTAGGTGGGTATTCAGGTAGAACTATTTCTAATTTTGTGAAGAACCACTAGATTGATTTACAAAGTGGTTGTACCAGCTTGCAATCCCACCAGCAGTGGAGGAGTCTGTAGACCCTAGCCAGCAAGTGCTATCACTTGAAGTTTTGATCCTAACCATTCCAATTGGTGTAAAGTGGAATTTCAGGGTCGTTTTGATTTGAATTTACCAGATCACTAATGATTTTGAACTTTTTTTTAAAGTGCTTCTCAGTCATTTGAGATTCCTCAGTTTAGAATTCTTTGTTTAGCCCTGTACCTCATTTTTAATAGGGTTATTTGGTTCTTTGGAGGCTAACTTCTTGAGTTTTTTGTATATTTTGTATATTAGCCCTCTATAAGATGTAAGGATGATAAAGATCTTTGCCCAATCTGTGGGTTGCCATTTTGTCCCATTGACAGTGTCCTTTGCTTTGGAGAAGATTTTCAATTTTATGAAGTTCAATTTGTCAATGGTTGATGTTAGAACCTAGGCCATTGGTGCTCTGTTCAGGAAATTTTCCCCTGTGCTGATGTGTTTGAGGCTCTTCCCCACTTTCTCTTCTACTAAATTCAGAGTATCTGGTCCCTGTTATTCCTAGATGGACCTGAGCTGTGTGAAACCTATCTGTGCCAGGCTCCACTTCATACACCTTGGTCTAGCATAAAGAGACATCTGAGCTCCAGAGGGAAACTGGGGACTCTCTGGCTCTGACTTTATCCTGCTGGTGTATTGCAAACATCCAGACACTACCAGCAGGGAGGAAAAACCTATTAATCACAAGGTACCTCTCCTACCAGCTCAGGAATTCCTTAAGAAGGGGAGGAAAGGTTGTAGTAGTCAAAGGGGATGGAGAAAAACAGGAGAACCATGAACCTCTGAATTAATTAAGCATGGCTCATATGGGCTCACAGAAACTGAATGTGAAAATCAGGATGCCTACATGATTTTGCTCCAAGTCCTCTACATATATGCTATGATTATAAGCTTGATGGTTTTGTGTAATTCCTGGGAGTGGGAGCAGGTGTGTCTATGAACATTTTTATTGTTCTTTGGACTTTTTCTAGTTTTATTTGGTTGTCATATACATCCTCCATACGATAAAATCTTATGCAAAATTTCAATCCATCTTCTCAATATAAACATAATCACTAGACTGTTCGTCAGAAGATGTGCTAACCTCCTAGGTCAAAGAGCTATACTTTTTAAATAGCTTCTAATGAAAGAAAGGTAGTAAACCCACATGCTTCTTGGTTATTTTTATTTTTCAGTTCTGATAATTACTATGAAATATGATGATGTAATCAAGAGGATTCCAACATATAAAATTAACATATTTTATTACCAAGATAAAGAAAATGATTATGTTGTTTCCTGTATGCAGCACAACAATGGCAATGATAATTTTTGTAGACAATTATAGTACATGATATTTTTATTCTGCAGTTTATTGTTTGGAATATTTCATGGAATACTATGAGTGCATGGTGAATTTCAATCTGTAAGTAATATGTAGCTTAAAATGTTCTAAAGTTTTATAGTTGAATAATATGACTTCTATTGCCTAATTTTTAACTTAATAGTTTCTGAACTGCTTTAAAACATGAAAATAGAGATGAACATATGTGCAATCTTGTCACTTGAATAACTTTGAATCTTTATATATTTATATTAAATATACTTACATTTAGTCTTATATATTAATATCAAATGAAAGAGACAACACAATTGGGAAAAAAAATCAATGATAGAATAAGAAAGAAAAAACTGTCTTCCACAAAATGACGTTAAAACAAGTGGATCTGACAGAATCATATAGAAATCTTATAAAATATTGATTCCTGAGGGGCAACCCACAGATTCTTATGTATTAGCTTTTGCATTATTCTGTATTTATATTTTAGTAAGTAAATATCTGATCTTTTTATGAGGAAAGTCTCCCACTGTAAAAAAGTAAATTAAGTCATGGAAATTTTAAAATGCTTTGAGTAAGAGCAGAAACAATGAGTACATTTAGAGAAACAGGAAATTCTGTGGACATAAGAGTGTTTTCTCTAGCCATAGACCACAGTTAACTTGACACTTTGATATTTCATTTAATGCAAACATTGAGAACTTATACATTACTGTCAAAATATTCCTTTTGACATAAGCTGACTAGACAGCTTATTGTGAGATATAACCTTAACTTGCACTTTATTAATACATATTTTATCATAAAACAAGCATATAAAAGGTCACACTGTGCAGGAAGAATTTAAAGAGTAAGGCTGAATGTTTTACATGACAACAGTTAATTTAAAGGCATGTATAGTTGCTTGAACACTAGACATTCCTTACCTACTCATATTGAATTCAATCCTCTTCCATTTTTCTCAGAAGTACCTGTCACTTTGAAATTGGTGTTATTAACTTTTGTATTTTTCTATGCTTTTTAACATTAATGAGTCTCCAAATATTTATAACTAAGGCAAAGTTGTGTTTTTTCTTCTTTCTCACATTCATCTGTCATTGTTGATCTAGGAGTTCAAGGAGTCCTATACATTGTGCATTAGGTATACTGTTTTGTCTTTGTGGAAGGCACTTGAGATTTGCCAGAAAACAGTTGCTTAACAAACTGTGCAGAAATATTTAAACATTTCAGTAAATTTAAATACCTACTGAATCAGATATCACACAGTTTTAAAGTATTGGAAATGTTTCTTATTAAAAACAAATTACGCCACAATAACTCACCACTAAGCCATTTAAAGACAAATTGCAATGAAAATGCTTAAGAAGCTTTTAATGTATAACATCTCCTTTGACTATCAAGAGATCAAGGGGCCATTCTTAAATCTAAAATATGTGATGACTTTTAGAAAGTAGCACAGTAAGACAAATCAGTAAAATGTCATTGTATTTGCATTTCTTTTCATGTTTCTAAGTGATGATAGAATAATATAGCAACTCCATCTGATCCATTCTATACTAACTTGATATGTGTTTATTGCTCTATTTGTGCCTCTACACATGTGATACTGGTCTCCATTTTCTTATAATTGTGACGCAGTTTCATTGTAACTGTTGTGCAGTTGTTGAACATGGCATAGCTGTATGATCATGTTCTTATGAGCATTTGTGCTTTTTCCAGATTAATACACTATACCTTGAATATTTGCATCTATGAACTGTAATATATTCATGCATATGTGTGATATTTAATTGGGAAATGCACATTCATTTATGTGATATAATTTGGAGTTGTTTCTCATTAGTAAATGAATATTCGCTTTCAGGAAACTTATGCTTTCCATTAAATGTTGTATGGACTCATTTATGCACACATCATTGATTTTTCTTTCAGGGAAGTTAGAATTTATTATTTCTGTAATATTAACTATATCAAAATATTCTATATCTTCATTTTTCTCTTTTACTCCTTTTCTTTCTTTCTTTGCTTTTATCATAATTTCTTATCTTACTTAAAGGCATTAGATGCTACTTCTGTCTTGAGAATCGACTGAATACTCAATTGCAAGGTTGATTTATTTCCTAAAATGATTTTCTCCGTGCTACTTCCAAAATGTGGTCACTTTATTTCTCTTTAGGGGATGGCTCCTAGATCTTACTGCTATTTTATAACTACAATGATTGGAAGAGATATTATACTTCATGACTTTCTTAGCAAATTTTCTCAGTAATTTGTCTAGCTGTTTTTCTATCGATGAATGTCTTTGAGATTATGTTGCATTGGACTTACTTTAAATAAGAAATATCTCAGTGTACATACCCTGAAACTTGATGTACCAGATATTACTTTGAAATGAAGTACGTGTGGCTATAGATTCAATTATGAGATCAGGCAAACTGAGTGAGAGACTATATCTTTTGGAAATGAGAGCTGATACAAAGAAAACCAGGAAGCTTTTTCAACAGGATTTACTATTTGCATTTTTTTCGTAATAGATGTAAACCAGTATGTAAAATTACACTCAAAATGCATAGTTGTGGAGCCAGGTTTTGATGGACACATCTACCAATCACTCCTGAACCTAAGGCTCCAATATATTTCAGTAGCAGGGCTAGAAAACTTATAATAGCCAGAGGCTCATAGAAAGTGTTAAGGGATTGTGTCTCCTATAAATGTCAGAAGCCATATTCATATAGTCTCACTCTCATAAATATCTTAACATGAGTTGAAGAAAGACTGCAGCAATAGATATGCCAAGGTGGACAAGGGGAAGGTCCACATGGCTTCAAATGGCAAGGAATACAGAGAATGATGAAATGCTAAGGTCAGGTGAAATAGTCATCCTTAGGGAAAAGTATTACACTTTTTTATCCAATTCTAATGGTCACCTCGAAAAATAGATAAACAACCCTAAATGACTGACCAGTCTGTAGGTATGTATGTGTGTGTGTGTGTGTGTGTGTGTGTGTGTGTGTGTGTGTGTGTATAAATATGTATGTAACAAAGATGAATAAACAGGCTATGGATTTTGAAAGAAATCAAAGATGGGTTTATGGGAGAGTTTGAAAAGAAAAGGGAAAAGTGATGTAATTATATCTCAATATCAAAATAAAATATGTTTTTAAGAAAAAGAACTCTGAATTTGTAAAATATTAATTATATATGTTTGCAGTTTTTACCTCTTCACATTTAAAGACAAGTGCTGAACACTACTTTGTTTGTACACAGCTTATGGAAAAATTGCTTCAAATGTTGTACTGCAATTTAAATACTGTAAGTTTTCCCTCATGCAGATCCCAATTTGAGTGTGTTGATTGTGAAGTAAAGGACACAAACTAAGGTCTCCAAACAAAGAAAGAGGAATTAAGAGAAGCATAGAGCAGTCTTGCTCTGTTTCTGAAACAATTATGTAGATTTATTCAAACCACAATTAAATCTTAATATGTCAATAAAGGACAAAAAACAATACCCCAGTCAAATGAAAGAGTCAGTTAATATCTATCATATGGAATCAGTGAACGTACTTTTGAAATTTTACCTTGAAAGAGAAAAATCTTGACTAAAAGTTTGTGGATTTTTAAAAAGTCTATTAGCCACAATTTACCAGTGAACCCAACAGATTTGTTTCTAGAATTCAAGATAATTTATCAATTCACCAATGAAATATTGGATTATTTCTTGCAAGTGACTCACATTTGTACATTTTTTTTCAGATTATGTTTAAAAACTTCTCAACACTGACATGCTAATGAATTAGACTTATTGGTAGTTGATAAAGTTCTGCATTTGAAGAGAGGTAGGTGATTTCTGATTCTTCTATATTTCGATGCATTCCCTCTCACATGTCTTATGTGATATTAACTTTAATCATATTTACTGTAGGCTTACTTTGAGATCTTTCAAAGTATGAAATTTGAAAGCATTATATGAAAGCTGATATTTCCTTGCTATGTCAACAATAATTTCTAAGATTTGTGATGGTATTTTAATTTTTTAAGAAAGCTCTGATTAGGGGGCTGGAGAAATGGCTCAGTGGGAAAGAGTACTGACCTCTGCGGGAAAGAGCACTGACCTCTTCCATAGGTCCTGAGTTCAATTTTCAACATCCACCTGGTGGGTCACAACCATCTGTAATGGGGATCCAATGCCCTCTTCTGGTGTGTCTGAAAGAAAGAGAGAGAGAAAGAGAGAGAGAGAGAGGGAGGGAGGGAGAGAGGGAGGGAGAGAGAGAGAGAGAGAGAGAGAGAGAGAGAGAGAGAGAGAGAGAGAGAGAGAGAGAAGAAAGGAAACTCTGATTGTTTCTTCAAAATATGTCCTCAGGTTATTCTATATATCTGATTTGTGAGAGATAGGTCTCTGTGTTATTGGTATGTTTAGTATACTATTGATCATTTAAATTCTGGTACTAAGATGTTTTCTTAGCTGAGCAATGTGAATTCTTTACTTCATTTGTTGCCTTCTAGTGTATGACCAGTTTACAGCATCATTTCTGAAGAAAGGTAACCATCTTTGGATGATGTAAGGCAACTTTGGAATGTAATGTAAAAGTGAATAAACCTTCAGTTTATTGTAGTAGTGCTCATAATTTCTTACATGTAACTATACATGTCATCTTATTGTACAAAGGGGTACATCACATAAAGCAATACAAGAATCATCCTTTCTGAGGTCACTTCATCTTGTTTCAAAGGATATCTTCTAAAATTATTAGGATTCTTAGCAAAAGAAAACTAATTAATTTATCATATTAACTAGAGATTGTGTTTATCATGATACATTCCAAAGATTTTATAAGATACTTAAAGTCTAGAATAAAATGAGTTTGACCTACCATTTCTAAATAATGTTCACATGGCTATGAATTTTCATCTCTTTAATTAAGGCACTACACAAAACACTACAAGTGTATCCAAGCTTCTCCTAGTCAATCTGTCAACATAGGAAGCATGGCTGTCTGCTCTGCTGTTTCCAGTGCCAGTGTGATATGCCCACACCATCTGTTAGATTCTACTTACAACTTTTCAACCTTCATTAGTGGTTATGCATTCCTCATTTTTATCATTATAAGTCAGTATATTTGTGAAAACCCACTGTTTTTGCTGAACAAATATATGTACAACTGTTGAATTAGGCTTGGAGATTTGCATCACTTTTATGATGACTTCCTATGGATCAAGCTTCTAAAGATCATAGACTGGCATATTGTAGTGAATGCATGCAATGGAAGGCATTCATTTTTCAATGATGTAGAATATGAAGATTTGACTGACATGATTTTTTTTGTGATGACTGCTATTAAAATTATAATTTTATTTGGATTCCTTTCTTATTTTCAACATGGAGGCCCTAACACTATAATCTAATTGTGTGGTGAATATTAATAATGTTTTGTCTTCACAAAATATGTAAAACATCTTTTTTCCCCAAAGTTACTATGAAACACCTTGGCAACTAATCTGAAACCATTTTAATATTCCTATGAATACTGTGATTCCATGAAATCCTCACACACAGAAAAACATAAGGTGTTTTTTTCTTCTAAATTAATATGCATGTATATTTTCTTTGACACATAATGAATGATAATATTTATGTGTATTTATTCTCTTGTTCAACATGTCTGCATTCATGTTTTTACTGCTCTGACTTTATAATAGATCTTCAAGTCTGGAATAGCAATCTTTTCAGTATTTTTTTTTTCAGAATTGTTTTGGCTATATGGTATCTTTTCTGTTTAGATCTGATTTTATGAAAATTTTCCTCTTTCTGTGAAGTGTTGTGTATATTTTGATTGGGATTATCTTGAGTCTGTAAATTACTTTTTTCTAAGAAAGTCATTTTTACAATATTATTTCTACTAATCTGTTTTTCTCATTTTTCGATATCTTTATCAGTATATCCTTTGTATGCAGATTTATCTTGACACTTATTTTGTAGTTTTGTGTTTGTCTATTTAGATTTTGTTTTTTTCTAGATAGGACATCTATACATATCCATGGATGTCCAGGAACTTGCTCTAAATTTTAGGCTAGATTTGAACTTAAAGATCTGACAAACAGGCAAATAATACATATACCAGAATTTAAAAGCAAAATAAAGGGAAAAAAATCAACAACAACAACAACATAAAAACAAAAAAAAATGAAGAAAAAGCATAAGAAACATATAATTACACACAATGAGAGAGACAAAAAACATGAAATACAAAATCAAAAATCATAATATAAAAGCAAAATACCAACAAGACAAAAAAGCCCAAACAGTGCAATATAATACAAAACATATCTGCAAAAGTACCATTGAGTTAATTTTGTGCTGACCGTCTACTACTGGGTGTATTGTCTACTTTAGAAAGGCCTGCCCCTCTCCCTCTCCCACAACCCATATCCTATCTGTTTCCCAGGAGGTCTGCCGTAACCAGGGACACAGGAAAACTTCTCAAACCAGGGACTCAGGAGCACATCCCCCAACCCAAAAGAGCAGTGCCTGCCTTATAGGAGGCGTGCTCTAACCCATGTGACAGAGCTCTACCCTGGAGGCACACTTCAATCACAGACACTCAGGCCATTTAACATAAGACATAAGCAGATGACAAGAGTCAAGTGCAAGAACGTAAGTAATAGAAGTCAATGTAATTTGGCACCATCAGAACACAGTTCTGCTACTACAGCAATCCCTGAATAACCTAGCACTTCTGAAAAGAAAAATTCTCACCTAATTTGCTGTCTGATAAAGATAATAGAGGCATTTAAGGAGGATATAAATAATTCCCTTAATGAAACATAGGAAAACACTGGCAAACAGATAGAAATCCTTAAAAGAAAAACAAATAAATCCATTAAAGAAATACAGGTGAAATAATTGAAGAAAATTACCGTAGATCTAAAAACTAGAATAAAAACATTATAGAAATCACAAATGGAGGCACACTGGGATTGGATAAATAAGGAAAGAGTTTAGAGGCTACAGATGCAAGCATCACCAATAGAATACAAGAGATAGAAAAGAGAATGTCAGGCAAAGAAGACACCATAGTAGGTATTGACACAGCAGTTAAAAAAAAATACAAAATGTAAAAAAAAAATCTCATAACCCAAAACACCCAGGAAATCCAGACACAATGAAAAGACCAAACCTAAGAATAACAGTAATAGAAGATGGTGAATATTCCCAGTTCAAGGGGCCAAAAACATCTTAAACAAAATCATAGAAGAAAGCTTCCATAAAATAAAGAAAAAGAAGGCTACAAATATACAAGAATCATACAGAACACCAAATAGACTAGACCAGAAATGAAAATCTTCATATAGCATAATAATCAAAACACTAAACTCACAGAAGAAATAAAAAATATTAGAAACAATAAGGGAAAAAGTCAAAGTGACATATAAAGGCAGACCTATGAGAATTACATCAGACTTCACAACAGATACTCTAAAATCCAGAAGATTCTGGACAGATCTCATTCAGACCCTAAGAGAACAGAAATGTCTGTCAAAGGTACTATACCAAGCAAACCTCTCAATCACCATATATGGAGAAACCAAGATATTCCATGGTAAAACCAAATTTTAACAATATTTTCTACTAATCAACCCTATAAAGGATACTAGAAGGAAAACTTCAACACAAGGTGCGTAACAATTCCCAATAAAACAAAAGAAATTATTTATCTCACATCAAACCAAAAGAATACTATAACAGACACACATGATACCACCCCCAGAAATTAAATAACAGGAATTAACAATCATCTGTCTATAATATCTCTCAACATCAATGGACTCAATTCCCCACTAAAAAGACACAGACTAACTTACTGGATATGTAAAGAGGATCCAGCATCTTACTACATACAAGAAACACACCTCAGTAACAAAGACAATGCCACCTCAGATTTAAGGCTGTAAAAATGTTTTCCAAGCATACAGTTCCAAGAAACAAACTGAAGAAGCCTTTCTAATATCCAATAAAATAAATTTTCAACCAAAAGTTATCAAAAGAGATGGGGAATGAGACTTCATACTTATGAAAGGTAAAACTCACAAAATCGAAGTCTCAATTTTAAACATCTAAGCCCCAAATAGAAGGATACCCAGATTCATAAAAGAAACTTTACTATAGCCCAAGACACACATTGCACTTCACAAAAATAATAGTGGGAAACTTCAACATGCAGACAGGTCATTGAAACAGAAACTAAATAGAAAGAGTGGAAGTAACAGAAGTTATGAACCAAATGTATATAACAGATATTTACAGAACATTTCACCCTAAAACAAAAGAATATACCCTCTTTTCAACACCACACAGAAGGTTCTCCATAATTGACCATATACTCTGACACATAACAAGCCTCAGCAGAAATAAGAAGATTGAAATAATCTCATGCATACAGACTCAAGAGAGGTAGGCTGCATGAAATAATTAAGCTCAGGGTTGAAATCAAACAACTAGAAACAAAGAGAGATACAAAGAACTGATTCTTTGAGAAAAATCAGCAAGATATATAAACCCTTAACAAAACTAAGGGACACAGAGACAGTAGCCAAATTAATGAAATCAGAAATGAAAAGGAGACACAATAACAGAAACTAAAGGAAATCCAAATAATCATCAGATTCTACTACAAAAGCCTATACTCAACTATTTTGGAAAATCTAGATGAAATGGATGATTTTCTAGATAGACACCACATACCAAAGTCATCAAGATTAGGTAAACTATCTAAACAATACCATAATCTCTAAGCAAAATGAAGCAGTCATAAATACCTCCTAACCACAAAAGCCCAGGGTCAGATGATTTTAGTGCAGATTTCTACCAGAGCTTCAAAGAAGAGCTCATATCAATATTTCTAAAACTATCCACAAAATATAAAAAGATGGAACACTATGTAATTTGTTTTATGAAACCATGGTTACTGTAATAAATAAACCACACCAGAGCCAAAAAAAATAAAGAGAACCTCAAAACAATTTAGCTTATGAATTTAATGCAAAAATATTCAGTAAAATTCTGGCAAACATAATCCAAGAACATATCAAAACTTTCATCTACCATGATTAAGTAGGCTTCATAGCAGGGATGTAAAGATGGTTCAAAATACTAAAATCCATCAATGTAATTCACTATATAAACAAACTTGAAGAAAAAATTGCATGATTATCTCATCAGATGCTGAAAAAGCCTTTGACAAAATACAACATCCCTGTATGTTAAGTCTTGGAGAGATCACAAATGCATGGCACTTAATGAAACATAATAAAAGCAATATACAGCAAACCAATTGCCAAACTCAAATTAATGGGAGAGAAACTTGAAGCAATCTGACTAAAATCAGGGACTCAAAGTTTTAGCTAGAGCAATGGGAGAGAGAGAGAGAGAGAGAGAGAGAGAGAGAGAGAGAGAGAGAGAAAGAGAGAGAGAGAGAAAGAGAAAGAGAGAGAGAGAAGGGAGGGAAGAGGGAGGGAGATGGAGAGGGAGACAGAGGGAGCGAAAGACAGAGAGAGGAGAAAGGGAGAGAGAAAGATGAGATCAAGGGGCTACATTTGCAAAGGAAGATTTCAAGGTAACCTTATTTGCTGACAATATATTTAAGCAACCCCAAAACACTACCAGAGAACTTTTACAGCTGTTAAACAACTTTAACAAATTGGCTGAATATAAAATTCACTCAAATAAATAACAAGCCTTCCTTAATACAAATGATGAATGGGCTGAGAAAGAAAGAAGGGAAACAACACTCAGAAGAGTCACAAATAATATAAAATATCCTGGTGAATCTTTAACCAAGGAAGTGAAAGATATGTATGACAAGAACTTCAAGTCTCTGAAGAAAGAAATCAAAGACCCCAGAAGATGGAAAGGACTCCCATGTCCACAGTTCAGTAAGATTGACACGGTAAAAATGGCTATCTTGTCAAGAGCAATATACAGAGTCAATGTGATCGCCATCAAAATTGGAACACAATTCTTCACAGAAATGGAAAGAAATTCTCAAATATAAAAGTACTTCTGGAGGAATCACCATTCCTGACATCAAGCTATACTACACAGCAGTAGTGATAAAAAAAACTGCATGGTATTGGTACAAAGCTGGACAGGTTGTTCAATGGAATAGAATTGAAGACCCAGAAATAACCTAATTAAATAGAGAGTGTAATTAAACATGGGGTACAGAGCTAAACAGAGAATTATCAACAGAGTAATATCAAATGGCTAAAAAGCACTTAAAGAAATGTTCAACATACTCAGTCATCAGCAAAATGCAAATCAAAAATGACCCTGAGAGTCCACTTTACACAAATCAAAATGTCTAGGATCAAAACCTCAAGTGATAGCACACACTAGCTAGCATGTGGAGAAAGAGGAACACTCCTCAATTGCTGGTAGGATTTCAAACATGTACAATCCCTTTTGAAATTAATCTGGCAGTTCCTCAGAAAACTAGAAATAATTCTGCCTGAAGACCCAGTTGTACTACTCTTAAGAATATACTCAAAAGATGTTCCACCATACCATATGGAAATGTGCTCCACTATTTCATAACAGCCTTGTTTATAATGGTCAGAAGAATGGATATGGGAAAATGTAGTTCATTTACACAATGGAATACTATTCAGCTATCAAAAATGAGGATATTGGGGGATGGGGATAATGAGGACATCATGAATTGTGCACAAAATGCATAAAACCAGAAAATATCATCCTGAGTGAGGTAACCCAAATGTAAAATGACATACATGGTATGTACACACTGATAAGTGGATAGTAGACAAAGAGTGTGTAAATGGAAACTGAAAAGAATATCTCCAGTAGATAGACATGGACCTCAGTTAGGCATAGAGTCACCTGCCCATCTTCAAGTTTTTTGATACAGAATGTTTCCTATCCAAAGCAAATTTAAGGACAAACATGGTGCAGAGACTGAAGAAAAGGCCTTCCATTGACTGGCCCAACTTGGGATCCCTCCCATGGGCAGGCACCAAACCCAAACACTACTACTGATGTCATGTTGTGCTTGCAGACAGGAGCCTAGCATGGATGTTCTCTGAGAAGATCTACCAGCTCTCGATTAAGACAGATGCCGATACTTACAGCCAAGCTTTGAACTGAGGTCAGGTACCCCTATGGGAATTGTTAGGGGAAGGACTGAAGGAGCAGAAGGGGGTGGCAACCCCATAGAAAATTCACCAGTATCAACTAAACAGGATCCCTCAGAGCTCCCAGCGACCAATCTACTAACCAAAGAGCAAACATTGGCTAGTCTGTGGACCCAGGGACATAGTAGCAGAGGAGTGCTATGCTTCACTTCAGTGGGAGATGAGATGAATCTTTAGAGACTTGATGCCCCAGGGAAGAAGGATGGTGGCAGGGGTAAGGTGCAAATGGGGGACACCTCCTCAGATGAAAATGGGCAGGGGGATGGGGTAAAGAACTTGGGGAGTGGGGATCAAGAAAGTGGGCAAGTGTGGAATGTATATAAATAAGTTAATAAAAAATATACAGCATAAAGTAAATATTCTGAAATGCATTTGTGTTTACTGTAGTGCTTCCCGGTTTTCCCTGTTCATTTCTGGTTGTGTTAATGTGAGACGTATTTTTCTTTCTTTTTTAGTTAGGTCAAGAGTAGACTGGCCCTGCTATCCTCTTGGAAACTCAGCTCCTAGATTCATTGTATTTTTTTCCATGTGTGTGTATATAGGGTTTTATTTTTGTTCTTATTTCATTAATTTCTCTTTGATTTTTTTTTTATTTCTTATAGTCTACTAGATTTAGATTTGGTTTGTTACTTTGTTGTTTTTTTTCCCTGAAATTCATGAGTGCATCATTAAATCATTTATTATTTATTTCTGCCTTTTTTCTTTTATTTTTCTTAAATACAAGCACTTAGGGTTATAATGTTCCCTCTTAAAACTGATTTTAATGATGTTCCCTAAGAGTTTTGTTGTGCTTGTAGTTGGTGTTTTACATTTTAAGTTAGTGCCAAGAATATTTGGTTCCTTTGTTGATATCTATATTGACCAGTTGATCATTGAATAGTGATTTGCTTAAACTCTATGGGTTTTATTTGCCATTAATTTAAAGTTTATCTACATAATTGTCAGTTAGATACATGGAAATATTTCAACATTTCTCTTTGTTCAACTTTGCTTTATGTCCAAAATGTGACCTATTTTATAGAAGGTTTTACTTCCTTCTGAGTATAATCTTTATTTGTAGATGTTTGGGTGCAATATAGTGTAGATATTTATTATGGCCATTTGACATAAGATATCATTTGATTCTGGGGATTCCCTGCTTATATTTTGTCTTCTTAACCTATTATTGATTTTTTGTTAATCTATATATTAAATACTAATTTTCAATGTTTTCATAAAATTAGATATACCAGAGATTAATATATATGTTCTGTATACCCCCATCACCTGCACACACATATGTATATGCATATACCTAAGTATATGTTTATATACATATATTATATATACTGTGATTATGTATAAATGGTTCCTTTATAAGAATGAAGCACCTTTGTTAATTTCTATTGATTTCTTTTAGTTTATGGTGTATTTTGTAATATACAAGGATGGTCATACCAAAATAGGCACTCACTCTGATACTCAGAAGTCCTATAAAAATACTAAATTATAAGCTATAACCCAAGAATAAAGGACTTGGTGTCGACCCACACAGTCTCTGTATTTGCTACCTCAGAGTGTGAGCTCATATGTGCTCTCCTTAGTGGATCCAGAAGGCATTGTTCTCCTGGTGTCTTCATCCCTCTGCCTCTGATATTCTGCCTCTTTTTCTATGGAGTTCCCATAGGTCTAAGGAATTTGTTCAAGATATCATTTTTAGCCTCTTTCTCTCTTTTTCTCTGCATAATATATGGCTGTGGGTATCCTTATTGTTGGTACCAGCACCTCCGAAACCTGTGACATCACATAGGTGACAGACAGCGTGACCTATACACCTGTTGCCTATACACCTGTTGCCAAGGTGTATATACCCATACTCCCAGAATCCATTGGGCTCACCTTTACCTGCAACCATGTATATCACCATCCATATATATAAGAGAAGCACCTCCCTTTCTCTCTATTTCCCTCTTCTCTTTCCACCATCAGCTTTGCCCTTTCCCTTCTCAATAAACCTCAGTTGGAACTGTTTGGCCTGGTATGGTCTTTCTGGAGATGCCGCTGCTGCCACTGCCACCTGCTGACTCCAACACTTATATTTCTTATTATGCAGGAGAAAGTCTCTCTTATGATAAGTGGATAAAACATTGATCTCTAAATATAGCAGAATATCATTAGGGGTAATTTTATTTGTTATTTGGTTTGAATTTAGATCTCTGGCATGATTAGTCTCTGGTTCTTGGTTAACTAAGTAGTGTCAGGTATATGGTATGTCTAGTGGAATGGTCATTAAGTAAAATCAGATATTGACTGACTACTCTCACAAGTTCTGAATCACCATTGATCTAGGATATATTGTGGGCAAGACAAATTATAGGTCTATAGTGTTGTGGCTGGGTTGATATTTATGTTTCTCTTTTGGTAGCCCGTGGAAGCACTTTCTGAACCAAGGACACTAAAATATAGAGTGAAAGCTTTAGATCAACACCACTTTGAATTCTTTATGTTCAATAAATTGTGAGGAAATTGGTATCTGCAATGGTGCCATTCAGTCTGCTTATAAAGAGCAACCCACTGTCTTAGCAAGAGCCTAAGGTGTTTACAGATTTTGTTTATAGATTTCCTTTTGAGCCGCTTGACCAAAAAATTATAAAATACAATCTAGTTCCAGTAATAGAAGCTTCCTTTGTTGATAAGAGAAAGTCAAATAGGATTCCACTTCATCGTTGTTAGGGGATCTCATTAGGATCAACTGGATATATTGTAGGTATTTTCTACTGTACTAGGTTTTCATATCCTCCCTTCTAATGCCTCTTGCTTCCAGCTCTCTCTCTCTCATCTTTCTCTCTACCCTTATCTCCTTTTCCCTTCCCAACTAATCTTCCCTTTATATTCCGACCCCACTTGCCAGTAAAAATATAAAATATCTTTTATATTTCTCTCCCGTTTCTGATTTCTCATTCAACTGTGGCAGATATCCTTATTGAGAATGGTAGCAGAGAAGAGCAAATTTGTCTTTTAGAATGTGAAATATACTGCTCCAGCATCTTCTAGCTTTCAGAATTTATAATAAGAAATGAGCCTTTATTCTGATATGTTTTCCTTTGTAGGTGTACTGGTTGACCTCACAGATTTTATTGTTATTTTCTCTATATATAGTAATTTAATTATAATATTCCATGGAGATTAAAGGTCATTATTGGTCTGATTTTCTGTAGCTTAACGAAGTTTTCTTTTAATTTAGGGAATCCTTGTGTATTCTTTGACTTGGGATTTTCTCCAATATATACCTGTAATGAGAAGATGCAGTTTTTCAATATGTTCCATATTTCCTGCATATCATTTTTCTGTATACATTTAAAATGCACATATTCTTTGCTTATTTGATCTAGAACCTGTACTTCATTGTTGACTCCTTGCATTCCATCTTCTGCTTACTTCTTTCTATTTGTAAGTCTTGCTTTTTTCTCAATGGTGTGTTGATCTTTTCTGTTCCATCTTCATTTCAGTGGACATTCTCTGCCTGCTTCATTATTTCTGACTCCTTATTAAATTCCATTTATAGTTATTTCTATAACTCTTCAAAGACATACTTGTTTCTTCAATATAATAAAATAGTATAAGGTAATATGTTAAGATAAAACAAAAGGTCATTCAGGGATAAACTGTAAAGATGATGGCTCTATGTAGACACTATCTCTACTTCTTTATGTTCAATATTATATAGTTACAGTCTTCAGCAATGGGGTTTTGATGTCAGTTTGGCAAGAGTAATCAATAGTCCTGGCAACAGCCTGAGTTTTTAGGGTATTCTCATTGGAACACTTTGGCCAATACAACAATTATATCTATCTCAATCCTTGTACTAAAAGCTTCATTTGGTGGTAAGAGATGGACAGTGGGTGCTCTGTCTCTACCATAATTTCATGATTACATTCAGATCACCTTTATATTTATTTATTTTTCAAAAGTTTCTATTGTATTAGGGTTTCATACTGTCATTTAAATGCCCATTCATTTAAGTTGTCTTACCTCATATTCCTTGCCTCATTCTATTCTCCCACCCTCCAGAGGCAATTTTCTCACTCCAGTCCAACAGCCCATAATTCATAACTATGCATTTGTTTCCCTTTTCTAGAGAGATTTGTCTTCCCTTTCAACCTTACTCTATTCCTAACCACTGTGAATTTATGGATTCTAGACTGGTTACCATTTATTTAATGACTAATATAAACATATAAGTGAATACATATGATATTTCTTTTTCATTGTCAGAAACTTCATTCAAGATGATTTTTTCTGGTTCCAACTATTTACCTATGGATTTCATTTCATTTCAGTTTTTAATGGCTCCCCAGGCATTAAAACACAGTCCATGGTTTAAATATCACACTTCTTTATTTATTGTTCTATTGAGGGATATCTAGGTTGTTTCCAATTTATTGTTATTATGAGTAAAATGACAGTGAACATGGTTCAACAGGTATCTTTGAGTATCTTTATGGTATGGTATAGCTGCTTCTTGAAATAGATGGATTGTCATTTTTCTGAGGATATGTCACAATGTTTTTAGAGTGGATGTACTTGTTTGCACTGCCACCAGCAATGGATGAATGTCCCTGCTTACACCACATTTGCTAGCATGAGCTGTCACTTTATTTTGTTGATCTTAACCATTATGAAGGGCATAAGATAAAATAACAAAGTAGCTTTGATTGTTATTTTCCTAATGTGTAAGGTTGTTGAAAGTTTCCATTGTTTCTGGGCCATTTGAGTTCCCATTTCCCTTTTTAAGAATTCTGTTTAGATTTGTATCCCATTTTTAATTGGCTTGTTTTCTTTATTTGTGATTTCTGTATTTTAATTAAAACAAAAGTTTAAGTGAAGGCTTAAGAATTTGACAAAGGAATTCTTTTTTTTCTCCCTTTATTAAACATTGATTCTTTTCCCATGAAATATAATCTGAATCCATTTTTCACTCCTCTACCCAGTTGTTCTCCACCTTATATACTATCTGTATCTACTTCCTTTTTCTCTCTCATTAGATAAGTATAGGCTTCTAAGAGATATAAGAAAGCATAACAAAGTAAGGTATAATAAGATAAAACAAACAATATATCATATTAAGGTTGGACAAGCAACACCATTAGAAAACTCAAAGGGCCTCTAGAGCTGGCAAAAGACACACTCATCCACATATTTAGGAGTCCCATAAAAGTAGTAAACTGGAAGTTATAGTGTACATTCAAGGACTCCTGGTAAAGACCCTTACATGGCCTGTGATTGCTGCTTAAGTCTCTGTATGTTGTTCATTTGACCTTTCCTTACTTATATTATAGGTTCTCATTATATGGGTGTCTTTTACCTCCTCTATCTTTCTTACATATTCTGTGTCCTTTTTTTAGGGTTTTCTGAGCTCTGAGAAGAGGAATTTGATTCAGACATCTTGTTTAGTTGTTTAGAGCTCTATATTCTAAGTTCTTTTCTCTCCATCTTTTCTGTCTCTATGCCTTTCTCCCACCATCCCTTCCTCTCCCTATTTGTCTTTCTCTCTCTGTCTCTGTCTCTTTGTCTCAGTCTCTCTCTCTCTCTCTCGTATCTGCCTGTGAATATCAGTAATTGTTTTCATCTTCTGTAGGAGAAAGCGTCTCTGATGATGATTGAATAATATACAAATCTGAATATAGCAGAATATTTTTAGTAGTAATTTTATTATCATTTTCTACTGCTCTAGGGTTCCATAATGACCTTCAAATTCACTGCAATTCTAGATGTTTCTCCCTTCATCTCCTCTCTCAATACCATCTCTTCTCCCCTACCTTACCACATTCTCCCTTTATCCTCTCTCTCTCTTAAACCACAGGCTTCATTCTACCAATAAAATCAATTTGATATCACCTTCCCAGTGAGATCTATGCATCCCCTGTCTTCGTTAGAATTTCCATTTATGTGAAGAGACATTATGTCCAAGGCAAATCTTCAAAAGGACAACATTTAATTGGGGCTGGGATATAGGTTTTGAGGTTCAGTCCATTATCACATCAGGAAGCATGGCAACATCAAGGCAGGAATGATGATGGGTAGCTGAGATGCTAAAAATCCAAATTTCACCATCTTTTCTGACATTCACTCAATCACTTAACTGTAATCCCCTATAAAATCAAAATCAAAAAGAAGATCACATATTTCCAACATGACAGGATATACAATACAATTTAAAATGTCATAGTAAGAAAATACTGGACCAAAGCAAGACTAAAGACCAGTTGAGCAAACTCTAAACTCAGAATGTCTATGCCTGATGTAAAAGTGTTCTTCTTATCTCCTCCTTTCATCTCGGTTGACTGCCACAAACTTTTTCCTTAGGCTAGTTGCTCTCAACAATAGCAGCTTTTCTCAGGAGAAATCTCACAGCCCTGACATCTCCGACATCTTAGGGAATCCAAGACAACTTAATACCCAGCTATACCACTCTTGGTCATATACCGAAAAGATGTCCCACCATGCCACAGGGTCACGTGTTTCATAGAAGACTTATCTGCAATAGCCAGAAGCTGAAAATGAGCTAGATGTCCCACAACAGAAGAATAAATGTGGAAAATAGTATTCCTTTTACATAATAGAATATTATTCTCTTAAAAACAAGGACATCAGGAGTTTTGCAGGCAAATGGATAGAATGAGAAAATATCATCCTGAGTGAGATAACTCAGAACCAAAAGGACATCCATGGTGTGTACTTGCAAATAAGTAGATCTTAGCCAAAATAGTACAAAATTCCCAGATTACAATCCACAGAACTCAAGAAGGTCAACTGTGTACGTTTTTGTTCAAATGTCTGGGATCAAATGGCCCATGGACTCTCACAGTTCAGACTTCAGCTGCTCTCCATGACTCCTTCATGCCTTCAAGACCATCTTGATGACTCTTACACAGTTCCAAGTACAGCTGCAGCATAGGGTACAAACTTTGCTTAATCTGAAACATAGTTCCTTTGTGTTCTCAGAAAACACTTCCCTAAAGATTTCATCTTAGTGATTCTGGCCTCTTCTGGTTCCAGCTAGTCCCTTACTTTTTTATCTATCCACTTTGTGTTTATAAATTATAGTTTGGTTATCATTAATTTAGTGGGTAATATCTGCATATAAGTGAATACATACTATATTTATCTTTCTGAATCTGGGTTTGCTCACTCAGGAAGATTTTTTTTCTAATTCCATCAATTTGCCTAAACATTGTGTGATATAATTTTTAATAGATGAGTAACATACCATTGTACAAATATGCCACATTTTCTTTATCTATTGTCTGTTGAGGGACACCTAGGTTGTTCTAGTTTCTGGCTATTATCAATAGAGCAGCAATGTTCATGTTTGACTAGTGTACCTGTGGTGGAATGAGCCTTGATAACTAGTTTCTTTTGTTCTTTATATATTTTGGGTATTATCCTTTCATGAATGTGCAGTTGGTAAGACACTTTCCCATTCAGTAAGTTGCTACTTATTCTACTGGAGTTTTAGGTTTCATGAGGTCCCATTTATTAAATTTTTCATCTTGTGCCTGTGCTAAAAGTGTTTTGTTCAGTTTTGTATGTGTGTGTGCGTATGTGTGTATGTAATGATGAGTTCAAGGCTTTTGTCATCTTTTTTTTATGCAAGCATCGGTGTATCATGTTTTATGTTGAGTCTTTGATCCATTTGTATTTGAGCTATGTGAAGGGTGATGAGTATGGGTCTTCCATTTAACTTCATTTTGTTTTTTTTTTCTTCCTATACCAGGCTGTTTTTATTATAGTAGCTCTGAAGTGCAATGTGAAATTTGAAATAGTGATACATTCCACAGTTATTTTACTTTTTCTGAATATGTTTAACTATTCTTTTATTTCATTTTCTTTAGTATCACTCAGGCATTAGTTATCTCAAAATTCAATACATTGCTTTTTCCCATCTTCTTTCAAATTCTTGAATTCTTTGATAAAAATTTATGATTGTTCCTTTAAATTCTGTGTCCTGTTGTTTATCTCAGAAGTTCTCAATAGAAACATGTCTATAGGATTAGTGGGTTTGATAGTATATATTTTCTTGAAAGTTTGTGTTTATTATAGCCAGACTTGACTTGTATGTATGGACTTCTTTCTTAGGTTGTATATGTAGTGAAAGAATCTACTTTTTTTTTCTCACTAGGCCAGTGAAGGTCAGATATTACTAAATCTAGGCCAGGTAAAACAAATACACTGTTTAGTTGGAGCAGTAATGAATGGTTTCCAAATCATTTATTTTAACATTTTCAGTGGCTCTAGAAATGAAAATAGGTGGAGAAATAAGAAAGGTAAGGATCATTTTTCACTGGCTAAAGGTGAGCAGAAACTATGTGGTTTAAAGGCTATGGTTTTGCATCTAGGTGCATGTATGTGGGTGAACATAGTTATGGGTGGAGTGGGAAAAAGAAGTAGGAGCAACTTTAACAACAAATATATTTCTTGGAATAAGAAGGGCTGTGTTTTCACAGATGAACTTATCAGAATATTGATATTGGATTGGTGCAGTTATGAAGCAAAAGGAAGAAGCAGCTTATCTAACAAATTTGGCTCTAGGACAAAGAGGTTTATTAAGCTTATCATTTTGATCTAAAGTTAAGGTTCTACAGATGGTGATGGGGAGGGGAAATCACTGTCATGGGGAAAAAATCACTGCCATAGGGGTAATCACTGCCGTAATCATTGATGCTTATTTTACATAATTCAATTTTAAGTTTCTGACCTTATTTTCTATGTGGAATGGCTTTCACTTTATTTATTTATTTATTTATTTATTTATTTATTTATTTATTTATTTATATTAAACTCCAGATTTTATTCCCCTCCAGGGCCAACCTCCCACTAATTCCACATCTCATATCTCCTCTCTGACCCCCATCTCCATAAGAATGTTTCCACTCCCCACCCTTACCCCACCAGACCTCTAAACTTCTTCGGGTCTCCATTCTCTTGAGAGTTAGGTGTGTCTTCTCTGACTAAACCCAAACCTAGCAGTCCTCTTCTGTATATGTGTTGGGGGAGGGCCTCATATCAGCTGGTGTATGCTACCTGGTTGGGTGTTCCAGTATCTGAGTGATCTTGGGGGTCCAGGTTAATTGAGACTGCTGATCTTCCTAAAGGGTCTCCCTCCTCCTCAGCTTCCTCTAGCTTTCCCCTAATTCAAGCACAGTGGTCAGCACCTTCTGCCCATTGGTTGGGTACAAATATCTGGATCTGGCTCTTTCAGCTGCCTCTTGGGTCTTTCAGTGTGCAGTCATGATAGACCCATTTTTGTGAGTACTAAATAGCCTCCATAATAGTGTCAAGTCTTGGAGCTTCTCCTTGAGCTGGATCACACTTTGGGCCTGTCCCTGTCCCTTCTTTTCCTCAGGCTACTCTCCATTTCTATCCCTGAAGTTCTCTCAGACAGGAGCAATTTTGGGTCAGAGTTTTAACTGTAGGATGGCAACCCCATCTGTCACTTGATGTCCTGTCTCTCTGTTGGAGGTGTGCTCTCTAATTTCCCTCTCTCCAGTGTAGGTCATTTCATCTAAGATACCTCTTTTTGAATCCTGAGAGTCTCTCACCTCCTAGGTCTCTGGTGAATTCTGGAGGGTCCCCCAACCTCCTTCCTTCCAAGGCTGCATGTTTCCATTTTTTCTGCTGGGTCTCAGGGATTTCAGTCTTTTTCCCCCACCCAATACCCAATCATGTTCCCCTTTCTGTTCCCCCCATCCCCTTACCCTCACAAGTTCTTCCCTTTACCTGTGTGGTTGCTTTGTATTCCACACAAATGGTACTGAGGCACCCTCACTTGAGCCCTTCAGCATGTTGACCTTATTAGTTCTGTGAGCTGTATCTTGAGTTTTAGTCACTTTTTTCTTTTTGTCTAATATTCACTTATTAGTGGGACATCTGGGTTGTTTCCAGCTTCTGCCTATCACAAACAAGGCCTCTATGAACATAGTGACACATATGCCCCTGTGGCATGGTGGGGCATCTTTGGATAATTTCTCAGTATTGCTGGGTTTTCAGCTAGATCTATTTCCAGTTTTCTGAGTAACCTCGAGGTTGATTTCCAGAGTGGTTGGACTGGTTTGCAATCCCACCAGCAATGAAGGACTGTTCATCTTTTTCCACACCCTTGCCCATATGTTCTGTCACCTGAGTTTTTGATCTTAGCCATTCTGTTTGTTGTAAGGTAGAATCTCAGGTCCATTTTACTTGCATTTCTCTGATCACTAAGGACTTTGAACATTTCTTTAGGTGTTTCTCAGCCATTCGAGGTTCTTCTGTTGTGAATTCTTTGTTAGTTCTATACCCTATTTTTGGATTGCTTTGTTTGGTTTTTTGGGGTGTTTAGTTTCTTGAGTTCTTTATATATTTTGGAATTTTGTCCTCTATTGGATGTGGGGTTACTGAAGATTATTTTCCCAATCACTAGGTTGCCGGTTTGTCTTATTTTCTATGTCTTTTGCCTTACAGAAACTTTCCAGTTTCCCAACATCCCATTTATCAATTCTTGATCTTAGAGCATGAGCCAGTGGAGTTCTGTATAGGAAATTTCCCCCTGTGCCAATGAGTTTAAGGCTCTTTCCTACTTTCTCTTCTATTAGATTCAGTGTATCAGGTTTTAGGTTGAGGTCCTTGATCCACTTGGACTTGAGCTCTATGCAAGGTGACAAATATGGGTCACTTTTCATTTTTAAACATACAGACAGCAAGTTAGACTAGCACCATTTGTTGAAGATGCTCTCTTTTTTCCATAGGATATTTTTGGCTTTTTTTGTCAAAGATCAAGTGCTTATAAGTGTGTGATTTTTTTTCTGGGTCTTCAATTCTATTACATTGATCAATGTGTCTGTTTCTGTGCCAATACCATGTAGATTTTATCACTATTGCTAAGTAGTAAAACTTGAGGTCAAGGATGGTGAGCCCCTCAGCCATTCTTTTATTGTTACATATTATTTTCACTACTCTGAGATTGTTGCCTTTCCAGATTAATTTGAGAATTGCTCTTTCTATGTCTTTGAAGAATTGTGTTGGGATTTTGATGGGGACTGCAACGAATCTGTAGATTGCTTTTGGTAGGATGGCCATTTTTACTATTTTAATTCTGCCAATCTATAAGCATGGGAGATCTTTCTACTTTCTGAGATCTTCTTTGATTGCTTTCTTGAGAGACTTGAAGATGTTCTTGTATAAATCTTTTACATGCTTGGTTAGAGTTACCTCAAGATATGTTATATTACTTGTGGCTATTGTGTATTTTTTAGCTTCACATTTGTGCATTCTTGACTACATATTCTGTTATAATTCAGACTTTTCCTGACTTCAAATCACTTCAATAAAATCAATGGTGTCCTAGTATCTGTATTTTTACTGTACTAAAGCTTAAAAATACCCAAAGTTAATAGATATGTGGTTGTTGGTTTTCTTCAGGAATATTTTTTTTTATTTTCTCTTTTCTATTGAAAATAGCTATCTTTTCCATATGATATATTCTAATTATGGTTCCTTTCCCACAACCTTCTGAGGTCCTTTGCATCATTTATCCTAGTGAACACATGTCATATCTCTCTCTCATTAGAAAACCAACTGACATCTATATAATAATAATAGTAATAATAATAATAATAATATATTCCAATGAAATTATGAATATGACAAAACAATAAACAGGAGATAAAGATTTTAAGAAACACAGAAAAAATATATAGATGCAGAGACAGGAAAACATTTTAACTTAAATAAAATATTTTTTGTTATTACTCTCTTGTGGGAAATAATAATAAAAAAATGAACCCTCCAACTCTCCGGCCCTGCCAGGCCACATTCCTGCTCCAGTACCAGCACTGCAAGCCACAACACTATGTCCAGGTGTGGTACTGCTGGCTCTGTCTCCCATTCCAATAACCAAGTAGATCTGCCATCCTCACGGTTAAATAACACAATACCCAGTAACCCTGGAAAAACAAGGCTCAATGATTATAGTTAACCAATCAGATTCATATATCAATAAATTCTCAACAAGAAAGATGCCAATACAGTAATTTCAGAACCAGTTGATAATGATAAAACTGCCAACCTATATCAGACAAATAATCACAATATTCTAAACTTTATGATATCATGATAACCTATGGCTGGTCATAGCTATGCTGATTCACATCTGCCACCATCTTCCTTTCTCCCTGCTACCCCCAGATGCTTCCGGTCTCTGCAACTCTTAGCTCAGATTTCCATTTCCCTGTCTAATCACAGGCTTCTCACTGCCCTAACATAGCTGGACAGGTAAAATCCTGTGACATAACTCTAGAAAAGGAAATATCAGAATGTTTCTTTTTCATGAACCAGAAATGATCCCTGCATGAATTTGTGAGAGGTAACACATACACAGGCAAGGTAATGTCATTTTTCTTACATGATCAGAGTTACAGAATATTAACTTCTATGATATAAGCTAGTTGTCAAGATACTAGACACTCACTTACATGTGACTGTGACATCATTGTAAGTGAATTCGTTGCAACTGCTTTTTAATTCAATTATTTCCCAGGGTCAAAGGCTCAAGTGCATATTGACTACCTATGGCAAGTGTGCTTTATAACACTGAGTCTTTACTCTTCTACTATTTGGGGCACAAGAAATGAATTATCATATACTATGTGGAAAACAAGGTATTTTCAGTTAAACTTATGCTATAGCAACATTTTGACAATAATTGTCACAGGAGATAGTTTAATAAGTGCTTAAGTTTCTGAGAATAATGAGAACAAATTTGTAGTTATATTACTGTTGATAGCTAATAGGAAAAATAAAGTAAATGGTATATGCCACTTCAACTATGGAAATCAAGAAGATGAAAAATCATGAGAACCTCAAAGTATTTCATTGTCTCTCCTCTCCTTCCTTATCCTACTAAACATTCTCAGCATGAACTTTTCTGTTCAGTTAGCTATCACTTGGAATATTTGAAATGGAGTTTGAATTGTTATGCCGATAACAGGTTTACCATTTTTCTATAGTATCTGTATCTATGTCAAAATTCAGCATGCAATGAATTCATATTATGTTTCTTGGATTAAAAATACATAATTTTTCAAAGTTGAGATCACTTGCCAATACTTGAAAAAGAATTACAGATAGCTAATGACTGCTGAGAGATGAATATACAGTTTCTCTAAAAGGATGAATCATCAAATTGTTTATATAGTACAAAGTGATCTGACCTGAAATTACACACACACACACACACACACACACACACACACACACACACACACATATATATATATATAACTTTTCACCTTTTACTTTAGAATATTTATCAAAATCAGTACATTAGAAATGATAACCTAAAGTTCTAAAATAAACTAAGCTGTTGAAATGTAATGCTTTGGCTCCTTTTCTTTGTGGTAACTGAAAGTAAATCCATACAGTAGAAAAATGCACTCAAGATGTAACATGCGGCACAGAAAATATGCTGCTACATTCCTAATGAAATTCTTTTCAAAGCCAGTGGTATTATGACACAAAGACTCTTGCCTTCAATGAAGGTATCTGTTTTTATAATTGTGAGAAAGCCTCTCCCACTCTTAACAAGAATGTAACTTAGAAAGTTGAAAAATTTTACCTGCAAAATAGAATTCAAGAAAAAAATCTGAATAGACTCTTCAAACAAATGCATATATTTAGTCAGTTCTTCCAAAGTCCTTAAAATATTAGCAAGTTAACCAAAGCAGGTTATAAATTGAATGACAGATAATAGACAGATGGATTTTATTCCTAGGACAAAAATTACAATGCTATTTAAATTAGTGCTTTAAGGCACTAATTGCATTATATAATTTTTACATACCAAGTATAATCATGTAGCCATTTGAATTGATAGAAGCCATTATTGTTTGACAAGATTAAAAAAAATAAGTGTACCCCAGGAACAGATATCTAACACCCCAACACATAAAAGATACATATACAAGCAAAAATTTAATTTCATTATATCTGTCACAATATATTCAGAACTAATTACATTGTTTCCATTAAAATGAAGGCAAAACATTATATAATTTTAGAAGAAAAACAAAAGAATATAGAAAAACAAGATTATCAAAAAAATATCTGCATATTAAGTATATCTGTTTTTGTACATTCAGTTACTAGGATATAATTAATTAGTGACATACAAGGAAAAAACTAGAGTTTTTAGTGACTAATCAGAACTGAACTAATGAGAATTAACTGTTCATGACTTCAAATTAATATAATATATTGAACGGATAAGCAAATAAGGAAAAGTAATATCTTAACAATGATTCCAGGACAAATGCAAAAATTTATACTACTTTATTAATTTTTGAATTTGTGTGTACATATTTTTTCATTCTTTATAATAGCCTTATGAACTTGATATTTTTTTTAAATCTAAGAGATTGATGCCCAAAATGATAAGTAGAATTTACCATATTTGGCTACATTTTTTAATTTTGTTTTTATTGATATCATCCTCCCCCAAATTGTATAAGGCACCATAACTATGGATCCTTTATCTCTTTTTCCTGTCTTTTCATGTATTTCTAAAAGATATGAGTAGCCTTGGTGGAATTGAGGGTTCATCATTATTATTTGATCACAATTAGGTTTTGTTCTTGCTTCTTACTCAGTCCAGGTTATTGACAGGCTGGTTGTGTTTACACTGATTATGTGGTAAGTCTCACATATTTTTGTCTTTCAGATTAAGCAACAGTCTTTCCTGTCCATAGATTCCTCATAAATTCTGTTCAAAGAAATGCACAGTGGAGTTTCGTTAAATTCCCAGGTGAGGAAATTATTTGAATTGCTTAAAATTTGATAAAACACATTAAAATATATTTAATAAAGTAACTTCTTGAGTACTACAGATCATCACAATAGATTTCTATGATGGTTCTTTTCTTGATATTTTTCTAATTTATCTGGAATTTTTAGTAGTGGATATTTGTTTTTCTCATTTGCTAGCGAATGCTACATTTACTAAGAATTCGTGGAAGTTTGAATGATTGCCTTGTAGGATCATATGTTTAGGGTATATTTTAACCCAGTCTTTGGGAAGTATTAGCATGTGTGGTGGTCTTGTTGGAGAAGGATTGTACCTGGGGATAGATTTTTTACATTTCAGAAAATTGGCACCATGCTCAGTGTGTCTTTCTTTGTCTACTGGTTATAGTTTAAGATGTGAGCCCTCAGTTTATTCTGTTTTTCTTCTCATTTACTATTCTTCTCTCATATATCACATTCCAAAAATGGTTTCCCCTCCCTCCACTCCTAGTTCCTTCCCTGCCAATGCACTTATCAACCAGAACCACTCCTCCTCCATTTCCCTTAAGAAAAGGGCAGGTCTTTCAGGGATACTAACCAAACATGATATAACTAGTTACATAACACTAGACACTAACCCTCATATTAAGGCTGGACAAGACAACCCAGTAAGTGGAAATGTGCCCAAGAGTAGACAAAAGAATCAGAGATAGTTCCTACTCCTACTGTTAAGAGATTCAGAAGAATAAGAATACCAAGGTACAAAACCATAATTCATATGCAGAGAACTTAACTGAGACCCATAAGGGATTTTGATTGTCACATCAAACTATGTGAACATCTGTGAAACGTGCTTAGTTGATGCTGTGGGATGTATTGTTGTGGTGTCTTTTTCCATGCTTTTGCTTCGCACTCATGGACTCTAAACCTTTGAAACTTTAAATCCAATTAAACGCTGTCTTTTATAAATTGCTTTGTTCACAGTGTTTCCTCACATTGACAGAATGTTACTGAGACACTTATTCTTGAACACTTATTCTTGGTTATCACTAAGAATAAGTGATGAACACTTATTCTTGGTTATCACTAATGTTACCAGAGGAATCTGAGTTAAACGATGTGGTGACATTTGCAATAACATTATAATTTTAGACTATTGTTTGAGATTTCATATATGCATATAGTATGTTGATCAGAGTCACCTCCTTTCCCACCCCAATAATTTCTTTATTCCACATGTACTTTTATGGCTTCAGGTGTGTTCTCTTTTTAACACCCACTTGGTGCTGCTTTTATATGTACTGGTATGGGATCGTCCACCGGATAAAGCAAGTTACAATGTTACCTGAACTAGAGGTTTTAAATAATAACTATCTTCCTCTTTTCCTGCTGGGACTTTTGTTAACAGAACTTTATGCAGGGCTTCTGCATGCCTTTGCAGCTGATGTGTCTTCATGTGTGCAAGACAAGGTTTTTATAAGATTAAAATTAATTCAAAATTAAACAAATACCCTGAGTTGTTTATAATTAAGTTCATTATATTTTATTTCCAGCTCAGTGTATTAGTAATGTGGTTTCTAATTATCAGGTAAACATAAAAATGACTTGGTCATATATATGTATGTTTTAATGCTATGATAGTCTCACAAACAGAAAATAGAAAAATAGTTATGACTGTGTGGTTTTTAAACTTTTCTAATCATTGCCTGCTCTGTGTTCTGTCTAACATATCTGCCTACCTTTTTCTAAATTTCCCTTCACATTCCATGTTTTAGTACCTCAAATATTGAAAGTTGTGATTTTCTACCCTAAGTGAATATGAAGGTTAGCTCAATTGGAGCTAGAAATATCAGGACATGCACAACTTATTTCAGTGCTTGTTTCTTTCACTCACTACTTGAGGTTGTATTTACTAAGTGCTAGATATTGACACTATAGTATCAAACAGAAGTCACTTTAGCTGCTTTTTCTTTTTCTTCTGTGATGCTCTCTCTTTCGTTTTCTCTTTGTGTGTCTATTTGTCTCACTGTTATTGTCCTTGTCTATATATATACATACATATATATGTTGCCATGGTATTTTTATCTTTTCAATCATTATTTAATCTCTTCTTCCAAACTCTCCCATTTGCCTTCCCCCATTTTGCCAATGTTCCCTCCAGAATATCTGTTTTCAACCTGAGTGTCCCAACTCTTTTGGGAACAGTCTATCTCTGAAAACACTTACATTATGACTCATCAATACCAAGATTATAGTTCTGAAGTAGTAATGAAAATAATTTTATGGTGTGGGTTTATACAACATGACGAACTGTATTGAAGTGTTACAGCACTTTGGTGGCCACACACCTGAAGGTGAGGTGACCACTGAACTAAGTGGGATCCCCAGTGGAGAAGTTAGAGAAGGGGCTAAAAGAGCTGAAGGGGGTGCAACCTCATAGGAAGAACAATATCAACCAACCAAACCTCTAAGAGCTCCCAGGGATTAAGCCATCAACCAAGGGGTACACATGGCTCCAGCTGCATTTGTTGCAGAGGATTGCCTTGTCAGGCATCAATGGGAGGAGAGGTCCTTGGTTCTATGAAGGCTCTATAGATGCCCCAGCGTAGGGAAATCGAGGGAGGTTAGGGTAGGGAAATCGAGGAAGTTTAGGTGGGAGTGGGTTGGGTGGAGGAGCATCCTCATAGAAGCAGGGGAAGAAAGAATGGGTTAGAGCTTTTCCTGTGTGTGTGTGTGGGGGGGGAACCAGGAAAGGGAATTACATTGGAAATGTAAATAAGTAATATATTCAATAAAAACAAACATAAATCCCCCCCCCAAAAAAATACCAGATGCCCGGGATATAAGAGGCTTCTAGGACCCAACAGGGATGACATTAGCGGAAATACCCAACAAAAGGGAGATGGAATCTGTAGAGACTACCTCAAGCAGATAGACACATCCCCAAGTTGAGGAATGGTGCCACATACCCAACTCAAATTTATTAACCCAGAATTGTTCCTATCTAAAAGAAATGTAGAGACAATAAGTGGATCAGAGACTGAAGGAAAGATCATCCAGAGACTCTCCCATCAAGGGAGCCATCCCATGTGCAGACATCAAACCCTGACACTGCTACTGATGCCAAGATTCCCTTGCTGACAGGAACCTGGTAAGACTGTCCTCTGAGAGGCTATGCCAGCACCTGCCTAATACATATGCAGATACTCACAGCAATCCATCTGTCTGAGCCCAGGACCACAAAGGAAGAGCTAGGGGAAGAGCTGAGGAACTGAAAAGCATTGCAAAGCCATAGACAAAACAACAATATCAACTAACTAAACCACCCAGAGGTCCTAAGGACTAAATTTCAACCAAATAGTATACATGGAGGTATCAATGGCTCAAACTACATATGTAAAAAAATATTGTCTTAACTAGCATCAGTGGGAGAGAAGGCCCTTGCTCCTGTAGAAGCAAAGTACCCTAGCATATGGTTTTGACTTCTCTTTTTTTTTGTTGTTGTTGTTGTTGTTTTGTTTTTCAAGGCAAGGTTACTCTGTGTAGCCCTGGCTGTCCTGGAACTCACTCTGTAGACCAGTCTGGCCTTGAACTCAGAAATCATCCCAAGTGCTGGGATTAAAGGTGTACACCACTACCCAGCTTGTTTTGGCTTCTTAAAGATAAAGTCACCATAGGTGAGTGGATTTATTTCTGGGTCTTCAATTCTATTCCTTAATCTACCTGCCTGTCTCTGTGCCAATATCATGTGGTTTTTATCACTATTGCTCTCTAATACAGCTTGAGGCCAGGGATGATGAATCCCTCTGAAGTACTAGAGAAGTCCTAGAGCTGATCAACAACTTCAGGAGTATGGCTGGATACCAAATTAACTCAAACAAATCAGTAACATTCCTCTACTCAAAGAATGTTTCTTACTCAAACCAACTTAGACTGTTACTGTTTATAGGCATTATAAACTATTGTCTTAGTGATGGCTAACTTAGAAGATTTCATGAAGCAAAAGATGATAAGATGTTAACTTTCCAATTGTCTTCATCACTCTTTTCCTTGTATCTCTCTGCAATTGCTAAACTTAATATATTCATAATTTTTCTCTGTCTCTTTTATACCACAGGACATTTCCAAGTCCACGTCACTAATGCATACACATGAAAATGGATGTGGGGCTATCCACTGCAGCACTGGTACCCTGCCACAGCTTCCATCCTTCAGGAAAGATATTTTTTCCTTACAGCTTGCTGCCTATAACTGCACATCTAGAACTGGGGCCTTGAAATCCTTCTATTATACAGGCTGCGTCAATGGCTAACATTATCTTGTGTGAATCTTGTATAGGTAATAAAAGTTATTAAGAATGTATGAGTTCAAATTATTTTGTGTCCTTAAGACTCTGTTTCACAGCTGTCCTTCCTTATGTCGGAGTCATAAAATGTTCTTCTCTTTCTTCACCAACATGCCTTGAGTCTTGAAGGGCAGTTGTAGTATATAGATATCTAAATGGGGATAGAACTACATAGTAGCTTATTTTATACAATTTGATGAGTGTGGTTCTCTTCATTTCTGTTTGCCCACACCAAAATCAAGCATTTCTGTAGAGTACTGTGAGTTAGGTTAATCTAAAGGTATAAAGATAAATGTTTAGAAAGCAGTAAACTAACATAACAGGTTAGCAAGCTTATAGCAGTACATTATCCCCTAGGAAAACTTGTACAAGATTGCATTAACAAGCATAACTTCCCTCTGATTTTCTGGTCCTTAATTGCAATCAGTAAGACTACAGATTACCCCTAGCAAGACATCTTTACCACTATTGCATCAATGAGCAAATCTCATCTTGTACGTTTTTCTTAAATAGTAAAATATTTCTGAATTAAATAAACTATGAGACTCATACAAAAACATCACAAAATCAGAAATGTATTCTGTGATTCTAATAGGAAATAACTATGGAAATGAGTAAAGTCTGCACACTGTTTTAATTCTGAAAAATGGTTAGGAGAGTCTGAGAATATATTTCTCCTTTTCTAAAGTGCTTATGATCAGATAAATTATTTAGATTGATTAAATAGCAAGAGAAATATAAATAATGGGTTACCAATAATCAGAATACAACTCAGCTAACTAAACTTGAGGTGTAATACTGGAGGACATGAATACCAAGAGTTAGAAAAGTGAGTAGAAAGAAAGAGAACAGATCAAATGGCAAGGGGATGAATTTACCATGAATTTGGGCAGGAGAAAGGCAGGAGAAATGAGAAATGTCTTCATCATGAAGAGAGACATGGCAAACACTGTTTCTGGTCTGTAATTGGGTTCAATTTCATTCAATGTGACTCACGTAGAAAATTCCCTGACATAAAGGCAGTTCCTGAGACTGGAAACTAACTACAGTTGGCAGGCTATGTTCATAATGTTCTCAAATAAGAATGTATATAGCTAATGAAAATAAGAGTGTACATAAAATACGTAAACCATAATGACTATTTTTGAAAAGGATACCTTATAGAACAGAAATGATGCTATTTAAAAATCACATTCTAACTTCCTAACTCAATAAGGGCTTATAACTCAAAACTTATAATAAAACAAAGACAAATACTTAACACTCAATAAAACCTGTCAATCTGTGCTTAGAGATCCCTAGTAGGAGGCATTTGGTAATATTGTTTTATACTCAAAGTTGTAAATAGAGCATTTTTTACGTGCTATGTGGGAAGAAATTCACCAACCCTTTGTGATTATCACTTATTTCTCCAACAAACTGGTAAATATGATATGTGTTCCTTGTCATATTAACTTTCCCTGGAAAGATGGCGAGAAGTACCTGTCCTCTCTAGACAGGGCACGAAAAAAGCAAGTGAGCATTGTTCCCAACTCTAGGTGGATGAACAAGTAGCCCAATTGTAATTGCTTCCATATTTAGGGGAGACTTATAATTGGCAAACTTAGTGAAAAGCAGTCATATACTGTGGGACCATATATGTAGATTCCAGGATGTATACAGAAGACTCGGTTTCCTTGTAATAACACACTATTTCTGGCCCTTAGACTCTTTCACTCCTTCTCTTCTACAATAATCTCAAAACCTCCAGAGGAATGAGAGTTTTATGGTTGTTCCATTTCCTTTCTTAGCATTGTAACATTCTCTGCATGATGAACACTAGGAGTTTCTATCTAAATCACTATGTGCTACAAACAGAAGGTTCTCAGAGTAGTATTGAAAGTTAAATTGATCTGTGGGTACCTAGTGGTTTAGATAAGATTGGCTCCTACAGGATCATATATGTGAACATTCGGTAATTAGGGAGTGGCACAATTATGATGTGTGTCCTTCTTGAAATAAATGTGGTCTTAATGGAGCAAAGATGTCCCTGGGCTTTGAGGTTTCAGAAGCAAAGTATCAGACTTTCTCTCTTCCAGCTGCCTACTGATCTAGATCTAGAACTCTCAGATCCTTTCCCAGGACTATGTCTGCCCCTGGGTCACCATGCTTCCTGCCATGATGATAATGGATTGAACCTACGAACCTTTATGCCAACTTTAATTAAGTATGACCCTTTATAAGAGTTTCCGCGATCATGGTGTCTCTTTATAACAATAGAAACCCTAAGATAGGATATATCAAGCAATAATCAGGATTGATTTAATACTATATTTATTTAGCAGTGTTATAGTAATATTTTTCTACCCTAGAGTTTATGAATCATCTAGCTATAAGTTATTTGCCCAATAATGGTACAGTATCCACAAAATCTATGTACACTCAATACAGACCAAATCCCAGTTTGGAAGTGTGAACTGTGTACACAATATAACCCATAGCTGCAGAGCTATTAGCAATTTTGGAGAGGAAAAAATAATTTTATGTAAGAGCTTAATGCTTAGTAAGTAGAAAGTTATGCATTCTAAGCCTACATACCCAAGACTATATGGGAATAACAAATTGGTCTTGAAGGGTTTAAAATAGTACTAAAAATAGATGCAAAGTTAGGTAGATAGGGAAGAAGGGATATATTTAGAAAGAGTTGGGAAGGTAAATGAATGCCTATGATCAAATAACCATGTATAAACTCTCAAAGAACAAATAATATTTTAAAAAATATGAAAAATATTTTTTAAAAAATTTCAATGTGTCCCACAGAAGATTTATGGTGTTCTTTTTCCTATAGTTTTAATCTATAATAATAACTTTTAATAGGCATATAAATTAAAAAGTAATGCGTAGCAGTAATTAATAATTAATATTAATATTAATGACTCCATGAGTCAATAGCTCATGGGTCTTCCCTTCTCTTTTTTTGAGTTCAATCTTCATTTTGCTTTTTAGCAGATATTCACAGGTGTTCTGATTAAAACGTGGCAGTGGTCATATCACACCTGAGCATAGAATTCACTAAACACTAAGCCGTTTCAATCTTGTATTATAAGAATATATGTGTATGTAAGTTTACATGCATATATTTATGTGCACCATCCTATTGTCTAGTTCTTCTTGGTGCCATAGAAGATGTTAGGTCATCTGGGACTTGGTTTATACAGAATTCCAAGTCAACATGTGTGTGATGAGAATTGAACCTTGCTCTTCTTCAAGAATACCATCCACTAAACAATTTCTATGTCTCTTCACTCTTGACATTTTAAAGGAATCAATCTCAGATACATAAATATCATGATAAAGTAATTTAGATTAAATTTGATATGTCCTCAATTGGCTTTTGGACTAAGAACAAAGCAGTTAAGGAAAAATATCCATTCCTGCTAAATAAATATCTCCAAATCCTGGCTCTGTCACTGGTGGGTTAATCAGCACAAGTGAATCATATACCCCGATTACTATCCTTTGCCTTGCCAGTAGAATGATTTTATTGTCAGTGAGATATTGAAGTAATTAAAACATAAACTCCATGCTGTTGCATCTATTACTTTACAAATGGCAAGTTGCTTTACTGAATCCCAATTATCAAATTCTAAAATTTCCTGAGTGCTTTATTAGCTTCTAAAATTGACAGGTTGTATCTTACTGCTAGTCCATCGTCTACTGACCAATACCTGCAACCTGCCATTGCAGTTTCTTACTCTTACATTATTCATTTCTACTAACATTTCTTTGATCATAAACATATGATCTCAAATAGAAGATCAACCACTGCATAATAATATTTCTGACTGTCAGCATGGCATTTCTAGTTTTCTGTATGTGTAGCATAAAGGCTTTCACATTTGTTAGCATTAATTAAAAGAAGCTTCCAAAAGGACAGTCTAACTAATTAACTGTTTTCTCTATTGTAATAATGCAACTGTTTCTAGAGTATTATGAGTTTATATTTCAGTTTTAAGATAAGATTAAATACTCATATAGATTTGTAAATGATTGTGTTAAATGTCTCAGATAAATATGTATATATTGATATATTTTAATTCATTTCATATGTGATTTCCTCATTATATTCATTGTAACAGAAATAATAAATCATAGAAATCAAGTTTCTTATTCTAGAATACTGATTGAACCAATTTATTACTGCATTAAAATTTTCTAAGCATTATTATTGAAAATTTAACATATAAAAATACCTAAATAAATGTAAAAATTGTCTGTAAAGTACTAATTACCATTTTCTAAAATTAATTATATTTTGATAAATCAGGTATTGGTTTTGATAAATATTTGCTTGCTAATGCAATACCATCTAATAGTGTCTAGCACAAATTTACAGGAAATTGAAGGAGTTATAAGTAAATAAGATGAACAATTATTTTTCATGTTAAAAAAACAATCTATTCATAGTATTTGTTCATTTGATAATTGCAATTACGTCTACCCAAATATTATTATATAAATTCAAAATTCTTTAATATTGAAATATATAATTCAAAATAATCATTATTTACCTTGGAAAAATGTTTTATAATTGTAGAACTTTATTAACATTACATCTTTTATACCAAATCTTATATGACTGGGGAATATGTGACCTTAATTAATAATCTACTTATTCAAAATTCCAAAAAGAGTGCTTCTTTGACATTGATCTGTGGTGTAAGGAAAAAAACAGGAACTTACAGAGATTTGCTTCTGAAATAAATGGTTCCACTCTATTCACCAGACACATGAACTTAGTTCTATACTATCAAATCAGAAGTTTCTTTTTTTGCCATACCTTTCTTTGTAGCACAATGGAGAAAAAGTCAAATTATTAAATAATATCATATAAATTAATCATGTGAAATAGTCAATAGTTCACAACAATCTTTAAACTATACAGTGAAGAATTTTATATTTTCCAACTCTGTGATAAAATTATGTTTAGAAGATTATAGAGATCACATTTAAAAAATATTATATCACAGCTGTTAAACAGTGAATTTATGACAGGTGGCATATAATGAGGTAAAATATGCTGATAATTTAAACAGAGTCATTATAATTGCATATATAAACTTCCTTCCTAAACTTATGTCTAATTCTGTGCTATTTCTGTACTTGAAACAAAAGAAATAGGTCGTCTATACTGATGACTTTTTTATGTACCTGACATTTAAAAGAAAGGCAAAATATTTTTGTGATGATAAAATTCTCTGCAAGTAAATTCAATAAAACTTTAATCACTATTGTAATACAAATGGAATCAATCTTCAAGAATTGTAAAATATATTTTAGGACAAGCAAGATGGCTCAGAGTATTAAAATATTGGCCATAAGAGTTTGATGAACCTGAAACACACATTACAAGGAAAGATTCTAATTATGAACACTGTGGTCTGACCTCCCAGCACGCTGTGCCTTGAGGAAAATAACCGCACTCATAGATATGTCACAATACACATAATATATTTTAAATATTTTGTTTATGTTAATGAATTTTATACAATTCACATTTCAATCATAGTTCCCTCATTCATTCATTTCCAGTTCCATTTTAACAAATCCTTTCCTCACTACCCCTCATCCTGAGTGAGGCAAGCCAGACCCAGAACAAAACACACAGGGAATGTACTCACTTGCAAGTATAGGATACACATGTTACAATCCACAGACCCAAAGAACCTAAGTCACAGAGGATCCCAAGAAAGGATGTTTGAATCTTACTCAGAATGCAAAGTAAAATAGACATAAGAGGCGTATGCTTTTAGGGAAGTGGGTGGGAGAGAGAGTGGGAGATGAGGTAAGAGTCAAGTGTGAGAGAGCAGAGAGACAGGCAGGAGAAGAACTGGGCTCTACATGATCCATTGGTTTCTGCTTCCAGTTGGGGTTTCCTGTGATACTCTCCATTTTCTCTATAGTGATGCTTCTTTGAGAGAGAGTGGTATCTTTATTGTACTTGGTCATATAAAGAAAGGCAACACATGATTTTGGGGGTGTTTTGAGAAGATAAGTGGAATATGCATGTGGTAACTGTAGTAGATATTGTTATATTTCACTGCATATACATGTATACATATGAAATTCTTAAAACCAAAGAACAATTATTAAAATAATATCATTTATTATATTATGATTACATTTGTATATACAGAAACATATGTGCAAGCATTAAAAGTTAAGAAAATAAGAGGACCATGAATTTGAACAAAAGCAAGAATATACATCTGGAAGAGTTTAGAAGGAGGAAAGGGGAGAAAGAAATATAATAATTATATTATAATCTCAAAAACTAATCCTCTGAATATATTATAAATTTATAGAATACATACATGTTTTTTTCTTATTTATTGATTCCTTTTCTTTCTGTTTTGGAAGATATTGTACAATACAAGCTAACCTCAAACTTCTGAATCTAGGGTATCATTGCTTATACTTATGGGTATTATAACAATTTTCAGATCTAATGTCTAATTTCTAGATACTGGCAACAGTTTTCAAATACATATGCTATATTCTCAAACCCTTTGCTTTGGAAAAGGGTATTGGCATCTGATACATTCTAATATTAAAGTTGGAATGAGAAGTCTTTCAAATTTTGGTAACTATTAGCAATCACATTACTAAGAGAACTGCAATAGTTAGCTGTCTAGCCAGCAGAATACACTTCATATAATATTAGGGAATAGTTACATGAGTCCTAAGAGAAAATAAAACAATGTTCAATTTCAGTGCCACTGCTCTAGGCCTTTCATTTTATTTTATATTTATTACTTTTTCATTTCATTTTATATTTCCTTTCATTTAATATTATAGTAAGCCAATTTACTTACTTTACTCTTTGACATGGTGATGCAATGTTCATTTAGTATTTTCTATTCTATTTACACATTTCAGTGTCAATGTTCATTTAGTATTTTCTATTCTATTTACACATTTCAGTGTCACTGGAGCTGACACTTTGTACCTTGTACATGTGAGGCAATGACTCTTTGGCTTAACATCTTATACAACTCTAGATCTTTAAATTTCTAAAGTCACAAAAACACACTAATCACATTAATATCCAAAGTCTATATTTTTGTTGCCTGTGTCATTTTGATTGTGAAGACTTTTGCACCTCTGATGATTATTATGAATGTTTCCCATTAGAATAAAGGAAAATATAAATTTTCCTATCCTGTATTTGTTGACTTGAAACCAGTATTACAAAACTGTGCTTTACACATATCAATCATTTTTATATTTGATATATTTAATCAATATTTATCAAATGGATACTTACTTCAGAGGCAATTTGTAAGGATTTAGTTAAAAAAAACAATATGAAAAAGTACCATGCTTATGTGAAATATTCATGTTAAAGTAGGAGAAATGCATTAGAGAATGCTAAAAATTATGTATCTACTTAGTAAATTTTATTTAATCATTGCTATTAATATGCAATGGAATCATGTAATGATGACGGATGTGGTATACTCTGTTAATTGGTTACTTAAAAAGATTTTCTTTAGAAACAGTTCATGTCAACATTTTAACCTCAATAAAATATGAGAATGGAGACAAGCTATTTTATAGCACATATATTTGTTTGGCTGAAGGAAATGGAGTAGATATTTATAAAGGAAAAATAGAAAATGTCTACGGATGGATAAAACTGAGCAATGAGAAAGGTAAGAGACTCAGGAATTCTGACTCCTTTTTACTATTTTTTCTCTTTCTCTTTTTTCTAAGTCTGTACTGATTAATTGTGTAGCTCAGCATTGGGGAGAAACAAAGAATTAAGTATCTCTAAAGAAGTTCTGTTCCCATGGTTATTATCTTCTCTTTGTTTACATTAAACCACAACATTCTAATTGCTACAATCAAAATATTCAAGAGTTTTTATGTTTGCCTCAATTAAATAAGATGCCAAAGATAAAGGTGAGAGAAAAACAACAACTATAATTAAATTTGTCGGCAATGTACAACCTTGAATTGTCTCAGCACCATGGCAGAAGCTCTACCAAGTAGGCAAAACTCAGTCTGTCTACAGTAAAGATCTATGTATTTAATCATGTAGAAACAAAACAATAAAAAGCATAAAAGTCATTCAAATTACAGACTAAACTGGTAACCAGGGCAATGTCTTATTTTTTCATGAAAATGATGATTCAAAACAAATGGACACACTTATCCTAATTACAAATTGTTTATTTAGACTTTTTGTTGTTATTGTTGTTGTTGTTGATCTTGTTAAGAGCAAGAGTTTTATTTTCAACAAAGTGGAGTTCCAGAATATAAGTAATTCTCCCACAGGGACCTTTGAAATATGGCAATACAGCAGTGACTCAATTTGAACACTAAAAATAGTTTCTTTTATACCATACATTTTTCTAAAGTCTAATAGATTTATCTATCTGTCTATCTATCTATCTATCTATCTATCTATCTATCTATCTATCTATCTATCTATCTATCTATCTAATCTATCTATACATCATATATACATAAATATATAAGTATATATTTATATATATTTATAGATTTTTATAAAAATCATTTAATATTTGCTAATGTGCATCCATTACTAATATACATTAATATCTAATTGGTTTTTGTTTTTTCTTTTAATTTATTAGATATTTGCTTTATTTACATTTCAAATGTTATCACCTTTCCTTGTTTCCTCTTTGAAAACCCACTCTCCCATCACCTCCCCCCTGCTCACCAACCCCCTTCCCACTTTCCTGACCCCTGGCATTCCCCTAAACTGGGACATGGAGCCTTCACAGGACCAATGGCTCCTTCTCACTGATGTCTTAAAAGGCCATCCTCTGCTACATAAGTAGCTGGAACAATGGCTCCCTCCGTGTGTACTCTTTAGGTGGTAGTTTAGTCCCTGGGAGCTCTGGGGTACTGGTTGGTGCATATTATTGTTCCTCCTTTGGGGTTACAAACCTCTTCAGCTCCTTGGGTCCTTTCTCTAACTCCTCCATTGGGGATCCTAGACTCAGTCCTTTGGTTGACTATGATCCAAGTATAGTTTGATCCCCTTCTTTTTTTTTTTTTAATTTTATTTTATTTTCTAAGTTTTTTTTATTTACATTCAAAATCATTTTGCCTTTCCCGTATCCTCCCTCCCCGAAAGTCCCATAAGCTCCCTTCCCTCCCTCTTTTCTCCATTCAACCCCCTCCCTTACTCTGTCCTGGCGTTCCCCTATATCCAGTCTTTCCAGGACCAGGAGTCTCTCCTTCCATCTTCTTGGAAATCTATTGATATGCGAATTGTGTCTAGGGTATTCCGAGATTCTGGGTTAATATCCCCTTATCAATGACTGCATACCATGTGTGTTCTTTTGTGATTGGGTTGCCTCACTAAGGATGATATTTTCAAGTTCTGACCATTTGCCTAGGAATTTCGTGAATTCATTGTTTTTAATTGCAGAGTAGTATTCCATTGTGTAAATATACCACATCTTCTGAATCCATTCCTCCGTTGAGGGACATCTGGGTTCTTTCCAGCTTCTGGCTATTATAAATAAGGCTGCTATGAACATAGTGGAGCATGTGTCCTTACTGCATGCAGGTAAAGCCTCTGGGTATATTCCCAGGAGTGGTAGGACCAAGGTATCCACACTTTGGTCTTCCTTCCTATTGAGCTTCATGTGGTCTGTGAAATATATCGTGGGTATTCTGAGATATTTGGGCTAATATCCATTTATCAGTGAGTGCATACCATGCGTATTCTTTTGTGATTGGATTACCTTACTCAGGATGATATTTTCTAGTTCCATTCATTTTCCTAAGAATTTCATGAGAACATTGTTTTCAATAGCTGAGTAGTACTCCATTGTGTAAATGTACCACATTTTCTGTATTCATTCCTCTGTTGAGGGACATCTTGGTTCTTTCCAGCTTTTGACTATTATAAATAAGGCTGCTATTAACATAATGGAGCAAGTGTCCTTATTATATGTTGGAGCATATTCTGGGTATAGACCCAGGAGTGGTCTAGCTGGGTCCTCAGGTAGTAGTACTATGTCCAATTTCCTGAGGAACCTCCAAACTGATTTCCAGAGTGGTTTTACCAGCTTGAAATACAACCAGCAATGGAGGTGTGTTCCTCTTTCTCCAAATCCTCTCCAGCATCTGTTGTCCTCCTGGGTTTTTGATCCTAGCCATTCTGACTTGTGTTAGATGGAATCTCAGGATTGTTTTGATTTGCATTTCCCTGATGTTGAACATTTCTTTAGGTGTGTCTCAGCCATTTGGTATTCCTCAGTTGCAAATTAATTTTTAGCTCTGTAATCCATTTTTTCCTTGTCTTCAGGAATTTTTATTAGATGTATTCTTTATTTACATTTCAAATGTTGTTCCCTTTGCTGGCTCCCCCCAGAAAAATCTCCTATCCCATCCACCACTCAACATTCCAACCAATCCCACTTTTGTCTCCTGGCATTCCCCTATACTGGGCCATCTAGCCTTTTCAGGACAAAGGCCTCTCCTCCCTTTGGTGTCCAACAAGGCCATCCTCGGCTGAATATGCATCTGGAGTCATGGTTCACTTCATGTGTACTCTTTGATTTGGTGATTTATTCCCTAGGAGATCTGTGGGTACTGGGTAGTTCATATTGTTCTTCCTATGGCCCTGAAAACCACTTCAGCTCCTTGGGTCCTTTCTCTAGCTCTTCCATTGGAGACCATGTGATCATTTCAAAAGTTGGCTGAGAGTGTACCCCACTGCATTTGTCTTGCACTAACAGAGCCTCCCAGGTGACAGCTATATCAGGCTCCTGTCAGCAAGCACTTGACGGCATCCATAATAGTGTCTGGGTTTGGTAACTGTTTATGGGATGAATCCCTATGTGGGACGGTTTCTGGATGGTCTTTCCCTTAGTGACTTCTCCACACTTTGTCTCTTTATCTCCTCCTGTGGGTATTTTCTTCCCTTTTCTAAGAAGAACCAGCGTATCCATAGTTGGTTCTTACTTCGTGCTGAGCTTCGTTTGGTCTGTGAATTGAATCTAGGGTATTCCAAGGTTCTGGGCTAATTTCCACTTATCAGTGAATGCATACCATGTGTTTTCTTTTGTGGTTGGATTATCTCACTCCGGATGATATTTTCTACCTCCATCCATTTGCCTTAGAATTTCATGAATTCATTCTTTTTAATAGCTTAGTAGTACTCCACTGTGTAAATGTACCACATTTTCTATATCCATTCCTCTGTTGAAGGATATCTGGGTTCTATCCAGTTTCTGACTAATATTAATAAGGCTGCTATGAGCACAGGGCAGCATGTGTTCTTATTACCTGCTAGAGAATACTCTGGGTATATTTATGCACAGGAGGGGAATATCACGGTCCTCCAGTAGTATTATGTCCAATTTTCTGAGGACTGCCAAACTGATTTCCAGAGTGGTTGTACCAGCTTGCAATCCCACCAACAATGCAGGAGTGTTCCTCTTTCTCCACATCCTTGCTAGCTCCTGATGTCTTCTGAGTTTTTGATCTTGGCTATTCTGACTGGAGTGTGGTAAAATATCAGGATTGTTTTCATTTGCATTTCCCTGATGACTAATGATGTTGAACATTTCATTATGCCTCAGTTGAAAATTCTTTGTTTAGCTCTGTACCCTATTTTTTAATAGGGTAATTTGGTTCTCTGTAGTCTAACTTCTTGAGTTCTTTGTATATATTGGATATTAGCCCTCTGTCAGATATAAGGTTGGTAAAGATTTTTCCCAGTTTGGTGGTGCTGTTTTGTCTTATTGACAGTGTCCTTTGCCTTACAGAAAATTTGTAATTTTACGAAGTCCCATTTGTCAATTCTTGATCTTAGATCATAAGCTATTGGTGTTCTGTTCAAGAAATTTTCCCCTGTGCCCATGTGCTTGGGACACTTCCCCAGGTCTATTTCTATTAGTTTCAGTGTATGTGGTTTTATGTGCAGGTCCTTGATCCACTTGAACTTGAGCTTTGTACAAGGAGATAAGGATTTGCATTCTTCTGCATGCTAACCACCAGTTGGACCAGCACCATTTGTTGAAAATGTTATCTTTTTTCCACTGGATGGTTTTAGACTTTTTGTCAAAGATCAAGTGACCAAAGCCATGTGGGTTCATTTCTGAATCTTCAGTTCTTTTCTATTTACCTACCTGCCTGTCATTGTACCAATACCATGCAGTTTTTATCACTATTGCTCTTTAGTACTGTTTGAGTTCTGTGATACTGATTCGCCCAGAAGTTCTTTTATTGTTGAGAATAGTTTGAGCTATCCTAGGTTTTTTGTTATTTCAGATGTATTTGAGAATAGTTTTTCTAACTCTATGAAGCACTGAGTTGGAATTTTGATGGGGATTGCATAGAATCTGTAGATTGTTTTAGGCAAGATGGCTATTTTTACTATATTAACCCTGACAATCCATGGGCATGGGAGATCTTTCTAACTTCTGAGATCTTCAATGTATTTTTTCAGAGATTTGAAGTTCATGACATACAGATCTTTCACTTGCTTGCTTAGAATAGCACCAAGATACTTTATATTATTTGTGATTATTGTGAAGAGTGTCATTTCCTGAATTTCTTTCTCAACCTCTTTATCTTTAGAGTATAGGATGGCTACTGATTTGTTTGAGTTAATTGTATATCCAGCCCTTTTGCTGAAGTTGTTTATCAAGTTTAGAAGTTCTAACGTGGAATTTTTGAGCTCACTTAAATATACTATCATAAAATCTGCATATAGTGATACTTTGACTTCTCACTTCCAATGTGTATTGCTTAGACCCACTTTTGTTTTCTAATTGCTCTAGCTAGGACTTCCAGTACTATATTGAACACATAGTGAGAGAGTGGCAGCCTGGTCTAGTCCCTGACTGCAGTGGGATTGCTTCAAGATTCTCTCCACATAGTTTGGTGTTGGCTACTGGTTTGTTGTACATTGCTTTTACTATGTTTAGGTATGGACCTTGAATTCCTGATCTTTCCAAGCCTTTTATGAAGAAGGGATGTTGGATTTTGTCAAATGAATTTTCATCATCTAAAGGAATGATCATGTGGCTTTATTCTTTAAGGTTTTTTTTTCTTGCAAATGTCGTAATTTCATTTCTTTTTATGTTCAAAAAGGAATTATGATTTCGGTATATTGAACTAACCCTGCATCCCTGGGATTAAGCCTACTTGATCGTGGTAGATGATGGATTTGATGTGTTCTTGGATTCAGTTGGCAAGAATTTTATTGAGTATTTTTGCATCGATATTAATGAGGTAAATTGGTCTAAAGTTCTCTTTTTTGTTGGGTCTTTGTGTGTTTTAGGTATCAGAGTACTTGTGGCTTCATAGAATGAATTGGATAGTGTTCCTTCTGTTTCTATTTTGTGTAATAATTTGAAGGGTATTGGTATTAGAACTCTGCATTAAACTCATCTGGTCATGGCCTTTTTTTTCTTTCTTTCTTTCTTTCTTTTTTTTTTTTGTTGAGAGACTATTAATGACTGCTTCTATTTCTTTAGGAGTTAGGGGACTGTTTAGATAATTTATCTGATCCTTATTTAGCTTTGGTACATGGTATCTGTCTAGAAAATCGTCCATCTCATCTAGATTTTCCAGTTTTGTTGAGTATAGGCTTTTATAGTAGGATCTAATGATTTTTTTTTTTATTTCCTCAGTATCTGTTTTTATGTCTCCCTTTTAATTTCAGATTTTGTTGATTTGGATACTGTCTTTGTGCCCTTTGATTAGTTTAGATAAGAGTTTATCTATCTTATTGTTTTTTTTTTAAAGAACCAGCTTCTGGTTTGGTTGATTGTTTGGATAGTTCTCTTTGTGTCTACTTGGTTAATTTCAGTCCTGAGTTTGATTATTTCCTGCTGTCTACTACTCTTGGGTGTATTTGCTTCTTTTTCTTCTAGAGACTTCAGTTGTGCTGTTAACCTGGTAGCATATGCTCTTTCCTGTTTCTTTTTGGAGGCACTTAGAGATATGAGTTTTCATCTCAGCCCTGCTTTCATGTGTCCCATAAATTTGTGTATGCTGTGTCTAAATTTTCATTTAATTCTACAAAGTCTTCAATTTCTTTTTTATTTCTTCCTTGACAAAGTTATTGTTGAATAGAATGTTGTTCATTTCCATGTTTATGTGGGCTTTCTGTTTTTTTTTTTGTTGTTGTTGTTATTGAAGATCGGCCTTAATCTTTGGTGATCTGATAGGGTGTATGGGATTATTTCAATATTCTTATATCAGTTGAGGTCTGTTTTATGGCTGATTATGTGGTCAATTTTGAAGACAGTGCTGTGAGGTGCTGAGAAGAAGGTGAATTCTTTTGTTTTTAAATGAAATGTTCCATAAATATCTGTTAAATCCATTTGATTCATAACTTCTGCTAGTTTCACTGTGTCTATGTTCAGTTTCTGTATCCCTGATCTGACCACTGGTGAGAGTGGGATGTTGAAGCCTCCCACTATGATTGTGTGAGATGCAATATGTGCTTTGAAGATTAATAAAGTTTCTTTTATGAATGTGAATGTCCTTGCCTTCGTAGCATAGATGTTCAGAATGGAGAGTTCATCTAGGCAAATTTTTCCTTTGATGAGCATGAAATATCTTTCCTTATCTTTTTTTATTGATAACTTTAGGTTGGAATCTATTTTAATCAATATTAGAATGGCTACTCCAGCTTCTTTCTTGGGATCATTTGTTTGGAAAATTGTTTTACAACCTTTTATTCTGAGGTATTGTCTGTCTTTGTTCCTCAGGTCAGTTTCCTGCATGCAGCAAAATGTTGGGTCCTGTTTATTTATCCTGTCTGTTAGTTTGTCTTTTTATTGGGGTGTTGAGTCCACTGATTTTAAGAGATATTAAATAAAAGTGATTTTTGCAAAGAATCATTTTTGTTATCAGAGATGAAGTTATGTTTATGTGACTCTCTTCTTTTTGTTAAAAGAAGATTTTTTTTTTTTGCTTTTTCTAGAGTATAGTTTCCCTCCTTTTCTTGGTGTTTTCCATTCATTATCCTTTGATGGGCTGGATTTGTGGAAATATATTGTATAAATTGGGTTTATCATGGAAGAATATCGTGGTTTCTCTATCTATGGTGATTGAGAGTTTTGTTGTGTATAGTAGTCTGGGTTGGCATTTGCGTTCTCTTAGGTTCTGTATTATATCTGCCCAGGATACTTCTCTGGTGAGAAGTCTGGTATAATTCTGATAGGTCTGCCTTTAAACATTACTTGACTATTTTCCCTTACTGCTTTTAATATTTTTTTCTTTGATTAGTGCATTTGGTGTTTTGATTATTATGTGACAGGAGGAATTTCATTTCTGGTTCAATCTATTTGGAGTTTTGTAGGCTTCTTGTATGTTCATGGGCATCTCTTTCTTTAGGTTAGGGAAGTTTTCTTCTATAATTTTGTTGAAGACAACTACTGGCCCTTTAAGCTAGAAATCTTCACTCTTTTCTATACCTATCATTTTTAGGTTTGGTCTTCTCATTGTGTCCTGGATTTCATGGATGTTTTAGGCTAAGCTTTTTGCATTTTGCATTTTCTCTGACTGTTGTTTCAATGTTTTCTATGGTATCTTCTGCACCTGAGATTCTCTTTTCTATCTCTTGTATTCTGTTGTTGTTGCTTACATTTATGACTCCTAATTTCTTTCCTACAATTTCTAACTCCAGAGTTGTTTCCCTTTGTTATATCTTTATTGCTTCAACTTCCATTTTTGGATGCTTGATGGTTTTGTTCAATTCCTTCACTTTGGTTGTATTTTCCTGTAGTTCTCTCTTGGCAGAACCTGTGGCCAGGAGGTTATGGAGCAGCCCAGCTCCTAGGTGCAGATGGAACCCAGAAGGACACTGTCTCAGCTGCTCTGCCACTCCTGTGCTCCCTGTGCTCCTGATCGTACCCTACTCAGACCAGAGAGAAAAAAAATACTTATTTTTGTTGTTGTTGTTGTTGTTGTCATTGCTTGTTTATTTTATTAGGAAAGGACCTTGTATTCATTTTTGTTCTTGAAGTTACTGTTTAACCAAGATTGAATTTGAACTCCTAGTTCTCAAGTCTATATAAAAGAGTAATGATCATTGACATATCCTATCAAAACTAGCTATATGAAAGGCTAGTTTCCTGATGTCACGGATATGTGTGTCTGTCTTCCCTGATTATAGAAACTTCCCAGAGCAGACAGTAGTTAAAACAGAGGATAAGACACTATGGTTTGCATACATTTCTGGGTTTTCATTTCTATTCCAAAGATCTACCTGCCTGTCACTGTACCAATACCATACAGTTTTTAACATTTTTGCTCTGTAGTATAACTTGAGGTCAGGGAATAGTGATTCTGCCAGAAGTTCTTTTATTGTTGAGAATAGTTTTCGCTATCCTGGGTAAAGATCGAAATACTCAAGATACAACTCACAAACCACATGAAGCTCAAGAAAAAGGAAGATCAAAGTGTGCATACGTTGATCCTTGTTGGAAAGTGGATCAAAATACCCATGGCTCACAGCTTACTAATAGAATGAACATAGGGTCCCCAATGCAGCAGCTAGAGACAGGACCCAAGGTGCTGAAAGGTTTGCAGCCCTGCAGGAGGAATAGTAATATATACCAATCAGTAACCCCAGAACTCCCAGGGACTAAATCACCAACTAAAGAGTACACATGGAGGGACCCATGGCTTCAGCTACATATGTAGCAGAAGATGACCATTTCAGACATCAATGAGAAGAGAGGACATTGGTCCTGTGAAGGCCCAGTTCCCCATAATAGGGGAATACAATTCAGGAAATTGGGGGAGGGATGATCAGGGGGAGTGGGATGGGATAGGGGGTTTTCAGAGGGATAACATGGAAAGGGGATACCATTTGAAATGTAAACGAAGCAAATATCTAATAAAATAGAGAGAGACTATGGCTTGATACTCAACCCTATATAGTATTGACCTATTTATTACACAACCTCCTGCTCAGGGATCTTCATAGAAGAGGGACAGAAAAATTGTAAAAGACAGTGGTGGTGTATAACCCTAAGCAAACAATATTTTTCAGAAATAACAGGGAGTTTCACAAATATATTTACTGTTATTGTGACAGCATGTCCAATACCTAGGCCAGCTCAATCCAGGTAAAACCACAGCTTGGAGGTAGGTTATTGGGCAGGGAATCCCACCATCACTAAGTAGCCAGTGAATTTGAAAGCTGTTGGCAGAGGCAATTTTCTTAAATTTTGTGGCACATGCTGAGCAGAGTATACTCTCAGACAGGTTCTACTCTGAAGAGTAGCTGTGAAGCCCAAACTGTACTTGATGGGTCTTAAACAGATAGTAAAATTTGGATGGAGAAGTGAGAATAGAGAGGGTGGATCTGTAATTAGTTAGGGCAAAGAAGCACAAAGGATATGCTTGATCATAGAATATGACCAAATTCATTATTTTAAATTTGAAAACAATTAATAAAATATTATTAAAATGAAGAGACACATGTAAAAAAAGAGGTGAAATAGAAAGAAAGCTATTTGTAAAAATCATACACAAATCATCACTGAAAACCATTCTCACTTCTTTGTAAAAGCACAATTCTTACTCTTGGTAGTAGGGAAATATTTCTACTAAGTAACCCAAACATACTTAAAGTTTGTGATTTTATAGCTGTGAACATAGGCACCCATTGTTGGAACTGAAGATATATAAATGTTTTTTTTTTAAAAGAAGTTTCTGATACATCTTCATAATCTTGTTAGTCCTTCCAGCAGTCTACCTTACTTCTTAGGTCTTCAGTTTTCATCTTTTCAGCTAGATAAAATGTTTAAAAGAAAAGAACGTTTTATAATAGTACTGCAAGAATGATAAAGAATGGATGTCTTCTTCTTATGACTCAAGAGCAGCATGATTTCTTGACAGGATAACCTGAGCCATTCCTTAGCACTGATAAAAATGCAACATCAATATTAATACAGGCAAATATTGAATACAGTCTTATCTCTTCAGTAATTATTCTATTGCTACACTTAGCATAACAATGAATTACTGGTTAATGTTGCAATAGCAATTTAACGTAATAAATACAAATCTCTAGTAATATATCACCGTGTAGAATATAAAATATTATCTTACAAAGTTAGTATTTAAAAGAAAGTGTTAATGTCGTATGTCTAACTGAGTTGTTTAAATATATGGCTATATTTTCAGATTAAATTCAAAAGCAAGATAGTTAAGTTGGCTGAGATATTATATGTCCTTTTAATTCAGAAGCTAAATCTATAACTTCAACCAACATGTCTTCCAAACAAGAGCTGAGCAAGACATGAGCTGAGCATGACAAAAAAGGGGATGTTAAACTGAACAGAAGAAAGCCCAAAACACCTCATCCCTACTCATAGGCAAAGCTGGGAAAAGAAGAGTATACTAGCTGTTTGACCAATGCCAAACAACCTTGGAAATAGACATTTCAAAAACTCTAAACAATACCTAGATAACATTACAAAACACCAAAAAGGATATGTTTTTAAGGTTAGAAAAGACAACTATATGCTTTATAATACACAGAAAAGAACATATAATAAAAATGAGAAAACAAACTATATGAATCAATATAAAAGAGATGGCTGACATTTGAAGGTTCTGGGTTCCTTTAAATGCAGTGGATACTAACTAACCTGTGGATTACAACCTTTGGGGAACAAATGAAAAGTAATGAAAATAGCAATGAAAGTAATTTTATGATTATGGGTCACCTCAACATGAAGAACTGTATTAAAGGGTTGTAGCAGTAGGGAGGTTGAGAATCACTGCTCTAAATGAGTTTAAAACTTCCTTTTCCATCTTATCTTAGCTTTTTCTGAAGATAATAGTGCAATATAAAAGGAATCCAACATGTAAGAGGCTGGTGAGAATGTCCTGTGCCTTGGGTAGCACAGTGGCAGCAGCATACATGGATCTGGCTGTTAATATTCAGCCTAACATATACAGTGAATGGAGCATGCTGTAGGATCCTAAAGACACAGGAAATATTGTTATATATCAGTGTATATGTTTACTGACAAGGCAAGACTTACAGTGGTAAAATATTACAAAATGGTAGGGAATCTAAACAACAATAGAGAATTCACAACAGAGGAATTCTCAAATGGCTGAGAAGCCCTTAAAAAATATTCAAGCTCCTAGTCATCAGAAAAATGCAAATCAAAATAATTTTCCACCTTATAGCGATCAGAATGACTAAAATAAAAATCTCAGGTGACAGTACATGCTAGTGAGAATGTGAAGAAAGTGGAACACACCTCCATTGCTAGTGAGATTGCAAACTGGTAGAGTCATTCTAGAAATTAATTTGGAGGCCCCTCAGAAAACTGAAAATAGATATACCTGAAGATCCAGCTATACCACTCTTGGGAATATATGTCAAAAATGCCACACCATGCCACAGGGGCACATGGTCCACTATGTTTATAATGACCTTATTTGTGAAAGCCAGAAGCTGGAAACAACCCAAATGTCCCACAACCAAAATTGGATACAGAAAATTTGGTTTATTTACACAATGAACACTACTCAGCTATTAAGAATGAGGACATCCCAAGTTTTGTAGGAAAAAAGATAGAAGTAGAATATATCATACTGAGTGAGGTGATTCAGACCCAAAAGGACATGCATACTATGTACGCATTTATAAGTGGATATTAGCCAAAGGAAAAAAATGGAGTACAAAATACCCAGTATACAATCCATAGAACTCAAGAAGGTTAACAAGCCTCAGGGTCAAAGTGAGGATGACCCAATACCACATAGGAGGGAGAGGAAAACAATCATGAGGAGCAGAGGAAGGGAGGGATTTGAGTGAGAGAGTGGACCAGGATGGGAAAAGATGAATATGGTCAGGTGTTGGGTGCGGGGCATGAGTGAAGCCCTGAGGGTCAGTAGAATGAGTGGAATTAGGAAAGCTTTGGAGGTAGGAGATGGGGGTACCCTCTAGAATGTACCAGAAACCTCGGGGGTGAGAGACTCTCAGGACTCAAAGAAAGGGACATTAGATGAAATGCCCAACAGTGAGGAGAGAGAACTTGTAGAGTCCACCTCCAGTAGAAAGACAGGGCATTAAGTGGAACGATGGAATTGCCATCCCACAGTCAAATACTCTGACCTAGATTTATTCCTGAATGAAAGAACTACAGAAACAAAATTGGAGAAAAAACTGAGGAAAAGGAGTTTCAGTGACTGGCCCAAATTGGGATCCATCTCAAGTGGATACTCCAAGACCTGACACTATTACTGATGCTATGTTGCACTTGCAGTCAGGAGCTTATACTTACACTGACCTAATGGACAAAACCTGAGGATCCTTATAGTTGAATTAGGGAAAGGCTGTAAGAATTTTATAGAAGTGTAACCCCATAGGAAGACCAGCAGTCTCAACTAACCTAGACCCCGAGATCTCTCAGACAGTGAGCCACCAATCTGTCAGCATACATTAGATGATCCATATACAGAAGAGGACTGCTTATTCTAGGTTCAGCGAGAAAAGACAGGTAACCTTCGAGATTTGAGGGCCCAAGACATAGAGAGGTCTGGTGGAGTGTGGTGGTGTGTAGATATCCTCTTGGAGAAGGGAGAAGAAAAATAGGATGAGGAACTGTCAGAGGGCAGACCATGAGGGAGATGACTGTTGATCAATAAAAAACAATTAATTTTTAAAATAATCTATCCAAATACGTTAGAGAGTGAAATAAGTTAAATGGTAGCCTTTGTTCTGACAAAGGCTCATACTTTGTCTCTCATTTAGAGGAGAGATTATGATCCTTCTATTTTTAACTAAAATATTGGTTGAAAATATTAATTTTGCTTGCCATTATAAAACATGACACATTCCACGGTTATTGTCAGCATTATTAATACAGTAAGAAATTGGTTTGGTGGCTTAAATTTATAGACTAGATACCATTACTTATAGAGTCTAGTTATCATCCACGTACTATAACCATAATGGAGAACCCAAGAGTCCTGCAGAGCTCCATAAAACTCCAACTAGGTTGCTGTCTTCCTACATTCTGAAGCTTATATTTATGAATTTAATAAAAGTTAATGAGAATTATAAAAATTTTAAAAGACTGGAAAGATGCTCCATTGCATAAGAGTTCCTAAAGAAAAAACTTGATGATTGGAGTTGGGAATCGCCAGATTTCCTGGAACTCATGTCAAAGCAGGACAGAGTATTCCTGTAATTCCAGCACCCCGTCTTATGAAATAGAAGGCTGATAACAGAATGGGTGAATGCTCAAGATAGGAGGAGGTCCTAACTCAAACCATGTGTAAAGGATACTGGAAAATTGTAAGATTTCTCTGACTTTCACTTGTAGGAACATACACTTGTACACTGACACATATCACTCTGTGTGTCTTTGTCTCTGTCTCTGTCTCTGTCTCTCTGTCTCTGCTTCTCTCTCTCTCTCTCTCTCTCTCTCTCTCTCTCTCTCTCTCTCTCTCTCTCTGTCTCACACACACACACACACACACACACACACACACACACACACACACACGAACCCGAATATATGAGCTGTATGCCCAAAATACTGGGATGACATTATTACATTATAAAAATGATTAAAAATATATTTGTGTTATTTTTAAGAGATACAAAATATATTTGTAAAATCTGAAAACAGCATGATTATTACTTATATACAGTTATTACAATATTGAGAACGCAATCCAGATTTTACTATACAAATAGACACGATTAAGAAATACCATTCAAGTAATGGTCACTGAGTACAACTAAGAATGATTACTTTTTTGAAAAGTAAAGGACATTGTGATTAATTAGACAATAAATTGCTATAAGGAAGAGAATTTATAAAGCATTTGACATTTTAATATTTAAAGTTAAAACATTTGAAGTAAACAGAACCATTGATTGTTTTTGTAACACATTAATTTGACACCCCTCCACTATCAAATTAATGTCAGAATTCAGTACTGAAACTTTGTGAATATGTTACCTAAAATGGAAATAAGTAAAGCTTAAATATAATTAACTTGTAAAATTATAACCTATAGAAATGGTTATACTAATTTACAGACAAGAGCTTTTAGTAGTCAACAGAATTATTTAACGTAAAGCATGGCATGCTATATGGTTGAAATCTCAAGAATAGAAGGAAAGTAGGAATATCCTTTTAAAACTATTACAAATTTTCCTAATTGTAATCATTTACTATCAAATTAAAAGGAGGTTCTTTGAAGCAGATCCATCTTTGGAATTATATAGGCCATACAAACAAACATGCAGCAGGCAACAACCATAATATTTTCACACCACATTTAGAAGTGTATCTCATTAGTATACCATATTAGTATATCTCAACAGAACTCCTCTGCATGAGGTGAATAATAACTTGGCTTAGACTTACTATATTTCCTTCATAGTCAGTGTATAGTGCAAGGTGATATGGACAAAATATAAATCAGGTCTCTGCTTTTATTTGATTACTGTAGTGGGACTTTACTTTTACATAAATTAGAATTACCCTAAGCATGATTTTTAGATTTTATAACAACAGGTGCCTAAAGAAATATTTACTTTTCTGAGGATGCAATAACTAAATAAAAAATGATTGGTCAACTTACATATCTGGTCAAAAATTCAGGTTTAGAGTAGAAAAAAAGAAAGGGAAGTATTGGAAAAAATTAGACACATCTATTAACATTTGAAAATAAGAAGTCTTTACTGTGTAATTTAAACATCTGTGTAAAATACCTCGATTAACTATCCACTGCACTCTCTGAACAGATTCAACTCTGTGATGATTTTTGCTGAAAGGAAGGTTAAGGATATTTTTCTAAATTGCTTATAATCAATTATTACTTTATAAAACATTTAAGAACAATTCGCGTATCAATAGATTTCTAAGAAGATGGAAGGAGAGACCCCTGGTCCTGGAAAGACTGGATGTAGGGGAACGCCAGGACAGAGAAGCGAGAGGGGGTTGAATGGGGAGAAGAGGGAGGGAAGGGAGCTTATGGGACTTTCAGGGAGGGAGGAAACGGGAAAGGGGAAATGATCTTGAATGTAAATAAAAAAAAACTTAGAAAATAAAATTTAAAAAAAAATAAAAAAGAAAAAAAGGAAAAAAAATAAAAATCTTTAGAAGGGAGATGTAAATTATCCATTTTTATAACCTTAAAATAAGTCCATATAGAAAATTCAGCTTGTCAAATTATAACACGAGACAATGTCTATCCCCATTTACTTCACTGCTAAGACAAAACAAATTTGAATATAGTCATATGCCAGGAACCATCGAGAAGAAGCTAAAAATTAGTAGATGATAGTTCTATGATCATTCTGCCATGTACTATAAATCTATGACCATTTTGTTTCTTTAGGCAAAGTTCAGACGATTTCCTTTTAGGAAAGATTCCTGCTATTAATATGCTCTTCCTGTCGTTATTAAATATATGTATATTTTATACACACACACACACACACACACACACACACACACACACACATATATATATATATATATATCAAGATATTAGACAACCTTTTTATGCAGAACAATAAAGATTACTATCTTGTCATATTTTATAGACAAATAGATGATTTTTTTATTTGATGATTAACCTATAAAGTTCCTAAAATTATATTAATAATTAATAAGGTCTTTAATAATAGGACTAGTATTTAATAATAGTCCTTTCTGATGTCAAAACTGCAATGGGAACTCTGCCAGTCTTCAACTGTCACAAGTGAGATAGCATGCAGACATCTATAACTTAGAACACATTCCAAGATGTTATAAAACATGTAACCAAAGATTATAAAAGAAAACTAATGAATTATTACAGGTACAAAGACAGAAGATAAAATATTGACTGGGTTTATCGATACAAAACTTAAATGATAACTTAGTTATGGTCTTTAACTCTCCATAAACCTTTTGAATTTGTGACCGATAATGAATGTTTAGCCAGGTAATTACTCTTTTTTTGCTATATTCTTTATTTATGTTCCAAATGATTTTCCCTTTCCCAGTTCCCCTCTCCTGGAAAGTCCCATAAGCCCTCTTCCCTCTACCTGTTCCCCAGTCAGCCCCCTCCAGCTTCTCTGTCATGGTATTCTCTTACATTGCTGCATGGGGCCTTTCCAGGACTAGGGGCCTCTCCTTCCTTCTTCTTGGGAATCAATTGATATGTGAATTGTGTCTTGGGTATTCTGAGCTTCTGGGCTAATATCCACTAATCAGTGAGTGCATACCATGTGTATTTTTTTGTGATTGGGTTACCTCACTTAGGATGATATTTTCCAGTTCCACCCATTTGCCTAAGAATTTCATGAATTCATTGTTTTTAATTGCTGAGTAGTATTCCATTGTGTAAAGATACGATATTTTCTATATCCATTCCTCTGTTGAGGGACATCTGGGTTCTTTCCAGCTTCTGTCGATTATAAATAAGGTTGCAATGCAGGTAATTACTCTTATTGGATATGCATGTAAACATTCTCTGTTATAAACTTTTACTTCAATTTATGATTTGAATTTGCTGTTTGAACTTCTAGAGAACATTTGTTAAAAAAAAGGATGCTTGGATAAACCAAGTGATCTGTTCTCCTCTAAATGATTACATTTCAGGACATGGGGAGTAAAGGCAGAGGGAGTAAGGACATTTTTATTGTTACATCAGAGCAGGAGGAGAAAACAAAATTAGAAGAATACAGCAGAAAGAACTTTTTAGAGCAAACATTCTTAAAGAAATTTTTTGAAAACTTGTAAGAGAGAATTTTTAGAGAACATTTTCAAAGAACTCTGTACATACAGAACATAAAAATAAAGATTAAAATCTCTCTTTTTCTTTCTAAGACTTCAACTAGCAATCTGGGAGTTAGAGTTGCATAGTTGCTTCAGAAATAGAACAAACGCTACTTGACTTACTCCATGGCAGTTTTACTATTAGGTGCTAAAAGCCAGAGACTACAGTTTTCTGGCCTCAGAGGAACTCATACAGGCAGGTCAGCTACAGCAGCAAAGTGACTTAGACTTAAGACAAGCAAATATTTTATTATTAAACAGAAACCCTGAATATCCCAGAAGATCAAATCTTGCCCCTGCTCTTCTCCCTTGTGATACCTTCAAGGGAGAACCAGGAAGAAGCACAGCTGGGGCTGTCCCCTGGCAGTCACACACTATACTCTGTCACTGAATAATGCAGGAAAAATGCTTAGTGGCATTTTCATTATTATGCACATTTATATGTGTTAAGTATGGTTTTAGAAGTTCTGAAACTACAGTGAACATATAAATGATTTGAGAAAATGAATCAAAAGAACGTACATTTCACATAAAAAATCGAAAATATTAACTAGAGAATGGAAACTATGCCAAATCTTTTTTTGTTTGATTGAAGCTGTTGGTGTAATTTTATTGTTCTTATCTACACATGAAAGTGATGAGAGACAGACACAGGCATAGACAGTAAAATAGTTATAACATACTTCCTAGAGTTTATAAATATTTGTGTATATAATGAGATATGGACTTATATATATATTTAAAAGCATTGTTAAAATTGTATGCATATATGCATATTACATATGAGTTTTTATAAAATGATATGCATATATATGAAAATATACATTTCAAGTTTTGTTTACTAAAAGGATACAAAATTCTAAGAAATATTAATAGTGAAAAACACAGCTGTTGTTGAAATATTGGTCTTGCATACCAGTTCCTACTAAGAGGAGAAATAACTCTCTCTCTAAAAAAATACTAACTTAAGGATTGGGCAACTCATATTATCTTACTTTTCTAGAATATAATCAGGGAGTAGAATCAGCACAGGCAGGTGACATCCAACTCCAAATAGTTTTCTAAACCTAGGAGCATTCTCCTGTCCATAGAGTGTAATAGCCACTTATACATGAAACAACAAGAAGCCCATTATGGGAAATCAAGAATGCTCTGTCATGTGATATCAAATGAGTTCCATCGGAGCCTTAATGGAAGAAGATGAAATAAGCAGACTGTAATTGTCAGTTTTCTATTGCTGTGATAAAACAACATGTCCAAGGAAACTTAGAAAAGAAAGAGTTTACTTGCATTTATTGTTCAAACTAGAGTTCATTATGTATAACAATGGCAGAGATAAGGCTTGTCACCAGCTAGCTGTAGTAGCAGTTGAGGAATCACATCTCATATATAGAAGTAGAAGGGAGAGACCACACTGGAAGTTGACTTTAGTGACATATTTCCTCCAACTAGACTTCACTGCCTAATCCTCTAATACTTGCCAAACAGTTCCACCACCTAGGGAAAGAATATTCAAACATATCATCCTATGCAGGTCATTATAATTCAATCCACCACACAGACCAATACTATACTTCAGGATTCCAAAATAGAACTTGGAACTGAAATCCAAGAGAGAAGGCAGAAGCTCTTACACAAAACATAAATTACTTGTTTGCTAAATAAAGTTTTAAATACATTCATGATTGTCCTACAAATGGAGAAAGAAAAACATGGTATATAAAAAAGAAAATTTTCTACCATAGCAAAGCCTAAGAATATTGCAGCTTGAATGGGGAATGTCATATGAAATAAAGTATGAAGTGATTCTAACATTGAAATTTTCTAAAATGAACTTTACAGTAAATATACAAGTAACACAAAATTATTAATTAGAAAAATAGATAAAAGAGAAAATGTGAGCAGCATAATGAAAGTTATATAATATGCAATTGGAAACCATAGAATGGAAAAATAACAATTTAACAAATCTTGCTATTATCTTAAATATCATTATCTTAGACATTGTATTATCTTAGAGTTACAATGAAAACAAAACTGGGTAAGAACAACAAATTTACCCAACTGCCAGGGAAAATGTTAATCATGTCTGTTATTGGAGTATCAGAGTATATGAAGAAAATAATCCAGGCAAGTACTATTGAAAACTTCTTGAATATGATAAAAGACATGAAACTATGTTTCTGAAAGCTGGATGAATCATAGTCTTGTTATACTCAAAGAATCCATGAACTTTGTTTAGAGGAAATAGAAATAATTTAGAACATGGATATATAAACATTAGCAATTCAATAATTAGTTTATAAATATATAACTTAAATGCCAAAGATTGAAGGAATGTACATTAAAATCTATCATACAACTAAGAGTGTAGAAGAGGTGTATCATAATTATGAAAATATAAACTAACATATATAGATATGTAGCAATAGCTACTCAAAGATATCTGCAAATATATATATATATATATATATGTGCAAAGTTATAAAATTTTATATTTATCTATATGTTATTACAAGCTATGACTTTAACCAAGATAAATTATATTTAAAACCATGGAACATCACATTGTCTTTCATTGAATGTCTTCTGAGTCCTGGTCGGTCATGTAAGGGTCTGACTGACATGGTTCCCATCCCTGAAACACAAGGTGTGGACTTCCATAAGTGTTGATGGTTACTGTGTGTGTAAGGCTTGTTTGTAAAATAATGTACATATTTACCTGCTCATCTTTAGAGGACTGTCTTCCCTTCCAAGGTTAATGACTCCATGATAATCAGAGAGAATTGGAGTCTGGGAGACAAGGTTGTTTCTAATGTCTCAGCAAAATAGTTGAATACAGTGACCTTCAGGATAGCCCTTAAGACTCTGGGAAAAAAATCAGAAAAGATGTGTTCAAGAATATATAATTTCTCAGCTATGCAAAATATAAGGAGGCAAAATAAATTGTACAAGGAGCTTCACAGATTAAAATGAAAATAGAGGCAACTTCACTATAGACCAACTTGTCAGAAAGATCCTAAGGAAGAAGATAAAGAGATTTAGAGAGTGGTGATCACAAGGCAAGATCCCATACAACTAAATTAGCTTGTTTATGCCTACATGGCAGGTAGACTCTTGAGTTCAAGATAGCATGGGACAGAGGGAGTTTTGGTCCAGGCATAGGCATGGTAGTAATGGTAATTTCAGAGCAGGTTCCCACCCAGATGTCTTATTGTCTATGCCTATGCTTGCTGTCCTTTTCTAAGAATCAAGAGGCTGGGATCATAGGATGCTAATTCATGGGATAAGCAAAAGGGAATCTGGAATAATTACTGATTGATTCATAAATAAAAGACTTGGATTTTGATCTACAAGAGAGGAGACATCTAGAGAGATTTTAGAGCTAAAACTATCAAAGGCAGCATCTTCAACACACAGTGCTGGTTCATCTAGCAGTCACCAAGTAGAAGAAGCACATCAATTTATTCTTATCTCGTTGTACAAAACTCAAGTCCAAGTGGATCAAGGACCTCCACATAAAACCAGACACACTGAAACTAATAGAAAAGAAAGTGGGGAAGAGCCTCAAGCACATGGGCACAGGGGAAAATTTCCTGAACAGAATACCAATAGCTTGTGTTCTAAGAGCAGGAATTGACAACTGGGACCTCATAAAACTGCAAAGCTTCTGAAGCGAAAGAACACTGTCAATAGGACAAAACAGCAACCAACAGATTGGGAAAATATCTTTTCCAATCCTACACCCGATAGAGGGCTAATATCCAATATATACAAAGAACTCAAGAAGTTATATTCCAGAAAACCAAAGAACCCTATTAAAAAATAAGGTACAGAGCTAAACAAAGAATTCTCAATTGAGGAATATCGAATGGCCAAGAAGCACCTAAAGAAATGTTGAACATCCTTAGTCATCAGGGAAATTTAAATCAAAACAACCCTGATATTCCACCTCGCACCAGTGAGAATGGTTAAGATGAAAAATTCAGGTGACAGCAGATGCTGGTGAGGATGTGAAGGAAGAGGAACACTCCTCCATTGTTGGTGGAATTGCAAGCTGGTACAACCACTCTGGAAATCCACTCTGGAATCTGGCGGTTCTTTAGAAAAACTGAACATATACTACTTGACCCAGCTAGCCCACTATTGGGCATATACCCAAAAGGCTTGAGGTAGAGTGTAGGAGGCACATGGAAGGAAGAGAGGAGAGGGAGGGGGGAAAAGGGGCAGAATTAGGTATGAGAGGAGATGGGAATGATATACAGAGGGTTAAAAATTTGAACAGAGTTGTGTAGCAAAGGGGAATGGGGAACTGGGTTTAGCCACTAGTAAATCCCAGATACCAGGAAAGCTAGAGACTCCCAGGACCCAACAGGGATGAGATTAGCTTAAATGCGGAACAAAGGGGAGGGACAACCTGTAGAGACCATATCCAAAGGTTAGGCAACGCTCCCAGTTGGGGGATGGTGCCACCCACTCACTACCAAATTCTTAACCCAGAAGGGCTTCAGTCTAAAGGAAATACAGGGACCAATCTTGGAAACTGTCTTGAGCTGAACACATACACACACACACACACGCACACACACACACACACACACACACACACACGGGGGGAGAGAGAGAGAGAGAGAGAGAGAGAGAGAGAGAGAGAGAGAGAGAGAGAGAGAGAGAGAGAGAGAGAGAGAAATTTGGAAATCTGTTTTAACCCATGATTTCACTTCATTTGCTTTGCTGCTCCCAGATACCCCTTCTCTCAGGAACTCCACTACAAGCCTAGACTGGTACCTGGCAAATGTAATCTGATAGTGGATGTCATGTAGAAATAAATATAATAGTAGAAATATGTATAAAAGTATGCAAAAGGAACATTCCAAACAATATATGAATCAAAGTGCAATATTCTAAAATATTTATTTCATTTTTATATCCATGTATGTACATGCATGTGTGTGTATGTCAGAGAGACAGAGAGCGTGAGGGAGAGACAGAGACAGAGACAGAGAATATCAGAGTGTAGATGCAGGAGCTTGTGCATTATCTAACTAACATGGATGTTAGGAACCATGTTATTTGATTTAGATATTAGGAAATTTAGATGCCCTGTAAGATCAATCAATAGTCTTAACTAACGAGCCACCCTCCAGCTCCCAAAAGATTTTAAAATACAAGTTATAGAGAGTTGAATGGACTAGCAAATGTAAGAATTAGAAATATGCAGGACACTGCTCGACAGTGCTGATAGAGAGTAAGTTATAGAAGTGAATGCTGACATTTTGGATGCGGAAAGTTCTCAATTAGTATGTTAAATTCCTCTTCAAGGTGTTCTATAAAGAAGCACATTGTCAGCTTAGTAGAGTAAGTAATAAAGATGAAGCTGAAATAGTTTAAATAGACAAAATATGATGTAAATAAAAAATTACTTTGAAAAAATTTAAAGTGATGCATATCTATATCACCATTGCTAGGAATAAAATATTGGCACCAGTAGAGATTCAGAAAACTGAAAGAAACCTCAAGGGCTGGGGAGCTGTATAGTTGGTAAAAGTGCTTGCCACCAAGCCTAACAATCTCAGTTTATTTCTTAGAACACACAAGGTGGAAGAAAACAACTGCTCACATAATTTGTCATCTGACCTCTACAATGTTCAGCACATGTGTGTGCATGAAAATAAAGAGTGCATATGTAATTTAATTAACTACTAGAGTGTAATAAAAGAAAGTTGTTTAAAAATACATGTTCATACATTAAACAATTGAGAATATGTTTTAATTTAAATTATTTTTAATTTAAATTATTTTATTTATTTAAATTCCAGTCATTGCTCCTCCTCCTCAGTCTCCCAAGAAACAAGCTGGAGTAGCCATTCTAATATCTAATAAAGTCTACTTTCAACCAGAAGTTATCAAAAAATGATGAGTAAGGACCCTTCATAGTTATCAAAGAAAATATCTATCACGATGAACTCTCAAATCTGAACATCAATGCCCCAAATGCAAGGGCACCCACATTTGTTAAATAAATAAATAAATAAATAAATAACATCAAAATCTTAAGTTTCCCATCCTCATTTTTATTGCCCTTAATATGTCACAATTTTCTCTTTATAACAATGTCAATATTTTTCATGATTTTTAATTTTATACTTTATATGTAGGTAACACAGCTAGGTATCTAATTAGTACTATCCATTTGAATGAGTGCGTCAGTTTAATCGATATCTACATAGATAAACTTAGATTTATTTTAATGTAGTGCATTTCAAAGTGATGTCTATTTGAAGTACATTTTTAACTTTAATATCTAAACAGCAAATGGCATATTTCATTAAAAGGGTAGCATTAACATTTTAAGGTTATAGAAAAAATCTTTTGGAAGATTTGCATAAATAACTCTGTGCTGAGACCTGGAGGAAAAAAAAAGAGAAAGAAAAAAATATGCTAGTTAAAATAAGACTGCTTAAATTGTTCATTAAAAGCACATCTAAATTTTATTACAGCCAAAATTATCTAAGATCACCTTAGAGGAAGATAAGAAATAATTAAGCATTTAATGTTGAAGATAAAAATAGGCTTGTCCTACAAAATTAGGGAGATCATGATGAAGACACACTGTCACTGTTTCTTTAAATAGCGTTTTAATTATTCAAATGACAATGGTCTATTAAGCCAGCTATCACAAGGGCCCAATATTTTGTGCCCGTGCTTTATGATTGAATAATCAAAATAGATCCAAACTTTTCAGTTTTTCTGTTTTCCTTTTTATTGCTTAACTCAATTTCATCAAGACAATATACTTAACATAAAATTCTATATTTGTCTTACACATAAAACTATACACACACACACACACACATATACACACACATACAGTAATTATCATCTGTGAGTCTATATAATCTATAAGAATCTTAGATATATTTTTCTTAATAAACATGTTAATTTTTTGAATAATAAGATTGCAAGTTTGAATAATAAGATAATAAGTTTTGTGGGTAATATATTTTCAGTTAAAAATCACGGAGAATGGTTATTCTTTTCTTTATTTATTTTAAATATTTGTTTTTCAGTAGTTTTGAAAATTTCATACAGCTACGTAATGACTTAGAATCACATCTACCCACACTTTCCCCTATCCAACTCCATCATCACAATATTTAATCTTAGAACTACAGTGTGATTTTTTATTTAGATTTTCCAAATGCTTCTTTCCCTTAGTCTCGAAATTGTGTTCATCTATATACTCTAAGAGATATGCCTTCAGATCCATCCTCCATTATTTTCTTCTATGATCTATTACAATCACATTCAGATTCTAAATTGACTTAGAAGTTCTGCAAGAGCTGTAGAAAGTTCTGTTAAGAAGAGACATAAGTGATTCCTTTTATGATTTACCAGCTCCAGCACTGCCTGAATGAAATGCCAATGCGAAGGAAAAAAGGGAATGACAGAAGAATGTATTTTTTTTTGTATCATAACAATTAGTGAGACAGGGAAATATTTTATGGAACACCCTTCTCTATATTTATATCCTGAGACTGATGATTACATATTCAGAAAATGCAAACAATAAAGCGTTTATTGGATGAATGACTGTTCTTTGTACAAATTGAAAGAAATTAGTCAAATGCATTGAATCTCAGGAGCTTTGGGCTAAATTTTAGCAGGGAAACTATTCTGACATTATCACAATATAATTTGCCATGGTAGTACTAAGCCACCTATTTCAGAGTAGAGAATGTTATTCAATGGTAACACCACACTGAGGGAAGCTCTGAATTGGTGTTTGAGAATTCTGAGTTCTAGCTACAACAAAATTGAGACATTTTAAACAACTGTTTACATCTGAATGTTTCTGTAATAATGTTACTGTCACAAATTTGATCTTTGAAAATTTATACATAATTGTAACAATTGACAACAATATATTCTGATTATTCTATCCATAAATTTCCTCTTATTCTGTCAATTTGTCATCTTTTATTCTTTCTTAAAAGTATGTTTTTTTATACTTATTCTTTGTGTGTCTTTTTTTTTGCTTTGATTTCATTTTTGGGGTGACACCTGGAAGAGGTGGTAATACTGTTGTGCGATCATGATTGCAATAGCTGTGCAATATTCTGAAGACAGTGTTTCATAACACATTTTACTATCTCCCACCACTACATTCCTATTCTTTAAATGTGAATCCCCTGTCTTAGAATATTGGTATGAATGTGGATTTTATTTAATATATTCTAATAAGAATTTTTGTTTTCAGTCAGTAAAAGTAGGTTCCTATAAAGTATTTTTTAAAACATAAATCATTTATTTTAGCTTAGGTGCAAGGTAATAGGTTTCCACAGGGCATTACATACTGTGATGGCTATTCCCAGCTGTCAACTTGACTATATCTGGATTAAACTACATTCCAGAAATGGAGGGCACACCTGTAATCTAGTTCTTGAAGCTGGTAGACACAGACTTTTAACATGGATTTTGATATGGGATGACACATGCTTTTGATACAAACCTTGAGGCATAGTGGCCATCAACAATTAGGCCCTGGCAAGGTAGCACATTACTTTAATCCCAGGAGATAGACAAGCAGTTTTCTGAGTTCAAGGCCAGCTTGAAACAGAACAAGTTCCATGTTGAAAAAAGAAGCTAAGTCCCGGTATGGTAATACCGAAATTTAATCTTACCATGTATAAAAGACAGAACCAGGCAGATCTCTGAGTTCAAGGTCAGTCTACAGAGTAAGTTCCAAAACAGCCAAGTACAGACAGTGAAGGAGTTGGAAAACGCAGAGCTAGTGATAATGTAACAGATGGGGGTCATGTTCCAAATCCAGCAAGACATACAACATAGCAGCTTCTCCATGTGGATCCAGCTTTAGAGTCAATAATAGAAAGAACTATGCCCACAATTGACGCTGGTTACCCAGAGCTAAGAAATTATCAGTAATTAAGCATCACTGAGGTGAAATCTTCTGGGAAATGTTTTCTGAGAGCACAAAGAAGCTGTGTTCCAGAGATAGCCAAGCTGGTTTTGAAGGCATAAAAGGGTCATGGAAAGCAGCTAAGACCATGGAAGGTCATTGGTGAAGGTGCAGCCTCAGTTGTAGTTGACAGGCCGGAATGAAAGACAAAATTCAAAGAAGTTGAGGTTCGGCAACAGGAAGGCAGCCTATGAGAGACCATTGTCAAAGCTTAATTCCAGTTGAAGACTACAGCAAATTGGAAATTCCAGCATTGTAATATGATCCCTAAGAATAGCAGCAGCAGTCAACCAGAGCCTAGAGTGCTATAAGATAGCAGAGCTGGAGAAGTGTTCCAATCCATTTGATGGAGCCCAGAAGATTGACTAAATATGGACCCTAAATATTTCACAAGAAGATGTAAAGTTGAAGTTGCCTTGAATACCCCATGATGGTAAGATATGTCAGAGTTTTGGGATACCTTCCAAGGAAAGATACTAATAGGGAGTGGAAAGCAGCCCAAGAGAATGAAGTTTGTTGCTGCTGAATGCTAGATTTGCCAACAGTAATCAACAAGGATGAAAAGATTTGAATATCTAAGGAATGTTTTAACACTGGACATGGAGAAAAAGAGGTTGAAGTATGACTGTTTTTTACTTGCTTTTTTCCAGTATTTTCTTGCTATGATGGTTTGCAATGGGAATATATATCCTATGCCATGATATGTTGGAAGTATGTGATCTGTTATTTGATTTTGTAGGGCATTACCATTAAGAGATTACATGAATCTCAGAAAGGACTTTGAACTTTGAACTTTTAACATTGTTTTTTTTTATTTTCTATATTTTTTTATTTACATTCCAAATGATTTCCCCTTTCCCAGTTTCCCCATCCCCGAAAGTCCCATAAGACCACTTCCCTCCCGCTGTTCCCCAGTCAACCCCCTCCAGCTTCTCTCTCCTGGTATTCCCCTACACTGCTACATCCAGTCTTTCCAGGACCAGGGGTCTCTCCTTCCTTCTTCTTGGAAATCAATTGATAGGTGAATTGTGTCTTGGGTATTCTGAGCTTCTGAGTTAATATCCACTTATCAGTGACTGCATACCATGTGTGCTCTTTTGTGATTGGGTTACCTCACTAAGGATGATATTTTCCAGTTCTGATCATTTGCCTGAGAATTTCATGAATTCATTGTACTGTGATAGACTATGAGGAATTTTTAAGTTGGATGAAATGTATTTTGCATTATACAAAGGCTAGGTATGGCCCCCAAAGACTAATGTGTTTGAACAACCCTATGAGGGCCAGGGAGTGGAATATAGTTATTTGAAAAGGTTGGTCCATAGACAGTACTGTAAGGAGGTGTGGCCAAATTGGAGGAAGTGTGTCATTCTAGTGTGGGCTTTGGAGGTCTCCTCCTATGCTCAGATAAGAAGGAAGGCTTTCTTTTTCACCTGCTTGCACTTACTTGCCAGCACATCTATTGGACCCTACTTCTTCAGTATTCCAGTTTATCCAGAAGACCAGTAGAAATACCCAGCTTCACAGAATTGAGCAGCTGTTAGATTCTTGGACTTCCCATTCACAGCTGCCCACTGCTGCATTAGTTGGATTGCAGACTCTAAGTCTTTCCAATAATTTACCTCAATATATAGAGACAGTCCCCAAATTCTGTGACTCTAGTGAATCTTGATTTATATGCACGTGCTCTTTATATTTTGCCTCATTACATCCTGTTCTGTTCACGTTTCCTGTCTCTCCCCATCTTTGCCAACACTTAAACCTCGTTAGCTCCAGTTTTACTTCTCTCTTTCATGCCACTGATATTCTGCCACCCGCTCTCTTAAGGCATCTCCCTCCTCACTGGCTACTTTATATTCTCTGGAGTCTACAGGTACTACATGTTAAACATAAAAATCTGAAGATTAAGCTTTAGGATCCATATATGTGATAAGATATGTAGGTTTTTACTATCTACACACAAGCTATCTCACTATGTATATAATTTCCACTCAATCAATTCATTTGTAAATTTCATGCTTGCAATGCAAGTACTTTATAGCCTTCCACCAAGCCCTGTATACTTTTTTGAATATATTCAGGAGACCATTTATATCTGACAAATATAAAGTGTATTTAAGATTATATTTTAGCATTTTATTATAGCAATTAATAGCTGGATCTTAGAAAAAACACTTTCAATTTTCATAATATAATTCACATTAATATTAAAATAGATGCTAATTTAAAACAATGTGTTGAATTTATTATCAAGGACAAAAATGTACCCTAAACTAATATATTGTTTTAAACATAAGAAGCAAGAAAATAAAGAAAAATACTAATTATGCATTAATTTTTTTGGTATTAAAGGATAAAATAAAAACTATACATCTTTTATTTCACTCTCACTCACTCATTTCACTCTCTCAATTTTTTCATAATATTTCTACCAAACTACTTAGTTTGATAAACTTAATAGAAACAAGGACCTGTTTAAGATTTTTTTTCTGTAGAAATTTGACATTTCATAAGAATGTTCTATGCAAGAATATTTTGTCTCAGTTGACAGTTGACATGTGCCTCTGATTTTCAATGGTGTGTTCGTAGCCGATATGAGAACCAGTTCAGAAAGTTCTGTCCTGTGACATAGTTTGTAACAATAACTAGTTAGTGAAGAGGTCATACCAATCAACAGATAAAGCACTTTCTCCAGTTTCCCTTTCCATTTTCTGAGTATCTCAACGTTATTGTGTATTTGTAGTTTCCAATCTTCTGTGATTTCACAATGATAAAAACATCTCTAAGTCTAGTTTCTGTCTGAACTCCAAAAGTTCATTGAACTATAATCATGCATCTTTATTTGAGTATTTCAAAAACATATGTTAGATTTTAGCACTATATTTTACTATAAAAATAGATATTAAACTGTGAAAAACTAAAAAAATGAATAATATAATAAACTGTACCCTTAGTAATGATTACCAAGGTCCAAACTGAACTCAATTAACCATAAGGAAAAGCTTATTGACAATCTGTCATAATGCTGCCTTCCCCTCTCCAAGAAGCTACTATTCTGATTTTTGTATAATTACTTTGGGATCATTCCTTTCATGATATTATCACATCATTATACATCAATACGTAATAAATTTGATGAATTTGCATTGCATCAATTGAATGAACCAGAAGGTCTCCTATTTCTCACAGTCATATGTAAGCAGAGGACACATCGGCATTTTGTATACATTTTACTGGCTGAAATGAAGGAACAAGCATATATTTTGCAAATACAGAAAGCATTCAGGAGACAGGGTTCTTTAACAAGATATAAATGAAGCACTCTGCATTGTTTCTTGACCAGAAGCTTTCAGTCAGAATGTATACATGCCAGAAATCCATAGGCTACTCTGGCAGTCTTAATCAATTTTAAGAGTCAACAATATTTACGTAATATCCATCATAATAAACTCATTTTTTCTCTAATATATAATATACTTTAAAAAACTAGGGATGCAAAAAGAACAAATTCTGTAATATTGTACATTATCTTAGACTCAGTACTCTGTAATGATAACAGATCAGTCTTTCATTAAAAATACATTAATTTTAAACATATTTTCTTTCAAATGAATTAATAAATGTACAACATGGTAAGTTTAAATGAAATCTTGTTTAATGTTAGTTTTGCAATTCTTTTTCTAATCATCTTTGTTTTAATTTATTTTGTTGCACTTTTCTGTACTCATTAATAATTAAATTCTTGAGGTACTTCTACTTCATTTTTACTAAAGAGATAAAACCTATTGCTGTATCATTGAAATTTGGCAATGCTAGTCCATCTTTCTTATTATTACCATGTTTACTTGTTCTGTCAAAATTACACTTTTTAAAAGATCCAGTAGCTTATTTTAAAAAATCAAACAAAACCAACCAATATAAACTCCAGTTAGGAGTTCAAAGTGGTTGTTCAAAGTTGTATTAAAAGTTGTTTGTTGATATGTAATCCACAAGTTTGGAAAATCTTTACATTAATTTGGATTCTTTCTTTCACTTTCTATATATAATAGTGTTTAGTCTAAAAGGTACTGTGCTAAATTTACTTACAAGATACATAATTTGTAGCTTTTGTAAATTGATTTCCTCTTTTTGCCTTTGAGTTGTGTTGAAGCATTTTTTTTTGCACATTGCCTTTGAAACTTGTCACTATGCTGAATATGTTAATAACAATTACTTTTATTTTTCCCTATGTGTAGTTTTAAAAATAGAAGACCATGTCTTCTGAGAATAGGAAAATTTTTGCTTTTACCTTTCCATTCTGTGTGATTTCACTTGTTTTCTCCTTATCTTTCCTGCCTGGAACCTCAAATCAATGTTAATAGACTTGGAAATTACTCTCATTCGTCTCTTATCTCTTGGGGTCAGAGGAAAACATTTAATCCTCATGTTAAGTACAGTGTTATTTTTTTTAATGCATTCCACCTACATCGAGTTGAGATACTTTACTGTTTATTCCTATCTGATATGTGTTTTTGTCTTGATGGAATGAGACCATTTAACCCAGTAAGTATATATAAAGAGATGTAATAGTGTTAGTTATTAACTTGAAAGAATATGGAATCACATGAGAGACAGGTATTAATTAATGTGGTTACATTAAATGGTGAGTAGAAACATATCTTAGGCTTGGACTTTGCAACTGAATAAAATATAGAAATGAGAAATAGTGTGCTTACATATCACCACCTCTTTGCTGGATGCATCTGTGATAAGACCAGTTACTCCAAAAAACCTGCCTCCTTGACTCTCTGTGATCTTAGTCGTGAAGATGGACATATCTTTCTACACACGTTTCCTTAGTAAGGGCATTTTGCCACATCAATAGGAAAAGAAACCTAGATTAGACTAGAGTCTATGACTGCTCTCTTTCATTTTACCCTGCTTTCTATTTTGGTACAGAACTCATTATGTTATTCACACTGTTTTGGTAATCTAGGTGCTCTTGCCTCAACGTACAGAGTGCTGGGAATATAGGACTGAACCACCATACAGTTTTTATTACTACTTATTGAATAGCTTTTAAAATATTGGAGCTAAATTCATTAGAGTGTTTTAAATCACTTACTACACTAACAGGTTATGTTTTGTTTTTAGGTATGTTCTGCAGAGATTTTATTACATAATAGATTTATAATTAATTCCTGTTGAAATCACTTTTCATGTGTTCTATAATTCTATTTCTTTAACTTTGTAATTAACTATGCATTATTCATACTATTTTCTCAAATATTAAGAATTATGTTAACTAAAACTATCTCATGTATTCAAGACTTATCAATTTGAATATTTGTCTAATTCTTTATTGATTTATGCAAACATGTCATTTAATTTTGCAAAAGAATTAAACATGTAGGCATTGAATAATTTTATTTTCTTTATTTTTATACTTTTATTTAGTTTATATTCCCTATGCTCTATTATGAATTAGTTAAGTAATTAATTAACACTTTTTTAAAATGGCTTTGTATATTTTTACTACTTCTTAAAGTGAGAGTTGGTTAATTGCTGTATTTCTTACATTTATTAAATACTTGAGTAATAACTATCATTCTGGATCATTTGATTGTTTCAATCTACATCCAGACACTCCAGGAAGTCTTTATACACAGTGGTTTGTAGTTATTTGTCTTTGCTTTCTTATATATGTCCACACTTAATTTTTATCTTAGAAAATTAAAAGATAAATTTTATAAGGTAATTTTGGAATTTAGTCCCTCTTTCACTAGAAGATTATTTTCTGATCTATTGGCATTTGTTGTTAATATTTTCCTCATTAGTCGTTTATCTAACTATATGATGTCCACATTAATATTCATGAGAAGGTATGAGCTTTCGATTTACTTAGCACAGTGTACAGCTAAGGACCACGATAATTTTCTAATACTATAATATTTTCCTCAGCTTTAGCTATTCGTCATTTGTTAAGTAGCTCACTTTGATTTGACTGACATATTACAACTCTTGATTAGACTCAACATTTCTTTTCACCTGTATCTAGTATAGAGTATGAAAAAGTCTGTGAGACTATTCTTGTACAGAGTTCTGAATATAGGTTTGCTTTAGAAAATTCTGATGTTATAGTTTTTCAAATTCTCCTATGGGTTTCTCATTTGTCACTTTTTCTTTACTTAATTTTATACTTTGTTTGTTTTCCCTAGCCTGCACTTAGACCTGCTAGTGTTACTGTCGTAGACAGCTGCAATGTTTAAAAAAAAAAAAGTATGCTACTAATCATTTTTACAAATTCCCTTGAGCAATTCTGTGTGCACAAGAGTAAGTTTGTGCAAATAAAGACAAGACCTGGACTGGGAGCTTGCCAGAGCTGTTGACACATATTAAGTGGTACCAGATCTCTGGGGATGAAGATTGGGGTAGCTTCACATGTATTTTTCTCCTTCCTTACACTGATTGATCTGACAGCTTTTGTAGTTAGGAATCTGTTTGTTTTTAAGGATACCAATTACGTTAGAAAGCTGTCCAGATTCAAAAGTTATTCTTCAATAGATAATACATCATCAAAAGAATTGATAAATTTTGAGAGTGTAAGAAAATCTGATCATCAACCCATGTTCTTTTACCTTAAAATATATACAAAAGACTGATTTTCAGAGTTTGTTACTTGACCATGACAGGAGTCTTCATAGAAATCATGTATTGCAATTTGTATTTTACACAAATTAGACAGCTGTTACTGTCCTCAATATATGATATATATTATAGCATGAATAAAGATATATGTGAACATAAGAAAATATTTCATGCAAAAGTTATGAAATATAAAGACACAAAGTAATAGCAAAAGGAAGAAATGATAGAGCAAGAGGGAGCATATGTCATCTCAGAAACTGAGCATCAAATAAGTTCTACAATGTCCATTGACTTTTAGTTATTGTGTTTATTGAGGTTAAAACATGAAATGCATTACCAGTGGCTCGTAATTAAGCACGTGGTCCCTGGGATGTGACACCTATTTTGAAGGCTGCAGAATTCTTTTTTTATTATTATTATTATTATTTTTAATTTACATTCCAAATCATTTCCCCTTTCCCGTTTCCTCCCTCCACGAAAGTCCCATAAGCCCCCTTCCCTCCCTCTTTTCTCCATTCAACCCCCTCTCGTTTCTCTGTCCTGGCGTTCCCCTACATCCAGTCTTTCCAGGACCAGGGGTCTCTCCTTCCATCTTCTTAGAAATCTATTGATATGCGAATTGTGTCTAGGGTATTCCAAGATTCTGGGTTAATATCCCCTTATCAGTGACTGCATACCATGTATGTTCTTTTGTGATTGGGTTACCTCACTAAAGATGATAATTTCAAGTTCTGACCATTTGCCTAGGAATTTCGTGAATTCATTGTTTTTAATTGCAGAGTAGTATTCCATTGTGTAGATATACCACATCTTCTGAATCCATTCCTCCATTGAGGGACATCTGGGTTCTTTCCAGCTTCTGGCTATTATAAATAAGGCTGCTATGCACATAGTGGAGCATGTGTTCTTATTGCATGCAGATAAAGCCTCTGGGTATATGCCCAGGAGTGGTATAGCCAGATCCTCCGGGAGTGTCATGCGAGTTTTCTGAGGAACCGCCAGACTGCTTTCCAGAGTGGTTGTACCAGCTTGCAATTCCACCAGCAGTGGAGGAGTGTTCTTCTTTCTCCACATCCTCGCCAACAACTGCTGTCTCCTGTGTTTTTGATCTTAGCCATCCTGACTGGTGTGAGATGGAATCTCAGGGTTGTTTTGATTTGCATTTCCCTAATGACTAAGGATGATGAACATCTCTTTAGGTGCTTCTCAGCCATTAGATATTCTTCAGGTGAGAACTCTTTGTTTAGCTCTGTACCCCATTTTTTAATAGGGTTACTTGCCTCTCTGGAGTTTAGCTTCTTGAGTTCTTTGTATATATTGGATATTAGCCCTCTGTCGGATGTAAGGTTGGTAAAGATCATTTCCCAGTTAGTTGGTTGCTGCTTTGTCTTTTTGATAGTGTCTTTTGCCTTGAAAAAACTTTGTAATTTAATGAGGTCCCATTTGTCTATTCTTGATCTTAGAGCATAAGCTATTGGAGTTCTGTTCAGGAAATTCTCCCCTGTGCCCATATGTTCAAGGTTCTTCCCTAGTTTCCCTTCTATTAGTTTCAGTGTGTCTGGTTTTATGTGGAGATCCTTGATCCACTTGGAATTGAGCTTAGTGCAAGGAGATAAGAATGGGTCAATTTGCCTTCTTCTGCATGTTGACCTCCAGTTGAGCCAGCACCATTTGTTAAAAAGGCTATCTTTTTTCCACTGGATGGTTTTTGCTCCTTTGTCAAAGATCAATACTCTTCAAACTGTTCCACAAAATAGAAACAGAAGGAACACTACCCAACTCGTTCTATGAAGCCACAATTACACTAATACCAAAAGCACACAAAGATCCGACAAAGAAAGAGAATCTCAGGCCAATCTCTCTTATGAATATCGATGCAAAAATACTCAAAAAAATTCTTGCCAACCGAATCCAAGAACACATCAAAACGATCATTCACTACGATCAAGTAGGCTTCATCCCAGGGATGCAGGGATGGTTCAATATAAGGAAATCCATCAATGTAATCCACTATATAAACAATCTCAAAGAAAAAAACCACATGGTCATCTCATTAGATGCTGAGAAAGCATTTGACAAAATTCAGCATCCTTTCATGCTAAAGGTCTTGGAAAACTCAGGAATTCAAGACCCATATCTAAACATAGTAAAAGCAATTTACAGCAAACCAGTAGCCAGCATCAATCTAAATGGAGAGAAACTTGAAGCAATCCCACTAAAATCAGGGACTAGACAAGGCTGCCCTCTCTCTCCATATCTTTTCAATATAGTACTTGAAGTTCTAGCTAGAGCAATTAGACAACAAAAAGAGGTCAAAGGGATACAAATTGGAAAGGAAGAAGTCAACTATCACTATTTGCAGACGATATGATAGTGTACTTAAGCGACCCAAAGAATTCCACCAGAGAACTCCTACAGCTGATAAATGACCTCAGCAAAGTGGCCAGATATAAAATCAACTCAAGCAAGTCAGTAGCCTTCCTATACTCAAAGGATAAGCAGGCTGAGAAAGAAGTAAGAGAAATGATACACTTCACGATAGCCCCAAACCATATTAAGTATCTTGTCGTGACTCTAACCAAACAAATGAAAGATCTGTATGACAAGAACTTCAAGTCTCTGAAGAAAGAAATTGAAGAAGACCTCAGAAGATGGAAAAATCTGCCATGCTCATGGATTGGCAGGATTAATATAGTAAAAATGAGCATCTTACCAAAAGTAATATACAGATTCAATGCAATCCCCATCAAAATCCCAACTCAATTCTTCATAAAGTTAGAAAGAGCAATTCAAAAATTCATCTGGAATAACAGAGAACCCAGAATAGCTAAAACTATTTTCAAGAGTAAAAGAACCTCTGGGGGAATCAGTATCCCGGACCTCAAGCTGTACTACAGAGCAATAGTGTTAAAAACCACATGATATTGATACAGTGACAGGCTTGTAGATCAATGGAACAGAATTGAAGACCCAGAAATGAATCCACACTCCTATGGTCACTTGATCTTTGACAAAGGCTGCAGAATTCTAAAGTGATGAAGACTGGCTAATAGAATGAGAGACAGAATTTTGCAGCTAGAAACAGAAATTTTAATATACAACTGACTTCTGATTGACATTTCATGATTTCACCTTGAAATTCTGCTCCCTTTGCTAGCCTCATGAGTTTATAAATTTTGTGTGTCCATTTTGGAAGTAAATCTGGAGATTTGCCAAAAACCTGGAAATAGAATTATCACATGGCCCAGCTATATAAATCTCAATTACCTCAAAGATTCATGTGTCATTTAAGAGACACTTTCACATATATGCAGGCCCTATTCAAAACAAATAAGATCAACTTAGATGTACATCAACAGATGGAAGAAAAATACAGTGTGGCACATACAAATAATGGAATTCAAGCAGTTCAATCTAAACAAAATCATGCAGTTTTAGATAAATAAGTATAACTGAAAAAAAAATAAATTAAACGAACTAACATTGTCCCAGAAATTAAATCACATTATTTCTTTTTGGACATAAAATACTCATTTCAAATTTTTTTTAATTTTTACACACTATATCTTCACTTCAATATCCACCCATGTTTATACTCTCACTCTTCAGATCATTCTGTCCCTCTCTCCCTGCCTCTCTTCCTCTCCTCTCCATCTCTCGCAAAACAAACAAAACTTCAAAACAAGCCAACTAACAAAAACATCAATATGATCAAAATAATATCAAAGCCAATCAAATGGAAACAAAAATCTTTCAGCAAACCATTGGACTGAAGGTACTGAAGGGGCTTATAACCCCAAAATAAGAACACCAATATCAATCAACCAGACCCACCAGAGCTCCCAGGGACTTAGCCATCAACCAAGGAGTACACATGGAGGGACCCATGACTCCAGATGCATATGTAGCAGAGGATGGACTTGGCTGGCATCCATGGGAGGAGAGGCCCTTGGTCCTGTGAAGGACTCCATGCCCCAGTGTAGGGGAATGGCAGGGCAGAGAGGTGGGAGTGGTTGAATGGATGAGAGAGCACCTTCAAAGAAGCAGGGCGAGGGGGGATGCATTTTAGGTGGTTTCTGGAGGGGAAACCAGGAAAGGAGATAACATTTTAAGAGTAAATAAAATATCCAATTAAAAAAATAGAATCTATGCTTCCTCTTGACCTCTTTTTCTTCTGTTCTTTGCCTTTTAGATCCCTGAAATGATAGTTTTCATTTTATTTTATAATATTAAAAAGAATGAATGAATGTTGGCTTAATGAGTAAAAACCTAGCTACTAAGGTAAAGGTTAACAGCTAAAGGGTCACTTTATACCAATTGGGAGAAGGAAACTCATTTTTCTCCAGAGTGTCACTGGGTTTATCAACCATTCCAGGACATTTCTCATGCTCAGGAGTAGTTGACCCAATGACCTGGGCTCCACAATTTTGGGTGTGACCATACTTGGTTATAGTTTATTGTTTTATCCTTTTCTTTTTTTTTCTTCTTTCATTTGCATTGGAGTTTTTGGTTTTGTAATGGGTTTTGTAGTTTTATATGCATTTTATAAAAGCAATTGAAATTAGATTGGTAAGGAGAGGGAAAGTACTTGGAAGGAATTGGGATAAGAAAATATATTTAAGTTTAGAATGGTTTTAAATAATAAAATGTAATATAGAAAACAAATGAACAACTGAGTCTCTTTTGTGTTGCTATTCATGGGCTTGGGCCAACCTGGATTTTTTTTTTCATCCTGGAATTTATATATCTAATGATACTACATTGTAGAAAACTGAAACTGCCTTTTTCAGTACAAATCAATTGTAATAGTTCCTTGTTAAAACATAGGACTTGGTGTTCACCTTCCTTTCTCAGTGCTATTACTTAGTTGTTTGAACCTGTGCAGGTTTTGTTCACGGTTTCAAAGTCTCTATTAGTTCTCTTCTATCACGTTCCTGTTCCTTTGTAGTCACACAGAACCTATGGTTCTTACGATTTTTCTGCTTCCTTTTCAGCCTGGATCTCTTAGTCTTAGGGTAGGGGTTTGATCATGACATCCCACTTAGAAATGAGCTTTCCAAAGTCTCTTGTCTCAACTGCACATTGTCCAGTTGAGAGTCTGTGTTAGTTATCTTCCACTGAAATAAGAAGCTTCACTAATAGGAGTGGAGTAATGCACTGATCTGTACCTATAGGTGTAGCAGCATGTCATTAGAAGTTAGATTATTACTATGTCCCTTTGGAAAAAAATATATTAAGTTTTCCTCTAATACCCCTGACCTATTTACTATCAGGTTCTTAGCCATTTTATCTGTGTCAAATATGGATTCTATCTAATAAACTTAAATACAAGGAAAAGATTGTTTTTCCCATAACATATAAGGGTAATTAGAAAGAATTTATCAAAGGTTGAGTAGAAGATCTTTAAATGATTACTTGTGGACATGAAATTTTCACTGAACTTATGAATTCAGAATAATGATGGTACCTACAAAAGACTTTCATCAGAGTAAGCCAGTCATAGTTTGATCATAGATAGGATGTATCATTTCTAGCACACCATCATGTCTTATTAATGATCTTTTGACAACTGACCAGTTCTGGAAAAGAGAGTATCATTGCTTTGGAGGATGTAGCCACTGATAGGATTCCCTTGTTACAGTATACAGTTCCACAATAGTGCAACACATAGTTAAAACCTAATGCACTTAGTCACCTATACAAAAGAGAAGAGTCATAAAATTGAGAGGATTATATAGTGGGTACCTGGGAAGGGCTAGAGTATGTAACCAGAAGCACATATAATCATATTTTGTTGCATATTTGTCTAAAACTCCCAAGTACAAAGAAAGAAATAAAAAAGTGAATAGTGGTAAATTTGGATCCTTAAAGTTATTGTGCCATACAGGTCACTAATGTGATTCCTAGGGATTTCATCTGAACAGATTCTTCTACCTCATTATCGAATGCCAAATTGTCAGTCATTAAATGAAATCATATAAACACAAATAATATTATGAAGACTGAGAATATTTATATAATAATATATTTTAGAATGTATGCTTAATATATAGCAATGGCTAACCAAAATAAATAATGACTTAGAGGAAGAAGATGGGGTGTATATGAGAAGGATTGGATGAAATGGAAAAGTAAAATATTGAAAGTATAGAAGAAAAATAAGGAGAGTTAAAATATGGTTCTAACATACAACAAAGCAAGCCAAAATTGGATGAGGTGACAATAGGAATAAATGACAAGTTTTTCTTTTTATTATTAACTTTACAACTTAATTGCTTTCTACCCTTTGAGTCCCTTTCTCACACTGTCACTTCTCCATTCTCTTAACTTTCTTCTCTGAGAGGTTGGACACCCCTCCTGGGTATCCCACCAGCATGTCACATCAAGTTTCTGAGGGGTTAGGCACATTATCTGCCACTAAGGCCAAGTAAGGCAACAAAGTTAGGGGAATATTTTCCACAGCCAGGCAACAACTTTAGGTGCAACTCCCACTCCAGGTGTTGGGGAACATACATGAAGACCAAGCTGCTCATCTGCTACATATGTGTGGGGTCATAGGTCCAATCACTCTATGCTCTTTGGTTGGTGGTTCAGTCTCTGAGAGCTCCAATGTTCCAAGTTAGTTGATTCTGTTGATCTTCCTCTGGAGTTTCTATCCCCTTTGGGGCCCACAATCATTCCCCAATCCTTCCCCCAATTCTTTCAGAAAAGTCCTCCTGCTCCATACAAAGTTTGGCTATAGGTCTTTGCATGTAATTTAATCAGCTGCTAGGTAGAGCCTCTCAGGACAATTAGTATAGGCTACCATTTGCAAGCATAACAGAGTATCATTAATAGTGTTATGGGTTTGTTCTTGCCCATGAGATGTTTCTCCATTTGGGCCATTTATTGGCTGGCAATTCCCTTGGTCCTTGTTACAACATTGTTCCTACATTTTTTCATAGACACGATAAACTTTGGGTCAAAAATTTTGGGCCAATTTGGTTTCCCTGACAACTGGGGTTCCTTCATAGCTACAGTAGGTGGACCCTTCAGGTTTTCACTGCTATGAGTCTCGGCTAAGGATACTTCCTTGACTCCTGAAAGCCTCTAATCTGTCATGTACTGAGATGCTCCTATGTTCCCCAATCCCTGTCAGCTGCAAATTTTCATTAATTCTCCTGTCCATCTCACACTTTCTCCTGTTTTCCTCCACACTTGATCCTGAACTCCCAACTACTTCACTGCACATCCCTGCTCACACCAACTTCCTTCTGTTCAGCTGCCTGTTATGAATATTTTATCCCTTCTAAGTGAGATTCAAGCATACTTGCTAGGGCCTTCCTTCCTGTTTAGCTTCTTTGGGTCTATTGAGTATGGTAAGGGTATTCTTTATTTCATGGCTAATCTCTACTTCTAAGTGAGTGCATACCATGCATATCCTGTTGATTCTAGGTTAGCTCACTCAGGATGATATTATTCAGCTCCATTAATTTGCCTGTAAATTTTTTATCTTTGTTTTTAATAGCTAAATAACATTCAAATGTATAGATATACCACATTTTCTTTATGTATTTGTAACTTGAGGAACAACTATGTTGTTTCCAGTATCTTTCTATTATGAATAAAGCTGCTATGAACAATTGTCCTTGTAGTACACTGTGAAATATTTTGCATATATGCCCAGGAGTGGTATAGCTGTGTCTTTTTGTTTTTAATTTTAAACTCCAGATTTTATTCTCCTCTCAGTATATCCTCCAACTGTTCCATATCCCATATCTCCTCCCCACCCCCTAGTCTCCACAAGGATGTCCCCACACCCATCCCTCCAGACTTCTAAACTCCCTGGGTCCTCCAGTATCTTGAGGGTTAGGTACATTTTCTCTGACTAAATCCAGACCCAGCAGTCCTCTGCTCTATATATGTTGGATGCCTCATATCAGCTGGTGTATGCTGCCTGGTTGGTGTTCCACTATCTGAGAGATCTCAGGGATCCAGGTTAATTGAGACAGCTGGTCCTCCTACAGGATCGCCCACCTCCTCAGCTTCTTCCAGCTTTCCCCTAATTCAACCACAGTGGTCAGCAGCTTCTGTCCATTTTTTGGGTGCAAATATCTACATATGACTCTTTCAGCTGCTTGGTGGGTCTTACAGAAGGCAGTCATGATAGCCCTCTGTAATAGTATCAGGTCTTGTGGCTTCCCCTTGAGCTGGATTCCACTGAGGGCATGTCATTGGACCTTCTTTTCCTCAGGTTACATTTCCTTCTCTGAAGTTCTTTCAGACGGGAACAATTATGGGTCAAAATTTTGACTGTGGGATGGCAACTCCCTCTCTCACTTAATGACTTCCTACTGTAGGTGGACTCTACAAGTTCCCTCTATCTACTGTTGATCATTCATCTAAGGCTCCTCTTTCTGAGTCCTAAGAGTCTCTCACCTCCCAGGTTTCTGGTGCATTCTGGAGGGTCACCCCAACCTCCTATATCCAGAAGTTGCCTGTTTTCATTCTTTCTGCTGACCTTAAGGGATTCAGTCCTTTTTTTCTCACCCAATACCAGAACAGGTTCATTTCTCTCTTTCACTCCCTCCCTCCCCATCCACTTTCCCTCCCAGCTCCCTCCCTCCCTCCCCACTTGTGATTGTGCTTCTCCCTCCCAAGTGGTACTGAGGCATCCTCACTTGAGCTCTTCAGATTGATGAACTTTTTGAGTTCTGTGGGCTGTATCTTGGGTATTCAGCACTTTTTAATTTTTTTAGCTAATATCCACATATTAATGAGTACATATTATGCATGTCCTTTTGTGTCTGAGTTATCTCACTCAAGATGATACTTTCTAGTTAAATCCATTTTCCTGAAGAACTCAGGATGTCCCTCATTCTTATGGCCATCCTACCAAAGGCAATATACAAATTCAATGAAATCCCCATCAAATCTCAACACAGATCTTCAAAGACATGGAAAGAGCAATTCTCAAATTCATCTGGAAAGGCTAAAAATGCAGAATAGTGAAAACAATACTTAACAATAAAAGAATGGTTGGGAGAATCATCATTCCTTACCTCAAGGTTTAGTACAGAACAATAGTGATAAAAACTGCAAGGTCTTAATACAGAGACAGACACATTGATCAATGGAATAGAATTTGTAGACCCAGAAATAAAACCACACACTTACAGGCACTTGATCTTTGACAAAGAAACCAAACAAACAGAATGGAAAAAAGAAAGCATCTTCAACAAATAGTGCTGGTCTAACTGGCTGGCTGTATGTAGACAAATGAAAATAGATCCATATTTGTCACCTTGTATAAAGTTCAAGTCTAAATGGATCAAGGACCTCAACATGAAACATGATACAGAGTCTAATAGAAGAGAAAGTAGAAAAGAGCCTTGAACTCATTGGCACAGGGGAATATTTCCTATACAGAACTCCAAGGGCTCATGCTCTAAGATCAAGAATTGATAAATGGGACCTCATGAAGCTGGAAGGCTTCTGTAAGGCAAAAGACATAGCCAATAAGACAAATTGGCAACCTAGAGATTGGGAAAAAAATCTTCCCTAACTCCACAACTGGAAGAGAACTAATATCCAAAATGTGTGGAGAATTCAAGAAGCTAACCACCAAAACAAAACAAAACAGAACAAACAACAACAACAAATAGCTGGGTCTTGACATAGAACTATTTCTAGTTTTCTAAGAAATTGCCAAATTGATAGCCAAAGTAATTGTACAAGTTTGCACTCTCTCCAGCAATGAAGGTTTATCCTACTTTCTCTGTATACCTGAGAGCATGTGCTGTCACTTGAAGTTTTGATCTTAGTCATTTTTCCTGGTATAAGATAGAATCTCAGTAGAAACTTGTGTGTTCCTATACCATTAACATGAAGTTTTGTTACTATTGCTCTGTAGTACAGCTCAAGGTCAAAGATAGTGATACCTGTGAATTTTTTTTTCTTGTTCAGGATTCTTTTGGATACCCTGTGTTTTGTGTGTGTGTGTGTGCGTGTGTGTGTGTGTGTGTGTATGTTTGGTTGGTTGGTTGGTTTTATTTTTCCATATAAAGCTGAGAATTTTGCTTTCAAGGCTTGTGAAGAATTGTATTGGAATTTTGAAGGGAATTGTATTGAACCAGCAGATCGCTTATGGTACAAAGAGCATTTTCACTATGTTAATCCTCCCAATCCATGTTCATAGGAAATCTTTCTACCTTCTGATATTTCCACAATTTCTTTCTTCAGAGACTCAAAGTTCTTATCAGGCTTTTCTCTTTCTTAGTTAGAGTTTCACCAAGGTATAACTCTGTATATTATTTGTGCCTATTGTAAAAGGGTGTTGTTTCCTTAATTTCTTTATCAAGTCATCTTTTGTTTATATAAAGGAGGGCTACTAAATTATATTTTTAGTCAATTTTGTATCCAGCCACATTGGTGATGGTGTTTATCAACAAAAGGAGAATATTCTATCTGGTAGAATATTTGGAATCACTGATATATACTATCATATCATCTGTAAAAAGGGATATTTGACTTCTTCCTTTCCTATTTGTATCCCTTTGGTTGTCTTATTGCTGTAGCAAGAAATTCAAGTGCAATATGTAATAGATAAAGAGAGGGTGGGCAGCTTTGAATTATCCCTGATTTTAATGAAATTGCTTTAATTTTCTCTCCATTTAATTTGATGTTGTCTATTGGCTTTCTATATTTTGCTTTTATTATGTTTATATATGCACTTCGTATAATTGATTTAAGACTTTTAACATGAAGTGTTATTGAATTTTTCCAAAGGCTTTTATAGCTTCTAATGAGATGATCATGTGATTTTTTTTCAGTTTGTTTATATGGTATATTACATTGATTGATTTTGTGTATTGAATTGTCCTTGCACCACTGGCATGAAGCCTATGTGGTCATGTTGGATGATGCTTTTGATGTTGTCCTGGATTTAGTTTACACATATTTTATGGAGTATTTTTGCATCAATGTTCATAAATAAATTGGTCTGAAATTTCTTCTTGTTGAGTCTTTGAGGGTTTAGGTATCAAGGATACTATGTACTTATACAATGAGTTTGGCAGGGTTCCTTCTGTTTCTATTTTATGCAATAATTTGAGAAGAATTGGTATTAGATATTCTTTGAATATCTGGTAGAATTTTGCACTAAATCATCTGACCCTCTGGTTTTTTGGTTGAGAGAGTTTTAATGATACTTCTATTTCCGTAGTAGTTATAGGATGTAACTGCTATCAATCCACAATGTAGATATTTTAGCTGATCTTGATTAGCTTTGGTCATCACTATATGTCTATAAAACCATCCATTTGATTTATATTGTCTAAGTGTATAGAGTATAGGCTTTTGAAGTAAGATCCAATGATTCTTTGAATTTCCTTAGTGTTTGTTGTTATGTTTCTCTTTTAATTTCTGGTTTTGCTCAGTTGGATACTGTTCTTCTTTTCGTTTCCAAGAAGTCTTTAACTATCTAGTTGATTTCTCAATAGACCAGCTCTTTGTTTCATTGATTCTTTGTATTGTTCTCTTTGTTTATAATTGATTGATTTCAGCTCTGAGTTTGATTATTTCCTATTATCTACTCCTCTTGGATGTCTTTGGTTCTTCTTCTTTTTATTCTGGAGCCTTCAGAAGTACCTCTAATTCATTAGTATGAGAACTTTGTAATTTCATTATGGAGACTCTTACTGTTATGAACTTTCCTCTTAGCATTGCTGTTAAATTATCCTTTAATCCTTTAAATGTGGGTATGTTGTGCCATCATTTACATTGAATTTTAGAAAATCTCTAATTTATTTATTTCTTCCCAGAACCAAAGATCTTTCAGTAGAAAGTTGTTAAGTTTTGATTAACATAGTTTCTGTTTTCAGTTGTTGAAGTTCAGTTTAATCCATCATGGTCTGGTATACAAGGTGATGTTTCAATGTTCTTGTTTGCTTTGAGCCTTGCTTAGTGACTAACTATATAGTCATTTTTGGAGAAGGTTCTATGAGGTGTTGAGAAGAAGGATTATTTCATTGTGATTTGTAGAAATGTTCTATAGAAATATTTCTGTCCATATGATAAAGACAAATTTGACATTTCATAAACTTAGAAATTTTATAAATTTCATTTCTCTGTTTAATTTTGTCTGAATGACCTGTCAATTGATGAGAGTAGAATGCTGAAGTCTCCCACTATTAATGTGTGGGATTCAATGTGTGATTTAAGCTGTAACAATGTTTCTTTTATAAATATAGGTGCCCGATGTTTGGGTAATAGATTTTTAGAATTGACATATCCCTTTGGCAGATACTTCATCTGATGAGTAGGTAGTGTTCTTTCCCTTATCTTTCATTAATTTTGGTTGTAAATTTATTTTATGAGATGCCATAATGTCTACACCAGTCTGCTTTTTTGGGTCAGTTTTCTTGGGAAACTTTTTTCCAGCCCTTTACTATGAGGTAATGCCTAATTTTATTGCTGAGGTGTGATTCTGTATGCGGCTGAATGGTGGATTCTCTTTTTACATTCATTCTCTTACCCTTTGTCTTGTATGGAGGAATTGATCCCAATGATGTTGAGAGATATTAATGTCCAGTAATTGTTAATTCTTTTTTGTTGGTGGTGGTGGGTTTTTTTTTCATTTTTTTATTGAATATATTCTTCATTTACATTTCAAATGTTATACCCCTTCCCGGTTTCCCCCCTTCCAGAAAACCCCCAACCTATCCTCCCACCCACTGCCTCCAAGAATATGCCCCTCCACTCAACCTACTCCCATGATCCCCACTTGATCCCTCACACTGGAGCCTTTCTTGAGCCTTCACAGGATCAAAGACCTCTCCTCCCACTGATGCCCAACAAGACATTCCTCTGCCAATCTTTTGGCTGGAACCACATGTACCCCTTGGTTGATGGCTTAGTCCCTTGTAGCCCTGTGGCATCTGGTTGGCAAATATTGTCATTCTTCCCATGAGGCTTCAAACCCCGCCCCCCTCCAGCTCCTCCAGCTTGCCCTCCAACTCCTCTATAGTGAACCCCAAGCTCAGACCAATGGTTGGCTGCTAGTATTCACCTCTGTATCTGTAAGGATCTGGCAGGGCCCCTGCAAAAGACAACCATAAATGGCTCCTTTCGGTACACACTTCTTGTCATTCATAGTAGTTTCGGGGTTTTGTGACTGTTTATAGGAAGAATCCCCAGGTAGGACAGTCTCTGGGTGGCCTTTCCTTCAGTCTCTGCTCCACTCTTTTTCTCCATAGTTGTTCCGGCGATTATTTTGTTGTTTGTGTTAGTGTGTGTACATTTGTGTAGGTTTTGCTTATTTTAGTTTTGCTGGTATGGAATTAGTCATTTTCTATATTTTCTCATGGTAGTTATGCTTCTTGTGTTGGCGTTTTTCTTCAAATATTACCTTTGGGGTTAGATTTGTGGATAGATATTGTTTAATTTTTTTCTTTCCATATCTTATTTTTTTCATCTGTGATGATTGAGAGTTTTGCTGGTTATAGTAATCTGGGTTGGCATCTATAGATTTTAGAGATGGTTTGATATCAATCCAGGCCCTTCTTACTTATGGAATCTTTTGCCTTTGTAAATATATAAAACTGACCTTTATCTCTTGTAGCCTTTAATATCTTTCTTTGTTCTGTAGATTTAGTGTTTTTATTATATAACAGGAGGATTTTCTCTTCTAGCCCATTTTAATTTGTCTTCTGTAACTTTCTTTTATGTTCTCAGAAATCTCTTTATAAGTTGAAAACATTTTATGCTATGATTTTAGCAAAAAATAATTTTTGATCCTTGGAGGTAGAATGCATCACCTTCTTCTATCCTTATTCATCTTATTTTAGGTTTTTCCATGGTATCCTACTATTTCTTGGATATTTGTTAGAATCAATGATTTCTTTGACTGATGTATCAATTTCATCTATTGTGCGTCCTAACCCTGATATTCTCTCTGTTATTGAACAGAGCCTTGAACCTTTTTATTTATTTCCTTTACCTGTTTATTTGTATTTTCCTGTATTTCTTTGAGGGATTTATTTTGTGTCCTTTCTAATGGTCTTTACCTGTTTGATTGCATTTTCCTGTATTTCTTTAAGTGATATACTCATTTCCTCTTTAAGGTCTCTATCATCTTTATAAGATTGGTTTATTTGAGGTCTTTGTGTGTGTGTGTGTGTGTGTGTGTGTGTGTGTGTGTGTGTGTGTGCGTGTGCTTAGGTTGTGTTAGGATAGCAAGGGCTTGCTGTAGTAGGATAGTTGTGCTTGAATATATCATATTTCCCTGGCTTTTGTTGATTTTGTTCTTACCAGGTCCTTCAGCCAACTGGTTGCCCCTGGAAGTTCCTGTTGTATCATGCATTGGGAGGGGGCTTCACCTTGTTGATCAATTTTTGACAGTCCTCTGGTGGGTATCCTTGGGCTGGGCAGTGGATCTCAGAGGGCAGGGTAAGACTCCCAGCAGTTGTGTTTACCCCTGGTGCTATGGCTGGAAGGGGATTGGGAGGGGAGGCAGATAGAGAAGTGTCCTGACAATAGAGGTCCAGGGGAGCATCAGGCTTCAGGCTTTGCAGAACAGCTAGGTGAACCCCGGAGGACTTGGAGAGCAGGGGAAATGGGTGCAGAAAGATTCTATTAACTTGAAATTCTTTTAACATTTTGAATCCCTTAGCCATATGTAATAAAGAAGTCGTGGATCACTGTTTGATCTAGTGTTCAGGGACCATTAGAGAAAAACAGCAGTTTTTTTTTTTTTTTTTGAAAATGGAGGAACATGAATATTTGTCATATATGCAATTTTAAAGTGTGAGATTTTTAAAATAAATTTATTGATCAGTTTACTTGTGTTTTAAAACTAAAAATAAAACTCTAGTTTGACATCATTTTCCTGTATTTAAAACATTTATTTATTTCCCCCAAAGTGAATGTGGGATAATGATATAAGGAAATAAAATTCAGAAGTTATATTATCAACAGAATAGGTAATATTAAGAGAGAAGAAATACTGAATAAAGAGCTATTAGTTTTGAAAACTTCTACAATTATAACACTGAAAAAGTTATTATATGTTGTAGTCATTAGTTTAGTAATACATTATTTTACTGTTTTTATTCTTAATTTTTGATGAAATTAACATTACTATGATTTTGTAAAGAATCATCTTAATTTTTCTTTTCTATGCAATTTTTAAATGAGCGATTTTTTAATATTAAGACTATGTATATTATTGTAGAATTGATTGTTACTAATAGACAAAATTATACCTGTAGCATTTAGGTTTTGATTTTCTCTTCCATTTATTATTATTATTATTATTATTATTATTATTATTATTATTATTATTATTATTTTCTTTAGATTTTCTGGCTTTTATTCTGTTTTTTAAATTTTTTTATTGGATATTTTCTTTATTTACATTTCAAATGTTATCCCTTTTCCCTGCCCCCTTGGAAGACCCCTATCCCATCCCCCCTCCCCCTGAATCTATAATGGCATTCTCCTACCCACCCACACAATCCTTCCTCCCTGCCCTCGAATTCCCTTACACTGGGGCATCCATAGAGCCTTCACAGAACCAAGGATCTCTCCTCCCATTGATGTCTGACAAGTCCATCCTCTGCTACATGTGTGGCTGGGGCCATGGGTCCCTCCATGTATATTCCTTGGTTGGTGACTTAGTCCCTGGGAGCTCTAGGAGATCTGGTTGGTTGATAATGTTGTTCTTCCTATGGAGTTACAAACCCCATTCAGATCCTTCATTCCTTTCTCTAACTCCTCCATTGGGGATGCCATCCTCAGTACAATGATTGGCTGAGAGCATTCACCTCTGTATTTGTCAGACTCTGGCAGAACCTCTCAGGAAACAGCCATATCATGCTCCTTTCAGCAAGCACTTCAGGGCATCCACAATAGTGTCTGGGTTTGGTGACTGTATATGGGATGGATTCCCACATGGGGCAGTCTCTGGACGATCTTTTCTTCAGTCTCTTTTCTACATTTTGTGTCCATATTTGCTCCCATGAGTATTTTTGTTCCACTTTCTAAGAAGGACCGAAGCACCCACACTTTGGTCTTCCTTCCATATATTCTTTAATGTTTGTATTTGTTTTTCAATTCTGTCTATAATCAAATATTAAACATATTGATCATCATCATACAATTTTTTCATCCTATTTGATGTCTCTTTGAAAAAATTAGTATTATGGTGTGGTTATTCAACTTGAAGAAACTAAGATGTTATTAATAGCATGACTCATTATTGAAGGTTTTTCTAGAGACTGACTTACGTCTTTATAATTATTTGCCAGGTGTAGCTCTGAGATAGTATTGACAATGCTTGTGAAAATGATGATATAGTGGTACATGACTAAAGTAGAAATTGGGACCATTTCTAATTTGCATGATATTAAGTAAGCCATGAACTCTTACATAGGGTAGCATGAGAGAATGATATAAACTATGAAAATAAATCCGAAAGCTAAAACATGTACAATAATATAGCTGATTATATAGTTGGAATGAATAATGAATTTCAGATAATATGTCATCTCATAGTCTTATATGGAAACAGGGTACAATCACTTCAAACTTTTAGTGTATCACATAATGAGCAACATTTAATCTAAATTAATTAATAATAAATTAATAATGTTCCTGGTTTACATGCCTGGATGAGAAATGTGGCTATGAATTTAATGTTATACATTAGCATTGCATATAGTTTCTGTTATAAATATACAATCCAAGGAAGCTAATTTCCTGTTACCTACTCTTTCCTTCCTGGACTATAAATAGAGATAAATTTGTAAGTATAGTGAGAGATAACTTTACAGAAACACACTGAAGGTATTGCATAATGCCTAAAAAAAAAGATATGCTGAAATGTTATCTATGACTTTTGTCAACATATTAGCATTTCTAACTATGTAAAGTCTGGGTGAGATGCCCCCAAATATTCTGCCTATTTGTGAATCACGTACTCTTCTTTGATGATGGTCTATTTATTCAAAATTCTCAAACTGAAGAAAATTAGAAGCAGTAACTCAGTAACTTCAGTTATTATTAGGATATAAACACTGGCAACTTTTAAAGTTGATCAATATAAGTGTACTTCAAAAAGCCTCTGATGGCTGTTGTGAGTAAAGCCTCAATGAACATGGTTGAACCTTAGAATGACTAAAGAAAATGTACATTTATATAATAAAGTTTTATTTGGCTGTTAATACTATGGCAGGAAAATTAAAGGAAAATGAGTGTAAATAGAAATAATTATCTAGAATAGGTAACTCAAAAAGATTGATATGGTATGTTTTCATTTATGAGTGGATATTAGCTGTTAAGTAAATGATAAGATACAATTCAAGGACCCAGAAAGGTTATCTATAGGACTAAAAGGAACACACGAATCTTCTTGGGAAGGGGATTTAGAGTACATTTTGTGGATTGACTGAGTGGGTGGGGACTAGAGTAAGAGGGATCAGGTTATGGGAAAGATAAAGTGAGAGATGTCAGGAGATACAGCTGGAATAGGATGCAGATATTTGTGGGAAAGTATGAAAATCTAGTACAATGGAAACGTCCTGAACTCTATGAGGATAACCCTAGTGAGGACCTCTAGCAATGGAAGATACAGTATCTGAACTGGCCATATTTTGCAAATCAGGCAAGGGTTCCAGTGGTAGGCGATGATAGTGTTCCGTTAGGTGGTTGGTCAAGGGGTTCCTACGGAAATCTCCAACAATCCAGGCTAATGGTAAAGGAAGGGTCACTTTCTGAAAACTGACATCATGGCACATTACAGAAGATAAAATTCACACACGTCATTGAACATAGATAGCTAAGTTGAGCTGATGTCGACATAAAGTCTTCCTTTTGATGCAGGAAGGTACTTTGCAGGCTAAGGAAAAAGAAACCTGAATACTAATGCAGCCATAAAACCTTTAGCCTATGATCTGGCTTGCTTAGAGGATATACTAAGACAGTGGTGGCACAGAATATGTTGGAGTGGCCAACTTATGTATGATTTAACTTGAAGTCTATTACTCTAGCATGCCTGGATGTCCAGGAACTGGAGACTGGATAGCCCAGAGACATTGCGTAGATTCAAATATAACTTATCTATAAAATAAATCAGTGAAATGATTTCTAATGCTATTCTGCTATACCTATATATTTTCTTTTTACCTTGTCCAATTAACATCAGAGAGGCCTCCTCAGGCAGCAGATTGGAGTAGGTGGAAAGACCCACAGTAAGACATTATGCTTAGAGAGATCCTAAACTGGAGATCTCCGTGGAATCCCCTCAGTGTTTGGGAAATAGTGTGGGAAAGGCTGACAAGAGGTTATAGGAGTCAGAGGGGTTGAAGGACACCATAAAACATGACCCACTGAACCAACTAAGCAGGGCTCAAACAGACTCACAGAGACTGAAGGTTCAGATGTGTCTCTCACTCTTTTTTCTGCTCTTGGGGCTCTTTACCTCCTACTGTCTTGCCTTGCCTACCCTTGATCGGGGTGTTTGCCTTGTCCTGTTGTACCTTATTCTGTTGTGTTTGGTTGTTGTCTTTTGGATGCCTGCTTTATTTTGAAGGGTAATAGAAGGATGAGTGGATCTGGGAGAGAGGGAAAGTAGGGAAGAACTGGGAGAAGTTGAAGGAGGATTAATTTTGTCCTGGTACTTCAATTCTGTTCCATTGATCTACATGTCTGTTACTGTACCAATACCATGCAGTTTTTAACACTATTGCTCTGTAGTACAGCTTGAGGTCCGGGATACTGATTCCCCCAGAGGTTCTTTTACTCTTGAGAATAGTTTTAGCTATTCTGGGTTTTCTGTTATTCCAGATGAATTTTTGAATTGCTCTTTCTAACTCTATGAAGAATTGAGTTGGGATTTTGATGGGGATTGCATTGAATCTGTGTATTACTTTTGTTAAGATGCTCATTTTTACTATATTAATCCTGCCAATCCATGAGCATGGCAGATTTTTCCATCTTCTGAGGTCTTCTTCAATTTCTTTCTTCAGAGACTTGAAGTTCTTGTCATACAGATCTTTCACTTGTTTGAATCCACACTCCTATGGTCACTTGATCTTTGACAAAGGAGCTAAAACCATCCAGTGGAAAAAAGATAGCCTTTTCAACAAATGGTCCTGGCTCAGCTGGAGGTCAACATGCAGAAGAATGCAAATTGACCCATTCTTATCTCCTTGCACTAAGCTCAATTCTAAGTGGATCAAAGATCTCCACATAAAACCAGACACACTGAAACTAATAGAAGGGAAACTAGGGAAGAACCTTGAACATATGGGCACAGGGGAGAATTTCCTGAACAGAACTCCAATAGCTTATGCTCTAAGATCAAGAATAGACAAATGGGACCTCATTAAATTACAAAGTTTTTGCAAGGCAAAAGACACTGTCAAAAAGACAAAGCGGCAACCAACTAACTGGGAAATGATCTTTACCAACCTTACATCCGACAGAGGGCTAATATCCAATATATACAAAGAACTCAAGAAGTTAAACTCCAGAGAGGCAAGTAACCCTATTAAAAAATGGGGTACAGAGCTAAACAAAGAGTTCTCACCTGAAGAATATCTAATGGCTGAGAAGCACCTAAAGAGATGTTCATCATCCTAAGTCATTAGGGAAATGCAAATCAAAACAACCCTGAGATTCCATCTCACACCAGTCAGGATGGCTAAGATCAAAAACACAGGAGACAGCAGTTGTTGGCGAGGATGTGGAGAAAGAGGAACACTCCTCCACTGCTGGTGGAATTGCAAGCTGGTACAACCACTCTGGAAAGCAGTCTGGCGGTTCCTCAGAAAACTGGGCATGACACTCCTGCAGGATCCGGCTATACCACTCCTGGGCATATACCCAGAGGCTTTACCTGCATGCAATAAGGACACATGCTCCACTATGTTCATAGCAGCCTTATTTATAATAGCCAGAAGCTGGAAAGAACCCAGATGTCCCTCAACGGAGGAATGGATCCAGAAGATGTGGTTTATCTACACAATGGAATACTACTCTGCAATTAAAAACAATGAATTCACGAAATTCCTAGGCAAATGGTCAGATCTTGAAAATATCTTCCTTAGTGAGGTAACCCAATCACAAAAGAACACACATGGTATGCAGTCACTGATAAGGGGATATTGACCCAGAATCTTGGAATACCCTAGACACAATCCGCATATCAATAGAGTTCTAAGAAGATGGAAGGAGAGACCCCTGGTCCTGGAAAGACTGGATGTAGGGGAACGCCAGGACAGAGTAACGAGAGGGGGTTGAATGGAGAAAAGAGGGAGGGAAGGGGGCTTATGGGACTTTCGGGGAGGGAGGAAACGGGAAAGGGGAAGTGATTTGGAATGTAAATTAAAAAAATAAAATAAAATAAATAATAAAAAAAAAGTTTTGTCGTGGTAGTGTTGAATGAGAGAAGATTCTATTTCGAAGAACAATAACACAATTCCCAGCTAAGCTGGGCATACAAAATAACATTTGCCCAATACTTTCCTTGAATTGTATTTATTTTGGAGGTTTGTAACTCTTAGCAACTTAAAGTTCTATACTTCCTTACCTATGTGTTGTATTACTCTGTCTAAATACCTTTGTTCTTCAAGTTTCTTCTTTGTCATGGAAATAACAGACATTTAAATCTGTAGTAAAATATTGTGATTTAAAGATCTAACATAATCTAAGAACATACCATTATATTCTTAAATTGTGAGATAGGAAAAATACTACACTCAAATAATGGTAGAGAACTTTTCTATATAGAATCTGTGCACGGAAACATTGGACCACTTGAGTTATTGTAAAACAGAAACTAGGAGGTTAGCCAGACTTACTGTATTAGTGGTACTGTTGCAAGTGTGAATTTTATTCTTTTACTTAAATGTGAACCTCATAGTATTAACACCTTTTAATTAATATTACATTTTAACATTTTAAAAGAATATAAATTATGCCCTTACATTGAAAAGATGTATTTAGGAATCTCTATTACTTTCTCCATGATTATTAAATATTCAAATCAATTAAATATCAGTATTAATAGAAAGATCACTTATAACACTCTTTTCTGGAATTTTGCTCTCTCTATATATGTTATAAAATTTCATTTTGACATTGTAGACCATCTTACATTCAATCTACTGTGGACAATAGAAAGATTGATATAGATAAATATTGGATTTTCCTTCTCTAGGGTTAAGACCCTCTTCTCTGACAACTGCTAATTTATTTTACATGCAACTGTGGTACAATTTAGGCTGAATGGGTACTTAAGAAGATTTTTGTTTCTTCCCTTGTTATTTGTTAATTGTGGTTCTGATGCAAATATGGAAGTTATATAAGTGAAATTAAGAAATGAAATTAATATAAATTAAATTAAGAGAATGAGATTATGATACCATTTTATATAAGGTGGTTTACATAGGATGCTGCATATATTGGTATATATTAACTAATTTAAACAGTAATTCTGGAATAATTTTTTGTAAATGGATTTCTGACATTGTAACAACTTGAAAATACTAGTCAAAACAAGTGCTACTACAGCTGAAATGGAGAAATAATGGAGTTGATATTAGAGCTATATTTATGGATATAGACAAAATTTAGCCTTCAGCACAGAACTCAGTTCCTTTCTGATACAGACTGCTATCATGCCATAAATATTGTGTGCCATATAATGGGATTCTTATGATAAACATAACTGCTTATATTAAATTAATTTAAACCACATTAAAAACTAATCACATTTTGTTTTAAAGCATTTTAATATATATTTTGAATGGCTAAGCTATTTCATTAATGAGTAGTAATGATTATAATGAAATCAAGAAATATTCCCATTTCCCTAAAAAGCACCCAGGTGAATTTTTTAATATTTTTCGAGATCCTTTGGAGATTCCTAGGTAACAAGACCAGTGATAAAAATACAAACAACTCTAAAATATAGATGAGCTAGAAGCCACAATCATCAAACAATGCCTAATTCCTAACTTAGTGATGTCTTTATTTGAATATTGTTGCTATAAAATCTAGTTTTTGAAGAATTTTAAATAATAAATTTGAATAAGATGGGTTGCATCATTTCTTTGATATTGAAAATGAATAGAATAGAAAATTCAAATCAGAAACCAAGACATGAACTGAAATGCCTATTAGCTTTCTTTATCTATAGCAAAGTATTTAAAATTAAAGTCTTTAAGATAGTAACTGCTTAGAAATTAAACAGCAGTGGTATTTTGCATATTAATGTTATGAATGGGGCTGGAGAGACGGCTCAGAGATTAAGAGCACTGACTGCTCTTCCGAAGGTCCAGAGTTCAAATCCCAGAAACCACATTCTGACTCATAACCATCCGTAATGAGATCTGACGCCCTCTTCTGGTGTGTCTGAAGACAGTCACAGTCTACTTACATATAAGAATAAATAAATCTTTAAAAAATATTATGAATGATAAATGATCTTTATACTTAGTTCATTTATATAGATCAATGCAGACAGCCAATCACTAAGTTCTCTGCAGATTTTAATTGATATGTATTTATCATGTTAATAGTTTGTCTTATAAAAACATTGTTAGAGAATTAATCATAAATCAACACCAATAAATGCCATGGATAATGTTCACTATACCTGGAAATGCTCGCAGTTGTCAAGTAAGCCAGAATTTCTGTCCCTACTTTTCTTAAATTGTTTATTTCCTGTTATTCAAAGTTCATCTAGGTCAATCTCCCTTGTGCAACCATCTATCTCTGAAGTCCATGTTCATCATCAGTTTACTGAATTATAGAAATCTATTTATAAGGTTCCAATAAGCTTTTATCATTAATGTAAATTAATTTATTTGATTTTAGTAACATAGAGAAATTTCAGGAAGTACATTCACAACCACAGAAACAATACAAAAGAAGCATCCAAACATGGGAAGAAGCCTATTGTCCATATTACTTACCCTGTTCTGGAGAGACAGGAAAAAAATGTTTATACACTCCAGATTGAGAGCATAGTCAATAAGTTAAATGATTCCACTCAAATCTAGCTTAACGAAGTAATCACTTTGCTATACTTACATATAAGAGCAGGAGTGAGGTGGTACTTTCATGTACATGGTTGATTCAGAAGTATCGGCATCACCATAAAGCTCACATCAGCAGACTGATGACTCACTAAGCTGCATTCCTGAAGACCAATGGGCCATTGCAAGCAGATTCATTTGGAGAATAGTCCTCAAAGCAATAATTACTGAGAGTAACTTCAGGATGTTTTCTTTCTCTTCTGAAAAGTGAAGGCCTTCCATGGATAACAACCAAAAAGGTATATCAAGTTATAGTAAAATGAGGCACCTCCTCATACATTAAAGACAAGGGAGCCAAATATGGGGAGAAAAGGATACCCAAAGGCAGGGAAAAGAGTCCAAGATAGCCCCTGATCTCAGGGGCACTGCAAGGAGACCAGTCTATACAATTTTCACATATATGCAGAGGACTTAGTTTAGATACAAACAGTCTTTTTTGTTCTCAGTTCATTCTCTCTGATGCTCATGAGCACAGTTTAACTAATTTTTTTTGGTAGTGTCCTTGACCCCTCTGGCTCCTACAATCCTTCCTCTCGTACTGCCACAAAATTACCATAACTTCAACTGTTTGGCTGTGGGTCTCTGCATCAGTTTCCATCAGTTGTTTGATGGAGTCTCTGTGATGATAAATAGGTGAGGCACCAATCTCTAAGTTCACCAAAATATCATTAGGATTTATTTTATTAATTTTAAGTGGGGTGCATGCCTCAGCTTTATAAGTGCCATGAACTTCCCTCCTGCCTATAGGAAAGAGTTTTGCAATCCAAAGAAAATGGCTAAGATTGAGGAAAGTGCTTAGACTGAACTTCGGTCTCAATGAGAAACAGAAAGTAAAGAATTTTAAATAGAACTGGGGTGATATCTCACTATGTGAAGTATATGTGGGGCAGGCAGGAGGACCCAAGTCCAGATTCCAACCATTACATGAGGAGCCAGGCTTGTTGGTGCATAAATGTAATCCTAGCACTGGCTAGGAAAAGAGAGTAAGTTTGCTAGGGTTTGTTGGTCATTTAATCTTGCTAGCAAGTTGAGCTACATACTTAAGAGAAATCTTGTCTCAGAAAAGGGAGAGGAACAACTTGAGAGAGAGACACAAGGCAATGACATTAGTTTTCTATATATGCAAACACAAATGTGCACAGACACACACATATATATATATATATGCACACAGGATTGTTTAAACATGCACAGGACAATCATTCTTGTATACATATGGACAGACAGACAGGAAGACAGACAGACAGACACACGTACATAAACACTTGAGGAAAATATGTTCACAAAATAAAAATAAAAGAATGCAATACCCCAATTATAAAGATGAATCTCTCTCTGTTGTTACAGGAAAGATAGTTTTTCTTGAAAATTTATTATATAATTTGTTGAAAGTGATAATAATAATGACAATTATTGCATTCTTACAATTAACCCTAATATAACTCAGGTTCATATCTCTTTCTCTCATCCCAGAAATAAACAGTTTGTTGACTCTCCTCACGCATTCTCTATATCTGTAAGAATAAGCAGCGACAGCTTGGAGCACAGTGTGGGAGATTTTCAAGATCAACTAGTAAGCAAAGTGCACAATTTCTGCTTTTATTTTGTGGAATGGAAATCAATCACCTTTTCCCTAGTAAAAACAAATTAACTAAATATTTAAGTTAAGTGCTGGATCCTGAAGTATGATAAGGTATATCGATGGTTGCATTTACAAATATTGTGTGCTAAACATAGGCTGTCCATTTACGTTGCCCTATTTCTAAATTATATCAATAATATGTAGAAAACTGTGCAAACTACAATTTTACCACAAAAGATTAATGTAAACCATTTTCTTCTCTGTCAAGCATATTTGAACTTGTTAAGAAGAGAATGGCAATGTCTATGTATTGTAAAATTTGCCTATGTAGTGTGTATGTATCTCATTTATTTTAACAAAATTTATTATGGTAAATGATACATGATATATTTAGAACAATGTCAATGATTGACAGTGGTGTGTATTTTATTAAATGAAAATCACATATATCTTGAGGTTTTTACAAAGAGATGTACACACTTAAATCACTATTAGATGTAATTCAGAGAAGGAAGTTTAAATATTAAAGTATATTTTCTGGAGCAGACCTCTAAGTTTCTTCTATTGGATTTAAAATAATGTCTTTTTTGGAGTGCTGTTTTATATTTTCCATAATTACTGTAATATAATGGTGAAGACGTACCTTCACCTAGCTGGTTGGGTAAGGTCTGAGAGACTGGTGGAAAGTAGCAACATTTATGTGGCAGTCATTAAGACTCTTTGGTAAGTCTCTGCATAGTTGTTTGACTGATGAATTGAACGCTGAGGTGGAATAATTTAAAAGAGTAATAAGAAGTAGTACATATGAGTATTAGCTACAATTCTTAGAGTTGCTGGTCATGAAACACAGAGTATTTGATGAATAGCATGGTCATTGAGCTATATTGAGAAAATATAACTTCTAGGAAAAAGAAGGAGATTCTGGAATCAGAGGGAAGAGTGACTTATATTTGGTGTAGCTGGGAGTTGAAGAATAATCCTAGACCTAGAATCATGGCAGAAAGATACAGACATGAACAAAACACTTTTCTAAAATCAAATAACTTTTTTTCATATGGAGAGAATGAACTAGAAAAGGGAATTAAACACTGCATTGAATAGTCAATGGCTACTTTTATTGTTACTAATTACTTAGGATAGAGAACCTATTACACATAAATGCTGATTTTGGACAATTTTCTGTTGGTAACATTTGAGATAATTGTAACTCTGCTTTTCTTTCTCTTCCTTTGGCTGTGTCACATTATCCCATTCTTATAAAACAGTATCAGAAAATTGTCCTTATTGATTTTAAAACCTGATTTTACTTTGAATTGAATGAAAATATGTCTTTTATTTCTAGGATTACCAACAAGTGTCATTGAATGACTAAATGATATTAATTGCATAGAAATCTAATTTAAAAATTGATGACACTTACCTATCATTTTTGTGGTTGGATTTAAAGTCCATGCTATAAGATGAAACTCATAATGATATAATTGAATGATACAAATAACCAGAAAATAGATAGGTCATGGTCCCAGTAAAAATCTACTACTATTATTCTGCAAGAGGAACATAGCTATAATAGGACTCTTAATAACATGTTGCTATACTCATGGATCAGTGATTAAATCAACCCTCTTCAAAACACTGTCTTCTGTCAGTGGATGGTAATTGAAACCCAGAACTATATATTTTAAGCTTCTGAGAGAGTTTGGGATTCTCATCCCTATATTAGATATATTCATCACACTCTTTATCTCATGGTTCAGAGATTTATATAAAAATGTGTATGGAATATATTATTAGCCATGGATATAGATGATTCAAGGAAAAACTGTTTTTCAGTTACAATAAGGATGATGTAGAATTGAATTCAAAGAGATAGTGACTGCAAGAACAATACTTGTCCAAGGTCACTCTAGACAAAAATCCAACAGGAAGAATGGAAATGAGGAATGAAATACAACTTTACCCAGAAAGAAATTCAAAATTGGCATCGGTCAAAATGAAGGAAATGTGTGTTCTTCAATTGAGTAATACTGAATATATCTACCAGAGACCAGGACAGGTCACCCATGTACTAAAGATGGCCACACAAACTACATTCCTTGGATTTCTGTTGTTTCTCTTCTCTTCTCTTCTCTTCTCTTCTCTTCTCTTCTCTTCTCTTCTCTTCTCTTCTCTTCTCTTCTCTTCTCTTCTCTTCTCTTCTCTTCTCTCTTCTCTCCTCTCCTCTCCTCTCCTCTCCTCTCCTCTCCTCTCCCCTCCCCTCCCCTCCCCTCCCCTCCCCTCCCCTCCCCTCCCCTCCCCTCCTCTCCTCTCCTCTCCTCTCCACTCCCCTCCCCTCCCCTCCCCTCCTCTCCTCTCCTCTTCTCTTCTCTTCTCTTCTCTTCTCTTCTCTTCTCAACATTTCTCTTCCCTTCCCTTCTCTTCCCTTCCCTTCCCTTCCCTTCCCTTCCCTTCCATTCTCTTCTCTTCTCTTCACTTCTCTTCTCTTCTCTTCCTTTCTTTTGTGTGTGGGCATGCATGCATGCATGCAAAGAGTATGTGAGAGAAAAGAAAATGATCCAAAATAATGAAAATTTCACAAAAACAAATAAAAATATTTAAAACAACATTAGAACCAGCAGGACGATTGCTCAAAAAATTAAAAGGAACACATTGACAATTGTATTAATTTTTAATAACCTTTCATTTATTTATTTATGTATTTATTTTCTACAACTGAGATTTTATTTCCTCTGCCACTGGTCTACCCTCCGACTGTTCCTCATCCCATACTTCCTCCCCATCCTCCTGTCTCCACAAGGATGCTCCCCTCCCTACCCAACCAGACCTCTAACTCCCTGCGGCCTCCAGTCTCTTGAGGGTTGAGTGTATCTTCTCTGACTCAACCCAGACCCAGCAGTGCTCTGATGTGTATATGTTGGGGCCACTTATCATCTGGTATATGCTGTTTGTTTGGTGATCCAGTGTTTGAGAGATCTCAGGGGACCAGGTTATTTGAAACTGCTGGTCCTCCTACAAGGTCACCCTGCTCCTCAGTTTCTTCTAGCTTTCCCCTAATTCAGCCACAGGGGTCAGCACCTTCTGTCCATTGGTTGAGTCCTGATTTCTGTGTCTGACTCTTTCAGATGCTTGTTGGGTCTTTCAGAGACTAGTCATGTTAGGTCCAGTTTTGTGAATGCTTCATAGCCTCAGTAATAGTGTCAGGTCTTGGAGCCTCCCTTTGAGCTAGATCCCTCTTTGGCCTGTTGGTGGACCTTATTTTTCTCAGAAATATCCCTGAAGTTCATTCAGACAGGAGCAATTATAGGTCTCATTTCTATCCCTGAAGTTCTTTCAGACAGGAGCAATTATAGGTCACAGTTGAGACTGTGGGATGGACTCCCTCCCTCATTTGATTCCCTGTCCTCCTGCTGAAACTGGGCTCTATAAGTTTCCTCTCCCTACTGTCAGACATTTCATCTAAGGACCCTTTGAGTCCTGAGAGTCTCTCACTTCCAAGGTCTCTGGTGCATTCTGGAGGGTTCCTTCTACCTCTTCTCTCCCTAGGTTGCCTGTTTCCATATTTTTCTGCTGGCCCTCAGTGTTTCAGTCCCTTTCCCTCACCCAATCTCAGCTCAGATTCTCCTCTTCACCCCACCCTGTCCACTTTCCCTTCCAGGTCTATCCCCCCCGACCTGTGATTGCTTTCTTCTCCCTCCCATGTGGGACTAAGGTGTTTTCACTTGAACCCTGCATCTTGTTGACCTTTTTGAGTTCTCTGGAATATATCTTGGGTATTCTGTACTTTTATTTTTGGCTATTATCTACTTATTAGTGAGTAAATACCTTGCATATTCTTTTGGGTCTTAGTTACCTTACTCAAGATGATATTTTCTAGTGCCATCCATTTGCCTGCAAAACTCAGGATGTCCTTCTTCTTATTTTTTTAATTAGATATTTTCTTTATTTACATCTCAAAGGTTATACCCTTTCCTTGTTTCCCCTCTGAAAATCCCCCATCCAATGTTCCCTGCCCCTGCTCAGCAACACCTCCCCCCACTTTCCTGACCTGGCATTCCCCTGCACTGGGGCATTGAGCCTTCACAGCACCAAGGGCCTTTCCTCTCATTGAGGTCTGACAAGGCCATCCTCTGCTAAATATGCAGCTGGAGCCATGAGTCCTTCCATGTGTAGTCTTTGGTTGGTGGTTTAGTTCCTGGGAGTTCTTTGAGTACTGGTTGGTTCATACTGTTGTTCTTCCTATGAAGCTGCAAAACACTTCAGCTCCTGGGATCCTTTCTCTAGCTCTTCCATTGGTGACATTGTGCTCAGTCCAATGCTTGTCTGAGAGCATCCACCTTTGTGTTTGTCAGACTCTGGAAGAGCCTCTCAAGAGACTGCATAATCAGGCTTCTGTCAGCAAGAGCTTGTTTGCATCCACAATAGCATTTGGGTTTGGTAACTGTATATGGGATAGATCGATCCACAAGTGGGGCAGTCTCTGGACAGCCTTTCCTTCAGTCTCTGCTCCACACTTTTTCTTTGTATCTCCTCCCATGGGTATTTTGTTATTCCTTTTAAGAAGGACCAAAGTATCCACACTTTGGTCTTCCTTCTTCTTGGGCTACATGTAGTCTGTGAATTGTATCTTGAGTATTCTGTGTTTCTGGGATAATATTCACTTATCAGTGAGTGCATACCATGCATGTTCTTTTGCGATTAGGTTACCTCACTCATGATGACATTTTCTAATTCCATCCATTTGCCTAAGAATTTCATAAATTCATTGTTTTTAATAGGTGAGTAGTATTCCATTATGTAAATGTACCACACTTTCTGTATCCATTCCTCTGTTGAGGTACATCTAGGTTGTTTCCAGCTTCTGGCTATTATAAATAAGGCTGCTATGAACATAATGGAGCATGTGTCCTTGTTACACATTGGAGCATCTTTTGGGTATATGCCCAGGAGTGCTTATATAGCTGGGTCCTCAGGTAATACTATTTCCAATTTTCTGATGTTTCACAGGGATGATTTTCAGAGTGGTTGTACCAGCTTGCAATCCCACCAGCAATGGAAGAGTGTTCCTCTTTCTCCACATCCTTGCCAGAATCTGGTGTCACCTGAGTTTTTGACCTTAGCAGTTCTGTCTGGTGTGAGTTTGAATCTCAGGGTTGTTTTGATTTGCATTTCCCTGATGACTAAAGATGTTGAACATTTCTTTATGTGCTTCACAGCCATTCAGTATTCCTCAGTTGAGAATTCTTTGTTTAACTCTGTACCCCATTTTTAACAGTGTTATTTGGTTCTCTTGCTTGTTCTTAATAGCTTAGTAGTATTCCATTGTGTAAATGAACCATATTTTCTGTACCCATTCTTCTGTCATGGGATATCTTGATTGTTTCTGCCTTCTGGTTATCAGAAAAAATATAGAGGAAATAAACTGAGAATTTACAACAGAGGAATTTCGAATGGCTGAGAAGCACCTACAGAAATGTTGAAATTTCTTAGTGATCAGAGAAATGCAAATCAAAATGATCCTGAAATTCTACCTTAAACCAATCCGAATGGCTAAGATCAACAGCTCATATGATTAGGTTTTTTCACGAGGATGTAGAGAAAGAGGAATACTCATTCATGACTGTGGGATTGCAAACTGGTACAACCACTGTGGAAATCAATCTGCATGTTCCTCAGAAAATTGGAAATAGATCTACCTGAACACCCAGCAATACCACTCTTGGGAATATACCCAAAAAATGTCCCACCATGCCACAAGGGCACATTTAAATAGCAATAGACAATGTTGCCAATAAACGTGTATGTGTAAACCTATCTTTATGAAAGACAGTAAGTCACATTTTTACTTTCAAAATAGAAGTGATACAATACTCATTACAAATTGCAAGTTCCCTTTTATAATATGGTCAAATCAGAAAAAATTTTGGTATGTGCCGAACATTTTGACGCACTTTTCTTCAGCATTTTGAAGCTCTTTACTTAACAGCAATAATTATAAACACTATGTGATCACCAGTTATCTGAGTAATTGAATGATATATTGCAAATTATAATTTTTACCTTCCAATAAAGTTTTTATTCGTAAAATAAAATTATACCTATTTCTTCTGAGCAACATTTTTTTCTCAATTTTTCATCTACTGTCTTGTTTCCTATGAGTTATACTTCATGCCTTTATATGATTAATTTATATCTGGGGAAATTCAATTATTGAGCAATAGAAAACATTAATGTTCTATTTTTAAAATAATACCAAACTGTATTTATTATTAGAAATTCAGAGCAAATTTCAAGAAGAAAACATAGTAAAGGAAAGAGAATTTAAAGAAATTTGGCATGTTTAACTGTAAGTATAATGTGGAGGGATGAATTGTCAAATTAAAAAAAACTATTAGTAATTAAAACAAAATAATAATCACCATCACTTGCAGCCCCATATGGAATATAATTTAGGTTACATTGAGATTATGACTTTAAGGAATTCATCCTTTTCTCTATAGATATTCAGGCTACTATGTCTTAGTTCAGTAATTATTCATTTCTTTTGGTAATCTAATAACTATTCACATAGTATTAACTCTATGAGGAATATGTCCATGTTGTGTATTCATCCACAATATTGAGTAAATTTGATTAGCCATTATTCTTCAGCACTTGTGGTTTAGATTTTCTATTTTAATAACCCCTATATAAAGCCAACAGAGGCTTGGAAAAAATCTATTCTCATGTAGCTTTCTAAAGCACAGAGTAGAAATCTTTTAAAATATTTGCATATTTCCCTCATTCTAAACACTCATCCTTACACATAAACATGTACGTGCACGTGCGCACACACACACAAACACACACACACACACAAGAACAAGAATCTGTAGTCAAACAGTCAATGCACTGGACAGTATAGCATTACAAAAGAGATTATCATAGAATATGCAGCAGGTGGAAGTTCATATTGCTCTCATAGACTAATGTGAAAGCAAAAACAAAAACAATGGAGATTATTCTTCTGGATCTATTTCCAAGAGTAACCTGACCAGTGTACGTTGTTTTGTGTCTCATGATAAAAAAAAATTAGTTAAGCTGATCACTTCGTAATTATTAGAAGTTACATTAATGTTTCTTTACAAATCAAGATGTTTCCTTTGAAATAATCGGGTTAATTCTCTCCTAGCAAAGCCAGCATATTTTTATGTCTTTTGTTCCTGGGATTCAGAGCTACCTAAGAACAAGCACATCCATTTTCCCAGGGATCTGAGTCTATGACCTCTACTTCCTCCTTCGCTTCTGCGATGCTATTAGCAGGTTCTGTGCAGCAGCCAAAGGCCCGTTAAAAGGCAGAAATGTGATTTTGATCTTTTTAGTTTCTCACTAAATTACGGAATCAGTTCTCTGCTTGGCAGCTGCTGACAATTTCATCACAGTTTATTTTTCAGTACCTCTCTGAAAAGCACCAATTTAAGGTTTCAGGTGTTCATTTATATCAAGACAGAAGCTTCAGTGTTTAAAAACGGTCATTCTTGCTAATGCTCGATTTACAGTTGACCTTCATGTTTTCAATTTTTCTTATGAACAAGGGAAAAATTAAATGTCTTAATTTGATTCCTATTTTTAATAGAGAAAGCCATAATTTCAGAAGAAGCAACTTACTATCAACATAGAACAGGAAAACCTCTTTGAAATTAAGATATCCAGTCATTTAAATTTAAGGCTGTAATGCTATATTTTTTAAAAAAAAATATTATGGAGATTATGAATTATCTCAATGTGATGGTTGTCTAAGCTTTAATATTTCAGAAGTAGTAAGTCTTATTGCATTTCCTTCTCAGTTGTTTTTCCTTCGTGCTTAAAACATAATCTATTTTAAGCAAATGCCTTTGAATGCATGAATTTATATATAGAGAAAGAATTTCTTTTGAATTTGATGTTTAAAATACTATTAAAACTGTTTTTCTTTTAGTGATCTTGAGGCAGTTTATCTTTTTATATGCAAAATGTGTTGGTAGAAGTTATTGCTATTAAATAAAGACTTTTAAAATATAAAATTTGCCATTCAGTATTCATGTATTAAATTGCACATTTTGCATTTTTTTCTGTTTTTTATTAAGTATTTTCTTTATTTTCATTTCAAATGTTATCCCATTTCTGGTTTCCTCTCCAAAAACACCCTCTCTCATTCCCTCCCTTCCCCCTACTCACCAACTCACACACTCCTACTTCCCTGCCCTGATATTCCTCTACTATACTGGGGCATCAAGCGTTCTCAGGGCCAAGGGCCTCTCCTCCCTTTGATGTCCAACAATGCCATCCTCTGCTACATATGCAACTGGAGCCATGGCTCCCTCCATGTATACTCTTTGGTTGGTAGTTTAGTCCCTGGGAGCTCTGGGGATACTGGTTGGTTCATATTGTTGTCCCTCCTATGGGGCTGCAAGCTCCTTCAGCTCCTTGGGTCCTTTCTCTAGCTCCTCCATTGTGCTCAGTCCAAATGTTGGCTGGGAACACCCACCTCTGTGGCAAAGCCTCTCAGGAGGCAGCTATATCAGGCTCCTGTCAGCAAGTGCTTGTTGGCATCCACATTAGTGTCTGGTTGTGGTGACAGTATATGGGGTAAAACCCCAGGTGGAGCTGTCTCTGGATATCCTTTCCTTCAGTCTCTGATCCACACTTTGTCTATGTATCTCTTCCCATGGCTGTTTTGTTCCCCCTTCTAAGAACGACCAAAATATCCATACTTTGGTTTTCCTCCTTCTTGAGCTTCAATTGGTCTGTAAATTCTATTTTGAATATTCCAAGCTTCAGGGATAATACACAATTATCAGTGAGTGCATACTGTGTGTGTTCTTTTGTAATTAGGTTACCTCAGTCAGGATGATATTTTCTAGTTCAATCCATTTGCCTAAGAATATCATGAATTCATTGTTTTTAATAGCTGAGTAATACTCCATTGTATAAATGTACCACAGTTTCTGTATGCATTCCTCTGTTGAGGGACATCTGGCAGGTACAACCAGGATTGCAGGGAGCATAGGAGTGGCAGAGTAACTGGGACAGGGTCCTTCCAGGCTCCATCTAAACCTAGGAGCTGTACTGAGCCACAGGGGAGAGCAGGTCTCCCAGAGGTGCTGAGACAGGCTTCCAGGCCCTCAGGAGGGAGAAACTCCAGCCAGAGACAGCGGGATGAATTAACATCAGAGATAGCCAGATGGTTAAAGGCAAATATAGTAATGTTACCTACAGAAACCAAGGCAACATGGCACCATCTGAACCTAGTTCTTCCACAACAGCAAGTCTTGGATATTCTAACAACCAGAAAAGCAAAATCTGGATTTAAAATCACATCTCATGTTGCTGATAGAGGACTTCAAGAAGAACATAGATAACTCCCTTAAAGCAATACAGGAGAACATGGGTCAAGAGGCAGAAGCCCTTAAAGAGGAAATACAAAATTCCCTTATAGATTACAGGAAAACACAAAAAAGTAAAGGAACTGAACAAAACCACCCAGGATTTAAAAGTGGAAGTAGAAACAATAAAGAAATCACAAAGGGAGACAACTCTCGAGATAGAAAACCTTGGAAAGAAATCAGGAGACTTAGATAGAAGCATCAACAACAGAATACAAGAGATAGAAGAGAGAATGTAAGGTGCTGAAGATACCATAGAAAACATTGACTCAACAATCAAAAAAAAAAAACGCAAAATGCTAAAAGCTTGTAACCCAAAACATTAAGAAATCCATGACATAATGAGAAGCCCAAAGCTGAGGATTATAGGTATAGAAGAGAGTGAATATTTACAACCTAAAGAGCCAGTAAATATCTTCAATAATATTATAGGAGAAAATTTCTCTAACCTAAAGAAAGAGATGCCTATGAACGTATAAAGAGTCTATAGACCTCGAAACAGACTGGACCAGACAAGAATTCCTTCTGTCACATAATAATCAAAACACCGAACACACTAAACAAAGGAAGAATGTTAAAAGCAATAAGGGTAAAAGGTCAAGTAACATATAAAGGCAGATCTATCAGAATTACACCAAACATCTCATCAGAGACCATGAAAGCCAGAAGATCCTGGGCAGATCTCATGCAGTTGCCAAGAGAATACAAATGTCAACCAAGACTACTAAACCCAACAAATCTCTCAATTACCATAGATGGAGAAACCATGATATTCCATGATAAAACAAAATTTACACAATATCTTTCCACAAATCCATCCCTACAAGGATAATAGATGGAAAACACCAACAGAAGGAGGGAAACTACATGCTAGAAAGAAGCAAGAAATTAATCTTCTTTCAGCAAACCCAAAAGGAGATAACCACACAAACAATAATAACATCGAAAATAACAGGAAGCAACAATCACTATTCCTTAAAAGTGATTCTCTTAATAGTTATTCTCTTAACATCAATGGACTCAATTCCCCAATAAAAAGACATAGATTAGGAGACTGGATACTTAAACATGACCCAGCATTTTGCTGAACAGGAAATGCACCTCAGTGTCAAAGAGAAACACTACCTCAAGGTAAAAGGCTGTAAAACAATTTACCAAGCAAATGGTTCCCAGAAATAAGCTGGGATAGCCTTTGTAATATCAGATAAAATCGACTTTGAACCAAAAGTCATCAAAAAAGATAAGGAAGGACACTTCATATACATCAAAGGAAAAATCTACAAAGAAGAACTCTCAATTCTGAACATTTGTGTCCCAAATAAAAGGGTACCCACATTCATAAAAGAAACTTTAGTAAAGCTCAAAGCAGATGTTGCACCTCACACAATAATTATGAGGGACTTCAATACCCCACTATCATCAATGGACAGATGAGGGAAACACAAACTCAACAGAAACACACTGAAACTAAGAGAAGTTATGGACCAAATGGATTTAACAGATAGCTATAGAACATTTCCTCCTGAATCAAAGGAACGTACCTTCTTATCCACACCTCATGGTACCTTTTCCAAAACTGATCATATAATTGGTCACAAAACAGACATCAAAAGATTCAAGAAGATTGAAAAAAATCCCATGACTCCTTTTAGATCACTATGAATTAAGGCTGTTCTTCAATAGCAACAACAACAACAGAAAGTCCATGTACACATGAAAGCTGAACAATGATCTACTCAGTGTTATCTTGGTCAAGGAAGAAATAAGGAAAGAAATCAAAGACTTTTTAGAATTTAACAAAAATGAAGGAATAACATACCCAAACTTATGGGACACAATGAAAGCAGTGCTAAGAGGAAAACACATAGTTCTGAGTGCCTCAAAAGAGAAATTGGAGAGAGCATACCCTAGCAACTTAACAGAACACCTGAAGAGTCTAGAACAAAAAGAAGCAAATACACCCAAGAGGAATAGACGGCAAGAAATCATCAAACTCAGGGCTGAAATCAACCAAGTAGAAATGAAAAGAACTCTACAAAGAATCAACAAAACCAGGAGCTTCTTCTTTGAAAAATTCAACAAGATAGATAAACCCTTAGCCAGACTAACCAGAGGACACAGAGACAGTATCCAAATTAACAAAATCAGAAATTAAAAGGGAGATCTAACAACAAAAACTGAGGAAATTCAAAAATTCATCAGATCCTACTACAAAAGCCTATATTCAACACAACTGGAAAATGTGGATGAAATAGATAGTATCCTAGATAGATACCAAACACCAAAGTTAAATCAGGATCAGATAGACCATCTAAAGAAAAAGAAGTAGTCATTGAAAATCTCCCAACCAAAAAAAAAATCACAGGACCAGATGGTTTTAGTGCAGAATTCTATCAGAACTTCAAAGAAGACCTAATACCAATACTCTTCAAACTATTCCACAAAATAGAAACAGAAGGAACACTCCCCAACTTGTTTTATAAAGCCACAATTAAAACTGTTTTATAATTCTGAATATAGGGCTGGAGAAATGTCTCAGCAGTTAGGAACACTGGATGGTCCTATAGAGGTCCAGGGTTCAACTCCCAGCACCCACACAGAGGCTTAAAACTGTCTGTAACTTCAGTTCCAGGAGATCCATGGTAGCAGGCATGCATGTGGTGCACACATATATGCATACAGGCAATATTTATACACACAAAATAAGAAATAATTCCTAATATAAAAGGTAACCATAGATCCAATGAATTTTTTTTCTAAATTATACACTAATACAAATAAAAATCAGAACAGTTTATTTGTCAATGATATACTGTTTACTAAATTTTGGGTTTGAATTAACATAAAAAAGGAGACCAAACAAATATTCATATTCACAAATGGAATTTTGTCATTGCCTTGAAGTTCAATGTAATCTGTTGATATTAATTACATTCACAAAATTTTCAGTGTCCTCTCATCTAAAATAATATTGCTTTGTCCTGGAAAATTATCTAATGAAATGAATATGACAGAAGTGTTCACCATTTTATATTTTTGTTATTTATAAATATTATTATAAGTGTTAGCTTTTTCCAGCATGTATTTATATGTGCCATTTGCATGTGTGGTGCCAGCAAAGGTCAGAAGGTCAGAAGAGAACAATGGATCTTCTGGAACTGGAGTTACATGTGGTTGTGAAACACCATGTGAGTTCTAAGAATTGAAAAATGGTCCTCTGTAAATGCAAGGACTTTTAACCACCAGTTATATTTCTAGCTCCAAAATTAAGGTCTTTTCTTCTTCGTTGTCATCATCCTTATCATCATTGCTGTCATTCTCTTCTCCGTTATCATAATCATCATTATCTTTTGACTTCAAGTGTTCATGTATGTCCTGACACTACATGCATGCCTGGTACCAACAGCAGCCAGAAGATGGCATCAGATCCCCTGGCACTTGAATTACAAACAGTTGTGAGGTACTGTGTGAATTCTAGAAGAGCAAAAAGTGGTCTTAGTCATTGGGCTATTTCACAGACCCTAATTAACTTTTAAAACATTTTATTTAATTATATATATATATTATTATTTAATTATATATATATATATATATATATATTTATATACCCACCTACCCCGTGTGTGTGCATGTGCATGTGTATGTTTGTGTGCTGGTACTTACTGTGACCAGATGAGAGCTTTGGATCTTCTAGAGCTGGTGTTATATTTTGGACTACCAGATGTTGTTATTAGAACCAAACTCAGGCCTCTGATTGAGAAGCAAGAATTTTTAACAATTGACAAATTTCTCCAGATCCTCTTCATTTTTAAGTTAGTAAATTAATTAAATTGTGATTGATATTTTGCTATGCATAGAATAAAGATAATCCAAGACAAGTCATTAATTGTTCAGTGGTTATAATTTGGCAAATATCTATTGAGAATTTCAGCTGACCAATAATATATGAGGTTGATAGGCTTAAATAGATTACATTAGGAATAGGGTTTTCAATCCAATGAGTATTAACCTGTAGAAAAAAAATGGTTTATTCTGGAAAATAGAAACTGAAGTACAGGGCACAAAGGATGAAATGTTGAATAGAAAATAATCAGTATTTTTTTCATTAGAGACTTATGGTTTTTTTTCTATGAAGATTAAAGTTTATCCAAGAAAAAATTTAAAGAATATTTAAAAAGGAAGTGAATGAAACAGTCATATTTTATTAAAGATTAATCGCTCTGTAATTTTGAAAATATTTTCTGGTGTGCATAGCTGCATAAATGGAGACAACACAGAAATTAAGGTAGTAAAATCTAGGTGACAGGTTGTGATAGAGATGGAATGAGGCGTCTTGTGAGCAAAGGCAGGGATGGGTTACACATGAGCCATAGTCAGCATATCAGGAAGTTGATCTGCAAAGTTGGCACCAATTCGCTTGAAATTGTATTTAAAAAAACAGGGATTAGCGATGATCAGTGAGTTTCAAACATTTCACTCTGGGTGCCTCAGAGAAGCTCCCATGGTAGAGAGTCATAGAAGGGCACAGGAGTTACCACTTTAAAGATAAAATGTGTAATGCTAATGCTGACAATTAGAATCCAGAGTAAGCCTGGAACACCTGAAAATACATTTCCACTTGGCACTCACATGCCAGTTTTCCCTAGATGTACATTGCAGCAAACACAAAAAGCAAAGTGTTTGGTCTTAGAGTACTGAGAGCAGTCCTTCTGCCTCAAAGTTCATAATATGTTATTTATCCTATCTAATTCTGTCCCATAAGAAATGTATAGCGCACCATAATTATCATCTGTGTAATTTTTGTCAGCTGAAAATTAAAGTACAACTATAATTTATTTGAAATAAAATTGACAAATCATTTTGAAACTTTGGTTTCTTTTCTATGCTTTTTAATTGTAACATGAATGTTATAATTGCTATAATTATAATCTGTTGTTAAACTAATAATATACCATATCTTTGTGCTGCCTCCTGTTAACTTTATTTTTTCTCGTGTGAAAAAACTGTTCAAATGAACTTTAGACATTTTATTACACTGAAAAAGAATTCCCATGAATACTTAGATCATTAATTTTAAAACTTAGAAAAAGGATATTTATATTTAATATTTGTATTGAATATAATTTTAAATATATTTTTATTCTGTTATTTATATTCTTTTATTTTGTTTTTATTTTTATTGTGTATTTTAACTTTTATTTTTATTTGTGTATGAGCATTTTGCCTGTGTGTGTATTTACACATTGCTTATATGCCTTCCACGTGCAATATCAGAAGGGTATAGCGGGTCTCTTGAAGCTCAATTAGAGACAGTTGTAATGTCATGCTGCAACTCAAACACAGATTCTCAGTTAGACAGACGTTCTCTTTGTATTGTTGTATCTCATGAAACCCTCTATTATACATTCTTTTGAAAGATTTTCATTCTAATTTGAACTAAAGTGATAATGCTAGGTATTTGAAGTGTAATGACTACTTGAATTGCATTCTATACACATCACCTATATATATCCAATGACAATTGACAGCAAATAATCCAGCAATGTGTAGGCTGTAGTTGGAAAGGCGGCTGAGTACCATATGAGGTGACCAAGTCAGATATACATTCAGGAAGCACCAGGTGGGGTTCAGTGCTTTGTTTGTATTTCCTGTTTTTAAATTTTAGTCAGGATGCCTTTCCATGTGTTTGTGATAGGAGCTTTCCTTTTTCAGTTAAATCTCTCTGAAAATACCCTCTCAGACACAACCAGTTTCATGTGTCTAAGATGATGCTAAGTAATTGATGATAGAAATTAATCATTGTACCTAATATAAATGCTCATTATTCAGGCAAATGGAGTACTGGAGAGATATGAGATTTACATATTTTATTTTCCCAAGGTCAGGTTGTTTCAAAGATAACATTTGGAACCCATCCGTGACTACTGGTATTTGCTTACTCTAACTGAGTAGGTACCCAAACAAAAGTAGAAGCAGCATTACTTAAAGCAGCAAAGTTAAGGCAACATTGCTATTAAGGGGCAAAAACACTGACTGTGCTATGAAGGCAGAACTGGGAAAAAGAAAGCTTAAATGAAGCAGGATCTGGGAGGCTGGCAGAGGCAGTAGGAGGAAGGCTAAAATCATCAGTGTAGAATTTTCATATGCATTTGTGTTTATATATATTGTATAAGCATGTATGTTTACAGGTAATTATCCTATAATGATAGGGCAGTGTTTCCTCCCAGACACTATAGACTATCACTTAAAAGGTCCATAAGAGGTATGAATACTTCTTTTTTTCCTGTTATTTCAGTATATACCATAGTCCTTCCAAAATACCACAGGTTATTGCGATTGCTCCTGGTTACCTTCTTGAACTCAGTGTAATGACTCTGTTGCTGACAACAGCATCTAACTGCATCCAAGAACATGGAAAAATTAAATTAACAATAAACTTGGAACTCCATCTCTACTGACTAATAATTGTAGTTCTGGAAAGTGTATGTTTGCTACCAGAGGAGATAAATGATTAACAGTTTTAGCTAACTGAGAACCTTGTGGACTACAATAATGACTTTTTTGGGTAAGATTTAGCTAGGTGTATTAATAGCACTAATGTAATGAGACTAATGGAACACAACACTTTACATAGCACATACCAGATGGAACAGTCCTGTTGCACACACAAACTCACAGAGGATAAGACAGTACACACTGGACTTCTCTGAGACTGAGCCAGCCAAAATCCCAGAATGGAAACAGGAAGAGTTCATGAAAATATAGACCTGTTTGTCGGCAACTGAAGGCTGCTGGAAAAAGAAGAGTCCATATCATTGAGGAATGCAGTCTGTGCTTCTGTGCAGGCCCCTATATCGGGGCAAGCACAGTTAGCACTAGGTGGACTTTGGCTTTTAAGAAGACAAAGAGATCAGGTGGACAGAATGTAGGAAAAAAGGGTGAGAATTAGTGTAGGAATTGGAAGAGAAGTCACAGATTTGATCAAAGCGCATTACATTTCATGTATGTTATGAAGACTTAAATGGAAAGTGAATGTGTGTATATGGCAAAGGCCTCAAATCTATTAATCTAGACACAGCTGTGTTCACAACATAACATTTAATTTTATCAAGTCTCCTATTCTGTAGAAAAAAAAAAGAAACATGTATATAGGGTATGTTCACCCTGAAGCCAGTTTTTACTTCCTGGACAATGTGAACTAAAAGAAAGACTTTATTGTGTGGTGATTTGTTCTCATAACAGCTTCCTTTATTTGTGTTCAGGTACAGAGTGAACCAAAGCACTGCTATATAAAGGGTTTGAACAGCAACTCTTTTAGCTGTGTCCTTGCTCACAATACTTCATTGTGTTAATGTAAACAGATGACTCCAAGGACAGATACAGCTTTAGAGAATGATATTCATTGTGAGGCCACAAGAGAAAACAGCCTCATCTGACCCCATTTGAGAACATCAAGCCTTGCTATCGCACGCCCATCCAGTACTGAGTAGGACACTGGCAGAGGAGAATTATCTATATAACATCAGAAAACTAAATTCCCGTAAATATCCACTAAGAAAGCACAAGGTACAGAGAGTAGCCCATGACCTTGTCACTCGGGTAGTTCTGAAGGCAAAGTAAAGCTTACTAGGTACAAGAAAATCTCTTTCATTCTTTATGGAGGCTGACAGAGGTGTGTTACTGCTGGTTCTGTTTGGAAAAATAAGCATAAATATGTATCAGCATAAATACATGCATTTCTTTTTTTAATTTTATTTTCTAAGTTTTTTTTTTATTTACATTCCAAATCATTTCCCCTTTCCCGTTTCCTCCCTCCCCGAAAGTCCCATAAGCCCCCTTCCCTCCCTCTTCTCCCCATTCAACCCCCTCTCGTTTCTCTGTCCTGGCGTTCCCCTACATCCAGTCTTTCCAGGACCAGGGGTCTCTCCTTCCATCTTCTTAGAAATCTATTGATATGCGAAATGTGTCCAGGGTATTCCGAGATTCTGGGTTAATATCCCCTTATCAGTGACTGCATACCATGTGTGTTCTTTTGTGATTGGGTTACCTCACTAAGGATGATATTTTCAAGTTCTGACCATTTGCCTAGGAATTTCGTGAATTCATTGTTTTTAATTGCAGAGTAGTATTCCATTTCAAAATGTGAAATCCTAGTAGTGTATTTAATTAACAGAAACATATTCATACTGCAGAAAAGTGTGCATGAAGCTAATAGATAAATTATGTGGATTTTTGTGGTAAATGTAGTGTCATGATTTACTGTGCTACCAGGCCTTTGTCAACTATGATTTTCATTTTACACCATTCATTTTTTTCATCTCTTTAGAATATTGATAGCCTCTCAGGACTCATATGTAATGTCACTGAATTGTCTGAAACAAAACCTTGAGTTTCCTCATAATATTTCAAATTTAATAAAATCATAAATAGTCTAATGAATTTTTTAAAATTAAAAGAAAGAACCAAATTTTATTAATGTAATTTGAATTAAATTTAAAAGTTTGTCCAAAACTTGGTAACATAATAATAGAAGGCAGATGAACTACTTATACTTGGCCAGTATATGTACTATCTATTCATACTTGAAGACTGTCAGACAATGAACACAGAGAGCCTCAGTAACCATTTCTCCTAGACATTCAGAGAAAAGAGAGCTTCTCCAGGATAGTACCATATTTTTTTTATTTCAGATAATTAGGAAAGTAATTTTCTTTCACAAATGCATAACATTTTTTCTTTAACACAGAGAGATCATCAATAATAATTTCCAATTATTTTTAATTACCTTCACTAAAGTAATTAACAGCACCACTCTTTTAACTTTTTTTGCCGTTAAGGAGCCTATCATGTCTTCCATATATGACCTTTAGAATAAATGCTAAAATATTATAGTTAGCTTATGCTTTATCTCTATCTCTTTTACAACAATGTTCTTTATACTCATTATTGGATATAATTTTTATTATTATCTCATTTTTGGAAGTAGAATTTAATTTATAAATGAGAGAATTTTATTTTATGATTCTTAATCATCTATCTAACTTCTTGTTCTTGCAATCTTGTATATTTCACAAAGCCATATTTTTTACATTTCTATAATTATGTTGCTCTTCTTCTCTACTGTGCATTTGCTTCCAAAATTTGTTCAGAGAATATAGAGGGAGCTAAATATATAAGGGAAGAATTAAGAGATAAGTAAAGCCTGAAACATAACACTGGTGGTTTATTACATGAAGAAACATCTAACTAATGCTGAGTTTCAAGATTAATTTGATTATACAAATTCAAAGATGAAAAACTGTAATCAATGAACTTCTGGGAGATTCACAATCCCTCACCTCAAGCTGTACTAGAGAGCAATAGTGATAAAAACTGCATGAAACTGATACAGAGACAGGCAGGTATATTAATGGAATATAATTGAGGAACCAGAAATAAACCCATACATCTGTGGTCACTTGATCTTTGACAAAGACACCAAAACCATCCAGTGGAAAAAGGACAGCATTTTCAACAAATGGCATTGGATCAACTGGCAGTCAACATGTAAAAAGAATGCATTCTATCTCCTAGTATAAAGCTCATGTCTAAGTAGATCAAAGACATCAACATGAAACCAAATATGCTGAATCTAACAGAAAAGAACCGCAAAGTCATTGGCACAGGCGAAAATTTCCTGAACAGAACACCAATGTCTCTTGCTCTAAGATCAACAATTGGCATGATACCTCATAAAATTGCAAAGCTTCTGTAAGGCCAAAGACACTGTCAAGAAGGACAAAACAGCAACCCCCGAGATTAGAAAAATTTTTTTACGAACCCTATATTCAAAAGAGGGCTAATATCCAAAAAATACAATGAACTCAAGAAGTTAAACACCAGAGAAGCAAATAACTATTTACAATTGGTAATAGTTTCTGATCTTAGTCATTCTGACTGGTGTGAGGTGGAATCTCAGGGTCATTTTGATTTGCATTTCCATAATTACTAAGTATACTGAAAATTTCTTCAGGTGCTTTTTGGCTATTCAGTATTCCTCATTTGGAAATCTTTGTTTTGCTCTGTACCCCAATTTTTAATATGGTTACACCTCACACCAATCAAATTGCTAAGATCAAAATCTAAGATATTTTATATTATTTGTATCTACTGGAAGGGACTTGTTTCTCTAATTTATCTCTCAGCCGGTTTATCACTTGTGTAAAGGAAGGCTACTGATTTATTTGAGTTAATTTTATATCTGGCCGCTTTGCTGAATTTGCTTTTCAGCTGGAGAAATTCTCTGGTAGAATTTTTGTTTACTAGCATATGATCTTCAGATAGTGATACCTTTAATTCGTCTTTGCCAGTTTGTATCCCCTTGATATGTTTTTGTTGTCTTATTGTTCTAGCTAGCACTTTGAGTACTATATTGAATAGATATGGGAAGAGTGGGCATCCTTGTCTTGTCCCTGATTTCAGTGGGATTGCTTCAAGTATGTCTTCATTTAATTTGATATTGGCTGTTATCTTGCTGTAAACTGCTTTTATTATGTTTAGGTATGGGCCTTGAATTCCTGATCTCTCCAATACTTTTAACATGAAGGGGTGTTTGCCTTTGTCAAATGCGCCTCATAAAATTGAAAATAGGTCTACCTGAATACCCAGCTATACCATTCTTGGGAATATACCCAAAAGATGTCCCACCATGCCACAAGGGGACAATCTCCTCTATATTCATAGCTGCCTTATTTGTGATAGTAAGAAGCTAGAAACAATCTAGATGTCCTATGACAGAAGAATGGATACAGAAATGTGATTCATTTACACAATGGAATAATACTCAGCTATTGAAAATGAGAACATCCTGAGTTTTACAGGCAAATGCAAGAAACTAGAAAATATCTTCCTGAATGAGGTAACTAAGTGGCTATTAGTCAAAATAATGTACAGAATACCCAAGATATAGTCCACAGAACTCAAAAAGATCAACAAGCTGAAGTTCCCAAGTAAGGACACCTCAGTCCCACTTGGGAGGGAAAAGAAATCAATCACAATGGAAAAGGAGGGAGGGACCTGGGAGGGAAAGTGGACTGCAAGGGGGTTGTTGGGAGGACAGGGAAAAATATCTAAGGTGACAGCAGATGCTTATGAGGATGTGGAGAAAAGGTGAGGATGTGGAGAGAAGGAATACTCCTCCAAGGCTTGTGGGACTGCAAGCTGGTAAAACCACTTTAGAAATAAATCTGGCAGATCCTCAGATAATTGGAAATAGTTCTTCCTGAAGACCCAGTTACCCCAAAAGGTCTACAATACATAACAAGGACACATGCTCCACTATGTTTACAGCAGCCTTATTAATAACATCCAGAATCTGGAAACAGCACAGATGTCCCTTAACAGAAGAACAGGTAGGAAAATGTGGTGCATTTAAGCAGTGGAGTAGCAACATTTTTTTTTATGTTGGAAAATAACTTTATTTGTTCTAGGGCGTTGGCCAGAGTCCCCTTAGAACTTCTGAAACTGCTTCTTGGTGCCAGCAGCCTTGGTGACCTTGAGCACATTGAATCGAACGGAGTAGCAACATTTTAAAGGAGCTCCTAGTAAGCACAGCTGAAGACACTAGGTGAGGTGGCCATTCAATTCCCAGGGAAGTCCAACTATTCAAGAAGTCATCTAGCACTTTGCTATACCTTTCAACACTCTTGTTTCTTTGCTGTAATAGAAACCTTTATATATTTTCTGCATAGTATATCAATTTGGTAGTAGATTGCAGGACAGCTCCAGTAAGTGTATGAATGTTTTTCAATGAAGTACAAATGAAACATCTTTAGGAATGTGAAAATGTTTTCACTATTCATTATATTTGGCTTCTGTTAAATTTTTGAGAACATTTGGACAAATTATGTAAGCGCTTAATGAGTAAACTGATCTTAGGGGGAGAAGAAATTTTTATTTTTTGCTGTTTTTATTTGTTTATTTTGCACAATCAGAATAAAATGAAATTTAATTGACTCTCACCCCCTAAATAAATACTCTATTTTTTGAGCAAGAAATGATATTTAAATACTGATAAAATTTATTTTCACATTTTGAAAGAATACAGTTGCTATTAGGTTGTTAGTTCTACCAAATATGTTCATATTGATAACAAATTAAGGAGAAATGAACATTAGTAAGATTGTTTTGTATGATTAGATCACATAATTAAATAGACTATTTACTTCTCATTCTAGGGGAGAATACTTTCTATCAAATATTCCATTACATTTGAGTTATTAATAAGTCCTTATTAAAATATTTTTAATAATATATTTCATCCAGAGAGTACTTATAATAGTTACAAAATTATATAGGGAAAAAGTTAAACTGGGGTTAAAACAAAAGGAGAAATAAGGATGACAATATTCTGTTTGCATATTCTTTGCATTAATACTTCCATATACAAGGAGAGGGCAGATGTTTTAAACACTTTTCACACTTGTAGAGTTTGAATTTAACATTTATTGTGAATACTATTATTTATAAGCCTACTAGTTTTCTAAGTACTATTTATTAATAATATTATTTTATACACACTATTACTGACAGGAGCCTTTTATGGCTGTCCTCTGAGAGGCTCTGCCAGATCCTGACCAATACAAATGAGGATGCTCACAGCCAACTATTAGACTGAGTATGGGGACCCTAATTGAAGAGATAGGAGAAGGACTGAAACAGTTCAAGGTGTTTGCAACCCCATAGGGAGAAAAACAAGTAAGCAGACCCCCAGATAATTTTCTTTAATATTAATTGATTTCTTAAAGCTAATAATGACATTTAATTAATATCTTATTATTAATTATATATTTCATGTTACTTATTACAAACTTAAACATACTGTATTATAATTCAAATTGAGTACATAACTATGCTAGTAACATGTTTAGTCTCTGCTTTTTATATAAGAGTACTAAAGTTTACAATCCTTTTCAATAAATACAATATCATTTGATTACATGCCATTTTGTGAGCAGAATCCTTGGGTTCTTTGCTTTTATTTTATGTCAGATAAAAAAAAAAGTATCAATTTGGGATTTTAGCTTATAGTATATGCTACTATACATTGTATTTGCATCAATTTCAAATAATTGCATTCAGCAATTAAATTTATAGTCTGCGAGAAATGACATTTTACGTTGCAAAACCACTGTGTAGATTACAAGTTCAACAAGCTGCCATACACTGAATGTGCATTTTATTGAAATTTATTGGGAAGCAATACTCATTAAGATACATTAATGTATGGGAAACATGGGGAACATGCCCAGGTAATGAAAACACTTAGCCTTATAAGAGAGCTAGAGAAAATTTGCTTATGAACTTCTTGCTTTCTTTTTTTTTTTTTAAGAGTGATGAGGCCTTTTCTTTTCTTTTCTTTTCTTTTCTTTTTTTTAGGGTACAAATTCTATATATTTATTTATTTATTTTAATTTTTTATTTTATTTTCTATATTCTTTATTTACATTCCAAATGATTTCCCCTTTCCCAGTTCCCGCCTCCCCGATATTCCCATAAGCCCTATTCCCTTCCCATTCCCCATTTACCTAAGAATTTCATGAATTCATTGTTTTTAATTGCTGAGTAGTATTCCATTGTGTAAATATACAAGGAAAATATCTCTGATAAAATTGAAGAAATATATAGAAAAACACGTTAAGATTGACTATTTTATGGAAAAATTATACAGATAAAATGGTAGGCATAAAAATATTCCTAAGTTGATTGAAAGTGGAATTATAAACATTTTCTGATAAAATTGAAAAGCTACAAGGAAAATATTTCTGATAAAACTCAAGAAATATATAGAAAAACACGTTAAAACTGACTATTTCATGAAAAATTATACAGATAAGATGGTAGGCATAAAAATATTCCTAAATTGATTGAAAGTAGAAGTAAAAACATTTTCTGATAAAATTGAAGATTTACCTGGAAAATATCTCTAATAAATTGAAAAAATTATACAGATAAATTGGTAGGAATTAAAATATTCCTAAGTTGATTGAAAATAGAATTATAAACATTTTCTGATAAAATTGAAGATTTACATGGAAAATATTTCTGATAAAATTGGAAAAAATATATGGAAAATATTGAAATTAAAATTTTATCAGAAAGTGTTTATAATTCCACTTTCAAAAAACACAGGAATATTTTTATGCCTACCATTTTATCTGTATAATTTTTCCATGAAATACTCAAACTTAATGCATTTTTTATATATTTCTACAATTTTATCAGAGATATTTTCCAGGTAAATCTTCAATTTTATCAGAAAATGTTTATAATTTCACTTTTAATCAACTTAGAAATATTTTTATGCCTACCATTTTATCTGTATAATTTTCCATGATAAACTTCTTGCTTTCTTTTCCTGAGAAACATACAGATAGTGCTTTAACAGGAATGGTGTTCTAAAGAATTTGCAGGAGGATACTATCTCTGAGATACCAAATTAAATGTACCAAATCACAGACTACTGTTCATTGTTGATTTCTTACTGGAATAAAAATACAGTGTTTACTAGTTGATAACTGATGATATTAATTTATATCAGAAATTGATTCTTTTTCTTGTAACTCTAAGGAAACACCAAAGATCAAAGAATCTAGAGATTATTACATCCCTCAATGAGTGGTGGTTTTCACTTTATAACATCTGCTAAATTTGGTTACATAATGTATAATGTCATTGGTATTAGAACTTATGCTTGGCATTCACAAAACTTTACTATGAAATGGTCTGTCTTGCTTATACTTACTCTAATGTCTATGTAAAAATGCCTAAATATGTTTCTTTAACAAAATATTATGTCCAATGAATTTGGTTATTCTCAGTTTCAGACCTTTATTGATGATAATGTCTAGTGTCTCATGATACAATTTCCTCTCATCATTGTCATTATGTAGCATTGAACCTGGAGACCTGCACATTCTAGGCAAGTTCTTCAAACCAAAAGAGAATATTTTTGTCTAAATAATTTAAAATATATATGCAGATGATATGTGAATTTATCATAAGTATTATTATTTACAATTTATAAAACACTAAACTCACAAAAGTGTTTCAAACTTTATTTAGATAATGATGCACAAATTATGCATTGAAATTAGCATTGAAACAAATTCAGTGTCATTAATGATCAGTTTAACAGCTAGCTTAATTTAAAGTGATTTCAGAAAGCCTTATACAAGTGATAGAATGAGAAGTTCCCATGATTTCCTTTATTTCAGAGACAATTTATTTTTGTAAATTTTGAAAGTGACTCATTTTCACCTCTTGATTTTCTCTCTCTTACAACTAGTGTGCCCCAGCTCCCTCTCCAACTCGTTGTCTCTTCTGCAGATATTTGCACAGTTGTAATGTACCTATGTACTTATGTTTAGAGTTGACAAGTTGGGATTAGAAAACCAATTCAGTGACTCCTCTGGAGAAGATTGGCCCTGCCTTTTATACCATTAATTGGCATGTAGTCCTGCTTCTAGGTTAGGGCACTGTGACACTTCTCTTATGTTCCTTCGCATGCCAACTTGTGTTCTCATTATGCAGTTCTCACATGGGTGACCATATATTTTTCTTTTACTATCATGGGTGTACTTTCTTCTCATACGTAGAAGATACTATATAATAGCAACATCCTTATCCTCTTAGAATCATTTCACCCCTTTTCTGCGATATTCCTAAAACTTAAAGTAAGCAGTTGTGCTGCCCAGAAGCTTTTATATTTTCTGAACTTGAAAAAATGTTAGTCTTTTTAATATTCTATATTTTTCAACGTTCTCCAGAAGGATGTCCTCAAATACATATTCTAATGACCACTTACCAAAAAGGAATCATCCAGTGGTAATTGGATAGTCTACATAGAAAGATCAGGATTGGGAAATAATGCTTTCTGGATGCACCAGTGTTTCAGGAACCTTGAAAATATGCATTTAAAAGCATACCCAAAGTGGAAAAATAAATATACAAAAACCTGGCTCCAAGAAATTTAACTGTATTGCACTTCCAGGCTCAAAAGTTTTATAATAACAAACATAAATAAACTAGTACTTTATTATTACTGATACCTAACAACAGATTTTCTAAAATATTAGACACAAAAATGAAATTCTTTCTCTATAATGAGAAGAAAGTGATTACTAAAGTTAATCTAGAGCAACCACATATGATGGAACTGAAACAGACCATTCAAATAGTTGTAGGGAGTTAATTTTCTAAATTGGAAAAGATAAATAGCAATGTACACATTGGTGAAAAGGAGGAACACTTACGTATATTCATATATCTTAGAAAAATTCTATAGTAGTAAGATACTATATAGTTATCAAATTATCTCTGGTGTTATTTGTATCTCTCCAAATTTCTTCCTTTACCCTACTCTTCCATTACCCCCTCTATTTAATTCTCTTATTCTAGTTTCCCATTTATCTCTACATAAAATTATGATCTTTCACTGCTTCCTTGTGAGATCACACTACTTGATTGTTTACTGTATATTTAACCTGAATCCAAAGCTTAAAAGCTCTATTCACACATATAAGAAAACATGCACTATTTGTCTTTATTAGAGTCTGGTTTAATGCACTCAGAATAATTTTTTAGCTCCATTTGTTTGCCACTGAATTTTATAAATTCATTTTTCCTTAGAGCTAAATACTATTCTATTGTATAAATGTACCACAGTTTCTTTTTTTTTCCATTTTCATTATTTTTATTAAAAACATTACTTCCCCCTGGGCAAGAAACATTTCTTTTTTTTTTAATTTTTTATTAGATATTTGCTTTATTTACATTTCAAATGTTAACCTATTTCCATGTTACCTCACCGAAAACCCCCTATCCCATCCCCCCTCCAAAGAGTACACATGGAGGGTCACACGGCTCCAGCTACATATGTAGCAGAAGACGACCATTTCAGACATCAATGAGAGGAGAGGCCATTGGTCTTGTGAAAGTTCAATTCCCAGAATAGGGGAATGTACCACAGTCTCATTATCCACTCAAGAGTTCATGGGCATCTCAGCTATTTCTAATTTTTGACTATTATGAATATATCTTCAGTAATCATGGATGAAGGATACAGAGAATGCTTATTATGTACCATAGAGTGGTATAAATTGATCTTGAGATAGATCAATTCTCAACTTCTCAGAGGACTGTCACACTGATTGCTGTAGTGGCTATAAGTACATCTTGCTATCTTGAGCTATCATTTGTTTTATTGATCATGGCTATTCTGACTGGGATAAAATGAATTCTCAAAGTAGTTTTAATTTACATTTCCTTGATGTAGTTGTTTAAGTGTTTCTTATCCATTTATATCTTTTGAGTACTCTGTCTTTATTCTCTGTCCCATTTTACTTACATATATATATATATATATGATATATATATATATGAACTCATATATATATATGAGAGAGAGAGAGGGGGGAGAGAGAGAGAGAGATAGTATTCCCTATTGTAATGCTTTGTCGAATATGTAGTTAAGAAATCTCTTTTCTACCTGTATTCTTCCACATCACCTAAATGTGGTAGAATCTGATTTTTATAGTACAGAAGATTTGCAGCTTTGTGACTCCTCATTTCATAACTGTTGATCTTAATGCCTGTGCTTTGACTGTCATGTTTAGAAAGCTCTGTACTGTGCCAATGAGATAAAGCCTATTCTCTACTTTTTCTATGATATTCTTTGTTTTTAGCCCTATTGAAAGGTTCTTGATACACTAGGCATTGAAATTTTTTTCTAGGATAATAAATATGGATGTATTTTCATTCTAAACATTTAGCCCCCAAGTTTGACCAACACCATTTGTTGAGTATACTTTATGAAAGAAATTTAAATGGAGTTTCTAAATAATGGTGAAGGTACTATCGCAACTAGACATCTTATGCCAATAAGTAAAACCTTCATAAGTGAGATTACCTAGATCCATAAGAACACAGATGGTATTGAATGACCTATCAGTGGATGTTGGCCATAAAGTATATGATAATCATCTTACAATCCACAGACACAAAGAAGATAAGTAACAATTAGGGTATAAGGGAAGATTCTTGAATTCCACTAAGAAAGGGAAATAAAACAGATATTGGGAGTGGATGGAAGAAGGGAATTGGGTGGAAATAGTATGGGAAAGGGAAAAGGAGATATCACATATGGGAAGGGCAGAGGGAGAGAGAAGGGGGATTGGTGGGAAGGGGATACACCTCTGGGATGAACTAGAAACCTAGGACATGGAAAACTTCCAGGAACCTTTGAAGGTGACTGTATCAGAGACTCCTAGCAATAGGGAAATACTTAGCCATATCCTATAACAAAGAAAGACTTCTAATGGAGGAGGGGGAACACCAACCCATTCACAAAACCTTTCACCCACAGTCTGTCTTGCTTATAAGATATACAGGGAAAAAGATGTAGCAGAAATTGAGGTAATGGCCAAACAAGGACTAGTTCAACTTGAAAACCCTATCATGAGAGAAACCACTAGTAATGATATTTTCCTCTACTTGCAGAAACTGCATACCTGTCTGCTGATATGCTTCACCCAGCAGATGATGGGAACAGATGCAGAGGTCCGCAGTCAAACACAAGGCAGAGCTTGGGAAATCTTGTTGAAGAGTGAGAGAAAGAAGTAGAGAAACCACAGAATTCAAGGACACTACAAGAAAACCTACAGAATCAACTAATGCGGGCCAAAATGGCTCATAGAGACTGAACCGCTAACCAAAGGGCATGTATGTGATGGACCTAGATACCCTACACATATATAACAGATATACAGCTTGCTCTTCATGTCAGACTCCTAACAACTGGAACTGGGGCTGTCTCTGACTCTATTATCTGTCTTTGTATCCTTTATCCTAACGGACAGCTCGATAGAAGCAGAGCAGCCTAGCCTTACAAATCTACAAGCCAAGGCAGGTTTTGTACCTGTCCTATGCTCTGGGGTCTATAGGTACAATGAAGTTTATCATCTCAATACCCAGAATATTTACTAATGCATGATTTACCTGGGACACAAAGGCTGTTACATTATTGATCCTACAAGTTGAGGGAAACCATACCTTGGAAGAATTTCTTCTAACAGCTTTTCAACACTGTTTGAGTGGCCTCATGTTTGGTAGGAAAGCTCACTTATAGTGAGTTAGTGAGTCATTAATCTGGGAGCTCTGTAAGTACCCCTTTGGTATCATGAAGCGTAGTGATGGTCAGGCTTTGGCCCAACGTAAGTATGTAACCGTCCTTGACCAGGAGGGTTATTGAGAAAATGATGCACAAACAAGAGGGCCAGGCTCTGGCTTCCATGTCTAATTTCTTTGAGAGCTAGGCTACTGTTCAACACTAGAGCTGAAGAGTCTGATTCAATACCCCTTTTCCTATCCCAGATCTCTTATCCAAAAAGAGATGAAAGGGATTAGTAACATCTGGCAACCCCAAGGCTGAGGTAGAAAAAAAGACCTTCTTTAAGGTATTGAAGGATTTCTAATCTCCCTCCATCTATACAAAACTTTTGGAAGGCCCTTTGGGGGCCTAATATAGTGGCTTAGTTATTTCTGCAAAGCCTGGTATCCAAATTCTGCAGAATTCAGTAGATATCAAGAATTCCTACCTGACAGGGAATCTTAGGTGTTGGGAGGTGCAGAACAGTTTCTTCCTGGTTTCAGAGAGCCATATCTAATCTTTTATTATATACCTCAAACAGGTCACTTTTGGTTAGCAGAGTTTGGTTTCCTTAGTGGAGGGTCAGTAGCCCAATTTCTCCAGGGGTTCCAAGAAGTCCTGGGTTCCCTCTCAGAGTTTTTGGTTGGTCTCTGGTGCTGTCTGACAAATACAATATACTTCACCTGATTAGTGGGCCATTTGAGACCTGCCAACAAGTCTCATGGTAGGCTGAGAGTCTCCCCTCACCTTCAACAGTGTTGAAAATCCAAACTGGGTAGGTTGAAAAAAATCCCTCATCAATGTGATCTTGGTTATTGTTGGGTTTCCCCGTAAGGCCAGGACCCAGTTTCTTGGCCTCCACCTTAATCCTCTCCCTCTCGTGTGTGGTGAAAGAACCTGACAGATCTGCTGGGAATTATGCCACGGGTATTGGTGGGAGCGGAGAATTGTCTCTAAGAGCCTAATTGAATCGAGGCAATTGTCTGAAAAGGGGAGTTCTGAGTTCTCCAGTTATAAAAATCCCTAGTGACAATGGGCCAATAGTAAAGGGTTGATTCTTTTGATCATTAATCAGCCCCATCGTGTGCAAGGGAAGGAAGACAGACTCAGGCTCTAGAGTCAGCCCCTGGTAGCATTGTGTCTCTGCAGCAGGTACTCCCCAACCCCACCACCCATACAGTGCCTGAGATGGAGCCACCTGTGACTGAGCTGCCTATGGAGGCTGCTGTCCTATCTGAGGTGTTGAATAAGGTAGGGTGGAAAGGTCACATCTTCCTTGAAGGACTAGGTAGAGGGATGGTGCAGAAGGACACAAGTGGTCCTGTATCTCTTACTTGGGCTTTTTGCTAGCCAAGGCTAAACTTTTGCCTTTTGACTAGGGCAAATTAGTTTAAGACAAGAGGGCAGGTCCTATAGGAGTTGTAGACTGACCTAGTGGTGATATAAGATGTTTGGTCCAGGTGTCCAAGTGTGGCATAAAAAATGACTTTCTCCATCCCTTGGGTCAATCCCAAGTCAAAGGATCCCTGCAGGGGTCAGCTGGTGTTGAAGGCATGCCATTCAGGTCTGCAAAATGTGGTTAGTTTATCTTTCCTAATGGTGTTAGAGAAATTCTGTTCCCTAGTCATTGGTTTGGCTTCTCACTCTGTAGGACTGGATTAGTAGAAAGATGTTGGTTAAATTTAGGTTTTCTCAGAATATAGTATTTCTTCTATCTATGGTGATTGAAAGTTTTGTTTAATATTGAAGTTTGGGCTCACATGTGTGGTCTCTTAGGTTCTACAAGACATCTGTCCTGGGACTTCTAGCTTTTAGAGTCTCTGTTGAGAAGTCAGGTTTAATTCGGATAAGTCTGGCTTTTAAGTTACGTGTCTCTTGTCCCTTGCAGCTTTTATCTGGCATCAATTCTTTATTCTGTACATTTAGTGTTTTGATTATTATGTAATGGGAGGATTATATTTTGTGCAATAGTCTATTTGGTGTTCTGTAGCATTTATAACATTTATTTGGCATCTTGTACATTTATAGTTATCTCTTTCTTTAGGTTGAAGACATTTTTTTTGGGACTTTCAGCTGGGAGTCTTCTCCTTCTCCCATTCCTATTATTCTTCTTTCTAGTGTTTACATAATGTTCCAAATTTGCTGGATGTTTTATGTTAGAAACTTTTTTATATTTGCTGTTTCATTTGAGCAGTATATCAATTTCTTCCATTGTGTCTTTCACACCTAGGATTCTCTCCTCCATTTCTTGTGTTCTGTAGGTGATGCTTGTGTCTGTATTTCCTGTTCTCTTTCCTAAGTTTTCTATCTGCAGGTTTGCCTCTGTTTGTGTTTTCTTTATTAATTCTATTTCCATTTTCTAGTCTTGAGCATTTTTATTAATTTCTTTCACCTGTTTGATTGTACTTTCCTGTTTTCAAGGGATTTATTTGAATTCTCTTTGAGTGTTTCTACCTGTGTTTTCCCATATTTCCTTAAAATATTTATGTTTTTCTGCTTCAAAGACCTCTATTATCTTCATAAGACTAATTTTAAAGTCATAGTTTTTCTCTTCAGGTGTATTAGGATATCTAGGGCTTGCTTAGCAGGAGAAGTGGGATCTGATGATGCCACATTGCACAGGTTTTTGTTGTTGTTGTTGTTGTTGTTCTTGATTGTGTTCATGTGCTTGCCTTTAACCATCTGGTGTTGGCTGGTCTGATAGTCCCCAGGATCAGCAGGCCTCCAGGGAGGTAGGCAGAGCTGTGCCCCAGGGAGTGGAGTACAGATCCTCGAGTGTGCTCAGAAAGGATGGTGCAGACCTCATGGCTGCTGACTTGCCTGGGACATAACAGGTGCAAGACTGAGGTGTGTGTATCTCATGCAGTTGTCCTTTTTGGGAGCAGGCTTCACATGAGGCAGGTAGAGCTGTGATCTGGCACATGGAATGCAGATCTAAGAGAGCAGCTAGGAATTTCAACACCATATATTATCAAAATTTATTTAGACCTATTTTTCTCTTCATAATCAATGATATTTATAAGATACATTGAGTTATTAATATTAAAAGTGTGTCAAAGAATATATTATCAAACTCAATATGTTGATGACAAATCAAGCCTACCAAAAATTTTAATAGGAAAAAAATCTAAGTAAGAGAACTGAATAATAATATCCAAACTGAGAACTGAACAGAAATATAAGTTGCTAAAATGAAACTACTATCCAGAAAGCTGTTTCTTGAAGAATTCTGAAACCTAATTAGTGAAGAATTTGCTCTTATGACATATAACTTGAATTTTTCTTGAATATTAATTTCAACCAAATATTTCTTTAAAGTTTAACTCATAAAATCAAATTATTAATCATTGTTTTATAGTATATATTGTTTTATAATTATTAAATATTCTGAAAAATATCTTATCAAGATGTTGCTTGGGAATTACTTCTTAGCTAGGGATAGGAGTAAATTTCTATTTCTATCAGTGCCGGAACCCTCTCTCAGTTGAATCTGGGATTAGACTATATTGCATAAATATCTTTTAATGATAATAATGAAAAATTTTCTAAAACTTAAGGACATCCTAGAATTGTTTTTTTATGTTGTATTGGATAGCTAGTCATGCTTCTTTGGAAGATATTGGATGCCTAACCTAGAGCAGCCCAGTAAAACTAAAATTGTTGTGTAAAATATATGGAGAGCCTGAAGTTTGAGAAATTAGCTTTCTGCAGGCTGAGAGAGACTCTATCCTTGAAATAAGAGTCTTAAAACTCAAATCCCACCCCTAATGACTTAATACCTCTCTCAATGCCATACCCCTCCTCTTTCTAATACTTTCAAATATTACAACTCCAGGGTCTCTAAGCATTCAAATACATGAGCCTGTGGAATTTTTATTATTCAAACCACCACTCCAAGTGAGGAATAATAAAGGAATTAGGAATGTCTGTGCTACTTGAATTCTCACAGGTAATCACCTAACATGATAACATGAAACTACAAAGATGATATTTCAGAGAAAGCTAGTAAAGTGCTAAGAAAATTAAACATCAAAATGAAGTAAAAGTAAAAATTTGTAAAAAACCGAACTATGTCTGTAATTTCCTAAAGTATAATTATGATAAAACAACTCTACTATTAATTAGAGCAATGAATGAAACAATATAGTTAGGAAGTACTTATTGGATAAATTAGACAAATATCACACCTAGTAGTATTGGTCCTCAGAAAATTTCCCACTGTGAACACTTTTCAACAGAGAAATATTTATTTATATAGACATATAATAATTTCAAAACTCAAAATTTGTACATAATAAATTTATTTTAAATGCAATTCTTTGCTGTCCTTATTAATTTACAGTTTCTTAGTGTTGAAGGCAAATCTACATACTAATGAGATGAATTTATCAAAGTAATGGAGAAGTAAGTCTTTTGTTTTTAAATTGGATATTTTATTTGTTTACATTTCAAATGTTATCCGCTTTCTCGGTTTCCTATCTGCAAACCCTCTATCCCATTCCCCCTTACCCTGCTTCTATGAAGGTGCTCCCACACCAACTCCAACCTCATCACCCTAGCTTTCCTCTACAGGAGGCATCAAGCCTTCACAGGACCAAGGACCTCCCATCCCACTGATGCCAGATAAGGCCCCTTTAGCTCCTTCAGTCCTTCCCCTAACTCCTCCATTTTGGTACCAGTGCTCAGTTGGGTGGTTGACTGCTAGCATCCACATCTATATTGGTCAGGATCTGACAGAGCCTCTCAGGAGACAGCTGTATCAAGCTCCTGTCAGCAACCACTTCTTGGCATCAGCAATAGTCTCTGGGTTTGGTGTTTGCATGTGGTATAGATCTCTAGGTGGGACAGTCTCTGGATGGCCTTTCCTTCAGTCTCTGTTCTGATCTTTGTCCCTGTATTTCCTTGATTATATTGTTCCCACTTCTAAATAGGACTGAAGTATACACTCTTTAGTCTTCCGTCTTCTTGAGTGAGGTAACTCAGTCACAAAAGAAAACATATGATATGTATTCACCGATATGGGGATATTAAGCAAAGAGCATGGAAGACCAATAATACAACTCACTGACCACATGAAGAAGTAAATCTTGACTGAATATTTAATAGTACAGGACATAGCCCTCTCTCAACTCTTTCAAAATTTACTGATGAGTTTGTTTTATAATCATCAATGCTGAGAATACTGCTTCACATGAGTATATATTCCAAATGGCAGAAGGTTATGCTCCTTTCAGAAGTGTTGGTGAACTCTCTCCCAATCTCAATTCAAATGTCATTGATTGTACTTTCTCTAAAAATTCAGCTCAGCAACTCAAACACTGCTTTTTGTAAAACATACACTCTAACGCAATCTAATTTAATCCAAAACAATTTGATCTAAAGACATTTTAATTTGTATCAACTTACAAGCTGAGGGATAACGTTAGACAATTATTAAAAGACTTTTTTTCCACCATTGAGTTACTGTGTTGCAATAGGAGTGGAATATTTTTGATGTAGACTAAAAATATCTAATATTCATTGCATACTTGATTTTGAAATAATCTTTGCTATTATAAAATCAAGAAATATTTTATGTTTTCCTCCACTTCCAATTTAAGTATCTTACCTAGAATATGAGTTCTGGGGCTGAGAGTATCTCAGATGTAGTCTCAAAAGGCCTGGACAAGCAGAAGTTGTTTGTGAGGGAGAATACTCGATATGACTCTCTCCTTATTGCTAAGAATTGGCTGATATCTTTTGGTAGTTCTTGCTGATAGGTACATCAATCTCAATATTGCTTCTAATAGGATAGCACTCTGACTGTGTGATTCTATTCTTCTAAATTTTCATCATTACAAGAAAACTAGGCATTTTCAGAGATTATTAAGAGAAATAGGAACTCATGTTCTGTAGAAATTAAACAATTCAACTCCACAAGAGAGCATAACATTCACATTTATATTATTTCCAAAGTACAGGCAATCCACATGTGTGGACATTTATCCATAAATATAGGCACACAAAATTATCTATGGTGACAGTATGGGTGAATCTGGAAGGAGGAATTCTCCAGAAGCAAAATTAAATTTTGTTTATCATAAAAATAAAAGCTGCCTATCATAGACTTACAATGTGCTAACTAAAGACATTAATGGATTTATCACCTTTCTGAGTATTTACAATTTTAATTGCCTGCTGAATACACTGAATAGGTACTCAGGAATTTTTTTTTCTAAGTTTTTTTATTTACATTCCAAATGATTTCCCCTTTCCCATTTCCTCCCGCCCCGAAAGTCCCATAAGCCCCCTTCCCTCCCTCTGTTCCCCATTCAACCCCCTCTCGCTTCTCTGTCCTGGCATTCCCCTACATCCAGTCTTTCCAGGAAAGGGGTCTCTCCTTCCATCTTCTTGGAAATCTATTGATATGCAAATTGTGTCTAGGGTATTCTGAGATTCTGGGTTAATATCCCCTTATCAGTGACTGCATACCATGTGTGTTCTTTTGTGATTGGGTTACCTCACTAAGGATGATATTTTCCAGTTCTGACCATTTGCCTAGGAATTTCATGAATTCATTGTTTTTAACTGCAGAGTAGTATTCCACTGTGTAGATATACCACATCTTCTGAATCCATTCCTCCGTTGAAGGACATCTGGGTTCTTTCCAGCTTCTGGCTATTATAAATAAGGCTGCTATGAGCATAGTGGAGCATGTGTCCTTATTGCATGCAGGTAAAGCCTCTGGGTATATGCCCAGGAGTGGTATGGCAGGATCCTCCGGGAGTGTCATGCACAGTTTTCTGAGGAACCACCAGACTGCTTTCCAGAGTGGTTGTATCAGCTTGCAATCCCACCTGCAGTGGAGGAGTGCTCCTCTTTCTCCACATCCTTGCCAACAACTGCTGTCTCCTGTGTTTTTGATCTTGCCATTCTGACTGGTGTGAGGTGGAGTCTCAGGGTTGTTTTGATTTGCATTTCCCTAATGACTAAGGATGTTGAACATTTCTTTAGGTGCTTCTCAGCCATTTGATATTCTTCAGGTGAGAACTCTTTGTTTAGGTACTCAGCAATTTTTAAGTACTCAGTACTTTACTTGAAATCACCAAGAGGCAGAGTAGATCTCTAGAGTCTTCTCAATCTGCTCTCAGCTTTAGTGGCTATTATATCTTCCTGCCACTAAGATTTTTATTTGTAAAATAAACATATATCTGATAAAATGTGGCTACTGTTAGCACTAGCCAGGAGATTCCACACTGTGTGTGTTACACGAGTTGTGAGTAGACATATGTGTATTCATTTTTCTCTTGTCTTGGTTTTGTTTGTGGTTGATTGTATCATTGTACAAATCCCTTATTTCCCAGAAATGTTGGATTGTTACCTCCAATTGAGAGTCTGTGTGAACTATTTCTCATCTAAGTTACTTACGTTGATTCATATTATCACAGCCACGGGGAATGACATGATCTTTTACAGTGATTTTCTTTTTCTAAATTTGAAAGTAAGCATTAAATTCTTTGGGAATATGGTCCTCAGTTTCAACTTTAAATTCTCTCTTTAAACAGGGAATTATCTTGACAGTGTTGCCTCATCACACCACTTACTCCAATCAGTCATTTTAAATGTTGCATAAGGAAACATGTGGTCATAAAAAGATGCATGACCGTGACAAACAATGTTGAGCACAGTAATAAATGTATGATTGATAAAATATTACTGTTTTTGATAAAACATCCCACTGAGAAAAAAATCTTTCTAAAAGTTAACCTGTTTTATAAATTTAACATGGTAATATTCTTTTCATCTTTTGGATAATGAAATATGAAATTAACCCACCACTTCATGTTCCAACTGTGACTAGGGCATTTGTCATTAAGAATAATGCACAAATAGCAATGTTTGGAAATGTTGCCCCATCAAGGTCTCTTGCTCTTGGTAAAAGCAGAAGACACTGAAACAATCATTTCTGTCACTAACTACATTTATATTGTTGTTTTTAAATCACAGATTAAATTCACATTCTATTCCATTTTGTTATAGGATTTCAGAATTCTGGATTATTTAAGTGCCCACCTCCAGTTAGATAATGGAACTAATAACTTGGTTATTTACTCTAAATATGTTCAAATGTTTTGAATTATTTATACAAACTGATAAAAGGTTACAGTCTTTTACAATTATTTCAAATGTTTTTACCTTTAGCAAATGGGAAGCCCACAAAGCTAAGATATGTATTTATTTCTTATTTGTTCTACTGAACTGTACCTCATACCAATTTCACATCAACTATTTCTTCAACAACCCAGAGGTTTCTTTAGTGAAACTGAGCTTTAAAGATCAAGTGTCATTATTACTGATGATTGTATCTATGTAACATAACTATGTAGCCAACAGGGAATGTGTACATGGATACATATTTTGAAACAAATTTGCTGGTTAATTCACATACCTAAATGCACATACATGTCTATATAAGTAATTTACAGAGTACAACCTGCATAAAAAATATGAAGTATCTATAATCAGAAGATTAAAGATATAAAATATCTGTGCACATAAGTAAGTTTCTCATATAAAAAAACAAAATTATTTCTTATAAATATAATGCATATCATGTTACCTTCACAGAGACATAAAAGGTCAGATATTATAGTATCCAGTCCTACATTTTCATAGAACTTATGCTTTAAGTAGTTTTTCACATTCATATATAAAGGCTTTGCCCATTTTGCCAACTTTACCCAATGTTAATTTTCTGGAATATGTAGAACTTTATTGTGTGGCTTTAACACAATGTACTTACCAAATGACCTTTTACTGATTAATGTAAATAATACTATGATAATAAGTCTTTGTAATGCATTGTTTGCAGTTTGGTAATATAAATTATTTTACTTTCTACAAGTGGTAACCTGATATAAGAAATTCAATGGCATAACAAATTTCACATATAATGCTATTTAAAACATTCATAAAATTCCAAGAGATTATTTGCTTTGTTTGTTTATTTGGATGGATGGATGGATGGTTTGTTTATAATTTCACTCAGGATGCTGGGGAAAATACACAGAGCCTTTGCATTCAAAGCAAGCGTTCTACTTAATGAACAGAAATTTTATTCATTAAGAATCCGATTTTGTTATCATTGATATTTGGTTGCTTGTTTATTCTATTTTGCTTTACCATTATCATATACCTTCTTCTATGTCTTTGGCTGACCTTAATATTATTATATACCTCAGAATAATGTTGAACTTTTGATCCTCCTGCATTCACCTTCTAAATATTGGAATTACAAGGATGTACCCATAACATATCTGATGATCCAACCCAGGGCTTTCTGCTTGGTCAGAAAGCACCCACCCACCTGAGCTGTGTATCTAGCCAAGGAATATGTTTTAAGTATCACTTCACCAAAAGTTTGTGTAGTGAAAATGTCAGATTTTTTCTATCACAATTATTTGTTTCCATTGTTCTGACTTCGTATTGATGGTCATTGAAATATCCCCCTCTCCCTCCTCTCTCTCTCTCTATCTCTCTCTCTCTCTCTCTCTCTCTCTCTATATATATATATATATATATATATATATATATATATATATATATATATATATCATGTCTATATAAAGTTATAATTTGAAAAAGGAATTTTAAACCATAAAATGGAATTACAGAGACGCTATTATATAAAAATAAATTTATCTTGAAATGTTCTCAATATATTTAGTACTGGAACAATACTCTTAATTAAAGTGTAGGTTTTTCAATATGAGTCCATTATATATTGTTCATTTCTATATATGTTATGAAACAGTACCTCCATCCTACTCAAGTGCTCTGAGAAATGTGAACACCTTAAAAATTTCAGAGACTACTGCAGCACCAATCAAACATGATAAACTTACAAAGTGTCTAATATGATTCTGAAAACATTTTGAAGACAACTACATAAACGTTAAAGATTTGAAAGAAGTTGTTTATGGTTTTAAAACAAAGAGAAAATATAGTAATTTTTCTATTACCTTTTACCATAGAATAGAAAACCATGACAGATATGTTAAATTTGAGCTTAATGAAATGGCATACTTTTGCATGCAAGTAATTAGCTCAAGAATGAGATGTTTTTCAAGCTATATTCACATTCTAGCCCCGGGGAGATCATGAGAGAAATAATGATGACTCATGAAAGAACTGTGATGGAGAAGAACACAAACCAATCTACAAGACAGATGGCCTTAGTCCCAAAGCAACTAAGAATGTGTTGGAGCTCCTACTAGGAGTGAAGGGACCACATATAATGTAATGCTGCTTCGTAGAGTGCATTGCTTTGTATGAAATGAAGTCTCATCATTATTGCATTTATGATCACACTAATTATTCAGTAAACCTTGGCTTGTTCAGTTCTTTATTAAATATTAACAACACTCTAACTTTTATCTTTCTCAGAATATTGTAAAATGAACAAGCACATATATATTATAAAAATAAAGGAGTCCCATGGACAATGTCAGCAGTTTTATTCTTCAGAGAGTCAACCCACTAAGGGCTTTATCCGAGCAAAAGTATTTTCAAGTCTCCTTTGTCTCCAACTCATGTTAGTTATGTTTTCCACCACTATAAACACAATATACAAGTCTTTTTCCTAAAGTTCTTTGTGAAGTGAAGATTAGAAAGTAGAAACTATTATTCCACAGTAGTAGTGCTATTAAGATTTTTCATATTTTTATTTCATTTCCATAAAACATTACTAAATCTAAACAGCAGTGATAAAACCTAAGAAAGTGATTCCTTTGCATTACCAATTAAACACAATAAAACCCTCAATGAAGTATAAAAATTCAAATTCATCTTGATGCTCCTATTCAAATGTTAAGGAAAAAAATTATTAAAATATCCATGTATTCCATAAAGGAAGATTTGGGGCAGTTATGCCATAAATATATTTTTATTAATTCTCTCATTAGTGACTTTGTAATAATTTTCATTAGTATACTGAGCATTTAACACAATGTATTTTTATTATGGTTTTTAAGTGTCTGGAAAACAATTGCTAATAGTATGCCTAATTGTTAAGAGTTTCCTGTGTATAAGGTGCTCACAGGATACTAAGGAAATATTTGTGAGCTTTCAACATGATTGAGGTAATCTTCTGATCCATGTTATTATACCCAGAACAGAACAAAGATTAAGAACAGACATTATTACACTCTGTAATGGGTAGAGGCACATTCTGTGCTAGAAAGGTTCTTGGCAAACTTTTCTAAATCTTTACTAATTATAATTCCAAAAGTTTCATGTAAAAAGTACTTCATCCATCCTGAATGAAGTTTGAGGCCTACAATTATAGAAACAGTGACAGAGGATAGTTAACTGTGTCTTTTCTTCAAGATAGGAATGTGTGAACAGACAGCGATAGACCTTTGTGTTTCTGTTATGATTTGAAGAATTCTTTTATATCTGTTAAGTGCTAATATACCCTCTCATACACCACAACACTGGAAGATTTGGGACTTTATTTAATTTTGTAAAATGATTAGGTATTTATCTACATATTTTATTTTAAATTAATTGTGAACATAAAAAATAAAAGTGACTTCTTTTTTACATTCTACTCTAGCCATAATTTTATACATTGTGAAAATGTATTCACTTTGAAGGCACATACCTCTCTTGAAGGTCTTATTTTCTCAAAAACTTAAGGAACTAATGTTTCTGTAGTTTTTGTTTGGACTGTCACTCAGAAGGTATCTGAGGTCAGCTTCTCTATACCTCATTTCAATTCTCTGAGGTATAAAAATGTTGGTTTTTGAAGGAAAGCTAGTTGTATAACAGATTTAATCACTAAGAAGAAAATATATTCACAAAAGGATGGAAAAGAGATAAAGTTCCCTTTCTGCTTCATCTATTTCTATAGTTAGAGGGGAAAACCACAAGCCCTATGTTCAAAATTACCCAAATAAAGAGATGTGGAATCTCACAGAGTAAATAGTGGAGGCGCTATTTTTTGTATATGATTTATCCCTGCAGTTCAAATGATTTAGAAGCCTTTTTTAAAAAATTGTTACATGTCATAAATTTAATCAAGAATAATATATACATATACATGTATAAGTGTATGTATGCATATTACATAAAATAGGAAAAAGATCAAACTACATGCATTTTGATTCTTCTCATCAGCATTATAATCTCAGAGGAAATTTTATGTGGGCAAGAAGAATTTCAGCTTGATTGGCTTGTCTGAAGATAATAGATGTCATAGTGCTAGACTGATGATCATGTAAAGACTTAAGTAAATAATTCAATTCTTCTCAGTAAAACCCTATTTATTTTCAATGATCTCATTTGATCAATTACTTGTGGAGCTATTGTTAAGCTATAAGTTAAAATTCTATGCATTAACTACCTATCTTGTACTACATTTTTGACAAAGTAACAATTTCTGTATATGTTTTAAATTATGCAGAGTTATTTTTGATAGAATTTTGGTATCTCTTATGTGTACAGTCATCACATAAATATGGGTAATTTGATTTCTTATTTGCCTACTGTATCCTTTCAATTCCCTTCCATTCTCTTAGTATTGCTCTACCTAGAATTTTAAACATTGTATTGAAAAGAAATGTGTACAGCACATTCTTGAACATGATTCTGTTGGAGTTGACTTAATTTTTCTCCTTTGTGATGACCTTGGCTGGAGATTATATTGAAATGGTTCCACCAGAAACATGGAGATTATATTGAAATGGTCTCGTCTCTAGGACTATTATCATGAAGGCATACTGAATATTGCCAAAAGCTTTCTCTTCATCTATTTGAATAAGCCTGTCATTTCTGTCTTTAAATCCATTTATATGATTTATTACCACTAGTGTATGATGTATGTTCAACTGTTTCTGAATATTTGGTATAAAGCCTGTTTATATCACAGATGGTAATCTTTTTGGTAAATGACTGTCAACATCATACACACTAAAGACATCAAGGAAAGGCAATCTCCATTGAGGAATTTTGCCCATCAGAATGACTTCTAGACATGTCTATGGGTCATAATTTTCTTAATTATTGATTGATTCCAGAGAATCTAGAAAAATGTGGCAAATCCGTTTGTAGTCAAGTGTCCCTGGATTATATAGGAAAGCCTTCTGCTCAAGTCATAAAACAAGCTAATAATCAGCATTCCTCTATCGGCTCTGCTTCAGTTTCTGTTTTCATATACCTGGCTTGGGTTTGCTAGATGATGGACTGCCACTGGGAGGTTTGAGATAAAAGAAATATTTCCCTTTTCAGCTTTCTTTTAGCGAGATAATCTAACTCATACAGTGCCTTAATTAATTTTGCAAAAGTTGTACCAAGAACTTTTGCATATGCATTCATCAGAGACACTGATTTCTAGTTTTATCTTTGTTCTTTATCTCATTTGCTGTTATAGTTACAGTGGCTTTGTAAAAATGAATCTGGAAATACTCCATTTGTTTCTCCTTTGTAACAATTTCAGAAGTGTTGGTTGTAATTCTTTGAAAGTCTAGTGGAATTCTTTTGTGAATCCATCTAAACATGGAACTATTTATTCAGAAAACTTTTAATTAATGTTTCAATATCCTTATTTACTATGGGTGTATTTCTAATATTGATCTCTTCTTGGTTTTACTTTGGAAGTTCATTTCAAAAACAGAAATAAAATTATATGCTACTATTACAATAAAAATCTGAAATCAAAATATGAAATGTGAAGAAAATTAGTTTAAATACAACGGAGAAGAGTATTTTTTTACAATTATCTCAATTATCTTTTAATAACCAGCTAACAAATATAGCATAATGACAAAACATTCAAGCAAAAGTTGCTGATTTTTAACTAGGTTTTATCTATATTTTAATGCTTTGCTTTATAAAGAACAAAGTTAAGTGTATTTTAAAAGTGAACCAACAACTCATGAATGGAAAATAATCTTTGTAAACTATATCTTAAGATGACAGGATTCTTATCTAGAATTCATTATGTATATTCACAATACGTGGTATGTCCTAAATCTTTAGGTAGCTATAACCTGTAAGATTGAACAAATGTTTTAAATGGTATGCATTTAATGAATGCATACCATTGATCCTAGTGAAAATAAAGACTTCATATTTTGAAGTTTCAAATAGAAATAGAAATAGTTTTCATTACCTGGTTAACATATAATTTCACTATGTATTTCTTTTTAACTATATCTCACTCTTTAATAATATTAATATGTCAAAATTTATAGTTTAATGGTTTGCGTGATAGTTCTACACATTAATTTCACATATGCCAATTAGATCAAACCGTCTCTTATTGATGAACTTGGTTCACACCTTCTCTTCTCTGTGTTATTCTCTACAATATGTTCTGATATTTGACTTTATATAACTTTATATATTGTTACTTAGTCTAGTCTCAAACACTTGAGATCTAGTGAAACTACTGGCTTCTCCTCCAGGGTACTGAGAATACAGATGCCTGACACACCAGTCAATTAAAAAAATAGCATAACAAATATATTTTGCAAAACTATTAATGTTGGAATAGATGTCAAGAATACTTTAACTGCTTCATGCATAAATAAAATGTGTCTTTCATCAGAGTTTTCTCTGTGAGGCTTATCACATGTTTCTTGCACTCAGCAAAACAAAAGTCACTTAAAATGTAAGTATAAGCACCATGTTGAAGAGCAACTTATCATTAAGAAAGTAAAATTTGTAAGCCATGACACTAAACAGATCATGTAAATGATACTTGCTTACAGTATTGGATCAATTACTTGTTTACAGTATGTGCATGAAATTTGCTCATAGCATCTGAACCCAAATGGTGCAACAGAGCTTCTACTTGTTCATGCTCAACTAGAAGCATGTGCAAATGAAGATTCAAAATTTTCAACCTAGGACATCACTGTTTCCGTTGAGTAATGCTCAATATTGAAGAGTAACAAAAATGTTTTATGAAATATTAATATTAAAAATATAAAACATAAGATTGTTGAGAAGATATGAGTATTGAGTCCTATGTAGATAGACACTTATCTATAGGTAGGTAGATAGATATAGATAGATTTAAGTGTATGCATATATACATATACATTTAAATTATTCTTATAATAAAACACATCTAATATTTTTATCATGGAGTATCTGTTATTTTTTTTACCATGGTGATTTCTAACTCCATCTGTTTACATGCTTATTACAACAATAGCTGCATGCCTAATTTTCAAGCCTGCTGAGATTGAAACGCTGGTTCTTAGAGACTGAAAATTTGCATTGAACTTCCCAGATTGTCTTTTCTGCTAAATGTCCTTCTTGTATCTATAGCATAATAAATGGGGTCATTAATAGCTATTTCCTTAAATAAGACTGGTTGTACTCATATCACACAGATTTTGTCACAATTTTGACATTCTTAAAGTAAATTAGAAATATTGAGAACATTTTGCAAGTAAAGTAACATATCCCCATCATACAAAGGATAGGGCATGAATAAAATTTTCAATCCTGTATTTTTCCTGCATCCAGACAGAGAGACAAGACAGGAGGAGAAAGATAAAGAGAATCATAAAACTTATTGTACCTTAAAAAATATAATTGTTCCAGAAAAATGATCAATTTCAATTTCTCTAAAATTTTCTAAATTATATACTGTATTCCTAGTTCATTATTTTTCATGTCTATTTCTAGCCCATGATTTCATCTATAATAGTGATATACATTTTCTTATCCCACCATATGGTATTCAGAAATCCTGCTTTAGGAAAGTGCTTCTCAATATTTACTCATTATTACTATATGTTAAAAATTATTACTATAAGTTGTATGGATGCTATTTAGCTGATATGTAAGTTGAAAATAGCTTCAATGAGTTTTTTCAAGTTCCATCTATTTGCCTGCAAATTTCATGAAGTCATTGTTTTTAATAGCTGAGTAGTAATCCATTTTATAAATGTACCACATTTTCTGTACCCATTTCTCTGTTGAGAGACATCTGGGTTATATCCAGTTTCTGGCTATTACAAATAAGGCTGGAATGAACACTTTAATTTCCCACAACGAATTTCTGGCTGAAATAGTTGGCTGAAAATACACATCAGAAATCCTTTTTGCTACAAAGATGATGGTTGCAATTACTGGGAAAAAACATTAAAGTATGAAATTATTTGATCTTGCCATTAATTGATTTATTCTGGAATGTTTCTTGCAATTACTTAAATGCTCATAATATTGTTTTGTATGTATTTTTTCCAGTAAAGTAATGCAAGCCCTAGAAAGAAACTGCACCATGCTAGACTGATAGTATTTTGTTCTTTATTATTCATATTTTGTTCTGTATTTTCCATATTTTGTACTGTATTTTCCATGACTTTGAAACTTCAGAGAAAATGAAGTTACAAGATGAACAGGACTCTATATAGAGGAGGTTCCTTGATTCTCAGTAGGTTTTTTTTCTCCAAAAAATTCAACATTCATTTATTTCTTTGTTTATTAACAGTTTATTCTCCTGTGACAAGGCTCAACTATATAACTCCACACTAACATGTTAGTAACTGGACACATTTATAAAAACTTAGTTTATAATATCAAAATAAATTACAATTTTTTTAATATATAATTACACTATCACTTTCAGAATCAATTTCTATCAATGCCTGGAAACTGTTTAACTGAGTATACAGTTTAAGATCATTTGGAGTTCAACACTTAAGAAATCTTATCTGAACATTGTAGGGATTATCTCAAAACTTATATGGAAAATCTTAGTAAATAATAATATAAACTATTAGGAAATAACTAGTTATCTTCTAAACATTGTTGCTTTAAAAGAGAATTTTACTTAAGCATATATTTTATGGAGTCTTATCACAACAGTTGCTTTTTTAAATAAAGTGAACAAAAACAATATTTTCTAACCCACAAACCCGATACCCAATGTTTGCCCTTGAACACACGACTTCTTTCTTGGAGAAAACAGATAGGTTGCCAGTCTGTGTAATAAGCATGTGGCTTCTACAAGAGATTAAATATGGGATTCTCAAAGCCAGTTGTCATTCCTCTCTATCTCCACCTTTTCAAGAAGCGCAGTCTCAGAGGTAGATACTGCTCAACATACTTGCTTGCCCACTCCCTCTGGAGGCTACGTTTGAAGGACAGGTGACTATCAGAAGGCCACCCTCTGTTTTTCTTTTGATATCTCTGTGTACTGTGTTATCACACAGAGTGCTTTGAAGCTGAGCTGTGTGCTGTTTCCATGGAGTTTGTAGTCCCTTCTAGTCCTGCTTGCTTTGGCTTTTTTATGCTTTTATCATTCATTTCTTTATCAGAATAATTCTTTTAGAGTCTCTGTCTGAATAGACATGACTTAACTGCTACTTTTGTGAAAGTCACAAATAAAATCAATTCAGGAATTTGAGCTTTCTTGGAGCCAAGTGCTAAAAACTTGCAGTTTTGGCAGCCAGCTTCACAGACCCTGGAGAACACACTAAGGTAATGAAATTACAAGAAACATTGACTAGAATATCAGAAAAGGGAACTGATATCAATTTCATAAATTGTAGGTGCATTGATTTTTGTTCCACACAACATACTTCAAGGGTGGAAAAAATACGGTTCTCCAACAAGGCTTTAGCAAACAATTATGCAGTCTGAGTTTGATTCTTGGAATATAAAGGTCTAGAGATTATGTATTTTACTGAATTCAGTATCAAATGGTAGAAAAAAAGGAAAGCTTGGTTATTAAAATTTTTAAATCATAAATATGTAGGATTAGTTTACCAAATAAGGCTGCTATTGTATGTTCCATGATTATATTAAAATATTATAAGGTATGTATCATATGTGTCACATCTCACTTGTCTTAGTTAGGGTTTTACTGCTGTGAACAGTCACCATGACCGAGGCAAGTCTTATAAACAGCAACATTTAAATGGGGGCTGCTTACAGGTTCAGAGATTCAGTCCATTATCATCAAGGCATGAACCAAGTAGCATCCAGGCAAGCATGGTACAGGAAGAGCTGAGATTTCTACATATTCTGTCTGAAGGCTGCTAGTGGAAGACTGACTTCCAGGTAGCTAAGGTGAGGATCTTAAGCTCATGCTCACAGGGACACACCTACTCCAATAAGGCCACACCTCCCAACAGTGCCACTCCCTGGGACCATCATATACAAACTATCACATTCCACTTCCTGCACCCCAATAGGTTTGTTCAAACACATGAGTCTATCCAGGCCATACCTAAGCATAGCATAATAAAATGTAGATTTAGTCCAACTTCCAAAGTCCCCATGGTCTATAGCAGTGTCAACAATGTTAAAAGTTCAAAGTTCAAAGTCTCTTCTGAGATTCATCCAGTCACTCAACTGTAATCCCCAAATCAAGACAGGCAATCAGCAGGGCAAAGTCTAAACTCTGCATCTCCATATCTTCCATCAAAGCAGTTTTCAGATCTCCAACTCATTTTTCATTTGTTGCTGCAACAAACTTCTTTCTCCTGAGCTGGTTCCACTCCCTGTTAGCAGCCTTCCTCAGCAGATAGCCTATAGCTCTGGCATCTTGAACATCTTGGGGTCTCCAAGGCAACTTCAGTGTTACAGCTTCTTGTTCCAGTGTTTAGGATCCACACATGATCTTCTGGGCTCCTCCAAAGGGCTTAGGTCACTTCTCCAGCTCTGCCCCCTGTAGCACACTAAGCTCAGCTTGATCCGTTCCACTGCTGCTGATGTTCTTGGTGATCATCCCATGGTACTGGCATCTCCAATTTGTAGGGTTCTTCTATTGAAACTAAGCTTCACCAATAGCCCTTCATAGTCTCTCTTCATGGTGCCAGGCCTTAACTCCTTTGCATGACCCCTTCAGTTCTGGGACATCAACTGCAGTTGCGGTTGCACCTTCACCAATGGCCTTCCATGGTCTCTCACAACGCCAAGCCTCAACTGTCCTTCATTATACCTTCACGCCTTCAAAACCAGTACCACCTGGGTGACTCTTACACATTACCAAGTACATTTGCAGCATGAGGTATAACTTTGGCTATCTCTGGAACACAGCTTCCTTGTGCTCCCAGAAAACACTTCCCAGATTTCACTTCAGTGCTGTTGGCCTCTTCTTAATTACCACTAATTTCTTAGTTCTAGCTAACCAGCATCAATTTTCTCAGTAATCCCTTTTATTCTGGACTCTAAAACCAGAGCCAAATGACCAAAACTGCTGAGTTCTGCTGCTTGCGGGAGATGGAACATGCCCCCCCCCCCCCCCGTTATCTAAGCTTGGCTGTCCTGGAATGTCCTCTGTAGGCTGACTTTGAACTCAGATATCTGCATGCCTGTCTCCTAAGCAATGGAATTAAAGGTATGGTTGAAGCCTGATTTAAGCTTCTTCACCTAGAACTTGCTCTGTTCTAGGCTGACCTTGAACTCAGAGATCTGCTTGTCTTTGCTTCCTGGGATTAAAGGTTTGTATAATGGTGCCTAGACCTCAACTAAGTTGGATGGGATCTTACTCAGTCATTACTCCCTTAATTCAATTTAATATCCTTGAACACAGGATTCAGCTACCCTTTCTTCCTGATGTCTTTTTGACCCTGGGACCATACATTTTGTATTTTTCCTTTCTCAACTTGCTCCTCTTTATTAAAATGCTCTTCATAAGAGTGAACTTTAATAACCACACAACAAAATTTACACCAGGTTGGTTTGAAGCTTCTTTTTTCCAAAGCAATTAATCTAAATCTCTTCATCTTATCCTCAGGAAGACTCTTCAGACAATGGTAAAAAGCAGCCACATTTTCCCCCAAAATACCACAAATACAGTCTCTTAGACATATACTGAAATTCTTCTCCAAAGAACTGTCTTGGGTCAAATGCAAACAGTTCAAATAACTCTCAGTAACAAAATCTTTAATATTCATACTTTGATAGCTCATTAAGCCCCATTTAAAGCATTCTACTGCTATCCAAATCCAAAGTCCTATAATCCACATTCTTCCAAACAAAAGCATTGTCAGGCCTATTACAGAAATACCCCAGTCCATGATACCAACTTCTGTCTTAGTTAGGGTTTTAAGGCTGTGAACAGACACCACGACCAAGGCAAACCTTATAAAAGGCAACATTTAATTGGGGATGGCTTGCAGGTTCAGAGGTCTAGTTCATTATCATCAAGGCATGAACACACTAGCATCCAGGCAGGCATGGTACAGGAGGAGCTGAGAGTTCTACATCTTCATCTGAAGGCTGTTAGTGGAAGACTGACTTCCAGGCAGCTAGGATGAGGGTCTTAAGCCCATGCTCACAGGGATACATTTACTCCAATAAGGCCACACTTCCCAACAGTGCCACTCCATGGACCACACATATACAAACCATCACATTAATAATGAGCCACAGTGTATGACCTCAAGCACTGTGTTATTATAACATTACAAGGAGTCACAAAATGTGAACATAATTGACAGTTATAAATTTAGTGTATGAAATGCATAAAATGGCTTCTTCAACATCTCTATTTCATGGGAAAAAATGATGATCACAGAAGATGAACTTATTAATGAACTATACTTGTGTAACATTGTAATGTCTATACAGACTGAAACTGTTTTCAGACAGAGAAGAAGGATGGTAATGGAGTAGGAAAGAAAGAATGGGTAGATGGGTAGTTACAGCAATGAGCAAATGGAAGAGAAGGAGGGAAAGAAGAAGGGGGGGAAGAGAGGAAAATCATCCAGAGGAAAATATATCTTGTTTGTGTGAAATATGGTGAGCTGGAGAAAAAAACTGAAGAAAATTCTGAAAGTGCTGAACTTTCTCTATATAGATAGGTAGATAGATAGATAGATAGATAGATAGATAGATAGATAGATAGATAGATAGATAGATAGATAGATAGAGATAGAGATATATACATATATACAATATACATATATACACATAAAATCCTTGAAATTGAAATGCCCCATGTTCTTAAAACTTAGCCCAGAATTAAACTGTCACCTCTGTGCAGCTTACATTCATAGCGAGATATGTAAAACATAAGCCACTAAGCTTATATAATATCCTTTAAAAATAAGGATGTTTATTAATTCCAAGTATTTTTGTCTCTCCTAGTGGAAGTATCTATAGGAAATATATTAAACATTAAAACATATGACCCCCTAAAACAGGAGGTCATGGTGGTCTTGAGGTGTGGTTCATTGTCATGAAGCTTATGCTGCATTTTATGATCAGTACTAATAGCAAGGAAGCTCATAAATACTTCTTTGGAAGTGAAAGAGATCTAAAAGGGTATGTCTGTAGGTAATATTGTTTCCTGCACACACCTTACATACACTGAGGTAAATAAGTTATTTTCATAAAATCTGTATTTCTTATAAATTATAAATGAATAGTTATAAGTGATATATGTAATAAATGACTAGTATGTACAATATACAGAAGGTTTTGTATGCTGTTGTGTACTTAATGGATACACATGGACATCTGTACACTGTGTTCCTCTTCTGTGCTTCAACATAGATGCTTCCAAATGATCTTCTAATAACATCTATTAAAAATTTTTTATGTTTTTATGTAAATATTATAAACTCCAACATCCCTCTGTACCATACATGACCATTATATAGAAGACCAAACAGTGACCCCTAATAAGTACAAAGAAACAACTTACTAGCTTGTCATATTACAAAGAACAGAATTCTGTGGGTATTGCTTTTTCAAAAGTCAACCATAAGGACTCTATAAAATAACAATTTGGATTTCATTTTTGCCATAACACATACTTTATTTATTTCTCCCAGAGGATATGTTTAAACCTGTTTGGATGCTTACTGAATATTTGTAACATCCATATAGCCCAAATGCTATAAAAACTCTATAAAAATTTAATGACAAATAGCAGATTGCTTCAAGGGACTATTTCTTTCTAAAGCATTCAATTGGGTAAACAGTGTCCCATCATCATTTAACCTACAATTTCAGTAATTTAGAATGTTGAAGGTTGCTAACTCAAGGCTGCAATTGCTGGGATTCCACACAGTAATGGTGGGTTAATTTGCCTGATTAAATTCCTCACTGATAACCATTATATTAATTACATTGGAAAATAAATATAAACATAACTGTTTATAGGTCAAAGAATTAAGAGGTTCTACTGAAAAGATGATTGAAAAGGGCAGAAATTCTTAAGTGGTTGGAACTGCATTGAATTAGATTTGTCTAAGCCAATTGCAACTTGAGAAAAATCCAGTCTTCTCTGTAATATGATCTAGAGATTTTCCATGCCTACATCATACAAAATGCATAAACATGGAAGGAACTAAACCTCTGCTAAAAAGGAAGCATGGATAAGACTGGAAGTATTTTGCAACTATTGAGCTAGAGAAGTAATACTTGGGATTTCATTTGTACAGATTAACTGAGTTCAAACAAATATCAAAACTTTAAAATATGATGTAATTAAATTATCTAAATTTATGCTATCCATAGTGAATAAATATCTACAGTGAATAACAGAAATGAGTACTGCTTTGATTAATTACAGACTCTTACAAATCATATAAATCATCCTCTGTTAAAAAGAATAACAATTTCATCCAGTTGATATATTTTCTTAGATTATATGTTTATTGTTTTACCAATGAGCACTACTTTATCAAACACAAGAAAGATCATTTCCATTCCTGGCTGTAGTCAGATACAAGCCGATTTTTGTACATGAATGTTAAGATTTATAAACTCTTATTATTAACTTTTGGTTTTATTTTTATGCTTATTTTGGTAAACTGTGTGCTTAATCCCAAAGTTATAAAGTATTTTTGGTTTGTCATTGGAGTCTGTCTAGGATCTCTTTTATGTGTCTTATTCTACTTTAAGTAATACTTATTCTACTTATTATTAAAGTAGTACTTATTCTACCTTAAGGACTTTTCCAGTAGGATTTAGAAAAGAATAACTTATATTAAATGTTTTGTTCTTAGCTATGCAATATGATTGTTTTAACAAATAGATGGAATCATGCAGTCCCTAAGATATCAAGTATTTTGTAACTAGCATGCATAAAATATCTTCAGTTATGTGACAGGTGATTCCCTGGAACTGCACCAAGTCTAGGAATTATTTTTCATAAATGTTGCAATGCCAAATCTACACTTGCTCTTACACGACTTTCAATTACCAGTATGTATTTGCCTCAGTTCCTTTCTAGTTTAAGTCAGTCTCATTATTATACATAGCATTCAGTGTAGAAAACTGCAGGAAGTTGTTTACTAGGAATTGCTCACAGACCCTTGAGTGCTTCTGATATTTACAAATTTCAAACAAAGTCCCATAGAACATAGATACTTGTATTTTCTATTTGAGTAAATAGCTTCAAATGAGCCTATAATTTTTTTATGTTTATAAAGAGTATTCAGTGTATTCCAAAGTGCCTTTATACCGCTGGCTTATTATCTATTTATGAGTGTTCCAGATATGTTAGTATTTGCAAAAATAAGTGAATGTGCATTCAGAATTTCTGTCTTTGTCTATAGATGTCATGAGACTGTTTGTATCTCATACCTTGATTTCTCCTCATGATAGCCTCTAACCTGACATCATAACCTAGTAAAAGCCTTTTCTCATAAGTGGAATTTGTTAGGGCATTTTATCACAACAACAGGAAAACAATAGACAATGATGGATGTATAAATCTCTGTTCTATTTAAATCCCAAGTATCATATGTAAGAATTTCTTGCTTAAGAAAAAATGAAAGATTAAACTAGATAGAAATGTAGAAACCAGTAAACACAAGGCTATTTCATATCTTACCACAGAGTAGAAAAAACTCAAAACACTCAACACGGCAGCTCTCATCAGCTTCTAGAACAGTGGCAATTAAACAAGAGTAGAGTGATCCTCTTCCAAGAAACAAACGCACAAGGAAAAGACCTGCAATGACTAGACTACGCTGTGCTAAGCCTTGGATCTAACACCTTTTCATGGGCAGAGTCCTTACCAGCTTCCACTGCCTCACTCTCTATTCTCAACAAATGGCCGAAGGTTTTTACCTTTGGAGGAAAAACTGTAAATGAAATAAAGAAACTAACAAAACAGAAAGCACTAAAGTAATAAGCATAATATGTATATATGGCAGTAGGGGACAAGAGTTAATAAACTGAGCTAGGTATGGTATGGCACACTTGTATATTTTCAGTACTCAAAAGACTAAGAGAAAAACTGTCAGTTCAAGGCCAGTCTGGGCTATATAAGAAATACTTAAAAAACCAAAACCAACCAACCAACCAAAAAAAAACAAACAAACAAAAGATATGGTAGATTCATTTATAGATCTCTCTCTGCCCCACAATTTCTTCTTTTACTGTTGATGGTCTGATAATCAAGGCATTGCAGTAAAGCATTACAAGACATTATGTAGGCATTACTTCCAGTTGTGAGGTGGAGAAGGTTGGAATGTAATATATTAGTTTGCATGCTTTGTTAGGAAGCATCAATGACATTGGAATTAAACCAGTGATAAATTGGAGAAATTTACTGTTAGTAGACAACATGTTTCTTTTGTGTTTTTGTTTTGTTTTGTTTTAATATTCTGAAGATTCACTTGTATTCATTTCCCTTCCCTGTCTCTACTATCAAGATCCTTCTCCATTTCTTTCCATTTTCCTTTCCCTCAGAATTAATTTCATTTAGTAATACTCCATTAAGTCCTTCTCTTGTAGTCTGTGCTATGATCCTTCAGTTTACTAATCTTAGTATTTCCAGTATTATGATCAATGGTTATTTGGGATGTGTTTTGGTTCTAGATTAATGCTCTTGCTAACTTCTCTCCTCTCTTACAGTTGGTGTTGGGGGAAGAAAAACATGTCTACTATAGTATAATAAACTCAGTCAGTTCAATGTTCAGGTATTTTATTTATATAAAAATGTATCCTTGTGCTTTCTTTTTTAACAGTTTCGGTGAGAGGAGATATGGAAGCAGTGTAATACGCACAATAGTTGGCGTTTCTTGTCCTCAGGCTTCTCTTTCTTAGTAATTGTCTTATTTTGTTTTGGGGAAAAACAAAGACACAGGATTAAGGACCTGAACAGAAGTGTTTCTCCTTAGCCCTTCAAGGTAAGTCCTGGTAAGCTTTCAGGTGACCATAGAATTAAAAGCAAATATATAATTAGAAGGTCTCAATTTTTGAAATAATATTTTCTAAAAAAAATTGCTTAAGAATTTTGTAGTTATTCTTTAATTAATACTACTATTTCTCTAAAAGTACTCTCCCTCTATTTATCTTTCAAAAATTTCACTGTGTTGTCTACTATTGTTTTGGATAAAAGTATCCCTTTATATTTTATATTTTTGCCACTGTATGTAATATTTTTTCATATACATAAACTTTTCATATTTATTATTCCTCTCAAACAACTTAAATTTGATATGCCTTGGAATGTTTTCTTTATGTCAAAAATGTAACTCATTTATTTTATGAATAAGAATCTAATTCACACAAATTTAGTATAAATTACATTTATGATAATGCCACAGGCTGCTGAAGAGTTGAAAGTAAATTAAATTTTGGAACAAAATCATGGAATAATAGAGGCAGTGAATTTTCCATATATAAACTCCGTTTTTGCTCTATGGCCTACTGGAAATATTATGATGAAAATAATTTTTCGCCTTGGTTAATGTACTTATTTATATAATGTTTTCATGATTCTCCACATTACCAAATTTCATATTATTATTAAACTATTAGATTATTTGTCAATACATTTACTTATTATACAATATTAACTGAAATCAAGTTCTGTGGCAGGTCCTACATTGTGTAATAGTGAAGTCAGAGCAGACAAAACTTACAAGAAAGCTGTAATAGTTCATCAAAAAAGTAGTCTTAGTCCAATAGATTCTGTGATCAAATGTTCACATAAGTCTATGGAATTAGATTACTAAATAGTGACATCAGAAGAATACCTGCCATTAGTTAAGGGGGTCAGAGAAACCCTGATGTTGCAGGAACATTTGAGAAGTAAAGGCAGGTATGAGAATGAGCCCACGAATGGTTCAAGTAATAACACTAATATGAAGAGATGAGTGTTTTCACAATGGGGAAATTGGTGTATACTATTATTTTAAAGCACCTGAGTAAATATCATTGACTAAATAAAGGGTAGGCCATTCTATCCCTACCTCTGTATCAAAATGGTAGATTAACTCAAATCTCAGAACTTCCATAAAAAATTTTCACTGAGGAATTAACTATAATTGGGTTGGAATATATTTTAAAACAAACCTGAGAAACTGTTAATAATTATTACAGAAAAAAAACTAACAAAAGAAATTATAATAAATCATTTCTACAATGAGTATAATAGCTAGGAAATACATTGTTTGAAGTAATTTTTATTAAAAAATTCTTTTTCATACAAATACTGCTACTTCTTAGCTTGTCTTACTCTTACCATCTAGTTGTGATGACGTTAATATTAAAACCCATACATACTACCTGTGCCAAGTAATTTTACACCTTCACATAAGGCTTTGAATTTTTAGAATGAGCAAAGAATCTCCTCTCCATTTCTCTTTGGTATCTAATATTGCCATATGACATGTGCTATCATTGAATTTTTATTTTTATGTTGAATAAATGGAGGACCATATATGTTACTTCATAACAAAATGACAAAATTTTCCCATGTGAATAACAGTAATATCCATTCATTATGACTATCTCATTGACATATATTTATATTTCTTCATATAACCAAGTTAATAAAACTGAAAATATTTCTTCAATATATTAGTGAAAACTTTTCAAAATTTTTCTATTAGTAATGTTACAAAATATATTCTTATGAGAACCAACAGTTTCAAATGAAATTATATTATTTCATTACATAGTATTTGTTGGATAGGTATGACATGGGATAGATATTAAAATGTCAATTGAACAAATTATTGCTCATATATGATATTAGATACCATCCCAGAGACATGAAATAGTAGACTTGCGTCAAAATTCATTTCTTTTCTTTTAGTCATTTTAAACAGTATGTGACCACACTTAATTTTCATTGTGTTTCACATTGTAAAATACAAAACTTAGAAATATATAGGTAATAAACCAGGTTTCAACATGAAGTATAACTCCAGCCCCCCTATTTTACTTTTTGAACAAGTAATTTGAGTTATAATTAAGACATAATATTCTGTCATAAGTTTGGACCCCAGTCTGGATAATAGCATTTTAGAATATTAAAAGCATGTCTAACACAGTGACTCAGTGCCCTCCAGCTTCACAGCCTTTCCTTGAATTCATTATTGACCTAGTTTAATAATCAAGGCCAAGTAGGCATATGGCCATAATACTAGGAGCTCTTGGACAACCATAAGACTGTGTTATGATGCAGTATACTTTAGTCACTCTTAAAAGTTAATTGGTTTCATATTTATTTGGGTTGTGAAGGAGCACCAGGGCAAGGTTTTGAGTTCTACACAAACAAATGCTGAATGCAGAGTTCTACCAACAACATCTGTGTCATTTTTCATAGGAAGGATAACAAAACTTCTTAAAATTAAAAAAAAATGTAAATGCATATGTATGACTACAATGCATATAGTTTGAAGGAAATTCAGGCCCTAAAGTGTTACTGCAGCCTCCCCTCCCATGAAATATGCTATTGATATGTTTAAATCATACTTGTATTTTTGAAAATAATGATTGTGACTGAAATAAAAACATCTGATTGGATGTTTCTGAAACAAAGGTGCAAAATAAACAAATCCGTGTTACTTTATAATCAGATTGTTACTCCACAAGTAGTATTGATAAAACACCGAACAACTCTAGGAAAACATAATTAAAGGATAAAATATTTTTCTTTAAGTCCTCTCTCATATATCACATCCTGAGTGCAGTTTCCCCTCCTTCAATCTCCCCTCAGTCTCTCCCATGCATCTCCCTTGAACCCTGTCTCCACCCCCACCCCCCATAAAAAAGAAGAGCTCTTAGGCATGTCAACCAAACAAAGTATAGGAAGCTGCAGTAGGACCAGACACATACATTCACATCAAAACTGGACATGGCAACCCAGTAGAAGAAAAGGGTCCCAGCAAAAGCAAAGGATTCAGGAACAGTCACCACTCTTTTCACTGTTAGGATTCCTACAAAAGCACCAAGATTCTTAGTCACAACATATGTTCAAAGGGTCTAGGGCAGACACCTACAGCTCTGCTAGTTCCCGTAATACCAGTCAGCTGATCCTGTGTGCCATGTTCTCTTGTTGTGTCTCTACCTAAAAGCTCTTGATTAATCTCTCAGTTTTGGTACAAAACAGGACAGTTAGACCTGTAATGGAATTCTTTTGTTTTTTTTTCCATTTTTCTGTAATTTTGTTTCTGCGGAAAATTTGTGAGTTAGACAGTATGAAGGGATCATTTATTAACCCTTACTACTGAATAAGCATTAATGTATTCAAATATATACTGTATGAGAAAATTTAATATTATGAAAATTCAACAGATTTCTGGTTATATTAAACAGAGAAATTGCACTATGTGGGATTTCAAAGCATAACATATAAACATACTGATATTAATAGCAATAGAGCAGTTATTCAAACCATCAAACTTTTACTGATGTTGGACCAATAAGGAGTTAAAGACTAAATGGCTACAGAAGAAGTCTCTTACAGTGTGGGGCAATTTGAGGAAACTGATAAATTCTTGGTTTTTGATTGACTCAAATCTTGTTTCTTTTCTTGGTTCTTACTATGCTATCACCCTTTTTATTCATAGTTCTCTAGTTCTTAAATGAAGTCTATAGTGCTCTTTACATTGAATTTAAGTTTCTATTTGTTTAATATAATTATTTACACCTAGCTGGAGGTCGTCAGTTTGTGAGGCTTCAATGTGTATCACAGTACACCATGTCCTGAAAAATATTCGCACATCACACAGAAACAGATTTTTTTTTTCTTTCAAAAGCTCAGTGAGTAGATGGGGTACTTCTCACTGCTTAGTTTTTTCAGAGTATCTAAGTTTAGTTCCCCAAACTCATATTAGCAGCTACACTAACAGAAAAACATACTTACACACATAATTTGAAATGCATCTATAAGAAAAGGCATGTGTGACATTGACTATGAAGTAAGGATGATATTCCAAATGCATGTGTTAGCTGTCAGTGAGTGAAGGAACATGCAGGCAAAGTGACTGCTTTGTCTGATGTCTACACAATTTATGTTCGAGCACTGTGTCAGCTAAATGCTTTTTTTTTATTGACTTTCATGTTTTCTCACCAGGCCCACCATGTTAAAATATATCTTAGATATGTTGAAAAGGAATAGATTAAAATATGTTTGGGAAAAACCATGTTATATTCCTGTTCATCAGTTTGAGTTGGTGTGTAAGATTAGTAAAAGAAGGAAGGTGCTTAGCTTTGAATGTATCTGAAGCCAAAAGTATCTCTCACAGTGTGCATGAGGAATTATATGACAATTTGGAAAATGACTTCAAAGAGGTAAAATGCAGGCACTCACCCAGAATTGCATTCCAGATTTTAACAACTGATATTCAGTTTACAGAATATCAAACTATGATAGATTTAGTATAATTATCCAAAAATTATATCAACAATCAAGGTGAATGCTATCTTAGAAAACATGTTTGCATTTTATGGCACTCTCAGTTTTCTTCTCCACTCTATTATTATTTTATATAAAGGACTTAATACCACATCTAAAAGGAATCATGAAAAAAAAAACTCACAGCATTCCATTAGCATAGTATGATTTACAACAATCTTTGTATGGAAAATATTCTGATGAGTTTCTGCTACTTAGGAACACCTATCTTTATCACACACTCCTATACACACCCATGCATAAACACACACTGCACACACACATATTCTTTACACATATATATTAACACAGACAAATGCATTCATATATGCTCACACACTTGTAAACACATATAGCTTTGCACATTTGGAGCTGCCATTGTCACTCCAGGCTAGGATGATGGTGATGCTTCAAAGTAAATATACAGATGCAAACTTCATTAATCATGATCTCATACAAATTTTATTCCCATTACATTAGCATTGTTAGTACACCCTTGCCAACCCATAGTATGGTGCAATAATTGCAATCCTTATTTTATTGCTGATGGAACTGAGAAGCAAATAAATTATATATGTGTAATCATATTATCTCCCTAAATAGGTTGCAAATTTCTTCAAGGTAATAAACAACATTTTCTACTTTGTTTGTTAGGTTTTCTTTTTCATATAATTATTATTTAATTATTTTTCTGAGGACATAAGGAGAACACCAAATATTTTCCAGAAAATAAGGCAAGTAAAGATTAATTTGTATCTGTTTCTGGATCTCTAAACTTGGCATTGATGAGTATTTTTTTTCTTTTCTTTTGTTTGTTCTTACTGTTTTTAAGAGACACCTGGAAAAGGAAAAGCTTACTTGAGAAATTTACACCATTAGTTCTGCCTGTAGTAATGAATGTGACAGATTATGTTAGTGCATGATTGATGCAGGAATGTTTGGTCTGCTGCAGGCAGGGTTGTTCATAAGCATATTGTCATGGGTTGTGGTGGAAAGTGAGTTGAGCACAAGCCAGTTAGTTAGTCCGTAGACAACATTTACCATGGTTTCTGAGGAAGAACCTGCATTAATGTTCTTTAAGGATGAACTGTAACCCATGAGATGAAATAAATCACTGCATTAAATTGCCTTCAGACAGTGTATCTTGTCCAAGCAATAGAGAAATAAACTAGAACATCCTGTTATCCTATGGATATTACTTATATTGTAAAGATAAGGAAACTGTGAAGGAATTTGTTTCTAAATTATAAAGTAGTCAGTTGAGTATGCATCATTTCCCATCTTATTGTAGATTCAGTCCTCATTTGTAGATATCAACATATCCAAATATACCTAACTGAATTAATGCATATGAAACTCTATTGACAGGATCACACATCTATGTTTGATAGTAAAGACATGTCTATATAGGAGGCAGCATAAAATAATAAACATTGTCTTTGGGACATTCCCATCCAAACTAAGAGAATAATTCCAATAGGAAAAACCCATATCAAAATCATCAATAAAGGGAGATAAATATCTACATTTTGGCTTTTCAATCTTTCTGCCACCCCCTAGAGTATCAAGATAGGAAATAGTGAGCATCATTAGTTCTCCATATGTGCTGCATGACACATATGAGGTTTCATGTGATATTCTGCGACAACATATTTTGAAAGATTGGGCTTCATGTGACTGTCTCAGTTGTTTTTCTTCAAACATGATTAGAAGGCCAAATATCAGGGGAACAAAGAGCAAAAGTTTCAAGTATTTTTATTAAAATAATTTATCATGACAGTAAGTACTAACGACTTATTATTTCCTCATCAGTAGAACCATAGATCTGTACACTCAAGTGGATATCTGAAAAATTCAAAATTTTACTGGATTTGAGAAAAGATGAGAAGTTATGGATTTTAGAAAAGCATATACTACCAGTACTTTGCTAAACCAGCATAATTAGAATCTACATTCTAAATCTCATTCTTATACCCACAGACAAGTGTATCTATCACTCACCATCAACAAACAACAAAACTCAAATACTTCTCTTTACAGAAAATATACACCATTAAGTGAAACCATAACTAGACAAAATCAAGAGAACAATGTGCCACAAGGAGCTGAACTTCAATGAATATATCTCCGTCATATCCTTCCAATCTATGGCTCCGAGTAATATCACAGAAGAAGGGTCAGAAAGTTTCAAAAAGTTGGAATACCAGGATACCCAGTATAAAACAATATTTCGTAGAAACATCTGCACAAATATTATCTGAACAAGGACAATTTCAAAAGACATGCTGGTGAAGAAGTGAGGAAATACCCACATGTCCCACTGCAAGATGAGGAACTCTATGGGAAATTGAGGAAAGAAGAATTAGCCTTTCCTAGGAATGAGGCCACTAATTGTCCAACCCAGAGTGGACATCACTGTAACTACACAAACACACACACACACACACACTTAACCAGTCTTATATGTCTTTTTATGCATACATAATATATGATTATGCATAAATATCGATAATATTCAAAGGAAAAGGTCATCAATGTGAGACAGAGGTTAGAATTGCAGGCATTTGAGGGAACAGAATTTGGGAGACAGAGAAAATGGAAATAAAGAAAGTAATTCAATTACATTTCAAATAAACTATATATATATATATAAAATATATATATAATATATATATATAAATAAACTATATATATATATATAGTTTATTTACATCCCTAAACTATATATAGTTTATTTACAAATAGTATATATATATATATATTATTTATTTACATCCCAATTTTTGCCTTCCTTGGTCCCCTCCCGCAGTTCCGCTTCCTTTTCCTCCTCCCCTTGCCTCCAAGAGTGTGCTCCTCACAATTTTGTGTCCAACTTCCTCAGGCCCTCCAGTCCCTCAAGGATTAAGATCATCTTCTCTCACTGAGGCCAAACCAGGCAGATCTCGGCTACATATGTGCCAGGGGTCTCAGACAAGTGTATGTTATTGGTTGGTGACTCAGTTTCTAGGAGCTCCCTGGGGTCTGGTTTAATTGAGATTGTTGGTCTCTCTCCCTTTCAGCTTCTTCAGTTCTTTCCCTAATTCAACCATAGGGGTTCCAGACTTCAGTCCAATGGTTGGGTATAAGAAGAAACTGATTCAATAGAATTGGAAGAAGACAAAAGTTTCCTTTGAATAATAAATTGTAGCAAGTAGCTGAGTGCCCAATTAGAAGTAATTGCCTTTTTCTGGCATTACTATAAATGAGGTGTAATAAAGAGTAGACAACCATTGCTAAAGCTACCTTAAGTGCCTACAGGGTTATCCCTGATAAATAGGTTATCTTCTTCGCCAACTTTTATGCTCCTAGTAGATAGATGCATAAAACATATCTGCAAAAACTCTACTAAGGCTCAGAGCATCATGTTGAATAGCTTCTACATCGATATTGTAAGAAAACGATTTATATCCAGCATTTCTAATGATAGAATACAACGTTTTAATTTTAGAATTTAAACTTGAACCACTAATTCTATGCTTTAAAACTGTTTCTGAATAATTATTCATATAAATTATTATTATTACATACATTTTCCAGTTTACTAAAGAATCCTGTGAGGTAATTATTTCCCTTGAAACATGACTGGCAGAACTATGAAAATAATTATCAACTATTTATTTAATTTTGTAACCATATTGAGTTTTTCATTTGAAATAATAGTAATTATTATTAAAAATCCACATTGCATAAGAGGGGGAAATTGCATCTAAGCTTCATGAACCTATATAATCTTAAGGTTTATGCGACCAATCATTTAGCATCTACTATGTATGAAGCATTTTGGCAGCACTAGCAGAGAATATATTTGATATAGGAATTTTCTCTGTTCTGAATAAAATATTCATACAGCAATAACTATAATCATCAGAGAATAAGAAATACAGATATTATAGCTATGGTATAAACATTATGGATACATAAAAATCTCACTACTTGGCTGTTGAAAGTACTTAACCTGGGTTCCAAGAAAAGAAAAGTTTGACATTACATTCAGTGATGTGGGAAAATAAAATGTATGTGTCTCTTCCATATGTATTTTCATATGTAACTTTTATATATATGTTTATATTCATATATCCTCTACCTTATTTATTTATATATGTGAATATTAATGCATAGCATTCTTATACACACATAGACTTGTGCATATGGAAACATGGAAGACACTAGGACAGTATTAATTTGGTGTCGTCGGGTAATTTATATTACATGCAACATAGTGAATGACCTGCTCTTTTCTGAAGAGGAATTAAGGAAAAGTAGGTCTTGGAGAGAGGGGAGATGGATGGGACTTGGAGTAGTGGAAGGAGGGCAGACTGCAGTGGGGATATAATATATATAATATAATATATATATATATATATATATATATATATATATATATATATATATATATATATATGAGAGAGAAAATAGCAGAAGTGGTGAAATTTCTACTACAACATAAAAATGTTTTACTGTCCATGGCTTCTTATGTATTAATAAGAGCTTTCCAAGATGAAGAGATGATTTAAGTTTTGGAAATACAATACACTAAATTTGTGAAAGTACATTTAAAGGCTAAAGCAGATGTGCATTAAAATCAAACCATTTGCTTTAAAAATTTTAACAGACTTTAAATCACCTAATGGTATAATGTATTTGCCAATACTTAAAAAAGCAATGTTTGAATTAGCATAAATGTATTTTGATTTGACAGATGCCATATATACTCATGGGTTATATAAATACTCTATTTATATATAATATATTATAATAATAATAATATATAAATATAAATAATATATAAATAATATATAATATTATAATATATTATGTTATAAATATGATAAATAATATATAGATATATAAATAATAAATATATAAATAAATATAAATAAATAAATAAATACTCTATTTATATAAATACTCTATCTCGGAAGAAATTGTGATTAAACCATCTCTGACTAGCTTCATGCTTATCACTCTGGGAATGTATATTTATACTGTATAAATTAATTATGCAATAATTACACTGACCTGTTAAAAATCGATGCAAACTGAAGTTTCTGAAAGCTATAAAATAAAGTAGTACCTTTCAAATAATGAAAACAATACGGTTAGCCTATATTTAAAGTGAAAAGCTGATTGACGCACTTGAATGAGAAGATGACTATTTGTAATGACAAATTTTGAAGTGCTGGTGGAAATGGAAACAACATAATTTTTTATTGATTTCCTTATTAGATATTTTCTTGATTTACATTTCAAATGTTATCCCCTTCCTCATTTCCCCACCGAAAACTCCCTATTCCATCCCCCCACCCTGGTCACTAACACACCCACTCCACCTTTCCCATCCTGGCATTTCCCTATATTGGACCAACAAGCCTTCACTGGACCAAGGGTCTGTCACCTCATTGATCCCCTTTTGTATTTGTCAGGCACTGACAGAGTCTCTCAAGAGAAGGCTATATCAGGCTCCTATCAGCACTTGTTGGCATCCACAACAGTGTCTGGGTTTGGTGACTGTATATGGAATGGATCCCCAGGTGGACCAGTCTCTGGTTGGCCTTTCCTTCAGTCTATGCTCCACACATCAAGCCTATATCTTCTCCCATGGGTATTTTGTTCCCACTTCTAAGAAGGACTGAAGTATCCACACTTTGGTCTTCCTTCTTCTTGAGCTTCATGTTGTCTGTGAGTTGTATGTTGGGTATTCCAAGCTTCTGGACTAATAACCATTTATAAGTTAGTGCATAATAAATGTGTTCTTTTGTGATTGTGTTACCTCACTCAGGATGATATTTTCTAGTCCACTCATTTGCCTGTGAGTTTCATGAATTCATTGTTCTTAATAGCTGAGTAGTACTCCATTGTATAAATGTACCACATTTAAGCAAAAAAGGATTACAATGAGTCTTGGCTCCAAGTCATGTTTCTGAGTATATGGTCCATCATGTAGGTCCATTGGAAATTTTTGCAGCTTTTCATTATCTTTAAATTTTATCCATTATAAATTATATATTTTTATTATCTTTAATCTTTCTTTCACAGTGCAGTTATTATTCCTCTCCAGTTTTGCCTTCTGACAGTTCCTTATGCCATTCCTCCTCCTCTGTCCCCAAGAGGATGTCCCCATACTCCCACAGACCCTACCACCACATCAGACCTATATATTCCCTGGGAGGTCTCTCAAGGGTTAAGTACATCTTATATCATTGAGGCCAGACCAGGCGGTCCTCTGCTGTATATGTGTCATAGGCTTCGGACCAGCTAGAGAAATTTTTATGTTTTTATATTAGAAATAATTTGTAGATAAAATGTCATTTAGAAATAATATATTCTAATTAGTATTTAAGATAGGTAGAATTGAAAACATTTCATTTCAAAATAAATTCCATGGGTATTCATGATATTTAAATATCCAACATCCAATGATATAAAATTTACAATGTCTATTATCTAATCTAAGATTAAGAAATATAAAAGGTAGAAACATTATAAGCAGATAAAAGCAAAAAAATCTAATAATGATGAAAATGAGATGCTGCATAGATTCTAAAATTAGCAAAAATGACCTTGAGTTGTTAAAAGAACTAGTGACTATTCAAGAGGCCATAATTTTGTTTCCTAGCATCCACATATAGTGGTTATATAATCCCTGTCACATAATCTTTTAGTCTCCATGAGCAATGGCTACACATGAATTAGATTCACACACAGATACACACACATATGTAAAAAAAAATACCTTTTAAAATGGCAAAGGTAGTAAATAGGTACTTTATATAAATTTCAAACAGTGATTATTGCCCATACATGCAAATTCACTAGTAATTGAGCACAGTTGACTAAACATTAAATAAATAAACATAAAAGACATGAATTTATAAGGGAAATAGGATAGGTGGATCCTCTCAGAAGTTGGAGGATGAATGAAATATAGATATAGCATTACTTGCATAATTATATGAAATTTTCAAAAATTAATTAAATAAATTTAAGAAAAACATAAAAAGGTCATATTTGAAATATTTACAATTATTAAGTCTGAGAAAATGTTCAGTGTCTTGAATATCATGCAGTACTATTACTCAAACAAAATCAACCTTTTCTATAAAAATAAGCACCATGAACATAATTTCACCTTAAATTATATTTAATTTATATCTAATTTATATATGTAATATATATAAATAAAATTATATATAATTTTTAGTCTTAATTTAAGACTTAAAAATAAAGTCTTGTATATGTGGGTGGTGGTACATGAACATGAAGTTGCGGTACATATGGTTGCAGGTAAAATCCAAACATCTACCATATTTTTTGTGATGAGCTTTGTCTTAGTATTCTATTTTTGCATAAATACACCAATACAAAATTAACTCATAAAAGAAATTATTTAATTGGGTGCTTGGTTACAGTTTCAGAAGATTGTCCATGATCATCATGCTGGGAAACTTGACAGTAGGAATGCAAGCATTGTGTTGGAATCATTGCTGAGAATGTACATCTAATCTGCAAGTTGAAGATGGAGAGATAATAGAGACCTGACTTGGTAGCCTACCTAGACTTACCTCTTCCCACAGGATAAATCCTACAAGTGCATTCCATTAACTACAGACCAAGTATTCAAACATATAAATCTATAGGGATCTTTCTCATTCAAAACTATAACATTCTAGTCCCTGAAACGCATAAGCTTAAAGCCATAGCACAATGCATAAGGACTTCAGTCCAAAGTCAAAAGTCCCCAAAGTCTTCCAGAGTCAAATGCTAGTGAAAACTTCCAATTCCAAAGAGTCTTCAGAGTCTCAAAGCAACTTAAGTGTAGCCCCGTAAAATCAAAATGCAAATCACATATCCAAAACACAATGGTACATACTATGCATTAATTCAAAAAAAAAAAAAAGAAGGAAAACAGGGAGGAAATATCAGACCATAGCAAGATTGAAATCCAACAGAGGACATTCAAATCTACAATTCTATGTCTGAAGTTAAAGGGATTATTAAATGATACTTCTTGTAGCTTTGGTGACTACAAAACACTTTGCTCCTTTGAGCTTGTTCCACACTGTCTTAAAAGGTCTGATTGACAGACATCCCATGACCTTGGTATCTCCAAAATATTGTGTTCTCCACGAAAACCTAGGCTTCACGTTCACAGATCGCACAATGACCTTTCCTAGCCTCTGTGGAGTAATCTCTGCTTCAGTGGCTTTTAGGAATCTAAATTACCCAATATCCATGACAAGAACTTTGTGGTCAAGGATACCAAGTTCTACTCCATACTGGGGATAGAACCTGACACCATTCAATAGATACATTTACATAAGCTTTCCTTTGTTAATGTTTTCCTTTGCTAATTAAACCTATTTTGATTCCTTATCAAAAATTGGAAATTTAGCTGGGTCTAGTCTTTCTCTAAGGACACTGTGTTCCACTTTGAATCAGGCAAGTCTTTAAACTTTGTATTTCTTTCTTTTTTTTTTATTTTATTTTATTTTTTTAATTTACATTCCAAATCACTTCCCCTTTCCCGTTTCCTCCCTCCCCGAAAGTCCCATAAGCCCCCTTCCCTCCCTCTTTTCTCCATTCAACCCCCTCTCCATACTCTGTCCTGGCATTCCCCTACATCCAGTCTTTCCAGGACCAGGGGTCTCTCCTACCATCTTTTTAGAAATCTATTGATATGCGGATTGTGTCTAGGGTATTCCGAGATTCTGGGTCAATATCCCCTTATCAGTGACTGCATACCATGTGTGTTCTTTTGTGATTGGGTTACCTCACTAAGGATGATATTTTCAAGATCTGACCATTTGCCTAGGAATTTCGTGAATTCATTGTTTTTAATTGCAGTCACTGATAAGGGGATATTGACCCAGAATCTCGGAATACCCTAGACACAATCCGCATATCAATAGATTTCTAAGAAGATGGAAGGAGAGACCCCTGGTCCTGGAAAGACTGGATGTAGGGGAACGCCAGGACAGAGTAACGAGAGGGGGTTGAATGGAGAAAAGAGGGAGGGAAGGGGGTTTATGGGACTTTCGGGGAGGGAGGAAACGGGAAAGGGGAAATGATTTGGAATGTAAATAAAAAAACTTAGAAAATAAAAAAAAAGAAGAAAAAAAATAATTGCAGAGTAGTATTCCATTGTGTAGATATACCACATCTTCTGAATCCATTCCTCCATTGAGGGACATCTGGGTTCTTTCCAGCTTCTGGCTATTATAAATAAGGCTGCTATGAACATAGTGGAGCATGTGTCCTTATTGCATGCAGGTAAAGTCTCTGGGTATATGCCCAGGAGTGGTATAGCCGGATCCTCCGGGAGTATCATGCCCAGTTTTCTGAGGAACCGCCAGACTGCTTTCCAGAGTGGTTGTACCAGCTTGCAATTCCACCAGCAGTGGAGGAGTGATCCTCCTTCTCCACATCCTCGCCAACAACTGCTGTCTCATGTGTTTTGATCTTAGCCATCCTGACTGGTGTGAGATGGAATCTCAGGGTTGTTTTGATTTGCATTTCCCTAATGACTAAGGATGATGAACATCTCTTTAGCTGCTTCTCAGCCATTAGATATTCTTCAGGTGAGAACTCTTTGTGTAGCTCTGTACCCCATAGTACTTGAAGTTCTAGCTAGAGCAATTAGACAACAAAAAGAGGTCAAAGGGATACAAATTGGAAAGGAAGAAGTCAAACTATCACTATTTGCAGATGATATGATAGTATACTTAAGCGACCCAAAGAACTCCACCAGAGAACTCCTACAGCTGATAAACGACTTCAGCAAAGTGGCCGGATATAAAACCAACTCAAGCAAGTCAGAAGCGTTCCTATACTCAAAGGATAAGCAGGCTGAGAAAGAAGTAAGATAAATAATACCCTTCACGATAGCCACAAACCATATTAAGTATCTTGGCGTGACTCTAACCAAACAAGTGAAAGATCTGTATGACAAGAACTTCAAGTCTCTGAAGAAAGAAATTGAAGAAGACCTCAGAAGATGAAAAAATCTGCCATGCTCATGGATTGGCAGGATTAATATAGTAAAAATGAGCATCTTACCAAAAGTAATACACAGATTCAATGCAATCCCCATCAAAATCCCAACTCAATTCTTCATAGAGTTAGAAAGAGCAATTCAAAAATTCATCTGGAATAACAGAAAACCCAGAATAGCTAAAACTATTCTCAAGAGTAAAAGAACCTCTGGGGGAATCAGTATCCCGGACCTCAAGCTGTACTACAGAGCAATAGTGTTAAAAACTGCATGGTATTGGTACAGTAACAGACATGTAGATCAATGGAACAGAATTGAAGACCCAGAAATGAATCCACACTCCTATGGTCACTTGATCTTTGACAAAGGAGCTAAAACCATCCAGTGGAAAAAAGATAGCCTTTTCAACAAATGGCGCTGGCTCAGCTGGAGGTCAACATGCAGAAGAATGCAAATTGACCCATTCTTATCTCCTTGCACTAAGCTCAATTCTAAGTGGATCAAAGATCTCCACATAAAACCAGACACACTGAAACTAATAGAAGGGAAACTAGGAAGAACCTTGAACATATGAGCACAGGGGAGAATTTCCTGAACAGAACTCCAATAGCTTATGCTCTAAGATCAAGAATAGACAAATGGGACCTCATTAAATTACAAAGTTTTTGCAAGGCAAAAGACACTATCAAAAAGACAAAGTGGCAACCAACTAACTGGGAAATGATCTTTACCAATCTTACATCTGACAGAGGGCTAATATCCAATATATACAAAGAACTCAAAAAGTTAAACTCCAGAGAGGCAAACTTTGTATTTCTTATAGTGTAACATGTGCTATAATTCTCTCTCTCTCTCTCTCTCTCTCTCTCTCTCTCTCTCTCTCTCTCTCTCAACCTGTTCATTGTCTATTTTTCTTTGTCTTGCTTGCTTCTTTTCATTTAAGATCTTAATATGAGTGACCACTTAATTCCATGTAACACAGTAAATATTAGACTATTTTGAAACATCCTCTGCCAATAACAGTAATCAAAATCTCTTCAAGTTAGCTTTGGATAGAGTCTTGGATAGCAACCTCATATTTGTCAAAATATCACAATGATAGTCTTTAACCCAGTTTTAATATTCAGTGTCTCTAAAATCTCCTGAAATGGGCTCCTAAAGAACCACATGTTGTGGAAAATATTTAAAAAGCACCAATTTCCTGCACTACTCCCAGCTACTCTCTGCCCTGGTGGGCTGGCCAGCTAGTTCTTATCTTGTGGAGACTCTCTTGACTCAGAGCTCCAAAATCTTTCCACCCAGCTCACTAAGTTTCCACTGGCAGGTCACTACCAAGCCAGCCCCATGCTTCAAAAACCCCTCAGTCTTTGTAGTGCACATCTGGCAAACCCATACTTTGTCTTTGTACCTTTCTCTTTGGAACCCAGTTGAACTGCTGTATGAAGGAAAACACCACACAAACTTATTATAGAAACAATGGTAATTCAATCTCTGGTTGCAACAACTAGAATCCTAATCTTGTAAGCCATATTACATCTAAATCCTCCAGTGGCAAACCTCGGCAAATTTTCAGTCTAATTTGGAAGATGCTAGTAGCTACATCTTGTCCTGTAGCCATCCCAGACCAAAAGCCTCCTCCTTCCTCACTTCCTCTGTCCAACCCAGAAGTCCCACTGACTAACCCAGTGATTGGTCCCTTTATTCATTGGGGGAAGGGTCACAAGAAGTCACCTGAGTATATGGCTCATTCCTCATTCCAGATAGCCCCTCCTGGGAAAGCAGAATTAACATCAAAATACAGGCAGCAGGGCCATCCACAACACTAAGGGATCTCAGTGCTACTGTCTTCTAAGCTTCTACTAGGAGGGCCCATAAATACCCTTAAAGCACTCAATTGCTTTCTATGTCACTGTCTCAAAGTCTCCCATATTTCTTTAACAATCGGAATGGCCAGTCTTAACACAGGTATAATCCAGTTTCTTGTACCAGCTTCTGTCTTAATGCTGTACTGTTGCGAGGAGATTCCATATCAAACACAACATATAAAAAGAAGCATTTAATTGAGGCATTGCTTGAAGAGTCAAAGAGTTAGCCCATGCTCACTTTTTTGAAGAACATGTCAGAAGGTAGGTAAGCATAGTGCTAGAGCAATCACTGACAGCTCACTTCTGGTCTGCAAGTTTCAAGCAGAAAGTGAAATTGGGCTGGCATGGATTTCTAAGTCATCAAAGACTACCCTCAATGCACACCTCCTCTAAAAAGGCCATCATTACTCCCACAAGGGCATACCTCCTAATCCTTATCAAATAGTAGCACTGCCTGGGGACCAACCTTTCAAACTTAAGAGTAATTCTCATTTAAACAATCAAAAAAAAATCATTGGGGTAATTATTCAAACCACCAAAGGGTTCCTCATGGAATACGGAGATAACTGGTTGCCCATAATGTTCTAGAAATTCTCTGGATTTTCTCTCCCAACAACGGCAGCACTGGTGTGATGTCCACACCAATGACTAACTTTTGATGGAAATATAAGGATCCAAGCCCAGGTTGATATTCTTGTAAAACACCAGTTCTGAAACAAAATGTTATTTTCCCTCTTATCCTCTCAGCTCTCCATTAGTTTTCTTAATTTATTACGTACAAAATCTGAGCTTCAGTTAGTTAAGCTCACACAAGTTGAGATTGAAATGTCATCATCTTCTCAATAACATGAGGATAGAATTACTGGTGAAATAAGAGGATTATTATTTAACCCAAATCACTCATGTATTCTCATAAAAATGTTTAAACTCTGAAGGGATGTAATATGCTCAATCACTATTAAAATTATAGTGAAAAAAGTAGTTTTATTTTAAAATATTTATCATATAATATATCGCTTTAAATTCACAACTGACAATCTTTTAAAAAGAAACAAACCTAACAAAAATCATTTAAATCCAAATTTTAATTGACTTTAATTCCCCTGATAATACTGAAATTTCTTAAGAAATATTGAGTAGATATCAATAAAATGTACATGTACAAAACAGAGCTTTTATTTGGGCACATTTAATTTTAAATGTACACTGTAATTATTTAGGTGCTGGTGCATAATGAATTAAATTTGAAAGCTATTACCTGTAAAAGTAAAAATTTTCATCTCTGGGATACAAATAGAACCCATGTACTATTTAATTGAGAGAGTAAACAACAGCCACATGGTGCTTCTTATGTTTTCTTCATGTGTGATAAATTGGCAGAGAGTAAGGAAGGGTTTTAGCCATAAAATATTTAATGCTTTTAAAGACAGAATCAAGCCCCATGTGTATTTAAGTCACGTGTGCTTATTGTGAAGACAGATAGAAATGGGTTTGTCAGTGATGGACAACAAAAACGAAAAGGTCTATGTATGCAGATTTTGTGACAACCATCATACATACCAGCAGGTTCAAACATCATTTCACTCTGCCTCCAACCAATCAACTATTCCATGAAAAAATACAAGCAAATGCAGTTGATGCATTAGGAGAACTGGATTAATACTGAACAGACTTTGTTCTAGGTTTGGCTTTTAGAAAGATTTAAATTCAAGGCCATCTGGAGATGAAGGCAGCTTTCAGGGCAGATTGAGTAATTTAGTGTGGCACTGTCTCAAAATGCAAACTGAAAGGAAAGTTTTGACACAGGTCAGTGATATAGCTTGTGCCTAGCACTGAATGAGGGGATACATTCAATCCTTACGGTTTAGACCTTTTCAGAGCATCTGCAAACTGAATGAAAAAAAATAATTGCCTTAAAATATTTATTGAATGATTTTATGGAATATGGTTTGCCTTTATTTATACTGTCCACATTTTAAGTGTTATTTTACTTTACGAATGTTTTTCCTGCTCTTATGTATGTATACTGTGTGCATGTCTGGTGCACTTGGAGGCCAGAAAAGTGTGTTGGATCTCAAAAGAACTGGAGTTGCAAATAGTCGGTAGCCACAATATTGGTGTTGCTAATTGAACCCGTGTCCTCTGCAAGAACAAGAGCTTAACTGCTATGCTCAGTCCCTGTTTTCATTTTCCATCCAAATTTAATTACCAATTTCAACAAAAACTCTAACTTTTTTTATTATTATTTATTTTGTTTTATTTTTTTAATTTACATTCCAAATCATTTCCCCTTTCCCGTTTCCTCCCTCCCCGAAAGTCCCATAAGCCCCCTTCCCTCCCTCTTTTCTCCATTCAACCCCCTCTCATTTCTCTGTCCTGGCGTTCCCCTACATCCAGTCTTTCCAGGACCAGGGGTCTCTCCTTCCATCTTCTTAGAAATCTATTGATATGTGGATTGTGTCTAGGGTATTCCGAGATTCAGGGTCAATATCCCCTTATCAGTGACTGCATACCATGTGTGTTCTTTTGTGATTGGGTTACCTCACTAAGGATGATATTTTCAAGTTCTGACCATTTGCCTAGGAATTTCGTGAATTCATTGTTTTTAATTGCAGAGTAGTATTCCATTGTGTAGATATCCCACATCTTCTGAATCCATTCCTCCGTTGAGGGACATCTGGGTTCTTTCCAGCTTCTGGCTATTATAAATAAGGCTGCTATGAACATAGTGGAGCATGTGTCCTTATTGAATGCAGGTAAAGCCTCTGGGTATATGCCCAGGAGTGGTATAGCCGGATCCTCCGGGAGTGTCATGCCCAGTTTTCTGAGGAACCGCCAGATTGCTTTCCAGAGTGGTTGTACCAGCTTGCAATTCCACCAGCAGTGGAGGAGTGTTCCTCTTTCTCCACATCCTCGCCAACAACTGCTGTCTCCTGTGTTTTTGATCTTAGCCATCCTGACTGGTGTGAGATGGAATCTCAGGGTTGTTTTGATTTGCATTTCCCTAATGACTAAGGATGATGAACATCTCTTTAGGTGCTTCTCAGCCATTAGATATTCTTCAGGTGAGAACTCTTTGTTTAGCTCTGTACCCCATTTTTAATAGGGTTATTTGGCTCTCTGGAGTTTAACTTCTTGAGTTCGTTGTATATATTGGATATTAGCCCTCTGTCAGATGTAGGGATGGTAAAGATCATTTCCCAGTTAGTTGGTTGCTGCTTTGTCTTTTTGACAGTGTCTTTTGCCTTGCAAAAACTTTGTAATTTAATGAGGTCCCATTTGTCTATTCTTGATCTTAGAGCATAAGCTATTGGAGTTCTGTTCAGGAAATTCTCCCCTGTGCCCATATGTTCAAGGTTCTTCCCTAGTTTCCCTTCTATTAGTTTCAGTGTGTCTGGTTTTATGTGGAGATCTTTGATCCACTTAGAATTGAGCTTAGTGCAAGGAGATAAGAATGGGTCAATTTGCATTCTTCTGCATGTTGACCTCCAGCTGAGCCAGCACCATTTGTTGAAAAGGCTATCTTTTTTCCACTGGATGATTTTAGCTCCTTTGTCAAAGATCAAGTGACCATAGGAGTGTGGATTCCTTTCTGGGTCTTCAATTCTGTTCCATTGATCTACATGTCTATTACTGTACCAATACCATGCAGTTTTTAACACTATTGCTCTGTAGTACAGCTTGAGGTCCGGGATACTGATTCCCCCAGAGGTTCTTTTACTCTTGAGAATAGTTTTAGCTATTCTGGGTTTTCTGTTATTCCAGATGAATTTTTGAATTGCTCTTTCTAACTCTATGAAGAATTGAGTTGGGATTTTGATGGGGATTGCATTGAATCTGTGTATTACTTTTGGTAAGATGCTCATTTTTACTGTATTAATCCTGCCAATCCATGAGCATGGCAGAGTTTTTCATCTTCTGAGGTCTTCTTCAATTTCTTTCTTCAGAGACTTGAAGTTCTTGTCATATAGATCTTTCACTTGTTTGGTTAGAGTCACGCCAAGATACTTTGAGTATAGGAAGGCTTCTGACTTGCTTGAGTTGATTTTATATCCGGCCACTTTGCTGAAGTCGTTTATCAGCTGTAGGAGTTCTCTGGTGGAGTTCTTTGGGTCGCTTAAGTATACTATCATATCGTCTGCAAATAGTGATAGTTTGACTTCTTCCTTTCCAATTTGTATCCCTTTGACCTCTTTTTCTTGTCTAATTGCTCTAGCTAGAACTTCAAGTACTATATTGAAAAGATATGGAGAGAGAGGGCAGCCTTGTCTAGTCCTGATTTGAGTGGGATTGCTTCAAGTTTCTCTCCATTTAGATTGATGCTGGCTACCGGTTTGCTGTAAATTGCTTTTACTATGTTTAGACATGGGCCTTGAATTCCTGATCTTTCCAAGACCATTAGCATTAAAGGATGCTGAATTTTGTCAAATGCTTTCTCAGCATCTAATGAGATGGCCATGTGGTTTTTTTCCTTTGAGATTGTTTATGTAGTGGATTACATTGATGGATTTCCTTATATTGAACCATCTCTGCATCCCTGGGATGAAGCCTACTTGATCGTGGTGAATGATCGTTTTGATGTGTTCTTGGATTCGGTTGGCAAGAATTTTATTGAGTATTTTTGCATCGATATTCATAAGAGAGATTGGCCTGAGATTCTCTTTCTTTGTCGGATCTTTGTGTGCTTTTGGTATTAGTGTAATTGTGGCTTCATAGAACGAGTTGGGTAGTGTTCCTTCTGTTTCTATTTTGTGGAACAGTTTGAAGAGTATTGTTGTTAGGTCTTCTTTGAAGGTCTGATAGAATTCTGCAGTCAAACCATCTGGACCTGTGCTTTTTTTGGTTGGAAGACTTCCAATGACAACTTCTATTTCTTCAGGGGTTATAGGACGGTTTAGATGGTCTATTTGATCCTGATTTAATTTTGGTACTTGGTATCTGTCAAGGAAATTGTCCATTTCCTCAAGTTTTTCTAGTTGTGTTGAATACAGGTTTTTGTAGTAGGATCTGATGATTTTTTGAATTTCCTCAGTTTCTGTTGTTATCTCTCCCTTTTCGTTTCTGATTTTATTAATTTGGATACTGTCTCTGTGCCCTCTGGTTAGTCTGGCTAAGGGTTTATCTATCTTGTTGATTTTCTCAAAGAACCAACTCCTCGTTTTGTTGATTCTTTGTATGGTTTTATTTGTTTCTACTTGATTGATTTCAGCCCTGAGTTTGATGATTTCCTGCCTTCTACTCCTCTTTGGTGTATTTGCTTCTTTTTGTTCCAGGGCTTTCAGGTGTGCCATTAAGCTGTTAGTGTATGCTGTCTCCCGTTTCTTTTTGGCGGCACTCAGGGCTATGAATTTTCCTCTTAGCACTGCTTTCATTGTGTCCCATAAATTAGGGTATGTTGTGCCTTCATTTTCATTAACTTTCAAAAAGTCATTGATTTCTTTCTTTATTTCCACCTTGACCAAGTTATCATTGAGTAGAGCATTGTTCAGCCTCCATGTGTACGTGGGTTTTCTTTTGTTTTTGTTGCCATTGAAGACCACCCTTATTCCATAGTGATCTGATAGGAGGCATGGGATTATTTCTATCTTCTTATATCTGTTGAGGTCTGATTTGTGACCAATTATATGGTCAATTTTGGAGAAGGTACCATGAGGAGCTGAGAAGAAGGTGTATTCTTTAGCTCTAGGATGAAATGTTCTATATATATCTGTTAGTTCCAGTTGGTCCAAGGCTTCAATTAGATTCACTGTGTCCCTGTTTAGTTTCTGCTTTCCTGAACGATCCATTTCAGAGAGCGGGGTGTTGAAGTCACCCACTATTATTGTGTGCAGTGCGATGTGTGCTTTGAGTTTTAGTAAAGTTTCTTTTACGAATGAGGGTGCCCTTGCATTTGGAGCATAGATATTCAGAATTGAGAGTTCTTGATGGTGGATTTTTCCCTTGATCAGTATGTAGTGTCCTTCTGTGTCTTTTTTGATGACTTTAGGTTGAAAATCAATTTTATCTGATATTAGGATGGCTACTCCACCTCGTTTCTTGGGGCCATTTGCTTGTAAAATTGTTTTCCAGCCTTTTACTCTGAGGTAGTGTTTGTCTTTGACACTGAGGTGCGTTTCCTGCATGCAGCAGAATGCTGGGTCCTGTTTACGTATCCAGTCTGCTAGTCTATGTCTTTTAATTGGGGAATTGAGACCATTGATATTAAGAGAGATTAAGGCATAGTGATTATTGCCATCTGCCATTCTTGACGCTATCTTTATGTTTGAGTGGTTATCTACTTTTGGATTTGATTCAAGAAGGTTATTATCTCATTTTTTCCAGGGTGTTGTTTCTCTCCCTGTATTGGAGGTTTCCACCTATTATCCGTTGCAGGGCTGGATTTGTGGAAAGATATTGTGAAAATTTGGTTTTATCGTGGAATATCTTGGTCTCTCCATCTATGGTGATTGAGAGTTTTGCTGAGTATAGTTGTCTAGGCTGGCATTTGTGCTCTCTTAGTGTCTGCATGAGATCTGTCCAGGATCTTCTGGCTTTCATAGTCTCTGGTGAGAAGTCTGATGTGATTCGGATAGGTCTTCCTTTGTATGTTACTTGGCCCTTTTCTCTTACTGCATTTAGTATTCTTTCTTTGTTTAGAACATTCGGTGTTTTGATTATTATGTGACGGGAGGTATTTCTGTTCTGGTCCAGTCTGTTTAGAGTTCAGTAGGCTTCTTGTACGTTCATCGGCATCTCTCTCTTTAGGTTAGGGAAGTTTTCCTCCATAATTTTGTTGAAGATGTTTACTGGCCCTTTAAGTTGCAAATCTTCACTCTCATCTATACCTATAATCCTTAGGTTTGGTCTTCTCATTGTGTCCTGGATTTCCTGGATGTTTTGGGTTACACGTTTTTTGCATTTTGCATTTTCTTTGACTGTTGAGTCGATGCTTTCTATGGAATCTTCAGCACCTGAGATTCTTTCTTCCATCTCTTGTATTCTATTGTTGATGCTTGCATCTATGACTCCTGATTTCTTCCCAAGGTTTTCTATCTCCAAAGTTTTCTCCCTTTGTGATTTCTTAGTTGTTTCTACTTCCTTTTTTAGTTCCTGGATGGATTTGCTGATATCCTTCACTTGTTTGTTTGTATTTTCCTGTATTTCTTTAAGGTATTTTTGCATTACCTCTTTCAGGATTTCTTCCTGATGACCCACGTTCTCCTGCATTTCTCTGAGCGATTTTTGTGTTTACTCCTCATGGGAATCCATCTGTTGATCCATTGTCTCCTGCATTTCTTTAAGCAGTTCTCGTGTTTCCTTTGTAAGGACATCTAACCGTTGATTCATTTCTTTAAGCAATTGTTGTGTTGCCTCCTTATGGGCATCCGTCTCTTGACCCATATTCTTCTGCATTTCTTTATGCAATTTTTGTGATTCCTTTGTGAATGCGTCTACCCGTTGATTTATCTCGTTAAGCGATTTTTGTGTTGTCTCCTTGTGCGCCTCCATCTTTTGATCCATGTTCTCCTGCATTTCTCTAAGCGATTTTTGTGTTTCCTTTGTAAGGGCTTCTAACCGTTGATTCATGGTCTCCTGTAACTCTTTATGAGATTTATTTGTGTCCTTCTTGTGATCCTCTAATAGCATCTTGAGAAGTGATTTTAAATCCAGATCTTGTCTTTCGGGTGTGGTGGGGTATCCAGGACTTGCTGCTGTTGGAGAGTTGGGTTCGGATGGTCCCATATTACTTTGATTTCTGTTAGTAACATTCCTACGTTTGCCTTTTGCCATCTGGATACCTCTGATGTTAGTTGGTCTTGCTGCCACTGGCTGTTGGTTGGACCTCCTGTGAGCCTGCAAAGCTATTTCTGCCCCCCCCTGGATTACCAGGATTCCCCTGGCACCGATTTCTGGGGCCTGCCTGCTCCTGAGTGACTTTGGAGCCCTGATGTGCCTTGCCCCACGTGATCTTATATTGGGGAGTCCTTGCACATCCAAAGGCTCAGCCTAGTGGATTCCTTGAGCAGATGTCGCCAAAGGGAGACTGATAGGCTCCTGCCCTGTGCAGGAGTGTGTGATCTCTCCTGGGGGGTGGAGGGGGTGTCCCTCTGCCAGGCAGAAGTCCCACTGCAGAGCTAGCACGCTGGTTACTGCAGATCAGCCCAGCACTTGGGAGCTGCATACACAGAAGCCGCCCGAGACCCAAGCGATATTATGCCTGTCTGTCTCAGAACCTGGCTGTCCCAACTTCCCAGCCACTGGAGCAAAGATGGCGGAGTGCACTCTGCACACTCTCCGTGGCGCTGCTCACCCTGCAGATGCGATGGCCTGCAGATCTGGCACCCAGACGACCACAGCGCTGACCCGTTCTTGGGCGCAGACGGAAGCCCCAACAGGCCGTGTCCCAAGTGATGTTATATTGGGGGAGAGTCTGGGTACCAGTCTCTTCAGTGCAGTCTGCGGGAACAGAGGTCGCGGAAGGAAAGCTGGTAGGCTCCCACCCAGTGCGGGGTCCCTCTGCCAGGCCTAACATTATTTTTTATTTATTTTTCTATTAATGTTTAAATTCAGGTAACAATATTGTCATTTCAGTGTAAATTCAAAGATTATTTCCCCAAATTTAATTCATTAATAATAATTTGACAGTAATGCATGAAGACCAATAAAAATGAAAAAATAAAAATCCACTTCCCTGTGTGGAAATACATTAGTATCAACAACCTTAAGTCTTTTGCATTATAACCACCCTGATCACCTGATCACCTAGTCTTTGATGATAGGTAATATATTGGATTTACATTGTGATTTTAATTGGAAAAATCTAAATTTTCTTGAAGAGATTATGGAAGTAGTTTGTAGATCACAGTTAGCTGTTGTGGGAGAAAGGATAAGAGGAAAGTAGAGAAGACAGGATCTATCATATTAGAGGATAAATAGATAGCTGAGCTGAGGAGAATGGTCCTAGAAATATACTTCTTAAACCTGGGCTGTAACAACATAAAAGTAATAAAAAAAAGAGACAGTTTTGAGATCTCAGGTGTTAAAGAGCACCTTGTTTGTCCCTAAAAGTAAGAACTCCTTCTTTAAAATAATTGAAGATGGACAAATTAATGTCTTATTGGTAAAAGTTAGAATGTATGGAAGCAGTACACAGATATTAAGCTGAAGAATTACCAAGTGAATTGTACATGCTATTACCTTGCTTTTCTCTGTGACTTGTAATGGAATATGACAAGAAAAGACAAGGAAGGGATTATTATGCAAAACAGAGCAAACAATGGAAATTGGTGATTTAAAAGTTCTGTAATCTATATAGAAACCATAGTCTTGAAAAAGGATAATGGATGGGACTAAACAAATTTTTTCGGAGAGATTAGGGGTGATTTATATTTTCTCTCAACTTAAGGAGAAATCACAAGTAAACATTCTTTATTGAAGAAAAAAACCTGATGAGTATATTTTCTAGGTGCCTTGACATCTCCTGTCTTTCAGTGGACATCTGGCAAGCTTTTCTGTTTTTGAGTATATTTAATAGCCAAATATAATTTCACTTTGGAGTGAAAGTTCAGAAGTTATATTTGATGCCAGAATGGGGTCAAACATTAGTACATTGGCGATTGAACAAATATATATTGGCTTATTCTAGTCTATCTATGATATATACAGAATGCTAACAATAGCATACAATTACAGAAAATTACCAAAAGACAAAGGCTAGTTTATAACAACTTATGAATTATCTCATGAGAATTTTTAATTAGTGCTTTGAAAATATTGCACAATGGATTTTGATTATGTACACTAACTTCCCTCATTTCTATCCAGAATTAATTCCATCTCCTGTTCACCCAAATTTATCAACTATGTACCCTCTTCCTTTCTCCAGCCCAGCAGATTCAATTTTTGCTGTAAAATACTTATGGATGTATGGCTTTCTACTGGAGTTTGGTCTACCTACCAAAGTACAGAGCTTTAAGAAAATCTTCCTCTTCCTCTCTCAACATCTGTCATTAGTCATTGACTACTCTCACCGTCTTTCCTCCTCCACACTGGTGTTTGTCTGATTGGAGTTTACCTAGAACTTGTGCATGCTTTCACAGCCACAAAAAATTCATTCATGGAATGTTCTTACTGTGTCTATAAAACACTATTTACTCATACTCATTTACTACCTCTCTTACAGTCTTTCCACCTCCAATTCCTTGGTGATCTATGAGGAAGAGAATCTATAATATAAATGGCCCTTTAAGGGCTGAGTGTATCACAGCATATTGTTGTCCACACCTTTACCAGTCATGTGTATATCTGCACAACTGTGTGATTTTATGCCACATGTCCTTTGGTGTCTGTAAACTGAACTCATATTTTTTTTAAAAAAAGTACACGATCTTATTTCAGGAGTAATCTCCCTAGTTTTCCATCTACATTGTGAGGACAGATTGATCAAAAGCAATTCCATGAAGCAGGAAATGAGCTTTTATTAGACAACAAATCTGCTGATACATTGCTCTTGACCTGCCCTGTTTCCAGAATCATGAGAAAAGAGTTGCCTATTTTTGCAAGACTGCAAAATGTTGTATAACAGGCTGATGCAGAGATTCTGTATCTTGCTCTCCAATAATTCTCATTCTGGTACATCTTCTAATAGATTAGAAAGAAATAGGAGGTTTCAGGTAAACCAATATTCAATGTTTGAATAATGAAACCAAACTATTAATTTTAACTTGTTTATATATTATCCAAATCATGCCTGAAATATGAAGACACATTATAAAGAAACTTCTGACTACTGGTGCTTCTGCATCCTGAACTATCCTGAAATCCTAATTCGACAAGTGATTTAAAGTATGGATAAAAATCTGAATTACAGAGGACCAGGTTTAAACTGAAAACTGTAAGCAAGACTGCTATCTTTCACCTACAAATTGATGATTTGTGTTCAATGACAAAGAGGAGAGAGATACTTAGTACAATATAGCCCACCACATGTATTTCCAAATCACATACAGAATATTTCTTGTGCTGATTTTTCAGAAGGAAAACATAAATTAATCTGAGAAGTTTCCCTAAGGAAGTGATATAGACAGAGGGGAACATGGGTACATATACCTAACTGAATTTTAACTTCTAAAAGAGATGCTTCCTGGATATAGCATTTGATACAGTATATTTCTAATATTGCCAGCTTATAGAAAAGAGAGAATTCAGGATGTTATGTGAATAGATACACATTTTCTGGCATCAGATGATGTTTTCTTTTTCTGCTTTCTAATGATATAAACTGTCCCTTATACAAGCCAAATTAACGAATTCTTATATTTTATATTTTTAAGATATTTTGTTATGACTTTGGTTTAAAAAATAACATTTAGTTATCTGAGAAAATGCTTTGTGCAATATGAATTTGAAGTTAATAGAGTAAGGAATTCTTGAGATTTCACAACTATAACAAACCAGGGCTGATCAGAATATATTGCTCTCTCTGAAGTTCTGGTATAATGAGTAAACTAACATTTCAGCATCCATTGTACACAGAAAAAGTTCTCCATAATTAAAGATAATTGGCAATAGAGAAAATGAGAAGATGAAAATGACTGTGTTCATCTTTGGCAAACTGCTCTGACAGCGTGTGCAGAAATAAAGAGGGGTGCAAGAAGCTTTTAAGTTATGATCGGAACCGGTCAAGGATGTCTTTACTACTGCATACCCATATTCCTCTTCATGTTCTATGCATTTAAAATCAGCCTGTGAGAGTTTTTGGATTGTCTACAAAACGCTATATTAAGATTAAAGGGCAATCAAATTTCAACTATATTTAATGATAATACTGTCATTTTCTAAGTGTCAATTAATTTAATTTGTAAAGTTATCTAAACAGTCATGTCATTTTTTAACACCCTACCTATGTCAGAGCTCAATTGCTTGTTATATTTTTAGCAGTACTATAATTAAGTTTAACACAGTTTCATTTGGAAGATTTGTTGTTATTGTTGTTCAAAAGCAGTCATTAGATTAGCATATATGAGGCATTAATTTATGTTGATACTATAGGAAATTGTTTCTTTTATGTCATTAAAATGATTGTCCTAAAATTATAGCAGACTATAGTCAGTTGTATTTAAAGCCGTATCAGAATACCTCCCATATTATATTTGCATATTTATACTCTACTGTTACATTAATTTTTAAAAGATAAGTTTTCAAAAGAAATAGGCATTTTGCAATCATTGAATAATTTGTGAACCTGTAAATATGTAATTGAGAGTTTTTCATGCAAGCATGACAGCAAATATGTGTGTTCATTTCACAGTGCACAAGAGATACAATGAGGATCTTTTACAATTAAACAGCAGGGGCACATCAAGATCTTTATTACATGATTTCTGTAAAAATTATAGCAACTCCAAGGAGATTAAAAAAAAAGTACACATAAATGCATTTGAAAGTCCCCTAACTATATTTATTTAAAAACTGTTATATTAAGTAGAAAACATAATAGTTCTATTATTTGTCATAAATGCAAACACTTTAGAAACAAATTTACTTTTAACAGTGTCTTTTGCCTTACAGAAACTTTGTAATTTTATGAGATCCCATTTGTCAATTATTGATCTTAGAGCATAAGCTATTGGTGCTCTGTTCAGGAAATTTTCCCCTGTGTCCATATGTTCAAGGTTCTTCCCTAGATCCTTTCTATTAGTTTCAGTGTGTCTGGTTTTATGTGGAACTCCTTGATCTACTTGGAATTGAGCTGGAAAGCAGTCTGGCAGTTTCTCAGAAAACTGGGCATGACACTCCCAGAGGATCCTGCTATACCACTCCTGGGCATATACCCAGAGGCTTCCACGGCATGCAATAAAGACACATGCTCCACTATGTTCATAGCAGCCTTATTTATAATAGCCAGAAGCTGGAAAGAACCCAGATGTCCCTCAACGGAGGAATGGATTCAGAAGATGTGGTATATTTACACAATGGAATACTACTCTGCAATTAAAAACAATGAATTCACAAAATTCTTAGACAAATGGTCAGAACTGGAAAATATCATCCTTAGTGAGATAACCCAATCACAAAAGAAAACACATGGTATGCAGTCACTGATATGAGGATATTAACCCAGAATCTCAGAATACCCAAGACGCAATTCACATATCAATAGATTTCCAAAAAGATGGAAGGAGAGACCCCTGGTCCTGGAAAGACTGGATGTAGAGGAATACCAGTACAGAGAAGCGAGAGGGGGTTGAATGGGGAGCAGAGGGAGGGAAGGGGGCTTATGGGACTTTCGGGGAGGGAGGAAACGGGAAAGGGGATATCATTTGGAATGTAAATTAAAAAATATAGGAAATAATAAAAAAAGAAACAAATTTACTTCTGAATATGCCATAAACATATCATAAAATTATGCTTTTTTCAATCATTTTGATTATTTGTACAAGTCCTCCATAATATCAAATTAGTTTAAAATTCCATTGTCAATGTCAGAGAGTGTCCCTGAGGCCCATTGCTAGCTGATGAGATAGTGAAAATTGATGAACTGAGCAAGAAGGAATTTTTTCTATGAATGGTTCATTTAGTGAAAGAGATATTGTTTGGTAGCACATACCTGTTAGGGGACCCCCTCACACAGGTTTATATAAACAGCACTAATTGGAGTTGGTTATAAAATCAACAAATAATCTGTGTTTCTGAAGATGATGGGATATAAGGTGATGGGAAAATAAAGGGATGAAGTTTGGGATGAACAGGTCAAGCATTTTATACAATGTATAAGATTTTAAAAAAACAAAGGTTTTAAGACTTTTAAAAATCACTTGTTATCTATTGTTTCACACAGAAATATGACAAAATATCAGGACCTAGTTATAGTTGTATAAGTTAATAAATTATAAAGTAAATTGAATGTAAAGCCTTAACACATATTTGTGATTCTTAGGATGAAATTTCATGCTACAAATAATATTATTTTAACATACTTCAAGAATAATGTTGAATACTCTGATGCATAGTATTTTTCTCATCAAAAGATGTGGACTTTAATTTGTTCCCTTTGAGAAATATGCTTTTCTTGGACGATTGTAAAGACATTCTCTTAAGTCTTTTAGAGAGATGAATATTCTTTGAATAGTTCTCACTAAATTTCATTGCAATAGATCCTACAACTAGAATTTAATCCAATATTTTCTGGCACAAAAACTACAAAGCTTTCTCTAGGGAAGGACAGCTTATAATTATAACTATTAAAGGCCAATATACATTATAGAAATCAATGAAAACATGCATAGAGTGGCCTAGCCCTGCACTGAGAGAAAAGATAAGAGCATACTTTGCAGCTGAGTTTACCTGTGTGAGTAAATTTCCACATGCAATTGGAAATGGTTTCAACAGTTTATCTTCTCTTTAACTAAAAATGTGTTTAAACCATGGCCTACCTTCAATAATATTGAGCAGACTTTATATTTCTTTAAATATCATATTAAAAATTTAATGAATAGCAATCTCTAGTAGCATACAACTTTTAATTAGGTAATATGGAATCTGTTCACTTAAGGATGTGTATGAGTTATGGTGATACTTCTATACTAAAACTGTTATATGCTGCAGTTCTTTAAAGTGTAGAGTTGATTTGGGAAATTGGGTTATTAAATTTAATCCATAAAATTACAGATGTAAAGATTCTCATGGCAAAAAATCTAAGATATCCTTTGCTCCTTCTAAGTATACTTAAAACATCCTCACTTGGACCTTTCTACTTGTAACACTTCTTATGGCATGTGGGTTGTATCCTAGGTATTCTGTACTTTTTGGATAATATACACTTATTAGTGAATATATACTGTGTATGTCCTTTTGGGTTTGGGTTACCACACTCAGGCTGTTATTTTCTAGTTCTATCCATGTGCCTGTAAATTGTGTGATGTTATCATTTTTAATAGTTGAGTAATATTCCATTGTTCTAATGAACAACTTTTTACTATTTAATTTAATTAGATTTTTAAATTATATTTCAAATGTTATCCCCTTTCTTTGTTTCCCCTCTGAAAACCACCTATTCCATCCCCACTCCCCCAGCTCACTAACCCACATACTCCCGTTTTCCTGCCCTGGGATCCCTCTACACTGGAAGAAGACTTCTCATTGATGTCCCACAAGGACATCCTCTGCTACATATGCAACTGGAGCTATGGGTCCCTCCATATGTACTCTTTGGTTGGTAGTTTAGTCCCTGGGAACTCTGGCAGTACTGGTTGGTTTGTATTGTTGTTCCTGTTATGGGGCTGAATATGGGGTTCCCTTCAGCTCCTTGGGTCACTTCTCTAGCTCCTCCAATGGGGACCATGTGCTCAGTACATTGGTTGGCTGTGAGCATCCACTTCTGTATTTGTCAGGCACTGGCATAGCTTCTCAGGCTCTTGTCAGCAAGCACTTGTTGGCATCCACAGTAGTGTCTGGGTTTGGTAACTTTATATGGGATGGATCCCCAGGTGGGGAAGTCTGTGAATGACTTTCCTTCAGTCTCTGGTCTACATTTTGTCGCTGTATCTTCTCCCACAGGTATTTTGATCTTCCTTCTAAGAAGGCTTGAAGTATCCACACTTTGGTCTTCCTTCTTCTTGAGCTTCATGTGGTCTATAAATTGTATCTTGGATATTCTGAGCTTCTGGACAAATATCCACTTATCAGTGAGTGCATACAATGTGTCTTCTTTTGTGACCGAATTACCCCATTTATTATGATATTTTCTAGTTCTATCAATTTGCCTAAGAATTTCATGAATTCATTGTTTTTAATAGCTAAGCAGTACTCCATTGTGTAAATGTACCACATTTTTTTGCAGCCATTCCTCTGCTGAGGGACACTTGGATTCTTTCCAGCTTCTAGCTGTTGTAAATAAGGGTGATATGAACATGTGTCCTTATTACATTTTGAAGCATCTTCTGGGTATTTGCCCAGGAGTGGTATAGCTGCGTCCTCGGGTAGTACTATGTCCAATGGAAACCGCTAAACTGATTTCCAGAGTGGTTGTACCAGCATGCAATCCCAACAGCAGTGGAGGAGTGTTCCTCTTTCTCCACATCCTCACCAGCATCTGCTGTCACCTGAGTTTTTGATCTTAGCCATTCTGACTGGTGTGAGGTAGACTCTCATGGTGGTTTTGACTTGCATTACCCTCATGATTAAGGATGTTTAACATTTCTGTACGAGCTTCTCAGTCATTTGATATTCCTCAGTTGAGAATTCTTTGTTTAGCCCATTTTTAAATAGGGCTATTTGGTTCTCTGGACCTGAAGCTATACTACAGAGCAATCATGATAAAAAAAAATAAATAAATAACTGCATGGTATTGGTACGGTGACAGGCAGGTAGATCAATGGAACAGAACTGAAGACCCAGAAATGAACCCACACACCTATAGTCACTTGATCTTTGAAAAAGGAGCTAAAACCATTCAGTGGATAAAGACAGCATTTTCAACAAATGATGTTAATTCAACTGGCAGTTAGCATGTGGAAGAATGCAAATCGATCCATTCTTATGTCCCTGTTCAAAGCTCAAATCCAAGTGGACCTAGGAGCTCCACATAAAACCAAATACACTGAAACTAATAGAAAAGAAGGTGGGGAAGAACCTCAAGCACTTGGGCACAGGGCAAAATTTCCTGAACATAACACCAATAGCTTATGCTCTAAGATCAAGAATTGACAAATGGGACCTCAACAAAACTGCAAAACTTCTGTAAGGCAAAAGACACTGTCAATAGTACAAAATGGCAACCCATAGATTGGGAAAAGATCTTTACCATCCCCTACATCCAATAGAGGGCTAATATCCAATATATCCATAGAACCACATTTTCTTTACTGTCCCACATTTTCTTTACATTTTGTGTGTCTATTCTTTGATTGGGGGACATCTGGGTTGCTTCCAGCTTATGACTTTTATTAATAAGGCTACTATGAGCATAGTGGAGACGTTTTAAATAATATCAAGCAACATAATATTCCTAACCACAACCTGGTTACAATACCCAGAATCCTGTTGTCAAAAGCCAGCTGAAGAGAAGGCATCCTCTACTGTGAATCATTGCATGACTGCTTACAAAATATATTTTCAGACATTTCTCAAGATACAGTTGTCTATATCTCTCGTGGTTATTTCTGATAGGGGGAATAACCATAGTTTACAGTGACTAGGAAATGTGGGGTTTAGATTGATACACACTACTAGGGCTAAAAGCAGAACAATCACTAGGTTTGTTTATTTTGTTGAAGTCTCATTTAAATTGTTTGACAAATTATCTTTTGGTGTGAATCTGATTATAGTGCCTGCACATCATGTATGCTCTCACCTGATAAACACAGTTCATCAATCTACACTCAAATATAGCATATTCCCTATTTCATCTACAGCCCATTAGTGGAAGAAGTTTTGCCCCCTCCTAAAACCAAATAGTCAAACTTGAAATGATAGCTGCCATATTTGCCATCCATGAAACCATCATTGCTGATTAGATTTAAAGTTGTTACTTCTCATTTTCAGACAGAAGAAATGAATTCATAAAATTGGAAAATAAAACATATCAGTTGGTATCAAAGACCAGCTTTGACACCCCAGGATAAACTGAGGCAGAGAGCTAGAGGAGGTCAGTACTAAGAGCAGCTGACAGGAGTTGGTACAGATACCTACTGGAGCTGCTGCCTGTGACAGCAGTTTTAAAGAAGATAAAAAGGGAAAATGAAGCACACACACACACACACACACACACATGCACACGCACACACATATGCACACTCACAGAATAATTGAAGCAAACTCATGTTCCGGAGATTTATTTATTCTCTTAACCAATTTTATATCCATTAAGACAAAGTTTTTTTCTGTTAAGAAGAAAATTATGTCATAGTCACAAGTTACACAATTTCCAGAGATATTCATCACAAAAGTACAATCTTCAGAAACAGATTAAAATCATTACATAAAAGGAAATAACAATAGAATATTGATTACTTATTTCTTATATGAAATATATACAACCATTCTAATCTAATATTTTTTTAGTTATTAATTAAGAAAGCTTAAGTAGTCCAAGTCTACTGTTGCTAGTTTCTCTCTATGCTTTGTTGAAAACAACCTGGTTACTAAGGAGCAAGTCATCTAACTTTGGCCTTACTTTTGAAGTTCTGATCAGCAAGGATAGCTATTGATCTGTTTACTGTTGTTATATTTATAATTATTTTCTCTTTATTATAACCTTATTATTTCCTAATGTACACTAAAAACCTGTTACCTCATCCCTAAAACACAAGATCAAGGAACTCAAGCCCAACCTACATTCTATGCTTTCTTTGATCATTAATTTGGCCAATGTTTATGCTTCTTAACTCTATAATTATGTGCTTTTAATTCATGAAGACTCACTGTACTGTTTTCTCAAACTCAAGCAACTTTTTTCATCTATTAGGAAGGGGCACACTTTTTTTTCTTAATTCCAACATAAAACATTCTACCAACCATCCTAATTTCCTAACTTTATATTTTCTATCAACTACCCCAACTTCCCAAAATTATTTAAATCAAACTAACTTCCAAAAATAACTTAAATTGAATCAGGAATTTCATAAAATCATTAATACATCTAGATAGCATTATCTCAAGAAGTTACATCATCATGTTGATAGTCAACAGAGTGGGCTATCACACCGAATTGTTGACAGTGATGGTCTCTTGGTGTCCTCTCACATCAAGCAAAATAAATAAGGATTGTGGAAATGATTAATATGGCAAAGCACATCAGCTGCAACAAGCAATCCTGGGACAAAGTCTCTGGGTTTCTGCTTCATTAGAGCTCACCCATCACAGACGAACAAGAAGGTGGGCCATCTTCAAACTATTCCTTCATAGCTTCTGCCAAACTGGATCTATTTGTTTCCTTATGCTTCTGGATGAAAAAAAGAAAAACCAGACTTTTAAAAATGTTTACTGGCTGAGAAGATTGGGGAAGGGAAACTATGTCTCAATTCATTTATATTTTATCGTTTTCCATTCTGTGTTCAATAATCTCTTAGGGTTTCTTTTGCTGTGAAGAGACACCATGCACAAGTCAAGTCTTATAAGGAACATTTAATTAGGGCTGGCTTACAAGTTCAGAGGTTCAGTCCATTATCATCAAGGGAGGAAGCATGGCAGCATGCATGCAGATGTGGTGCTCCTACATATTAAACCAAAGGCAGCTACGAGAAGACTTTCAATCTTACTAGCCAGAATTAGTTATATATATATATATATAACTATATATATATAGTATATATATAGTTATATATATATATGTGTGTATGTATATATATAGAAATATACATATATAAATATATATATGAGACCTCAAAGTCCTGCTTCCATAGTGACACCCTTCCTCTAACACACCTTCTCCAATAAGGCAACACCTCTTAATAATGCCACTTCCCAAGGGCCAAGTATATTTAACCTACCACAAATAACAATGGAAATGAAAGTCTTCAAGATACCAACTACATGCATACACACACACAAACACACACACACACACATGCACACACATACGCACAAACACTTATTACTACCCTGACAAACACACACGTATATACATGCAAACACATGCGCACAAGAACAAATCCTAAAAAGTCTGAAATCTAAACCATGAAGTTGTAAAATATCCTTCTCCAGAACTACAAAACATCTCTGGATCATAGAGGGGACTATTATTAACTGGAAACAATGTGAATTACTGACAATTGTAGAAGTTACATTTTACCAGAAAATAACAGACAAATGGAATACAAGAGACTCTGTAAATAAACCAACAAAACTATGCCAGCCTAAAAATTTAGAAAGCAGACAAAAACTTAAAATGGAGAAAAAACTATATTCAGCAGATGAGGCTCACAAAACTGGCTATCGACCTACATAAAATTAAAATTAGAAGAATTATATATTTCTATATCTACCATAATCAATTCCAAATTGTTTAAAGTCATTGATACAAATATAATTTGCTTTAAAATTAGGTAAAAGTTTATGAAATGGCCTTTAAGACAGCATCCCTGCCAGAGTGGCTATCATCAAGAAATCTAACAGCAAATGATGGAGATGATATAGAGAAAGAGCAACCCTTATTTCTTGTTGGTACAGGTACAAACTAAGACAGTCATTATGTAAATCAGTTTAAAAGTTTTTCAAAAGTAAAAATAAATAAATAAGTAAATAAATAAATAATAAATACATACATCCAGTAAATAAATAAATAAAATACAATAGTAACATCAGAGACTGTCTTATCCTATCACAAAAATATATGCCCATTCATGTTTATTGATGCTTTATTCACAGTATCAAAATAATGGAAATAACCTATTTGTCTACCAATGCACACATGGATTATAAAAATCTGGGAAAATACAATGTGGGATATTGTAAAGGAATGCAAAATTACAAAATTTGCAGGAAAATAGATAACAGGCTATATAATATTTTTGAGGCTGTTTAATTTTAGACATAAAAACAATACACTGGTTTACCAATACAAAGGTTACAAGGCTATAATGTCTATATCAACATATGTAAATAACTACAGGGGTGGATATACTGTCACATTTAGAAAGGCAAACAAGAAAATAAAACAGTTGGGAATAAAAAAATTACAGAATATACCTAAATGACATATGAAGCATGAAAGAAAATATCAAGTTAATTATTAATTTTTATTTTTACACTATTTCCCCTTTCTTTATGATGAATAAATTCATGGAAATGTAAATAATAGTGATATTGAAAAATTCTAATTGAACGTCCTCAGCCTCAGAATGATTATCCTAACTGCATAGTGTTTAGGAGGTGGTAAGAGTTTAAGAGGCTACATTAATCTTAATGTTTGACATATTTATTTGTGATGTCATTGGAATAAGATGATTTAGAAATGATAAGAAATATTAAAGTGAACATAAATAGAAAGCAGAACATAAATATCAATAATAATGATGATGATGATGATAAAATTAATAATAATAATAATAATAATAATAATAATAATAATAATAATAATAATAATAATAATGATCTGAGGTGAAACTTGTAGTTAATTTTTTAACAAATTGAAACTTGTGATGGAGGCTTAGCTCTGTGTTTAAGAGCATCTTCCACGCTTTCTGAGGACTGGATTTCAGTTCTCTGCAACTATATTGTCATCTCACAACCACTTGTAAACCCCTCACTAGAGCATCTGAAGCCTTCTGGCCTCACAAGATACCAGCTTATAAACACATACGCAGAGACAAAAATACATACACATAAACAAAATTAAAACAAGAAACACTTTATTTTGACCTGTGATTTAAATATTTCCTATTGCTTCATATTTTCTGGTTGGACTGAGTTATACTGCACATTTAAGAATGGTCACACATTTAGTACTTTCTAAATCCTTTATCTCAAAGTTGAATGCCAGACTTTAAGATGCCTATTTTTCTTTCATTGAGAGAATGGTTGAGACAAAGGAGTATCAGGGGAGACAGTCCATTCTCCTGAGACTTCCCATCATGTTGTACAAAAACTAATGAAGAGAAAAATCATGCCAACTTCTTTTCATTTCTTGTTTTTCACTCCAATAATCTCATTGATTTTAGTGTCACACAGTAACTTTGTTCTCTACTATATTTTCAATTTAATCAAGCCAGGATTAATTGGGAGCTCCAAGTATTATTGATCCAAAGTCTCTTCTGGGAAGACATTTGGATGTACAAAGATTTGAGTAAAACTTTTGTATCTCTCTTGAAAGAAACATTTGTGTTAAACATAAATGGTTTACTCAATTATTCTTGAGTGAAGTCCTTTAGACTTAGTATTAACCATCAGTTACAAAAATGAGAGATATTTATTATTTGTTATATCGCTGGGTCCATATAAAAATATTTCACATTTAATGAACATCTGGAAACTGATAACAGAACTCACTGAAGTACAAAGAGATAACAAGTCAGACTTACTGAGATGCTTTAGAAAAGGATTAATTTTTCTATTTTGACCTTTTTTTTTTTTTAAATAACCCAAATCCTTGGTCAACCATGTTTTCCAAGAGAACATTCTATCAAGGCTTTTTTTTTTTTTTTTTTTCTGATCTTGAGTCCAGTGTGCAGATGCCTCTGCTGGTCATGATATGAATTCTTTTGCATTTAGTGTTCAATTTCAAATTATGACATGCTGAATATTTATACCTGTCATAGATTTTAAATATCAAAATTCATAAAATATTTTAGATTGAAAAAAATAAAAAAAATTTCAAGCTATACAATCATATATTCCCGTTATGAAAATATGGAAATGTATGCTCTAAGAAACTATGTTGAGAAAATCTTTTCTGTTATAATGGTAAGAATTTAGTAAAGGTAAGAATTTAAGAGGTTCTTTGGCATAGATTGATTTATTTGGACATTTTTTTTTCATCTTACCATTGTTTTGCTTACGTACTATGTATTCTGATTTTGTGATATTTATTTTATTTTTGTCTTCTTGTATGTCTGTATATGTATATTTCTTGTACTTCTCAATAGTTTTAATTTTTTTATTATCTACTACTGGACTTAGGACAAGGAGCTGAAGTAGTCACACACGTCAAATTGATCCAGGTCAAAAGACTGATAATTTGTGTGTAGTGGCTATTCCTGGTTGTCAACTTGACTATATCTGGAATGAACTACAATCAAGAATTGGAAGACTCACCGATGATCCTAATCTGGAGGCTCAGAGGTACAAGTTTCTGACCTGGATCATGGCACGGAGTTCTTGAAGCATAGTGGCTATGAATTCCAGAAAATTAAGACAAGGAGATCTCCGAGTTCAAGGTCATCTGGGATTAAAGGCGTGGTGGCACACACCTTTAATCTGGGCCACACCCTCTTCTGGAGACCTACAGCCTTTAATCTGGGCCACACCCTCTGCTGGAGACCTATATAAAGACATTGGAAGAAGATTCACTCTTCCTGGCCTGCTTTCATCATGAGACTGAACCACTGCTAGATCCTTGGACTTCCATCTACAGCTGCTGCTGACCATTGTTGGGGAGATGGACTACAAGCTGTAAGTCATAGACAAATTCCCTAACTATATAAAGACTACCCATAAGATCTGTGGCTCTAGAGAACCCTGACTAATACACTGTGGTCTTGCAACTTTGTAACAATACTGGAGCTCCAGCTCATGGCCTCTGTAGACTTCACACTTTCTTATTCTGTGGCTGATAACAACTGGCTTCTTTTCTCTATAATTTTCCAAGCTTCATTTTACCATTCTGTGCTAAAAGCTTAACGCTTTATCTCTCTATTACTATATAAATATCTTTGCATAATTAGTACTAGAAAACTTTACTCTTGCATACGTTCGAATACTTGTGTTTGATTAAACTCTAGAAAACTTAATTCTTATGTTAATTCTTTGTCTTGACTCTAAGTTACTCTGAAGCCAGAAGCTGAGGTCTTTGGTAAATTAACACCCTATTATAAAACAGCAGGGGATTAAGTAAAGGATTAATTGCTAGGGCTCTTTTCTTTCCCATGCCAGAAACCTCCTAACCTCTCACTGGCCAGAAGCAGAGAGGCATAAAGCAATTAAACATTTTTTGAACCAGGAGAAGAGAGTCATGCTCACAAAAGGAAAAATTTAAACACAAACTAATACACATAAACATGATACATTCACATAAACATTCATGAACCCATCCTCATAAACTTTCACACACTCTTGTTGGGTCCAGCTACTTATCTTATACTTAAACACACGTCTATACTTACATATAATAACATTACATTGTGAGTGGTATTGCACGGTCATGATGTTACTGGTCTTTTGCTTGTACATTATATTGTCTGATTTTGTGATATTTTATATTTTATGGTTTTGTTTGTTTGTTTTGTTTTGTTGTTTTCCATATATATGTATATGGAGAGAGAGAGAGAGAGAGAGAGAGAGAGAGAGAGAGAGAGAGAGAGAGAGATAAAGCCTTCATCCTTGAGTAAGTTTCATTGAGCAAGCACCATTGCATAATAGTGCAGAAAGAACTACCTCATTCTGGGTGAAAAATAAGCTTCAAACTTTATTACACAGAAAAATAGGAAAGCAGTCTGGCGGTTCCTCAGAAAACTGGGCATGACACTCCCGGAGGATCCAGCTATACCACTCCTGGGCATATACCCAGAGGCTTTACCTGCATGCAATAAGGGCACATGCTCCACTATGTTCTTATCAGCCTTATTTATAATAGCCAGAAGCTGGAAAGAACCCAGATGTCCCTCAACGGAGGAATGGATTTAGAAGATGTGGTATATCTACACAATGGAATACTACTCTGCAATTAAAAACAATGAATTCACGAAATTCCTAGGCAAATAGTCAGATCTTGAAAATATCATCCTTAGTGAGGTAACCCAATCACAAAAGAACACACATGGTATGCAGTCACTGATAAGGGATATTAACCCAGAATCTCGGAATACCCTAGACACAATCCGCATATCAATAGATTTCTAAGAAGATGGAAGGAGAGACCCCTGGTCCTGGAAAGACTGGATGTAGGGGAACGCCAGGACAGAGAAACAAGAGGGGGTTGAATGGAGAAAAGAAGGAGAAAAGGGGGCTTATGGGACTTTCGGGGAGGGAGGAAACGGGAAAGGGGAAATGATTTGGAATGTAAATTAAAAAAATAAAACAAAATAAATAATAAAAATAAAAAAGAAAAATAGAAAGCTTCTACACTTTCATAGCTAAATAGTTAAATGAGTTAAGAAACTTGTCTCATTGTAATAAATTCCTGCCTGCTGCTTTCTGTTCTCTCTAGAGCTCCTTTTCTTCCTAGTCTATTTTCTTATTCTGCTTGCTTAATTCTACTCTCTTCTTTTTCTCTCTTCATTTGCTCATCTCCTGATCTCTGTAAAGCTTCTATTTTGCTTCTGCACTCTCTCCGTTCTTCTTCTCCCCTCTACCTTCTGCCTTAGTTTTGACTTCACTTTCTGTTTTCTGTGTGATGATTACCTAGAGTCATTGTTCCAAATTTTGTACTTTCCTGGGACATATGATCACATACTATTCCAATTATCTATTAAAAGTTCACCACAACTTTAAACAAATATTTAAATCATAAATTGAATACAATGTTTACAATATAGATAATTACACGTTTCCATTAAGAAAAGTTTTCTAGGTAGACATTCAAATATATCTGTCACTAGTTCCACAAGTTCATTCTGAGTATAAAATTATAATTCTTACATCTCAGTTAACATTGAAGTTTTGTATAGATAAACCCAGTCAATATTGAATTTTTTCTCCTTGGACCTACAATAAATCATCCATTCTTTTTATAACATTTAGTTACTTGTTTTATGGCCTAAATACTGTATTTCTAAATAGTAAATCTATATGTCTTCTTTCCTTCTAGAGCAACTAGCTCATGATATGTGAAGAACTGCAGAGTCCCAATTGCAGTTTTCATGATAGAGAGAACAAATTCAGCACTCATTAGCACTCAATAATTTCTAGTAAAATTTTAGGAATTCTTTTTTATTAGATATTTATTTACATTTAAAATGGTATTCCCTTTCCCCATTACTCCTCTGAAAACCTCCTATCCCATCCCTCCTCCTCATGCTCAACTCCCCCCCCCACACACACACACATCCAATTTCCTGACTTGCATTCCCCTATTCTGGGGAATTGAGCCTTAAAAGGACCAATGGCCTCCCCTCTCGTTGATGTCTAAAATTGTGATCTTCTGCTATATATGTAGCTAGAGCCATGGATCCCTCCATGTGCACTCTTTGGTTGGTGGTTTAGTCCCTGGGAGCTCCTGGGGTACTGATTGGTACATATTATTGTTCCTCCTGCAGAGCTGCAAACCTCTTTAGCTCCTTGGGTCCTTTCTCTATCTGCTCCATTGGGGGCCTTATGCTCATTCTATTGGTTGGCTGTGAGCCATGGGTATTTTGATCCACTTTCAAGTAAGGATTGAAGTTTCCACACTTTGGTCTTCCTTCTTCTTGAACTTCATGTCATCTGTGAGTTGTATCTTGGGTATTCTGAGCTTTAGGGCTAATATCCAGTTATCATTGAGTGCATACCATGTGTGTTCTTTTGTGATTGGGTTACCTCACTCAGGATGATATTTTCTAGCTCCATCCATTTTCCTAAGAATTTCATAAATTCATTGTTTTTAATAGCTGAGTAATACTCCATTGTATAAATGTACCATATTTTCTGGATCCATTCCTCTCTTGAGGGGCATCTGGTTTCTTTCGAGCTTCTGGGCTATTATAAATAAGGCTGCTATGAACATAATGGAGCATGTGTCCTTATTACATGTTAAAGCATCTTCTGGGTATATGCTCAGGAAGGGTATAGCTGGGTCCTCAGGTAGTGCTATATCCAATTTTCTGAGGAACTGCCAACTGATTTCCAGAGTGCATTTACCAGTTTGAAATCCCACTAGCAATGGAGGAGTGTTCCTCTTTCTCCACATCCTCTCCAGCATTTGCTGTTCCTGAATTCTTATAAAATCATCACTAATAATTAAGAAATCATTTATTTGTCTGTATAGCATCACTACAAGATATTACATCATTATGGGTCTTCAGTAAATATACCCAAGTCAGTGGGATAATGCCCAGAGATTGATAGATTAATTTAATAATAACAGGAAAGACATATCAATTGCAGGAATACATTCCTGAGACTTTTCCCTCAGGCCTTGTGTCCAAAGGGCTTCTTCATCTCAGTTCCAGAATGAATCATCTCTGGAAAAGTACCTGTTAGTCTTTAGCTTTGGCTAGATGATTCCTGACAGGTTTCTTGTCTTTTAAAGTGTGAGAGAAAGAAAGCATATGGCTGCATGGTAGGGAGACGGGGACATTCTGTGAGGATTTGAATCATGATAAATTTTGATTAGAATTTTTTATATGAAGATATATTTTCAATTAAAAAAGAAAAGAAACACTATCTCATAGGATGCTAGGTTCTCACCTTTAGCATTATAAGTCACAACTAATGGCATCACGTCCTCTATTGTACAGTGAATATATCTCAGGGGATGACAGATCACTAGATATATAAATATATCACCCAACTTGAAATATTTTCATCTGGTATCTTTCATATGTGTGCTAAGATGGTTAATGTGTATAAAAATTTTATATCAATAGGTTATATCCATTTTTGAGCACCAAAAATAAAGAACTAAATAGAAGTGAAATTTATATAGAAAACATAATACATATTTATGTCCTCAGAAAGGAAGTAGATTACAATGCATACTGTAGATTTTGTTTTGAATCATATTAAAAGGCTCAATTGAGAAATGAACACTAAAACACCAATGTCTGTTTTACCCAATAATGCTAATTGAAAGAGGGCTTTTACTTCTTAGCATTTTAAAGAAGCAATGAGCATGAATTTCCTAGTGTAACTGTAGTAAGATATAATGTCAGTTTTCTGTATGCCTAAGAGCTATTGGTGGGTCTTATGGATTTTCTATTTCTATACTCTTTTTTGTTTCCTTCAACCCTCCAGATATATTTTCACAGTGACTGATTCAGTTACAATTCCACCAACAGTGTTTAAGTATACTACTTTGGTCTCTCTCTCTCTTTCTCTCTCTCTCTCTCTCTCTCTCTCTCTCTCTCTCTCTCTCTCTCTCTCTCTCTCTCTCTCACACACACACACACACACACACACACACACACACATTTTGTTATTTGTATTAATATCAATGACCATATCTGTTTGTATGAGGTAGAAGTTTGACTATTTTTAATTTGCTTTTTGTTAGCTAAATATGTTGAGAGTTTTTCTAAAATTGTTTCCTAGTCATTTTCCTCCTTTGAGAATTTACTGTTTAGTTTTGTGCTATCTTTAATTTTTCAAGTAGTCTTTTAATTATTTGTCAATTCTATACCATATTTCTATGTCCAATGAATAGAGAAGATTTTCTACCATTTCTTTGGCTACCTACCATTTCCTTCCTGCTTTATTTTGCTTTAAGAAGCATTTTTAGCTTAGCTTCATTCTTTCATATTTTCTGCTCAGTTGGGGTGCCATTAGAAAATTCTTACTTATACATCTATGTTGAAGTGTTATCCATAATTTTTATTTCAGAAGTCTCAAGTCTTGTGTGAGGGATCCTGAATCCACTTGGTTTTATTATGTGCAAAAAGAAAGATGACATCTAGTTTCAGTTTTCTACATTTTAAAAGCCACTAGTCTCTGTGGAAGAGTTTTAAGCCAGGAACATGGCTTCCCTGGCAAAGGATCTTATCCAAAGACATTCCAGGTTGGTCTGATTTGGCCTGAATACAGACATGTTCTTAGTATATATGTTTAGATCACTCTGGGTGGTATAGAGACACAACTTACTGCCTCTCATGGGAATACAGATAGGCTTTCAATCCAAAACAATGAAGGAAAAGTTGGTTTGTAGAAGGAGGCAGCCTTGTTTGAAAGTGATGTCTGATTGAGGGGCAGACAAAGTGAATAATCAGGGAAAGAGTCAAAAAATTGAGTTAAGAGATATTTTAAACATAATACTTGCGAGATCACCACAGGAAAGAGAAGAACAGAGAGAGAGAGAGAGAGAGAGAGAGAGAGAGAGAGAGAGAGAGAGAGAGAGAGAGAGAGAGAGAGAGAGAGAGATTGAGAATGGCAGTATTACTGAGACAGTTTTACAGAGACAAGTTACAGACAAAACAAGCTAGACACAGGTAAAAACAGAACAAGCCAGAGAATGAGAAGGAACCAAAACATTAGAATACATTGCCAAAGTTAGTACAGGGTCAAGCAGAGCAATTCATTCAGAAGCCTAGAGTAGCCAGTTTGAATCAGTCATCTTAGAGAGGAGTGAGGTGTTTAGGCCAGACCAAATGAGTTGGACCAGCCAGCCAGAGTTCAGAAAGAATTAGAAAGGCTGAGCTTATTTAGTAGTAAACCTCTGAGACTACAACTACATCTGGTGAACACAGAGGCAAATACAAGTTACTTTTATAGGATTCAGTAATATTTGTTGAAGATGATATGTTTTCCTCAGGGTCTAATTTTGGAAACTTTGTCATAACTGAGATAAGTATAATTGTATGAACTTACATCTCGATTCTCAATTATACTGTACCTGCTTATTTGTTCATTTTCATGACAGTCTCCTACTGTTTTCATGACTATACTCGGCTACATATTTTGAAATTATGTTTGATGATACTTGTCATAATATTTATAAAGTTAATAATTTCATTTTTTTACCTGTGGTCTTTAGTATTTCCTTATAATTTTTTAGTGTTTTTACATATTGAAAGTTTGATTAATATCAAATTTATATATGCTTTGTTAGAAAAATATGCTTACAGTATTTTTCTAACTCTTGACCATGATATTTCTTTCCATCTTTTGGTTATTCCTTTATTTTTTTTCCTCTAGTGTCTTAATTTTTTTATTTTTGTGAACTTTGTGTCCTTGTTTGAACTTATTTTCTTTCCTGTGTTTGATATTGTGTGGCTATTGTGAAAAATATTACCGATAACTTATGAGTCTGTTTATCATCACTATATAAGAAGGCTACTGATTTTGGTGTATTAGTTTAATAGTCTTATAATTATATGAAATTATTTATCAACTCTAACATAATTTGTTGGAATTTAGTAAAGAAATATGTTAACCAAAATCAGTATTATGTCTTTATTTCACCTTTATTTTTCTTATCTCTTTATTTTACCTTTTTCCCTTATATTTATTTTTCCTTTTTAATGTCACTAAGAAATAAAACTTCACACACATGTAGAATTGGAACAGAGAGCATGACCAACTTTGCCTTTTCTTTTAATTTTTTTTGGTATATTTTTTCAATAAGACTGAACTCATAAAGAAACTTTGGACAATTTTGTTTCTTCTCTGTTTGACAAAGTATTTCCAGTATCATTGATTTTAATCTTAAATTTCTAGTACACTTATGCATTAAATCATCCAGTCTTGAGCTTTTATTGGTTAGGGAATTTTTTTTTTTTACTTTTCAAACTTATTTATATCTGTATATCTCTTCAAATTCTTTATTTCATCATGCTCAGGTGTTAATATTTTGTATACATTTAATAATTTTTATTTATTTATATTTTCCTGATTATTTTTAATATAATCACTTATTAAATTTTTTCTCTTTCTTTTTATTATTTTCTGTTAGTATTGGTCAATCTTGTTTTTCCAAATATTAATTTGTTCTTTCTTTGATTCCTCATAATTTTTTAAAATATATTTTACCCGATCTTTTTGTTTATTTTTCTTTCATTAATTTTAGACAATGGTAGATTTTGGTTATCTATTCCCATCTACTCTTTTGGAATTTGGTTTCCTCACTAAGGTTTTAAATGAATTCTTTGTTAGTTATTTTTATATTCCTTTATCAAAATATGAATAAATAAGTACAATATGATATATATGTACAATAGAATATTACTCAGCTCTAAAGACAAATGAAATGTTGCCATTTGTGTCAAATTGGAATTAACTGGGAAAATTTTATTAAGATAACTCAATATGAGAAAAACAAATCCATCATGTTCTTACTCATATACAAATTACTGTGTGTGTATGTGTGTGTATGTGTCTCTGTGTGTGTGTTTAACTTTCACCATAAGTGAATGCCAGGAAACTCGAAAGGACCTTAGCAGGCATGAGAATATAAAGGTATAATGATATACTAATGTAGTATATAATATAATATATATAATATAATATAATAGGTGTATAATACTATAATAACCTAATTGTTTATTCCCACTTACCTATGAAACTACCCACCGTGGTCTGAAAAGCATCTTTTGTAGGCAACAGAAGTCAGTTGAAAGATGCATACATAGTCAAAGTGCTGATTTTAAAGGACTGAGTGCTCAGATCTGAATAGAACTTCTTTAATAACTTCACCATGATTAAGGAGCATTGTGAGAGAACAGTCAGGTAAAAGAGCCACAAGACAGAGGTAACTGCTTTGAAATGATCTCTGCTAAATATAACATAACTAACCCAATTATGACCTCCTAGTTGCTATGGTTAACTACAAAAGTACTGTGCAAGGTCAAGTCAGTCAAATTTCTGGCCTAGACATGATAGACGATCTCCAGCCCTACTCATCTTCAGCTCTCCTCATTTATGGGAATCACTATTTTGTATAGGAAGGAATATCTTTCTCTCTCTCTCTCTCTCTTTCCTTCCTTTCTGATTTCTTTCTCTTTCTTTCTTTCTTTCTTTCTTTCTTTCTTTCTTTCTTTCTTTATTTCTTTCTTTCTTTCTTTCTTTCTTTCTTTCTTTTTCTTTCAAGAATGTGGCCCTGTTTGGAAACCAGTGATACCATGGACGGTCCTACACTAATCCACATATAAGGCAACATTAAATAGGTATTTATGAAAGGTGGGCATGACCTTGAAAAAGGGCATATCATTTGGAGAATGGGGTATTGGAGGGAGGAAATGAAGCATTTCTATGAATTTTTTTTCATTATATACATGTGAAATTTTCCAAATACCAACATTTAAAAAGGACTTTTAGCAAAATCCAAATTCTCTGGGCATTGGAATTGGGTTTTCTTGAATGAGAAAGTGAAAGACATTCTCTAACAAACAGACATGGTCAAGATACGTGAGCAATTCAGCTTGATGAACCATAATATCTTATGCAGATTTCAAAAACTCCAACAAGAGCAAAGCATAATCAGAGAACAACTACTCACAATAGTTTGATAGTCCCTGAGCCCCACACTATTCATGGATCTCACTGCTTCTTATGTAGCCTTTGATCACTACTCTGTTCTCATTCATTCATGCATCTTAGAAAAGAACCACTGCAGTAAGATCATGCTTGAACTACTTTTTAAAGAGTGGGTTGATATCTCCATAGACACAGAAAACTACATATGAAACCACTGCATGTGATCTGACCAAGGAAGTAATATTCACTATGAGGAGCAACAGGTTTAGGAAGATAAAAGAAAGCCTATGCAATAGCAGGAAATAACTGAAGATAGTGTTCATTTGAGAATCCTTATTATGTGGCACTGGAAGATACTTAAATGAGATTTGTATAGGTTTCTGTAAAGGAGGAAGGCATGTACATGATTTTAGTACATTGGTAGTTCAAAGATCATACTGTAATGAGTTCAGCAAAATATTGATTACACACTGGTGTTGTATTCAGAAATGTACTTTCATCTGAGGGAGTGTGGTTGGGAAATTCTAAAGACTGAACAAGATGATCTGCACAAAGAGAGTTTATTTTGTCATTAAAATTTAAAATGGGTGTGGTGGTTTGTATATGTTTGTCCCAGGGAGTGGCACTATTAGAAGGTATGTCCTAATTAGGAGGAAGTGTGTCACTGTGGAGATGGGCTTAGAGATCTTCCTCCTAGATGTCTGGGGATTCCCAGTCTGTTCCTGGCTTCCTTTGGACAAAGATATAGAACCCTCGGCTCCTCCTGCACCATTCCTGCCTGGATGCTGCCATGCTTCTGCCTTGATGACAATGGACTGAACCTGTAAGCCAACCCCAAGTAAATGTTGTCTTTTATAAAACTTGCATTGGTCATGGTATCTGTTCACAGCAATAAAACCTTAACTAATGCAGAAGTTGGTTCAGGTAGTGGGGTAATGCTGTGATAGGCCTGACCATGCTTTTGTTTGGAAGAATGTGGATTTTGGGATTTTGGATTTGGAAAGCTTTAAGTGGGGCTTAATGGGCCAGCCCAGTATGAATATGGAAGACAGTGGTGTTGAGGGTCGTTTGAACTGTGTAGGTCCAAGAGGTTTCCGTGGAGAAGAACTTTCATATGTGGCTGAGAGATTGTTTTTGTGATGTTTTGGTGGTGAACATGGCTGCTTTTTGTCATTGTCTGAAGAGATTGCCTAAGGCTAAGGTAAAGAGATTTGTTTTAATTACATTGACAAAGGAAGTCTTTAAAAAGCCCAACAGAGACTTTGTTCTCTGGTTAAGTCTGATAAAAAGCATTTTGAACAAACATAGCAAGCTGAAAAAGAAAAATATAGGTTGAGTATTTAAGGGGATCAAGGAATGAAATGGAGATGAATTCAAGGGTATTAAATTGAATTAAGTGAGTAGTGACCTTGGGGCAAGATTCCACTGAGCTAAATTTGAGTCCAGATGTGGTAGTACAAGCCTTTAATTCCAGGAGGCAAAGATAAGCAAATCTCTGAGTTCAAGGGCAGCCTAGAACAGAGCAAATTCTAGGTGAAGAAAAACTTAAATCCAGGTTTAGTGGACCACACCTTTAATCCCAGTGCTTAGGAGACAGGCATGCAGATCTCTGAATTAAAAGTCAGTCTATGGAGCAAGATCCAGGACAGCCAAGCTTAGTCAGTGAAGGAGTTGGAATAAAGGAAGCTAGTGATGATGTAATAGAACAAGGGGGCCAATGTTCCAGCTCCTGCAAACAGCAGAACTCAGCAGCTTAGGCCATGTGTCTCTGGCTTTATATTCAAGATGAGAAGGATACTACTGGGACAGTTAATGCTGATTAGCTGGAGCTAGGAAATTAGTGGTAATTAAGAAGAGATCAGCATCATTGAGGTGCAATCTTCTGGTAAGTGTTTTCTGAGAGCACAAAGAAGCTGTCTTCCAGAGATAGCCAAGGTTGTACCTCATGCTGTGGCTGAACTTAATAATGTGTAAGAGTCACCCAGGTCATAGTGGTTTTGAAGTCATGAAGGCATCATGAAGAACAGCTGAGGCTTGGCACTGTGAGAGGCCATGGAAGGCCATTGGTGAAAGTCTAGCCTCAGTTGTAGTTGACAGTCCAAGACTGAAGTGGTCATGCAAAGGAGTTGAAGCTTGGTACCATGAAGAGAGCCTATAAGAGGCTTTGGTGAAGCGTAGTTGCTGTGGAAGACCCTAGCATATTGGAGATTCCAGTATCATGGGATGAGCACCAAGAACAGCAGTGGCGGTGGAGTGGATCAACCTGAATTTAGAGTGCTACAGAGGGCAGAGCTGGAGAAGTGACTCCAGCTCTTTGGAGATGCACAGATCATGTGTGGATCTCAGATATTGGAAGAAGAAGCAGTGAAGCTGAAGTTGACTTGGGAACCCCAAGAAGTTAAAGATGCCAGAGCCACAGGATGCCTTCCAAGGAAAGCTGCTAACAGGGAGTGGAACCAATCCAGGAGAAAGAACCTTTTTGCAGTCAACAAAGATGAAAAAGGAGTTGAAGATCTGAAGACTGCTTTGCCATGAGAGACATTGAGATTCAGACTTTGGACTTTGCCCAGATGGTCTCCTGTCTTGCTTGGGGGATTACAGTTAAGTAATTGGATGAATCTCAAAAGAGACCTTGAACTTTGGACTTTTAACACTGTTGTGACTGCTATAGACTATGGGGACTTTTGAAGTTGGACTAAATGTATTTTTCATTTTGCTATGTTTAGGTATGGCCCCCATAGACTCATGTTTGAACAAGCCTATGGAGGCCAGGGAGTGGAATGTGGTGATTTGTATATGTTCGTCCCAGGGAGTTGCACTATTAAAAGGTGTGGCCTAATTTGGAAGAAGTGTGTCACTGTGGGTTTGGGCTTAGAGAACTTCCTCCTAGATGCCTTGGGATTCCCAGTCTGTTCCTGGGTTCCTTTAGATAAAAATATAGAGCCCTCAGCTCCTCCTGCACCAGGCCTGCCTGGATGCTGCCATGCTTCTGCCTTGATGCCAATGGACTGAGCCTCTGAACCTGTAAGCCAACCCCAAGTAAATGTTGTATTTTATAAAACTTGCATAGGTCATGGTGTCTGTTCACAGCAGTAAAATCCTAACTAATACAATGGGTGTTAAGGAGATGGCTTAGTGCTTGTCATGCAAAAATAAACTTGACACCCAGTGTGAGATAAAACTAGGCAAGGTAGCATGGGACTGCAGTGCCTACATTCTTTACAGTGAGACAAGTGGCAGGGACATGAGAATTATCATAATCTATAGGGCAAAAATTTTTGTTTGTGCATCCAGAACAATAGAGCTTGTCTCCAAGTAGGTAGTTGATAAAGATTGACAATCAAGGCTGTCCTCTGACACTTGTATGCATACTATGCCAATGTCATTGTCAATCTCAGTAACATGAAAACATACAAATATAAATTGTTAGGCTGATAGAATCTTAGTTTTGTGGAGTATGTCTAAAGTATTATTAAATAAGAGAGATATGAAGATGAATTTGAAGCCTGTCTAGACAATTTAATGGCATACTGACTATGAAACGACAATCAAACCAAAGCAAATCATAAGAAAGCAAACAGAAATCTCAAAGATTAGCTATTGTGAAGTACAGTAGGAAATGTGACCATCTTTAATATTTGAAGATGTTGATTTTGGGAGCTATTGTACTCCATCTAGTTATTATGCACACATCATGGATTCAGTCTCTAGTATCAATTTTAAGTACTGAAATATTTGCTATTTCAAAAGCAAGCAATTAAAACTACTAAAAACTTTTATTGAGATTAAAGTTTCTTTAATGATAATGGTAGTTTCAATGCCTCATGTTTTTCTTTTCCTACTTTTGGTCCACCTGTAATTATGGCTGCTATTTTCTATATCATTATATCTTTCTATCTATTTGTCTTAGAGCAATATGGCATGGTTAATACAATCTTGATATATTTATCACACACACACACACATACACAAATACACACAAACACTTTTTATTGACAGTTTTCTTCCATGTAGTATTCTGATTTCCTCATTTAGGACTTTGTTGTCTTGATCCAAGAATATTCCTTCTTCTAAGTTGTTATGTTGGTCTGGATGTGCCTAAGCATGCCCGTATGTTTTGTTGACTATGCCACAAAGAAATTTTCTGAATATTCATCACTCTTAGCATCTCTCAGAATTTCCTTTGTGAGATAGGTGTAGTCTCTTAATACAAATATGTGTGCGGGTATGACATTTTTGTATACCCTATCAGCAATAGTCTTGAGGTTGATGGCTGAGTAAAATACTGAAAGTGAACCTGAAAGTTCGTGCTCTCATTTTGTTAATAGTTATCAGCTGTATCCTTTTGTTTTATTAGCTTGTTTTTGCTCAAAAAACAAAGGTGTCTCACTTTTCTGGTGCTGTGATTTAAAAAAAAAATAAAATAAAAAGAACTTATACAAATAATAGTTTGATGAGGCTTTCAGTTCCAGCAGAGGAATCCATGATCATCATGGCAGGGAGAATTTCAGCAAGCATGCAGGTATGGCCCTGAAGCACTTACTGAGAACTTATATCTATCTTATTTACAAGCATGAGTCAACGAAAATCAACAAGGAATTACATGGAGATTTAAAACTTCAAAGGCTACCCCTGGTGGCAAACCTCTTTCAACAAGGCCACATGTGCTAATGCTTCCCAAAAAAGTACCACCAAGTGGGAACAAGCACTGTAGTAAATGAGTCTATGAGGTCCATTCTTATTCAAAGCACCACTCTAGGGTATGCTATCTCTTATAAATAGGATAAAATTTCAGACCACATATTTGCTTATACTCCACTACTGTAACACTTTAATGTATGTAGGTTATACTACCAGAAGAGTGTACTCACTATAGTTGTACTGAAACTATGCTGCATCATTTAAAATTAATACTTTGATTCCCATAGAATCTGCTTATGCAGTTTTAGCTATTTCATTTTAAACTTTTTATTTCACCAAGAAACTAAAATTACATATATTGAGAGTCCAAACCTACACCATTTTTGGACCACCCTCCATCTTAAGAAGAATTTGACCTATAGCTGAACTAAAACTCTACCCAAGTACCAAAAAGGACTCCATGGCTAGTCCTTGGTCCATACCCCAGAGTAACTCCCTAGCAACTTCCTGTCAATAGTCAATCAAAGATTAGTCGGGATTGCTTAAGATGTACTTTCAGACCATTTATGATTGTTCATGGTTTTGCTTCAGAGCACTCACCTGTTGGCTAATAATCATACAATTAGATGCTTGCTATGCTGAAACCCTCTTATTTGTGTGTCATCTCCTATAAAGCCTTGTCCTACTTCACTCTTCCATGGTATGACTGGGTCCCAAGCTTGTAATAAAAGATCCTAGTGCAATTATATCAGAGTTGGATCCTTGGTGGTCTTTTATAGTTAACAAACATATCCTGGAACAACATATGCAATTCAGTTTCCCAGTCTCTCTCTCTAATTTATAAAACTCTTACATAAACATCTTCATTTCTTCAAATAATATAATGAATATTCTGAACTCTGTCTTAATAAACTGAATTGGTAATATAATAAGCATGATAACATTAATGAACATATTGGTTCATTAATACAAATTAGAAAGGTACATATAAAATAATATTTTGTGTCTTACTTTTAGAAAAGTAATAAAATTTCCCCAATAATCATGTATCTTGCCAAGAAAGATATTATAGAACAGTAAATAATTATATTTTATCTTGTATGTTTTACTCCCAAATTTTAGTTATATGCTATATTTTCTAAATGTATGAGTTAATATATGTTTCATGATTGTTGACAATTTCTTTTTAATTAAAACTAGTTGAAGTTTTATCAATTGCTTTTAAAAATTGTCATTAGAATAAACTTGTCTTCAATTGTGTTTAGCTTGCAACTAATTTGATTTTGTTCTTAATATAATTTAAATTTAGTATATAGGGTTATTTTTCTAACCACCCAAACTGTTAACCCAATTAAATAAGAAGCAATATCATGTGTTATACTTGTGTCTAATTTTTTGACATAAACTGATCAGCATTAACTGAGAGCAAACAGAAAATTTCTTAAGATGAAGATTTCAGATCCATAGAGAAAACTGAGAAAAGATCAGGATTCTGGTTGCTTGAATTCATATTTAATAATTCAGAGGAAATCACTTGGTTCTTTGATTTTTCAACACCTGTATGAAGCTTTTGAATGAGACACTGATATTTCCTATTTGCTATCAAAGTCTGTAAGTTACTAACTGGTTAAACTGTATACCTCCTTCAAAAATTATGCTTCAGTTTTAGTATAATTTTTATTTACCAGGGCAATTTAAAATGATCAATGACTCATTTCATCAGTCCATCAATCAAGCTACACTGGAATTCTACCAGTGAATCTCATGGGTATTAATTCATCAATTCTCATCTTTAGCTGATAAATAGCTTATAGTTGGAATTAATATATAATAAACATATTGATGATGTATAATTTAGTCAGAAGGGAATTCTGGAAGAATCATGGAGATTAAAGTAGCTAAATTGAAATCTATATTAATTACTTGGTAAGACAAAATTACTGCTTAGACATGATGTAATTTGTCTTATAGGGTATGGTCTGGATTTTCAGCATTGGCTGTCTCACAACTGAAAGTAGAACCCTAGTAGCTGTTCAGTCCATGAGACTATTTTTGCTGCTGTAGTCCTGAAAGCTGTTAGTTTTCAGTCTACATTGGAACCCTAAGAAAACTAGATTTTATACTGACCTATCAACAAGTTACACAAACTGTCTAGCAAGAGTGATGGCAAGCAGGCAAAAAATAATTTTCTTCTTCTCTGACCTTTTATAGGGGCTGCCACTAGGAAGTATGGTTCAAATCTAGGGAGATACTTCTTTCTTTATATAATTTGATCGAAAAATCTCTCAATGATGTATCCAGTGGCTTGGATTTAGTTGATTACAGATGCAATCAAATTGATATAATGACATTAGTTATCAAAGCAGAATTCCTGGGTGTCACATACATGAACAGAGTGAGCTGCTGATAGAGGCAGGCTTGGAATTCAGGACTTGGTTGAGAAATTTGAGATTGCTACTCAATATGCAGCACCCATAGCCCCAAAATACTGCTCCACACATGAACACAGAAAACACTGCATTGTGCTATTGCAGAAAGGGGAAGAATAAAAGCCACTGGGACAACTTGCTTTTCAAAAGATTTTCATTTTTATTAATTAAATGTATTCTTTAAAAGTTGCATATGCACACACACACACATACACACACATACACACACACAAACATGTACACATACTCATGCAATGCATTCTGATTACTTTTCTTCTCTCCCTCTATCCTGCTTCTCCAAGTCGTATCAACTATCCTTCTTCCTGTATAGCTCTCTCGTCTGTGAATTTTTGGCTTGTTTTGTGACTCAAGTAAGTTTTTCATGTCTGTCTTTGTGTGGAAAACTATCTTGTGAAAAATGGTGAGTTTATCTTTAGTCAGGAACTTCTGATGCATTATTATACAAGAACTATTTCAAAGCAAGTTGAAATAGTATGCACTATTAATTCCATAATTCAGAAGATACAGATAGGAAAATTTGGATTTCAAGATCAGGCTGAGCTACACAATAGGAGCTTTTATAGATACTTAGAATAAGCTTTAGCTGTACTTTCTATATTTATCTTTGCATTAGATCACTGCAAACATGACAAGTGACCATACTATAGCTGGGACGCCATCAGGTATACCTTCTTTTCCTAATTTAGAACTAACACCCTTCTTGCCAATTCTTCTCATAACTGTTCTCTGTACCTTCTTATCCTTTCTCACCAGATTTATGTTTTTTCCAGCTTTATCTATCTATATCAAATAGCTAATGGGTTTAATTATAACATTTTAAACATGAATGCAACACACTTCAGTTTTGGGTATCATGTTATGCTCTCTACTTCTACTGTTCTCCTTCCTTCATATCCAAACTCTACTTTTAGTTTTGAGCATTGTCTCTATTGTATTATTTTGATTTTAACTATCATTTATTTTGTCTACTGATGCTATCCATGGTAACATGATAAGAAATAGTAGCAGTGGAGAACTACTCTGCAACTAAAAACAATGAACTCACGAAATTCCTAGGCAAATGGTAAGAACTTGAAAATATCATCCTTAGTGAGGTAACCCAATCACAAAAAAACACACATGGTATGCAGTGACTGATAGGGGGATATTAACTCAGAATCACGGAACACCCTAGACACAATTCGCATATCAATAGATTTCCAAGAAGATGGAAGGAGAGACCTCAGTCCTCGAAAGACTGAATCTAGGGGAATGCCAGGACAGAGAAGCGAGAGGGGGTTGAATGGGGAAAAGAGGGAGGGAAGGGGGCTTATGAGACTTTCGGGGAGGGAGGAAACGGGAAAGGGGAAATGATTTGGAATGTAAATAAAAAAATATTGTGTCCCATAAATTAGGGGATGTTGTGTCTTCATTTTCATTAAATTTTAAAAAGTCTTTGATTTTTTTCTTTATTTCCTCCTTGACCAAGTAATCATTGAGTAGAGCATTGTTCAGCCTCCATGTGTATGTGGGTTTTCTGTTGTTTTTGTTGCCATTGAAGAGCACCCTTATTCCACAGTGAGATAGGAGGCATGGGATTAGTTCGATCTTCTTATATCTGTTGAGGTATGATTTGTGACCAATTATATGGTTGATTTTAGAGAAGATAACATGAGGTGCTGAGAAGAAGGTGTATTCTTTTGCTCTAGGATGAAATGTTCTATATATATCTGTTAGTTCCATTTGGTCCAAGGCTTCAATTAGATTCACTGTGTCCCTGTTTAGTTTCTGCTTTCCTGAACGATCCATTTCAGAGAGTGGGGTGTTGAAGTCACCCACTATTATTGTGTGAGGTGCGATGTGTGCTTTGAGCTTTAGTAAAGTTTCTTTTATGTATGAGGGTGCCCTTGCATTTGGAGCATAGATATTCAGAATTGAGAGTTCTTCTTGGTGGATTTTTCCTTTGGTCAGTATGTAGTGTCCTTCTGTGTCTTTTTTGATGACTTTAGGTTAAAAGTCAATTTTATCTGATATTAGAATGGCTACTCCAGTTTGTTTCCTGGGACTATTTGCTTGTAAAATTGTTTTCCAGCCTTTTACTCTGAGGTAGTGTCTGTCTTTGACACTGAGGTGCGTTTCCTGCACGCAGCAAAATGTTGGGTCCTGTTTACGTATCCAGTCTGTTAGTCTATGTCTTTTTATTGGGGAATTGAGACCATTGATATTAAGAGAGATTAAAGATAGCGTCAAGAGTAGCAGGTGGCAAGAAATTTTTCTTCACAGTATGAGTTTTGGAATAAAACATTGAAACATTTTACCCACGTGAAAGTAGTTCGGCCATTTTAAAATAGCACAAAAGATTAATTATAAGATGAATTATAATGGCCTTAAAAATACCAAATAATGGCAGAATTAGCACTAAAAACATTGAACAAGGAAAATATAGGGAAGTATGCGGCATGGAGGCAAAATAAGGAATTTAGATGAGTTTCACAACAATTAACATGTTATTCACATTTTTTTCCTATTGATTCATTACAACCAATGTTAACTTTAGGTATAATTATGCTTCCTTTAAGAAGATAGAGAAGATTCATGAGATGAACTAACACATGACTAAAGAAGGCAAGTTATTTTCCATCTACCCTGTTATTGTTAGAGATAGGGTGTTACATATACCATGGGCCACTTTAAAATTAAGCTTGCCATCTTAATCCCTTCAAATTTAGTTAACCTATATACTTTAGCTACTAAATTTTTAAATGTTTTATTTCCCTATTTTATTGCTTTAAGAGGCTAACCTCATTGATGAACAATTTTTTTTCTGTCATTCTCCCATCTATAGTATTGTTTTATTTCCAGTGTGTTCACTTGGCACAGTTTGAATTCTCTAACATAAACCACATTCACGTTTTTATCCTCACCCCCCAACCCTGTCAGAGTAAGACGAAGTCTCACACAGCCCAGATTTTACCTCAAGCTCTATCCTCTTGCTTTCAGTTTGTTGGTTGATGAGATTACAAATGTGAACTACAACATTCAGTCATTCTCAGTTTCTCCTAAAATAGGAAAAATCTGCATCACTTTAATGTAAATTTATTTTCCTCTATTTACTTCTTCTTTAAAATGAATAATAGCCAAAGATACTTTAGCTCAATTTACTTCTCAACGTCTCCTTACTTGAAATTTTTATGTGGTCACTACGTGTTGCAACAAGAACTGTGTACTCAGATGTGCTTGATTTACAACTATGCTTGCCACTCAATATGTCTTTTGTCTGTATTTTTATTCTCTCAAAAATCACTTCTTCTTAAATATAACTTTATAAACTTAGATATGCTCTCATGGAGTTAAAACAATTTTTTTACTAAGCCTTGCAGTGGTGGCACATGTCTTTTATTCTAGCACTCTGTGGGCAGATTTAGGCAGATCTCTGTGATTTCAATGCCCATGTTGACTATAAAGCAATTCCCAGAACAAAAGCAAAACAAATAAACAAAACCAAAACAAAACAAACAAAACCCTTTATTCTATGCAGGTCTTTCTTATTTTTCTTTTTCTTTTTTTTTGGATTTTGTTTTTTTGTTTTTGTTTTTATCGAGACAGGATTTCTCTGGGTAGCCCTGGCTGTCCTGGAACTCACTCTGTAGACCAGGCTGGCCTTGAACTCAGAAATCCACTTGCCTCTGCCTCCCAAGTGCTGGGATTAAAGGTGTGCGCCACCACTGCCCAGCTCATGTTTTTCTTTTGTGTTTTTAAACTCACTTTGTTAGGATCTAGCCAATACAAAAGACACTGTCTGTTAAATATCAATGACTTGATAATTTTCTTTCATGCTTTTAAAGTTGCACATATATATTTTAACATAGTCATAAGCAAAAAACCTCTTTCAACGTAGAATATGTTCATTTGTGGACTAACATGCCTGTTATGGCTTTCTCAAAGTTTGTTAATTTGAGTAGCTAAGGCAGGTTAAGTAGAATAGTCAAGAGAGATTCTGGTTTATAAACATATAATCAAAAATAATGTGCATAGTTTTTTTAATTCCTTTACCTCAAAGAGTAAGAAAACATGCAAATAACCTACATAAAACTATGAGTGCTATTATGCTTTAAAAAATTATGCTCTTTTGAAGAAAAATTTCATGCACAAAAATTACAAACCACTAAGTTAATGCATGTTACAAAGACATGCACTCAGGTCAATAAATTTACATTAATTTCTAGACAACAGTGATGGCCAGAGAATACTCCCCACAGTAATGTTTTAGTAGTTGTTTCAACAGAACCTCTACGTTACATGCAGCAATTTAGCACCTAGCTCAGCTTTATCAGTACAGCACATTTGATTACAGTAAATATTACATTCTTACTTTCTGGTGGTTTAAATATTCATCATTTCAGTAATTACATCACAGAGCTTAATTGAAACGCAGCCATTATTTTAAGTGTTTGCTGAATGTAAAGCAGTTTCCAAACATAAATGCCTTTTACTGTTATTTCAAAGAGTCTTCTTACTTTACTTAAATATCTCACAGTTAAAGTTGGACCATGAGGGCACACCTGCTCCACATCACCTCATCACACTCATCTACTGCTGTGCTTAATTGGAACTTTAAGGGTACACCTCTTCTCAGATTATATTTCTGTCAACTGTTGTCATTCTGTCCCCAATTCCACATTAGTTTTGAGTGATACAGTCTTTGACAGGATCCTGTCAGTCTGGCATACTGATTGCTCCTTCAAACTGATTAAAGATTTATTATTTTCACCAGACCAGAATTTCTTTTCAGTTTCAGTCAGCTCTATCCCTAGGGTATCCAAGGATAATATGATTGTAATTTTTCTCTTAGCTCATTCTCTCTTTCCATCCTCATGCCTGTGGGGGAAAGTATCATGCTATTCTTTATGAAGACACGTTTCATTTAACATATCCAGAAAGTATTGAAAGAACTTTCAAAACTTTACAACACAACACATGGATGTTACAATACTCTATACATGAAGCATAATTCTATTTTTATATGAAAGAACATCCATGGGTGGAAAGATTTTTCAAACACATAATTTTTTCTTGCTCTCTAAAAAGCATTTTTTAAGTTTTATTTATACTTTTAAATTAATTAACTTATTTTAAAAATATATTTACATTTCAAGTGTTGCCATGTTACCCTTACCATGTCTCCCCCATCCCAGAAAACCCCTATCCCATCCTCCCTCCCCCTGCTTCTATGAAGGTGTTCCTACACCCACCTACCCACTCCTGCCTCCCCACCCTCGATTCTCCTACACTGGGGCATCTATCTAGCCTTCATAGAACCAAGGATCTCTCCTCCCACTGATGCCTGACAATAAGAACATACAAAGGCATCATGAAAGCTATTGTGAAAATGTGAATGTTAGTCACTAACTAGTGGTTTTGTTTTCTTATCTATCTAGAATTTGAATATTTACATATGACACTATTAATTTTGTTGTCAATGTAACTATAATTTATTGGCATTATTACTTGTTTTTCTTCAGTATGTGAAATGAAGCAATGTGAAAAAGTTGTCATTGGTTTCTTTCAGAACCCTAGAGGATTTATTCTTCTATTAGATGTCTTCTGGAGAATTGGGTCAGATAAGAATGATAATTAATTATATAAAATATCTGATTATTTATTAATTAATTTCATACTAATATTTAGTAATTTTATAGATTTCAAGTAGAAGAAAAACTCACCTAGACCAGCTCATAATGATGATAGTTTTAATTGCTTTATAAAAGGTTCTGGCAGCTTAATGGTCATGATTGCAAAACTGAATATTTTAAAGTTTAGCAATTCGAGGTATTTTTGCCTTATAGAAAATGTCATTATATGACTGTGGCTGATGTCATTGTTTTCTTACTATCTCTTGTTATATTTTTATTGATTATCTTTGAAAATTACTCCTGAAATATCTAGTAGCATTCTTCTCTATCCTCGATGCCTGGAAATCCCATGCATAAGGTCATGAGTGAGCCACTACTCATAGAATTAGACTGCATTTTAATGAATTCCAAAATCTTATTTTATTTAAATGATTATTGATTTGTGTCATTTACTGTACAACATTTTTTTAGTGGGAAAGAATTAGACTTTATTTGGCTTTAGGGTTGAGAGGAAGAGAAAAAGAAAGTAAGGAGACTTAGTACGATACCCAAGCAAATTTTGTACAAACAATAAATGCAATTGTACCTTGACCATCAAGCACAAAATCTTCTCTTATATTTGGAATCAAATGTCAGACTGATGGGAACGTTTGAGTTTGGTGTTTCACCCCAACATATGACTTACTATATATCTAAATGGTGCTTAATGCATAAGATTTAAAAGTTAAGACTTAAGGAACAATTCTTATTTATGCAGAGACTTGAGCCTTACTGGTTTCTATATTCAATATTATTATGTAATGATGTTACACAATATGTACTGAAGTTATCTAAAAATAGGAAACATGTTCACACATGCATACTTTTATGTATAATAAATATCTTGGTGTATATTACTATATAATTAATATGTTTATTTCTTGATATTATTATAGTTACAATTTCTTCCTCTACAAGAGCAAATTAGATAGCAGAAAATCCTGAGAGAGAAGGCTTCTGGTTTCTGTCTGCAGCAGAAGAAGATCCTCTGCCACAGGGATCCAAACCCAGGTGGTACAGGGAGATTTCTAGCCTCCCAGGAGTGCTAACAGATCTGTGAGTGCAGGTGGGAACACTCCTGCTGCTCAGAAGAACCCTCCCTGAACCCTCAGGACACAGGAACTTAGGGGCAGCCTAGGACTGGAGGCTTCTGATTTCTGTCTACACCCTGAGCTGACCTTGGACCACAGAGCGACATAAGCAAATACCACCAGAAGAGAGCTGGTCTCCCGGTAGTGCCTACATACATGTGAACACAGAGCTGACCCTGTACCACAGCTCTCCATACCTAAATTCCTCGAGGAGAGAACTGGTCTTCCAGCAGAACTGACACACAGGCTTGCAGGACAGACAAGCCACAATCAAAGACAGCAAGACCAGCTAACACCAGAGATAACCAGATGGCGAAAAGCAAGGGAAAGAACACGCGTAACAGAAACCAAGTCTACTTTGTATCATTAGAGCCCAGTTCTCCCACCAGAGCAAGCCAACGCAGCAAGCCCAACACACCGGAAAAGCAAGACTTTGATTTAAAATCACATATCATGATGATGACAGGGGACTTCAAGAAGGATATAAATAACTCTCTTAAAGAAATACAGGAGAACACAGGTAAACAGGGAGGGTCCCTTAAAGAGTAAACACAAAAAAAAACTCTTAAAGGATTACAGGAAATCACAACCAAACATGTGAAGGAATTGAACAAAACCATCCAGGATCTAAAAATGGAAGTAGAAACAATAAAAATGTCACAAAGGGAGACAACTCTGGAGATAGAAAATCTTGGAAAGAATTCAGGAGTCATAGATGAAAGTATCAACAACAGAATACAAGAGATAGAAGAGCAAATCTCAGGTGCAAAAGATACCAAAGAAAACACTGACACAACAGTCAAAGAAACTGCAAAATGCAAAAATCTCTTAACCCAAAACATCCAAAAAATCCAGGATAAATGAGAAGACCAAACTTAAGTATAACAGGTCTAGAAGAAAGGGAACATTCCCAAATTAAAGGACCCGTAAATGTCTTCAACAGAATTATAGAAGAAAATTCCCTTAACGTAAAAGAAAAGATGTCCTTGAACATTCAAGAAGCCTACAGAGCTCCAAATAGATTGAACCAGAAAAGAAATTCCTCCCATCACATAATATTCAAAATATGAAATGTACTAAATAAATAAAGAATATTAAAAAGCAGTAAGGGAAAAAGGCCAAGCAACATATAAAAGCAGACCTATCAGAATTACACCAGACTACTCACCAGAGACTATGAAAGTTAGAAGATCCTGGACAGATGTCATACAGACCCTAAGAGAAAACAAATGCCAGTCCAGACTACTATATACAGCAAAATTCACAATTGCCATAGATGGAGAAACCAAGATATTCCATTACAAAACCAAATTTACACAATATCTTTCCACAAATCTAACCCTACAAAGCATAAGACAGGGAAGACACCAACATAAGAGGAAACCACACCCTAGAAAAAGCAAGAAAGTAATCTTTCAACAAACCCAAAAGAAGATAACCACAAAAACAAACAAACAAACAAAACCATCAAAAATAACAGGAAGCAGCAATCACTATTCCTTAATCTCTCTTAATATCAATGGACTCATTCCCCAATAAAAAGACATAGACTAACAGACTGGATACATAAACAGGACCCAGAATTTTGCTGCCTATAGGAAACACACCTCTGTATCATAGGTAAACACTACCTCAGAGTAAAGGGCTGGAAAACAATTTTCCAAGCAAATGGTGCCAGGAAACAAGCTGAAATAGCCATTCCAATATCAGATAAAATTGAATTTCAACCAAAAGTCATTGAAATAGATAAGGAAGAACAATTCATACTCAAATCTACCAAGAAGAACTCTCAATTCTGAACATCTATGCTCCAAATGCAAGGTCACCCACATTCATAAAAAAACAAAAAACAAAAACAAAAAAAAAACTTTACTAAAGCTCAAAGAACACATTGCACCTCATGCAATAATTGTGGGCAACTTCAACACCACACTCTCACCAATGGACAGATCATGGAAACACAAAATAAACAAAGACACAGTGAAACTGAGAGAAGTTATGAACCAAATGGATTTAACAGATATCTATAGAACAATTAATTTTAAATCAAAAGAATATATCTTCTTCTCAGCACCTCATGGTATCTTCTCCAAAACTAACCATATAATTGGTCACTAAACAGACCAATAGATATAAGAAGATTGAAATAATCCCAGGCCTCCTATCAAATCACTACTGATTAAGGTTTGTCTTCATTAGCAACAATAACAAAAAAAGCCTACATAAACATAGAAACTGAACAAAACTCTACACAATGATAACTTGGTCAAGGAAGAAATGAAGAAAGAAATTAAAGACATTTTTTTTAGAATTTAATGAAAATGAAGCTACAACATACCCAAATCTTTGGGACACAATGAAAGCAGTCCTAAGAGGAAAACTCATAGCTCCAAGTGCCTCCAAAAAAAAAAAAAACAAAACAAAAAAACAAAAACAAACAAACAAACAAACAAACAAAAAAAACTGAAGAGAGAATACACTATCAGCTTCACAGAACATCTGAAATCTCTAGAAGAAAAAGAAGTGTATATACCCAAGTGGAGTAGATGACAGGAAATAATCAAACTCAGGGCTGAAATCAACCAAGTAGAAACAAACAAGCAAACAAACAAACAAACAAAAAACTATACAAAAATCAACCAGTATAGGAGCTGGTTTTTTTTTTGAGAAAATCAACAAGATAGATAAACCCATAGTCAGACTAACCAGGGGGCACAGAGACAGTATCCAAATTAACTCAGAAATGAAAAGGGAGATATAATAAAAGAAACTGAGGTAATTCAAAAAATCATCAGATCCTACTACAAAAGGCTTTACTCAACAAAACTGGAAAATCTGGATGAAATGAACAATTTCCTAGAGAAGTACCAGGTATCAAAGCTAAGTCATGATCAGATAAACTATCTTAACTGTCACATAACCCCTAATGAAATAGTAGCAGTCATCATAGTCTCCCAACTAAAAAAAGCCCAGGATCAGATGAGTTTAGAGTTGAGTTCTATCAAACCTTCATAGAAGACCTAATACCAATACACTCCAAACTATTCCAAACAATAGAAATGAAAGGAACACTATCAAATGTGTTCTATGAAGCCATAATTACTCTGATACTTAAACAAGACAAAGACCCTACAATGAAGGAGAACTTCAGATCAATTTTCCTTATGAATATCAATGAAAAATACTCAATAAAATCCTCATGAAATGAATCCAATTACACATCAAAATGTGTCACCCATTATGACCAAGTAGGCTTCATCCCAGGGATGCAGGGATGGTTCAATATAAGGAAATGCATTAATGTACTCTACTATATAAATAAACTTAAAGAATAAAAATCACATGATCATTTCATTAGATGCTGAGAAAACATTTTACAAAATCCAACACCCATTTATGATAAAAGTGTTAGAAAGATCAGAAATTCAAGGCCCATACCTAAACATAGTAAAAGCAATATACAGCAAACCAGTAGCTAACATCAAACTAAATAGAGAGAAACTGGAAGCAATCCCACAAAATCACGAACTAGACAAGGCTGTTCTTACCTCCCTATCTATTCACTATAGTACTCGAAGTTCTAGCCTGAGCAATTAGACAACAAAAAGAGGTCAAAGGGATACAAATTGAAAAGGAAGAAGTCAAAATATCACTATTTGCAGATGATATGATAGTATAGTTAAGTGACCCCAAAGATTCCACCAAAGAACTCCTAAAGCTGTTAAACAACTTCAGCAAATTGTCTGGATACAAAATTAACTCAAACAAATCAGTGGCCTTCTTGTACTCAAAGTATAAAAAGGCTGAAAAAGAAATTAGAGAAACGACTTCCTTCACAATAGTCACAAATAATATAAAATACCTTGGTGTTACCCTAACTAAACAAGTTTAAGTTCGGTATGACAAGAACTTCAAGTCTCTGAAGAAAGAAATTGAAGAAGATCTCAGAAGATGGAAAGATCTCCCATACTCATGGATTGGCAGGATTGATATAGTAAAAATGCCATCTTGCCAAAAGCAGTCTACATTTTCAATGGAATTCCCATCAATATTCCAACTCAACTTTTCATAGACTTAGAATAGCAATTCTTGAATTCATTTGGAATAATAAAAAACCCAGGATATCTAAAACAATTCTCAAAAATAAAAGAACTTCTGGGGGAATCAGCATCCCAGACCTCAAGTTGAACTACAAAGCAATAGTGATTAAAAACTTCATGGTATTAGTACAGTGATAGGCAGGTAGATGAATGGAATAGAATTGAAGACCCAGAAATAAACCCACATACCTATGGTCACTTGATAGTTGACAAAGGAGCTAAAACGATCCAGTGGAAAAAAAGATAGCCTTTTCAACAACTAGTGCTGGTTCAACTGGTGGCTAGCATGCAGAAGAATGCAAATTGATTCATTCTTATCCCCTTGTCCAAAGCTCAAGTCAAAGTGGATCAAAGACCACATAAAACCAGATTCACTGAAACTAATAGAAAAGTATTTGGGGAAGAGCCTTGAGCACATGGGCACAGGGGAAATTTTCCTGAACAGAACACCAATGGCTCTAAGATCAAGAATTGACAAATAGACGTCATAAACTTAGAAAGCTTCTTTAAGGCAAAGGACACTGTCAATAGCACAAAAGGACAACTAACAAATTGGGAATAGATCTTTACCAAACCTACATACAATAGAGGGCTAATGTCCAATACATACAAAGAACTCAAGATGTTAGACTCCAGAGACTATAATAACCCTATTAAAAATGAAGTACAGAGCTACACAAGGTATTTTCAACTGAGAAATACTGAATAGCTGAGAAGCACCTAAAGAAATTTCAACATCCTTAGTCATCAGGGAAAGACAAATCCAAACAACCCTGAGAGTCCATCTCCCACCAGTCAGAATCGATAAGATCGCTTCTTATTTCAACAATCAGCTTGAAGTTGACAAGAATTAAAGTATTCAAGAAGTTTTTTGACTCAAAGTTTCTAACATTGTCTCATAAAAAAATCAATTTATGGGTTCATTGTCCTGTATAAACCATAAATTTCACACTTTTGTTTGTGTGGTCTAATTTTATGTTTTTGTTAATTTATTCTCTCATATATTACATCCTGACCACATTTTCTTTTCCCTCTCTCTGAGCTCAGCTCCTCAATTCCCCCACTTCCTTCCTCCCCATCTAATCTTCCTCTGTTTCCCTTAAGAAAAGGCCAAGTTTCTCATTTATCACATCCAAATATGGCATTATAGTTTTGTATAATGTATTTTGAGGGACTCCTTACAGATGAGTGGAGGCTGTTTCTGACACTTATTTTGTTCTTAATATAAATAAAGTAAAAACAAATATTCCTCTCTTATAAGAGGAAAGTAAATTATTTTTTAAATGGTTGTTAGTTATCTTATGTGACTGTATATAATAGGAAAATATTTTATCCTTTTGATTTCAAATTTGTTATTCTTGCCAGTAAATATTGCACCTATCTGGGAGTACAGCATGAATCAAATCTGTTTCAATTTGAAAGCAAGCTAAAAGCACTAATTGTCCATATGTATATATATATATATATATATATATATATATATATATATATAATTTAGTAGGTAATCATAACTATAATTTGAATGGCTATCATCATCAGGTTATAATTAATTTTAATAATAAAAATCCATGCTAGCACATCAAGTAAAAACAGTAAAAACTGCACATCTGATACTTATAAAACATAAATATTTTAAATCATTTAACTTTTCTAACTTTGTTTATATTAGGAAATGATTTCTGAATACATATATAGAATAATTACAGTTATTCTGTATTTCTGAACATAAATATTCATAAAGTAATTGAGGTATCAAACCTACTTAAATAAAAAAGTGTTTGTGATGCCTATGTGTTTAGAAACTCCATCCTACATTTGCATTGCTATGACAAACTGCCTCACAAAGCAATGTAAAGAAAGATATATATAAGTTCAGAGATTGAGAGTATAGTTGATGACTGCTAACATGGGGTATTAGTTGGAGCAGGGGGTCCTTGCTTCTCATGTTTACAGACAAGAAGCAGAGAGAAAGGTTTATGTTACACTTACACTCCATTTTAGTTCATGGATGGCATTATTGCATTCACAGGTCATCTTACCACAAGATTGGCCCCTTCACATTTTTATCACAGGTGGAGGTTATAGTCCTGAAGTTTCATCTCTTTCTGGCTAGCTAAAGACTATCCATGGTGGAGAGATGAAGAGGTGCTTGTTTACTTGAATATTGCCTTGGATCTGGTAAGCAAATGTGAGAATGTTCATTGTAAAACTCATGACTCCGTCCTAGTAGATGAAATGAGATTCTTGGCCTGGAAGGTTCAGAACATTTCTTGGACTTATGTGTTCTTTACATCATTATAGTGAACAGAAAAATTATTAAAGCATAGATATGCTTGTGTAGTAAGGATTATAAGTGATAGCAAAACAATATGTATGAAGAAAATTAATTTATTACTAATATTCTTTTGAACAAGGAAGGATTTTTTTATACAAGGTATTTTTTATTTACTAAAACAAAATTTGAAAAAAATTAAATGAAAAGTGAAATTAACAAAAATTCTTTGGAAATTTTACTACTAGCTTAGACAGCAATTATTTATATAAATATGCAATATATTAATGATAATATGTTTTAAAATAATGAAATGACAAGTCTTATATGTAGATGAGATTAATATAAACAAAAAAACCCATTTCTTGATTGTTTTATGTAAGGACAATGCCAGGGTTTGAACACTGAACTTTATTTATCTTTGGCAAGCAATGTACCACTAAGTTACATTAGAAGACCCTGAGCTATTATGCACTCAAAAGTACTCAAAATATAAAGACATTTCTTCTGGTGAAAACGATATAGTATTCAATGGTATTATGTTTTGTGGGATAAAGTATTGCTATAATTACAGTACACTTGTTGATTAGCTGTCTGGTAGAACTGTAGAGATACAAATAAATTTCATACAATTGAAACTATAGAAGAAAAAGTATAAAAGAAAATTAAATGAAACTTGTTTTTAAATCCCAAAATTTGTTATACCAGTAATAAATAAATCTTAGTGTGTAGTGGGTGTTTAAAAAGAGAGATTATGGCCAGTATGATGGGTTGTTGGGTAAAAGCACTTGTTTCCAAGAGTGACAGCATGAGTTAGATCTCTTTCTGAATGCCAGAAATCATTCACAGATACAAAATAAATAAATAAGTAAATAAATAAATAAGAATCTTAAGTAATTATTAGCTCATAAAATGTCAAAATTCTTGCTTGACATGCCTTTTGAAGCAAAGGTATGTTTAAATCATGGCTGTCCATACTGTCAGTTTGTGTAACATACAAGTAGAAAAGAAACCTCAGCACTACCCATCTGTGATCTGATTATCAATATCTACTTGTCTTTCTTCTCTTATCTACATAGTGCCCACAAACAGTGCACCTTGAAGACACATTGTAAGGATCAATTATGATATAGCGAAAGCCATAGTCTTTTTTAGTAGACACAATTTGTAGCTGTAAGAACATTGTGTTCATTCAAAACATAATCACATGTTTCAGCATCGGAGCAATGATTCATCTAAACACTGTTCACTTTGTGCTTATGAGGCTTAATGAAGGTCTAATTTAATTTGGTTAGATATTAAAAAACATCTAATATTGTTCAGGGAAGATGATTAGCTTGGATAGAAATGAGAGCCCTGAGGGTTTGGCAGTTCATCACATAGGGAATTATTTATTGCCTTGCTAAAGTAAAACAAAACAGAGTCTTGCTCTTTATGGAGCAAGATTCTATAATGACAGAGAAGCTGCTGCTTAGCTGTTGACAATGCTTTGTAGGCAGAGTCGATGGTAATGAGATTGTTTTGCTCTGTTAGAGATGATGGATGCCACAGGTTAGGGGGTATTTTTAAAAGAACGCAGTGATAAATGTTCTGTTTTTCTCTTGATTTTTTTTCCTGAAATTAACATTCATATACTTTATTTATTTTAGTTTTACTGAGCAATTCCTTGATTTTTATATTTTATTTCCCTTTACACTGGAATTATATTTAATTAGAAGTAGTTCCTCTTAAGATTGAAGGATCTTCAATATTTGTTTTGTTTTTATGGTAGGCTTTATAAAGTCAGTAAGAATAGAGTGATATTAACAAGCAAAGCAAGCAATCCTTATAAGTTAATGTTTTGGAATTCTGGAATGTGTTACAAAATTGAATATGTTTATTCATCATATGTCTTATATATAAATATATATGTATAAATGTATAAATTTAGGATATACTTGTAAACATGTTCATTATTTCACTATAACTCATAAAGTGGCAGACTATAATTACACTTAAATTTAAACTATTGATGTTCATACAAAATATAACATGATCATTTTTGTCTAAACAGAATGATATTTCTTCTTTCTATTGGTTCCCTCTGATGAATAAGGACAAGAGAAGAAGAAGAAGAAGAAGAAGAAGAAGAAGAAGAAGAAGAAGAAGAAGAAGAAGAAGAAGAAGAAGAAAATAAGCAAGCTTTATTCTGGCCAGTTAAAATATATGCTGTTATCTTAAAAGAGAAAGCATCTTTCTATATTACTCTTTTTCAGGATGGCTTACAGATATTTGTGTGAGTCTTGAATTATCTCATAGCACTGAGTGTAAAATAGAAAACTGGAGAAGGCCTCTACACTTGACATAGTCATACTTACTGATGATCTAGATCCTCATTTGATGACTCTTTTGCCAGACTTAGAGAACACTTTCTTGTCTGTACAAATCCCAGTCTTATTCCTTGCCACTTTCTTAAATATTCATGAAAGTAGATGAAGAGTATGAATAGAAAAATAAGTTAACTGAATATTTCCAAATAGGTATACATGAGTTATATAAAGACAGACAGAGAGACAGACAGAGTGTGTTTGTGCACATACACACGCACACACACACACACACACAGACAGACACACACAACACATTCTTATACACAATCATATAAATATAAATGTGAATTTGTGTTTGTGTGTTTATCTAAAGAGAGAGACAGAGAGAGGTGGGGAAGGAAGCAAGCAGTGTTTAAAGAATAACATTCTTATGAAGCAAAAGTCTTGGTCCATTTAATTAAAAAGTATATATTTTAGAGAGTATTTATTTCAAACCACTGTCAGAAACAACATTTATGCTAATGACTTAGAGTCCATAAAGACAATTTAAAAAAGAAGATAGATATAGAACAATTCAAAGATTGAATATACATTTCAGATGGGTACTTTCTGTTACAAGAGCATGTTCAGAAGTTCCACTGTATAATGCCTAGTTAGAATCTGTGAAATATTAGAAACATAAACTTTTCTACCAAACAATAGTGTAATTCCCCCTCTATTTATAAGAGTGAGAGTGTGGTGGTCAGAGGACATCAGTTATCCCCTTCTGTTACCCTGTCCTGATTCCTCTGGGGTAGCATTTACCTGAATCTGAACTATATGTTTGGCAGCTGGGCTCTGGGTAATAAAGGTTCGATCCCCCTGCTGTTGTTATGCCCTTTAGGGTTGATGATTCAGGTATGCGTGGGACAAAACCATGATTTTCAGATGGGTGATAAGATCCATGTAGAGTATCAATAAGAGGAGAGGTCCTTGGTCCTATGAAGGCTGTATGCCCTAGTGTAGGGGAAGTCCAGGGCAGGGAGGCAGGAGTGGGTGGGTGGGGGAACACTCTCATAGAAGGAGAGAGGGGGGGATGGGATAGGGGGTTTCTAGGGAGGTGAAAACAGGAAAGGGGATACCATTTGAAATGTAAAAGAAAATATCCAAAAAAACAAAAAAAAAAAAAAAGAAAAAGAAAAGAAAGGAAAAGAAAAGAAAAGAAAAGAAAGGAAAAGAAAAGAAAACAAAAGAAAAAAGAAAAGAAAAGAAAAGAAAGAGGAAAGGACTTACCCAACAGCTTATATTTCAGCCACCATGATTTCAAATTTAGATAAATAAATCACATAATTAGAGACTTAGAAAATTAAGGTTCAGTTTTTTATTTGAAAAAAAGAAATGAACCCTCAGGAGAATGATGATGTAAAATCTGTCTCATCCTGACCATAAGGCCATATCCGATCAAAAACAAACATTTGATAAGGGAGTGTTTGCAACTTTCCTCATTACCATGTGAGTCTTGGGAACTGCTAAGTTCAACATCAGATAATACATTCCAGACAATAATTAAATGATGCAGTTGAGCTGAAATTGTAAATATTCATTATTGTTGTTTATCTTTTTTATTGGTCATTTTATTTATTTACATTCCAAATGTTATCTCCCCTCCCAGTTTCCTCTCCACAATACCTCTATCCACGCCCCTTTCACCTTTTTCTATGAGGATGTTCCCCCACCTGCCTCAACACCCTAGCATTCCCCTACTCTGGGACATCAAGCCTCCACAGGACCAAGGGGCTTCCCTCATATTGATGCCAGATAAGGCAATACTCTGCTACATATCCAGCTAGAGACATGGGAAACCCATGTGGCTTTGGTTGCTGGTTTCATCCCTGGGAGCTTTGAGGGATTTGATTGGTTGATATTGTTGTTATTCCAATGGGGTTGCAAACCCTTTCAGCAACTTCAGTCCTTGCCCTAACTCCTGATTGGGATCCCCATACTCAGTCTGATGTTTGGCTGTGAGCATCAGCATCTGTATTGTTCAGGCTTTGTCATATCCTCTGAGGGAACCACGATAGCAGGTTCTTGCCAGCAAGCTCTTCTTCATATCAGCAATGGTGTCTGCAGATAGGATGGATCCCTAGGTGGGATGGTCTCTGGATGACCTTTACTTCAGTTTCTGCTCCATTCTTTGTATCAGCATTTTCTTTTGACAGGAGAAATTCTGAATTATTAGTTTTGAGGTGGGTGATTGGCCCCCTCTCTCAACAGGGGATCATGCCTATTCACTGTATATGACCTCTAAAGGTTCTATTTCACCTTTGTTAGACATTTTTGCTAGTTGGCTAATCTCTTCCCTGTTGGGTCTTGGGAACCACTTGGATCCCTGGCATCTGTGACTTTCTAGTGGCTACCCCCAGTTCCTCCTCTCCCACTGCTACATATCTCCTTTCAAATTCCTGACCCTCTATATTGATCCCCCATCTCCTTCCTGTATCTAATCTGGGCCCTCATTTTCCCTCCCCCTCCTCTCTCCCTCCCAGATCCCTTTCTCCCTCTAACTCCCAAGATTACTTTCTTCCCCCTTCTGAGTAGGGCAGTAGCATCCACACTTTGGTGTGGTCTTCCTTCTTCTTAAGTATTTGGGTTGTCTTACAAAATAAGAAATGTTTTAAATATCCTCCTGCAAGTACAAGCTATAAATCACAAAGTAGCACAAACTACCAAAGATGTATGTGAAGACATATGTGTATAAAATCTATGTGCATTTTAGGTAATAAAAATATGTAATAAGTTATTCACAAAATGCTTCATGTTTTATCCTATGTTTGCAGGAACATGGGAATATGACGTTTGTACCTCTCATCTTGAAATTAATCTTCTCAACAGTAATTTTGAGACATATTGTTTACGTTTTTTTTAGCAATAATAATCCCTCAGTTGTTGATATAAAGATGTAAAAATGGAAGCAACTTGGAAAAGGAAAAGGAGGTAGCTAACACGTAGTGCTTCCAGGAATTTTCAAGAGAGCACTGTTGATTGACTGACTGAGCATTTGCCACAGAGAAAAACTACTTTGAGTCAACTTGAATCTGAACACTTGATAGGAACAAGAACATTAAACAATTTATCCCTGGATTTTTAAGTCTATCCTTTATCAGTACAAGTACAAATGACAAGGTAAGAATTAGCCAAAGCACCTTTAATTGGAGCAATGCAATTATTATTAATGGTGACTTCCAACAGGGGCTTAGTGGATTCACATTAACAATCTAAATCTCTGTATATATGTATGCATCTAGTACTTAGAGAGTACTGATGATGTGAGCTGACAAACTGGGAGATACTTAGCATGATGAGACTCTACTATAGAGGTTTAGTCCCCTCAACACTGAGAGATATGATGCAGAAGGGCATCAATGTGAAAATTTCTGCCAGGAGAGATGTGCAAACTATGATCACAATTATGCTATTGGGCAAAAAGAAAAAATAAAATTCATGTCTCAAACATGGTCTTTATATGTTGCATTCATAACAATTTTATTCAGTGGTAAAGTTAGAGGTCCCATGTATAAACAAAGATAATGTTTAATGCCAGAAACATGATATTCAGGTCCTCAAATGAAGGGTATTCTTATATATACAATAAGATGCCGGGGACATGATAGAAGTATATGAAATGGAATATATAGTATAGAAAAATAAATACATTTTTCAGTATCACATAATTCACATTTGCCTTATCTATTCATCAGTTGATATACAAATGTAGTTGATTTTCTTCCACAAGAGCTACATACTATCTAACAAAATCCTCAACACCAGGCATGACAACACTCTCTTAAGATGATAGCCAGGGTTGTTCAAGAGATTCAATAGCAAATTATTCAATGCTATTGATTTTTACCCAGTTGTCCCCAAGAATTGGAAAGTAAATTTGGTTGGTGAAGACACCATGCACTTTAGATGCAGAACTCAGAGGCCATCTGAATTATAACTGACATTAAAAAGGGATTATTCTATGAGATTGTGTCTCCAAAAATCTTAGAAGCTATAACCATTAAGTCTCAACAACATGAGCACCTAATCATGAGTGAACAAGAATAACACTAATAGACATGCTATGGTTAAAATTTCAAAAGACCCCAACCATACACATGGAACTACAAGCAACTAAAATCAGTGATAGTCCATCCTGTAAACATTCACACACCAATAGCAGCATACATATTGATAAGATTGTTTACATGTCGTTATATATATATATTTTTTCATATATATATGAAAAACAAAATAGTACATAAATCTGAAAAAGAGATGGGCACAAAGAATTTAGATATAGGATACTTGAAAGAAGGGAAGGAGAAGGAGAAATAATGTAATTCTACTTTAATCTAAAAAGATTAAAATATCATTTACAGAAGAAAATTAATTTAAAGAAAATCATTTAGTTGAAATATTAATATTATGTGAGAACTATGCGTTATAGGTTAAATATTCTGGAGCAAAACATTCTGTTGTTAAGTAAATATACCCATTATGCTTTTGAGGACATGTCTTCATATATGTATTACATCATAAATAACATAGTTATTTCACTTAAGTAATCCATATTCTCTCATATTATGTACAGACATTTTATTTTATAAAAATAGCAGCAACAACAATAACTGTAGATTATAATTCTAATGAAATTTTTGTCATCACATCCCAACTGGGAATATGAAGTCACTGCCCATATTCTACCATGCTTGTTCTAGGAATAGATCTTATCATTAAAGATTTTCTTTTAGAGCAGTATTCTCTTCTTTGCCAAGGGGCTTACTCCATTAAATTTACTTAAAACCTTTAAAAGATAACTGATATGCTTTTTAATATTTGTAACTTGTAATATACTAGTCTAGATTTTATTGGGTAATGTTATCTTTTCTCTAAATGTTTGCATTGGGAATGTTAACTGACAAAAGAAAATCTAAGTTAAAAGTAATGAGTCAATGAAATAACTTCTGCTACAACTTGTTTTTATATGAAACAAATCTGAGCTAGAATGCCAATGAGAAATAACAGGGGTAGGCAAAATTAAATTATTTTAATTATTTTATTTTTGTCATTATGATTGAATTTCAAATTAGAAAAAATAAGAACCAGAAATGAAGTTGTAATTCAAGCATAAAGAGTAAAAATGGATTGAGGGCGGACTGGATATTTACTGTTTAGGCAAGACTGGCTTTGAACTCATAGAAATCTGTCTGCCTCTTCCTAACAAGTAGTTACAGTGAAGGCAAATGCTACCATACTGTGATTATTTTTTGAGTAGTACTTTTATATGTTTATAAAAGCTTATCAAACATTTGAATTTTTCTTATTAAGACACATGTAAATTAAGAATGTTAGCACCAAAAGAAGCACCGAAAGAACAATTTTCTAGGTAATATTTTAAAAAGGAAAACAATGATTTCTAAAATATAACTTCAAGGAAATGTTTTAGTGTCTGAGAATTCATTTGTAGTTTGCAGATATGATTTATAGAGGAAAGATATTGAATAAAATGGGATAGACCCCTCAAATGCATCTCAATTTCCATCCCTAAAGTAAGTGATAGGAGAAAGTTATTGATCATAAGTTATAATTTAATAATATTCCCAAGACTTATATTAAAAATTTTCAGTATTAATGTAGATGTATTTTGTCCAGCAAAATTCTGAGATAAAATGGTATCTGAATAAGGAAAATAGCAGTGTGTTAAAGCCTGTAAAAGCCCTTCACTGCTAATACACCCTGAGGATGGTGTGAGAGTAAGAATTCAGGCAAGCTTGTCTAAAGCTTCCCATCTCAAATCTAATGAAGAGATATGGACAACTTAGCTTTAGAGTCAGTTGAGAGCTTTAATGACTAGAGATTAATCAGTTTCCAAGGCAGCAGTCTTTAGGGACTTAATCTTCATCAAAAAATAAAAAAAAACAGCAAAAATTTATACCACCAAAAATAAAACAAAATTCTAGGCAAAGAACATGTTTGCTCTTTCAGGAAGTAGCCAAGGAAAGGTTCAGGGCTCACTGGCTCATTGGCTTAATTAAAATGACCAGGAATTTCGTCTTCTTCTCCATGTAAATCACTGTTGAGGAAGCATCTGCCACCTCGGATATTTTCTGGGCTATAAATTTCAATGAATTAATCATTCTGCTTTTCAGAGATTCTAGAGATTGATAGGCACTTGCCACTGAGCTGTCCAGTTTCTAGCTCACTGATTTGTAGATGCCAGAAGAGATTTCAGAGGTTGTGAAAAGATTTAAAGAGAATTAAAACCATTTAGAATTTATTTTCTACTTTTACTTTCTCACTTCTAATAAACCATGTTTTAAATATTACAACCTGTAATTACACAGTAGCATTAGTTTACTGTCTGTACAACCTGTCCATGCAGCTAATCAACTCATATACAGTCACTGTGCTTCTGAACTGGGGATGACCTTGAATTTCCCTCTCAGATGCAACCTTTTCAAGCTGTGATAAGTCACTGAGAATGTCATGTCCCTCAAAGGTAGGATTGTTTGGTATAATTCATCATTTCAGCAGTTATTTCTCAGTGTGGGAAAAAATGAAGCAGAGTTAGTTACATCTACAGCTTAAAAGAGCCAATCATGACCAAACTGACATATGGTCAACTTACCTAAAATTGACATATAACACTGCTTTTAAATAACATATTAATTATATACAGAAATAGGTTCATCGTGACATGTTTGGGAAGCAAAATATATACTCTCATATTCATTTTTTCCTCCATTTTCATTTTTCTCATCTCTCTTTCTCTTTAGTTTACTTCCACTTTTGTACATTGAGTAGCTCACCTTACATCTTACATCTGTCTATACACACACACACACGCGCATGCATGCATATGCACATACACCACACACACACACAACACACACACACATACTCCACAAATGGCTAAAAGCATGAGATCATTGTGTTTGTGACATTGATTTATTCATTTGCCATGATTATCTCCAAATCTGCCCACTTTCCTCAAATTTTTAAAGCAGAGATACTGTGTTCATGATTTAGCTCTCAGTGAGATGGATCCAATTCTTTGGAAGTATTTTTGTGAGTTAAGATTTAACCAATGCTCATGGAATGATGAGAGCAAAATATACAGACACTGGCATAGCCCACAGGAGTGAGGGCAAATGTCTCCTATGTCTATGGTAAGGTATGATGTGTTTCCTTGGTTTTCTCAATTAACTATGAATCTCAAGTACCTTTGACCTGAAAGGCACTCAAAACTGAAAAGCTTTAAAACTATCAAAATTCCTGCACTTTATTTTCTTTTATTTTAAAAGAGAATATTTATGAGGTGCTTAGTTATCTCATTAGCTACAAAGTAAGTGTAACAGGAGATCTTGCCACCAGAAAAGTGAGAAATGTGGATGGGGTTTTCAGACTTCCATAGACATGTTTTTAAAATAGGGTATGATGAAAATATTGAATTTTATGTCCATAAGTGTTAATCATGTCTTTCTCTTTCAGAACTGTGAAAATGAGTGGCAGGAATAAATATATATTTCCTTACTGAGAAAAATACTCTATATATGATATAAGAAGTACTTTAAACAGAAATTCTCATTTGAAACAAAAAATTACTAAATGTTTTATTGCCTATCATCTCATAGATCTTCTTTATGAGATGAAAAAATATTTTTAATTTATTAATTTTAAAAGAGTAGTATTCTTTAGTAGGCATTATAAATAATTTCAACAATGCATAATTAAAATTTGAAATTAGGACTTTTTATTAAACAGATATATTCCATTTATGTCTTATTTTATTGCTATATTTCAGGTAAAATGTCCTAGCTAGTGTGCTATAAAATAAGAATATGAAACATGTTGTGGTGGTTTGAATACGCTTGACCCATGGGAGGTTACAATATTAGGAAGTGTGGCCTTGTTGAGTATACGCGTTACTGTGTAGGCAGACTTCAAAGTTTCCTAGTGCTCTGACTATTTCTCAAGAGAGACTACTCCTGGCTGCCATTGCATCAAGATGTAGACTTCTTGTCTCCTCCACAACCATGTCTGTCTTTATGCTGTCATGCTTCCTAACATAATGGTAATGAACTAAACCTCTGAAACTGTATGCCATCCTCAATTAAATCAGTTGCCTTTGTCATGATGTATTTTTACAACAATGAAATCTTAACTAAGAGAAATGATTACTTTAAAATACATTACAGTTTTATTATATGTTGAAATTGAGTTCCTGATATTATGTGATTTCAAAATATTATATCAAAAGTTTCTATTCATGTTTGATTATGTTTTTTGAATTATAATGTGATTATAAAATATTTGTGAGTTTGTTATTTTGTAAAGAAACTATTTAAAATAAGATTGTGAAGAAAACATAAATATGTCTCTTACCATTGTTCCAAATTCATTGGGTAGAAAATATCTCCTCAATTCCTCTTAAGACAAATATTGACCCAGAGAGAACTTGTCTCCCAGGACTTACGGCACTACTAAGCTCACAGATAAGACCACTACTTTTGGTCCAATAACTGGCAAAAGGGGGACCTACCAGGAGTGCACAAAGCACAGGAACTTCTGAGCAGCCAGGGACAGAACTTCCTGTCTCCATGTGTGCCCTGGAGCTAAGACTGTCTCACAGCCCTCCATACCCAAATCACTGAGAGAACTGGTCTCCCAGGAGGGCTAATAAACCCAAGATCAGAAGCTCACAGGTTCACAGGAGGGACAAGCTCCAGTCAGAGACAGTAAGACCAACAAAAACCAGAGATAACCAGATGGCAAGAAGCAAATGCAAGAATCTAAGCAACAGAAACCCAGGCTCGTTGAAAATATCAGAATGCAGTTCTCTACAGCAAGTCCTGGATACCCCAACACACCAGAAAAGCAAGATTTGTATGTAAATGCACATCTCATGATGCTCAAAGAAGACATTAGGAAGGACATAAATAATTGCTTTAAAGAAATACAGGAGAACACAGGTAAACAGGTAGAAGTCCTTAGAAAGGAAACATAGAAATCCCTTAAAGAATTACTGGAAAAACAGAAGCATACAAGTCAAGAAATTAAAAAAGATAAAGGGTCTAAAAATGTAAATAGAAACAATAAAGAAATCACAAAGGGTGACATCATTGGAGTTAGAAAAAGTAGGAATGAGATCAGGAGTAATGGATGCAAGCATCAGCAATAGAATACAAAAAATAGAAGAGAGAATCTCAGGTGCAGAAGATACCATAGAAAACATTGACACAATAGTTAAAGAAAATGCAAAATGTAAAAAACTCTTAGCTCAAAATATATAGGAAATCTACAACATAATGAGAAGACCAAACCTAAGGATGATAGGTATATAAGAGAGCAAAGATTTCCAACAACAGCCTTCACAATAGTCACAAATAATATAAAATTCATTGGTGTGACTCTAACCCTAAACACAATGAAAAGATCTGCATGGCAAGAACTTCAAGTCCCTGAAAAAAGAAACTGAAGAAGATTTCAGAAGATGGAAAAATCTCCCATGCTCATGGATTGGCAGGATATAGTATAATGGCCATCTTGTCGAAAGCAATCTACAGATTCAGTGCAATCCCCATTAATTCAGCATAGAGTTAAAAAGAGCAATTTGCAAATTAATTTGGAATAAGATAAAACCCAGAATAGTGAAAACTATTCTTAACAATAAAAGAACTTCTGGGGTAATCACCATTCCTAACCTCAAGTTGTATTACAGAACAATAGTGATAAAAACTTCATGGACTGGCACAGAGACAGGAAGGTAGATAAATGGAATAAAATTAATGACCCAGAAAGGAACCCACTCACCTATGGTCACTTGATCTTTGACAACGGAGCTAAAACCACCCAGTGGAAAAAAAGATAGCATTTTTAACAAATGGTGCTGCTTCAGCTGGCAGTCAGTATGCAGAAGAACAAAAATTGATCAATTCTTATCTCCTTGTACAAAGCAAAAGTCTAAGTGGATTAAGGACCTCCACATAAAACCTGATACACTGAAAGTAATAGAAGAAAAAGTGGGGAAGTGCCTCAAACACATGGGCACAGGGGAAAGTTTCCTGAACAGAATACCTAGGACTTATGGTCTAAGATCAAAAATTGACAAATGGGACCTCATAAAATTGCAAAGCTTCTGTAAGGCAAAGGACACTGTTAATAGGACAAAATGGCAACCAACAGATTGGGAAAAGGATTTTATCAATCCTATTATCTGACAGAATTTTCCCCTCTTTCTCTTCTATTAGACTGAATGTATCTGTTTTTTTTTTTTTTTTTTTGTGAAGGTCTTTGATCCACTTGAACTTGAACTTTGTACAGGGAGATAAATATAGATCAAGAAGTTAGACTCCAGAGAACAAATGATCTTAGTAAAAAGGGAGAACAAAACTAAATAGAATTCTCAACCGAGGAAACACGAATTGTTAAGAAGCACCTAAGGAAATGTTCAAGATCCTTAGTCATCAGGGAAATGTAAATCTAAACAACCCTGAGATTCCACATTACGCCAGTCAGAATGGCTAAGACCAAAAACACAGGGACAGCAGGTGTTAGTGAGGATGTGGAGAAAGAGGAACACTCCTCCATTGCTGGTGGGATAGCAAGCTGGAACAACCACTCTGGAAATCTGTCTAGTAGTTCTTCAGAAAATTGGACATAGTACTATCTGAAGACACAGCTATATCACACCTGGGTATATTATCAGAAGATCCTCCAACATGTAATAAGGACACATGCTCCACTATGATCATAGCTGCCTTATTTATAATAGCAACAGGCTGGAAAGAACCCAGATGTCCCTCAACAGAGGAATGGATCCAGAAAATGTGGTACATTTACACAATGGAATACTACTCAGCTATTAAAAACATTGACTTCATGAAATTCTTAGGCACATGGATGGAGCTAGAGAATATCTTACTGAGTAAACCAGTCACAAAAGAACACACATGATTTGTACTCATTGATAAATGGATATTAACCCTAAAGTTTAGAATACACAAGATACACTCACAGACTATGTGAAGCTCAAGAAGGAAGACCAAAATGTTGATGCTTCAATTTTTCTTAGAAGGGGGAACAAAATATTCATGGAAGTTAGAGGGTGGGAGGGAATTCGAAGTAAGTGAGGAGGGGAGGGGGAAAAAGCAGAACAGGATCATGTGCTGAAGGAAAGAGCATGAAATACAGAGAGTACAGAGAGTCTGTAATTTGAACAGGTATGTAACGATGGGGGATAGGGAACTGGGGGAGCCACCAGCAAGTTCCAGATGCCAGGAAATCCAGAGGCTCTCAGGACCCAACATGGGTGAGATTAGCTCAAATGCCCCCACAAAGGGGAGGGAGAACCTGTAGGGACTATATCTAGAGGTTAGACAATGTCCCCAGTTTGGGGATTGGGCCATTCACTCATCTAAGAAATTTTTAACCCAGAATGGCTCCTGTCTAGTGGAAATATTAGGACAGAGTGTGGAGCAGAGACTGAAAGAAAGGTCATCCAGAGACTACCCTTCCCAGGCATCTATCTTGTATGCAGACATCAAACCCTGACACTATTGCAGATGCCAAGAAGTGCTTGCTGACAGGAGACTGTTATAACTGTCTCCACAGAGGCTCTGCCAGAGTCTGAAGAATACATTGGTAGATGCTCACAGCCAACCACTGGACTGAGCACAGGGACTCCAATAGAGGAGTTAGAGAAAGGACTGAAGAAGCTGAAGGGGTTTGCAACACCATAGGAAGAACAATATCAACCAACAAGACCCCTCACCTTCCCTAGAGCTCCCAGGACTAAACCACCAACCAAGGAGTACACATGGAGGGACCCATGACTTCAGCCGCATATGTGGCAGAGGATGGCATTGTCTGGCATCAATGGGAGGAGAAGTCTTTGGTCCTATGAAGGCTTGATTCCCCAGTGTAGAGAATGCCAGGATGGTGAGATGGGAGTGGGGGGGGTGTGTGGGAGTTCACCCTCATAGAAGCAAGTAGAGGGCATGTGATGGGGCATTCTGGAGGGGAAACTGGGAATGGGAATAACATTTGAAATGTAAATACATAAAATATCCATTAAAAAAGAGGAATGTTAGTTGTACATATTGACTTTCTTCAAGTGCAAGAGATCAATGTGGAAACTGCATGATTATAATGTAGATTAATAAGACAAATCCTGTCTCAACCATTTCTTGAAATTTGCAGACTTTTGTCATTATTACAATATAAATGCTTTATAATTTTTAAAAGGATTTTTAATAAAAAAAGTTTAGGGGTATGGGAATTTTGCCTTTACGTAAGGCTGTGTTTGATAAGCATAACTGGAGCCTGGGAATTAAATAGAGGGTCAAATTCCTTTCAGCTAGAGATATGGAAAACTGAGAGCTACCCATGGGCACTGCTAATCAAACCCGTATCCCATAGAAGAGTAGCCACTGCTCTTATTCATGATGATATCTACAGGACATTATATGCCCTTAACATATTAAAGATGAAGAGAACTTTACCTCTATGGTCTTTTTCCTCACACACTTCATGTGTTTCTTTGTATTTATATTTATACAAATGTATCTGTAGTTATAGACCTCATTTAATCATAAAAATTTCGGGCAAATTTGATTAAAGAACATTGTACAAAATAATTGAGCAATATTCCCTGAAAATAGTAAGTTAGCTTATAAAATTTAATCACAATTTTACAGACAAGAAGATTCTAAAGAAATATAAAAGTCTAAGAAAAAAATAGGTAAAACAATACTATTAGTTTAATAATACTTGTTCATTCTTTGTTATAAAATAGTATAGTAACATAAGATTATAAAAAGCAGCAGAAAATATTTGCATAGTATATGGAATATTTATTACTCAATAGCATTTCTGAATTTTTTCTGCAACTAAAATATTTAAAAATAAAACCTTTTTTTTTTCTAAAGCAAACCACTTTTCCAGTAGCTGATTTTTTTTAGTTAGAATTTTGATGAAATGATTTTCCTGAGACACAGACTATCTCTAATATACAATGAATACATTTGAAATTTAGAATTTTATTTCCAATTTGGTTAGACTTCTGAATTGCAAAGCATAAGAAAACTAAAAGAACAAAGTATTAGGCATATACATATCACCTCATTGAAATCACTCAGAGGCATATGGAATGCACTTTATAGTATTCAACTACATTACTGTGTGTTAGGATTCTCTAGATAATCAGAACACAGAATGAATATATATTAGATAGATGCATTAAACTGGTTCATAAGATATGGTCTATATACAACAATACTTACTTCTTTCACAGTACCGAGGCTGAGAACTGAGTAGCTACACAGTCCTAGAAACGCTGAGTTTAGTGGGAGCATCTGCAGTCCCAGTACCGTGCTGAAGGCATGAAGGAGTCTCAGAGTCACTAGTTTTCAATCTATACTGAATGATCTGTGAAACTGGGTTCTATAGACACAGAAGAAAATCCAGAGTAGTACAGAAGGAATGGGGAAAGGAAGATTTGTTAACATTTGAGATCAACCATCACATACTGTAAGCACATGTAAAGTATAGAACCACTGTTATTAAAAAACTGTTAATAGTAAATAAATGAGCGCTTAAAGCACTAATAGCTCATTTAAATTATTTGTACATAGGTTAGAAAAATATTAATTGTGGAGATTTGCAGTCTATGCAGCAAATTTTACAATTGGGGGGGCACATCATCGATCAGATTTTGGTGTAGGATAATAAGATTATGACAGCAAGAGCTGATCTACAGAAGTCATTAAATAAGTGAAGATGATAAAGGAAAAATATGTATAGGGAATATCTATCTATCTATCTATCTATCTATCTATCTATCTATCTATCTATCTATCTATCTATCTATCTATCTATCTATCTATCTATTCTTGTCATTATGTACAGAAAATTCAGTGTAAGTAAGTGGAAATTTCTGGTTACTTTGAAGACTCAGTTGTGTCATTGATATTTTCTGGAAACAGAGAGCATTATTTGCTCAGAAGAGACATGTTCTGGAAGCTACGTTGTAAAAGGTCATGTAATGGTTTCTAGAGCAGAGACTTGAGAGGGCATATGATGTTTGGAAAAGGTGTAAGTATAACCCAACAGACAGTGGATGACTCTGTATGGCATTGGCTTGCCTTGCTACTATTTGCTGGTCTTCTTTTGGCTTTACTGATGCTAGGTTTTTTCCTACAAAGCTGTGGGATTGGTTTGCCTTATCTTCTTTGTTGATCATAATTTGTGTTGACTCAGTAAAGAAATATGCACCAACGAACTTCCTATGATATTCCAGTGGCTTCTTGCTGCTTTTGTGGACAAGGGCCAATTTGGAGCATCTTGCCACTTCCTACTGAATCAGACTTTCATTACTGATTCATGAATGGTGTTTGCCAGTGGATTGAGCTATTGCTGCTCATATGTGTGAGCTGAACTAGTGACATCCAGACACAAATATTAGAATCATTCCAAAGAACTATTTCTAAACAGGTCAACTTCCCTCTTTGCCCTATTAACCTTTCCTTTCCACTACCTCTGGCTGATGGTGGACTAAAAGGGAGGTTAAAGCATTTGAAAAGCCTTATTCTTCCACCCTTTCCCTAATTCAACCACAGGGGTCCCAGACTAAAGTCCAAAAGTTAGGTGTTAAGATATGCATTTGTCTCAGCCAGATGATTTTTGGACGTCTTAGAGGACTGCAGTGGTAGACTCTTGTATGTAAGCATACAGATGTGCCTAACCCTGGAGAGATTTGAGACCCTAGGAAATGGGGAGGCTTCATGGAGTGAACTTCTTGGAAATGGGGGTAGGAAGAATGGGATGAGGAACTGTGGGAGGGGAAACTGGGAGGATTGTAATGGTTTGACTGTAATAAAATAATAGTAATAATAATAATAATAAATAATAAAGCTTTATTCAGGTAAGCTTTAAAAAATCAAAGCCTACAGTAAAGTTATAAAATGTGTACTATAAAGATGACTCAATATTAAATGCTTGTCATGTAATCATGAGGGCATGAATGTTTGTTTCTTTACAAAACCCACTTAAAAATTGAGACCATAGCAACAATCTCAATCTTGGAAAGCCCGAAAAGGAAGATTCATGGATTATTTTTTACCAGCTAATCAACGGAAAAAATGAGGTTAAGATTGAGCAAGCAACCTTCTATCAGAACATAAGGTGAGGCCAATCATAGTTACCCAAACATTTAATACATATACTAGGGAAATTGAGGCGGTTGGATCCTTGATCTTGAGAGTATCTTGTTTTACTCAGTGAGTTTCAGTCCATCGGTGAATATATTGTGAGACCCTATCTAAAACATAAATAAATGAATAAAACACTAAAGAATGTTTAGGAAGATAAAGTTGATCTACATTCTCTACATGCATGTATATGTGTACCAGTATCCTCACACATGTTCAGGTACACACAAATCATAAACACAAAAATTCCTTAAGACACTCTATGATTTTCATATAAAAGTCTTCATGTAACAGAAAAATAAGGGGCTCACTAGAACATGAGATAATCTTTTGTCACAGGAAACAAAAAAACTTTACCATAAAGCAAGAATAATAAAATATTTACAAAATGTACTTCTATTAAAAAGACTTATGAGTTATTTCTATTTAAAAATATGAGAGTTCATGCCATAAATAAATTTTAAAGTGATCCTATGACTCTATGTAGAATATTTATCATTTAAGAAAATTATTCTCTATCATCTCTTTAAAAGTCTTTATAACAGCACACGTCATCAGTCCCCTCATTTGTATGCCCTTCTTTGAACCACCAGTTAATTATTGTCTCTCTTGCAGTGAACTGTGATCTTTTTGTCTTTCAGGAGATTCCAAGATAGGATTATCATCACATAGTAAAGACATTTATCTCAGTTCCTGGGCTGAAACAAAAGAGATGATAGCAAGTGTAAGGAATACTCTATGGATTTTCCCAGTTATTTTTCTATTTTATTGTGTATAATACCTAGAAAAATTTATTCCTTCTACACACACACATACATACACACACACACACAAAGACACATGCACAAACATGCGCACACACACACATACATGCACATCACCATTACCACCACCACCAGGATTATCTGTATTAATTTCCCTGTGGCTGAATCCTTCTGTTTTAGTGTTTGTTTTTTTAAAGAATAGTTGTTTAGTTAACAGGGAATGGGGGTCTTTTAAATAAACTGGAGTCTCACAGTCTTTGGGCACATATTCAGAAGTATAATTTATTCATATAGTCACTTTTTTAAAAAAATTCTTCAGGGATTATTATATGGATTTTTGCAATGACTCTACTGAATCATGTTTTTAATAGTGACCAAAAGTTCACTATTATCCATGTAATTTCCCTTCACCATTTACTATGTATCACTCTGATAGAGGCTATCAGTTGATTTGTAGTGACATCATATATACATCTCATTTTTTTGTCTCGTCTACTTGATATACACTGTTTATCACATTTCAAAATATCTGTTGATATGTTTAGGTCTTGAAAAAATGTGTTTTCATGCTCTTCCCAGGGTTTTTGTGTTGTTGGAGAATTATGTTACACTATGTACACCCTTTATTTCTTATGACTTTCAATGTGTGCTCAAGTTAGAGGGCATAAAAAGTTGTCTAAATCCTATTACATCAAAACTAGAGCATGTGAGGCTCAACGTATATCATGATTTTCTTCAGCACACACCTAACAATTGACATCAAAAAGGCAGATGTTTTCCAATCATAAATGTTCTTAGGCTATATCCAAGATGAACAGATCCATTCACATCAGTGTTGGCCCTTTCTGAATATGACAAAATGTAATTTTCTTGGAGCAGAAAATATATTACTATGATAGTATAGTACAAAGCTCTGTGTATATTAACTTAGAATGATTTTTTGCAAACACTGCTGAAATGAGTTTCAGGAGAAGTTATATGACTGACACGGCATTATTATTCAAAAAACAGAACACAGAGCAAACCAGGTAAGATTCCTTGGAATAAGTCAGAACCAGCCAACAAGAATATTACTATCAGATATGTGCAGGTATACATATATGCACTAATACACATATGAAATTATACTTTGATATTCTAGAAGTGATGCCCATAACTCAGTTACCTGTTCTTTTGATGTATTCATTACAAATTGATGTTTAACGATGATGTAATTAATTACTTCCATATAACAGTAAATATTATAATGTATAAAATAAATAGTAGGGAAATGTATCTGAGTAGTATTCAAATTTGATAAGATTAAACAAAAGAGATAACTGGAAATGAACTCATGTTAATCACAGAGGGGAGATCTGTGATTTTCTGATATTATTTTTAGAGTAATAAAATTCAGAACAAGTTTTACTGAGGACTTTTTTCTTTAGAAATTACAGCAATGTTTATAATTATGCAGAGTAAATATATAGTACTCTAGAAGGATATTGAAATTTTGAAGAAAACAAAATATTATACCTCAGCATAAAAGAAGGGAATATACCGGAGGATATGGATGTGATAGGAAAAGCTTTAATTGATGTTGGCAGTGGTTAATTATATCCTCTAGCTATTTGTTTGTATTTAAAACTCTACCTCATAGGTTTATATTATATATTTATGTATACATACATGTGCATGTCATGTAGTCTTATGAGTAAAGCTTTAAATACACATATTCATACTGTTTAATAATGGTTAAAATGTACGTAATACATGTTAATAGTCCTAGTCATTTTGTAAGTACATGATTATATCATGTTAATTAATATTAAAATCTTGATTTCCAAAATCAAACATATAGAGAATGGACAGTTTTTCTCTCAATTTTCAAAATTCCAAAGCAATATTTTATAATATGAGCTGTACCAAGAAATTTATATTTAAAATTGTAATTTTTAGTAACAACTTTTATATATATATGCATATATACATATATGATGGGATGGTATGGATATATATGATAGGATGGTATGGTATGGTATGGTTTCTACTTGTTTTTCTTGGAGACAAAATTAAGTTAATTAGCAAACCCATCTCCATAAACAATATCCTGTTTGTTACTCAAATGTGACTGTTCAAAAACAGTTTCAGCAATTTTGAAACATGCAGTATAGTCAGACGTGGTGGGACAGACTTTATTTTGTAGAACCTTGGAAGACTGAAGAAGGAACATATGGTCAAGGGCTACATGGAAAGTTTAACAAGGCATCTATCTCAATTCTTTAGTAAAACATAAAATATAAATAAATAAATTAATTGATATATGATTTATGGGTTAATTCCTAGTAAAACAAGAAAAGACAATATATGATTTGGTTATTTATTATGGATTTCACTCTGAAATGGATCAGGCTAGCTAAATAAGAAAATATACCTGGACCATGCAAGCTAGACAAAAGATACAGCTTTATAGATAAGAGTAATTGTACAATAATGTTGTTACATAAACTGATAAAATCAATTAATCAAACTTCACATATCATTCTCAGATTTCATAAAACCCACAGCTATTTTTTGTTAGAAATAATCACTGGATGATGCTAAAAAACAACACTAAAATTACCTATCTTACTTCAGTTCAAATTCAATAATAAAAAATAAATTACAGCTAGAATCATTTTCAATTATTTTAATCAATGATTCTAAGAACAAAGCAAAGGTAAACAAAAATCAGTATTTTAAGATTTTTTTTTCTGTGTCATCCTTTATTCTTCTCTCATACAATATATTCCGACCAACCACAGATTTCTCTTGTTTCACATTTCCCAGATCCCCTTCCTCCTCCAGCTCCAATTTTCTTTCATTTCCCTTCAGAAAATAACAGACCTGCCAGGAATACAAGCTGAACACAAAGATATACTATGATAAGGCATGATGTCTCATATCAATGCTGGATGAGGCACCATAGTAGGAGGAAAACAGTTTGCATGAGAAAGCAAAGTTGTTGGAGACACTACCACTTCCACTGTTAGCATGCGGGGCTGGTGAAAACCTTTTCCATTTAGTTGGCTGCCATGTCTTTTATTACGGTGTCCTTTATCCTACAGAGCATTGAAGTTCCATAGGTCCATTTCTTAATTGTTAATCTTAGAACTTGTGCTATTGGTGTTCTGATCAGCAAGTTGTCTCTTGTGCCAATGTGGTCAAAGCTATTATCCAATTTTCTTTCTCTCAGGTGCAGTGTATTTGGTTTTATGTTTCATCCACTTTCATTTGTGTTTTATGCAGAGTGATAAATATGGAGCTATTTGTGCTCTTCTCATGTAGATATCTAGTTAGATCAGCACCATATGTTGAAGATGCATTCTTTAATCCATTGAGTATTTTTGTCTTGTGTTTCAAAGATCAAGTATCCCTAGTGTGTGGATATATGTCTGGGTCTTCACTTCAACTCCATTCACCAACATATATGTTTCTGTCAATACTTTGTGTTTTTTTTTTTTATTGCTATAGCTCTGTAGAATAACTTGAATTTGGGATGGCAATACCTCAAGAAGTTCTTTTATTGCTTGGGATTTTTGAAATATTCTTATTTTTTTCTTTTTTCATGTAAAAGATCAGTATAGTCATTTCAACTTCGTTTTTATTAATTAATTAATTAACTAATTAATTAATTGTAGACTCCAAATTTTATTCCCCTCCCAGTCCACTCTCCAACTGATCCACATCCCATAACTCCTTCCTAACACCGTGTCTCCACAAGGATGTCCCCACCACCCACTCCAACCCCACCAGACCTCTAAATGACCTGGGACCTCTAGTCTCTTGAGGATTAGGTACACCTTCTCTGACAAATCAGTAGTCTTCATTTATACAGATGATAAACAGGATGAGAAAGAAATTAGGGAAACAACTCCCTTCACAATAGTCACAAGTACTACAAAATATCTTGGGGCTACTAACCAAACAAGTGAAAGATCTGTACGACAAGAACTTCAAGTCACTCAAGAAAGAAATCAAAGAAAATCTCAGAAAATGGAGAGATTTACTATGCTCATGGGTTAGCAGAATTAGCATAGTAAAAATGGCCATCCTTTCAACATCTTTAAAGGATTGTGTTGAAGTTTGATATGGATAGAGTTGAATCTGAATTGCTTTTGGTACAATGTCAGTTTTACATGTTCATCCTACCAAACCATGAGCATGATATGATATATTTTTCCATCTTCAGATTTCTTCTTCAAATTTTTTTCTTCTAAGAGTTAATGTTTTTATCATACATGTCATTAACTTCTTTCATTGAACTTTCTTCAAAATACTTACATTGTTAGTGGCTATAATGCAGGATGCTGCTTCCATAATTTCATTCTTAGTCCATGGCCATTTGTATATAGAAGGGATACTGCTTCTTTAGGTTAATAATGTATCCATACACTTTACTGCAGGAGTTTATCAGCTGTAGAACTGGTTACTTATATGTATTATCATATCTGTAATGCATTAACTTTTTTATTTCCAATTTTTCCCTAGAACTCCTTCAATTGTCTTTTTCCCCCACATAGGAAATAATATTTAATTTATTTTTATTTTTTATTTTCTATATTTTTTATTTACATTCCCAATGATTTCCCCTTTCCCAGTTCCCTCCTCCCTGAAAGACCCATAAGCCCTCTTATATCCCCCTGTTCCCCAGTCAACTACCTCCCACTTCTCTGTCCTGGCATTCCCCTACACTGCTACATCTAGTCTTTCCAGGAACAGGGGTCTCTTCTTCCTTCTTCTTGGAAATCAGTTGATATGTGAATTGTGTCTTGGGTATTCCGAGCTTCTGGGTTTATATCCACTTATCAGTGACTGTATACCATGTGTGTTCTTTTGTGATTGGGTTACCTCACTAAGGATGATATTTTCCAGTTCTGACCATTTGCTTAAGAATTTCATGAATTTATTGTTTTTAATTGCAGTGTAGTATTTCATAGTGTAAATATACCACATTTTCTGTACCCATTCTTCTGTTGAGGGACATCTGGGTTCTTTCCAGCTTCTGGCTATTATAAATAAGGCTGCTATGAACATAGTGGAGCATGTGTCCTTATTGCATGCAGGTACAGCCTCTGAGTATATGCTCAGGAGTGGTATAACAGGGTCCTCCAGGAGTGTCATGCCCAGTTTTCTGAGGAACTGCCAGACTGCTTTCCAGAATGGGTGTACCAGCTTGCAATTCCACCAGCAGTGGAGGAGTGTTCCTCTTTCTCTACATCCTTGCCAACACCTGCTGTCTCCTGAGATTTTTTTTAATTATTTATTTTATTTTATTTTTTAATTTACATTCCAAATCATTTCCCCTTTCCCGTTTCCTCCCTCCCCGAAAGTCCCATAAGCCCCCTTCCCTCCTGAGTTTTTGATCTTAGCCAATCTGACTGGTGTGAGGTGAAATCTCAGGGTTGTTTTGATTTGCATTTCCCTAATGACTAAGGATGCTGAACATTTCTTTAGGTGCTTCTCAGCCATTCGATATTCTTCAGGTGAAAATTCTTTGTTTAACAATTGTCTTTTTTTTTTAAAGATTTATTTATTATTATATGTAAGTACACTGTAGCTGTCTTTAGACACACCAGAAGAGGGCATCAGATCTCATTATGGATGGTTGTGAGCCACCATGTGGTTACTGGGATTTGAACTCAGGACCTTTGGAAGAGCAGTCAGTGCTCTTTACCGCTGAGCCATCTCACCAGCCCGCAATTGTCTTTTTTTAATTGAATATTTTATTTATTTATATTTCAAATGTTTCTCCTTTCAAGGTTTTTCCTTCAGAAACCTCCTATTCTATCCTTCCCCTGACTTTATGTGGGTGCTTCCTCACTCACCCACCCACTCCCATCTTCCTGCCCTGGCATTCCCCTACACTGGGGGACTGAAAACCCTCAGACCCAAGGGCCTCTCCTCCCACTGATGTCCAACAAGTATATCCTCTGCCATATAAACAGCCAACACCCTAGGTCCCTCCATATGTACTCTTTGCTTGGTGGCCCAGTTCCCAGGAGCTCCGGGAGTCTGGCCTTTTGACACTGTTGCTCCCTCCATGAGGCTGTAAACCCCCTCAGCTCTTTCAGTCCCTTGTCCAACTCCTCTATCAGGGACCCCCACACTCAGTCCTATGGTTGACAGGGAGCATCCACCTCTGTATTTGTCAGACTCTGGCAGAGCCCCTCAGGGGACAGCCATATCAGGCTTCCATCAGCAAGCACTTCCCGGCGTCCACAATAATGTCTGGGTTTGGTGTCTGTATATAGGATGGATCCCCAAGTGGGGCAGTCTCTAGATGGCCTTTCCTTCAGTCTCTGCTGCACCCTCTGTCTCTATATTTCCTCCTGTGTGTATTTTGTTCACCTTTCTAAGAAGCACTGAAACATTCAAATTTTGATCTTCATTCTTATTAGGTTTCATATGATCTGTAAATTGAATCTTGGGTATTTAAAACTTTTGGTCTAATATCCACTTATCAGTGAGTACATACTGTATGTATTCTTTTGTGACTGAGATATCTCACTCAGGATAATATTGTCAAGTTCCATCCATTTGTCTGTGAATTTCATGAAGTTATTGTTTTTAATAGCTGAGTAGTATTCAATTGTGTAAATGTACCATATTTTCTGTATCCATTCCTCTGTTGAGGGACATCTGGGTTCTTTCCAGCTTCTGGCTATTATAAATATGGGTGCTATGAACATGGTGGAGCATGTGTCCTTATCATATATTGAAGCATCTTCTCGGTATAGACCCAGGAGTGGTATAGTTGGGCCCTCAGGTAGTACTATGCCCAGTTTTCTGAGGAACTTCCAGACTGATTTTCATTGTGTTTGTAACAGCTTGCAATCCTACCAGCAATTGAAGAGTATTCTTCTTTCTCCACATCCTCACCGGTGTCTGTTGTCACATGAGTTTTTGATCTTAGTCATTCTGACTTGTATGAGATGGAATCCCAGGGTTGTTTTGATTTGCATTTCCCTGATGACTAAGGATGTTGAATATTTTTTTAGGTGCTTCTCAGCCTCTCGAATTTCCTCAATTGAGAATTCTCTGTTTAGCTCTGTTCCTCATTTTTTAAATAAGGTTGTTTGGTTATCTGGAGTCTATCTTCTTGATCCATTCTTATCTCCCTGTACAAAGTTCAAGTCCAAGTGGATCAAGGACCTCCACATAAAACCAGATGTACTGAATCTAATAGGAGAGAAAGTGGAGAAGTCTCAAACACATGAGCACAGTTGAAAATTTCCTGAACAGACCACCATGGCTTATGCTCTAAGATCAAGAATGGACAAAAGGAACCTCATAAAATTGACACTGTCAATAGGACAAAACAGCAACCAACAGATTGGAAAAAGATCTTTACCAATCTCACATTCCATAGAGGGCTACTATCAAATAGACACAAAGAATTCAATTGTCTTAATATTCTATTGCACAGACATTCAGAGAGTGTACAGCTTTGTCTTGCTTCTGATTTTTTCTTTATTTATGTTAGAAAATTATATTATTATTTAATTACATTCCAGCTCTTGTACTGCCTCATGGTCCCCCATCCCACAATTACTTACCCAATCAATCTTCCCCTTTGCCTTTAAGAGGATTCTCCCTCTCTCTCTCCCACCCAACAGACATCCCCCTTCCCTGGGGCCTCAAATATTTTGCACAGCTTCTCACACTGAGGCTGGACCAGGCAGTCCTCTGCTATATATATTAGGGGCCTCAGACCAGCACTTGTATGCTGCCTGGTTGCTGAATCAGTCTCTCTGTGTTCCCAGGGGTCCAAGTTACTTGAGACAGCTGGTCTTCCTGTGGGGGTCACTTGCTCTCTCCTTCAGCTTCTTTAATCCTTCCCCTAATTCAGCCACAGGGGTCCTCAATCTCAGTCCAATGGTTGGATGTATTTGTGTCTGTCTCAGTCAGCTGCTTGTTGGGCCTCTCAGAGGACAGCCATTCTAAGCTCCTGTCTGTAAGCACATCATAGTATCAGTAATAGTGTCAAGCCTTGGTGCCTGTCCCCACCCCCATGAGATGGATCAATGATTTTAGTGGGATTTCTTTTGATTGCTTTGAGTTTCTCTTCATTTGATTTGATCTTCCCTGTAAGCTGGGTGTTGAATGCCTTTATTATGTTGAGATATGTGCTTTCTATCTCTGATCTCTCCAAGAATTTTATCATGAAGAGGTCTTTGATTTTCTTAAACTATTGAGTTTAGCATGCCCCTCCCCCCCCCCCCCGTGAAGAAGGGGGAATGGGAGCAGTGCTGATGCTGATTCAATAATGACTTGGAATCTGTCAGGTTCAAGAGCTCTCTCTTTACCCGATGATTCTTATCATTCTTTCTTCTTATCATTCTTCATCCATTCTTCCTTCTTCTGTCTTCTCACTCTTTTTTCTTCTTCCTTTTCATTCTTTTGCTTCTCAATTTTCATTCTTTTTCTTCCTCCTGACTAGAGAGACTGAATCCAGTTTTATATTTACTGAATATACACCATCAATGCTTTGATCAGTTTTAATAACCTTTTAGGAATTCTTAAATTTCCATAAATTCTATGAGTCCCAGGTGAAAAGTCACAATTTCAGCTCCCTTAAAACAGAAACTAAACACAAGGCAAAGCACATTTCCTTATAGATTTTGCACAGTCTGTTTTTATTGGCTAGCTGGGCACAGGCCTTGCAGTTTCTGGGTACAGAAGTCTTTGGTTACTGCTTTCATGTAAAAATAAAAGAGGACAGACTTCTAAGGATAAATCAATTTCTTACAAAGTTTTAAAATATATGAAAGTACAGGCGACATTACTGTCTTCAATTCTTTATGTAGCTACAAGAACAAAGTATTACCTTTTTTATATGCTTGTAATTACCTTTTAGTTCTCTAGTCTTTGTTTCCTGTCCTAGCAATTCCATGGCCTTCCACATTCTCCTTCTAATACTATTTGTTTCTCTATCATATACAAACCTTCTCTTATAAGATAAACCCATTGATCATTTGCTTAGATTTGATCGATAATTTTCTATAGATTCATTCTTTTCTTATCCATGCTTTTTTTCTTAAGAGCACTTTAACTCTCCATCCTTAATGTCTCCAAGTTCACCCTGGCTAGTTAATGCAGCATTCATTGGACCAGAAGGTAGCGGTATCTCCTCATAATTCCAAATTCAAGGCCAAATCTTACAATGCACTATTTCTACAAAGAACCATGTAGGCTTTTATGACCTCCATGATTATGTTATCTAGATCCTTTCCCAAAGCACTAAAGGCCAAGAAGAAGGCCTGTTCTTAGTCCTCCACAGCCTCATGACCTCCTCCATCCCTAATTTCTGAGAACCGCATCTGTTTTGTTTATTATGGGGTGATTAGCTCTAAGTAATGGGGGAAGTATATTTCACAGAAAGAGAGATTGAAAGTAAAATAGAAGAGACTGTGGATCAGTGTCAGGTCAACAGCAGTCATCAGCACATGCAGGGGGCAATGGCCTGATAATGCTCCATGGGCAGGAATTGTGCCTCACCTCCCATTACACAGCTGTATTGATCCCAGAATTTCAAATTATTTTCATATGTTGATTTTATATGTTGAGCCATCCCTGCATCTCTGAGATGAAACATACTTGGATGATCTTTTCATTGTATCTTTGGACTTGGTTTGAATTTTGTTGAATGGTTTCTTTTTTTTTCATGCATTTTCATAAAGAAAATTGGTTTGTAATTCCCTTTCTTTGCTGCACCTTAGTGTGCTGTGGGTATCTGGGTGAATCCAGCCTCATGAAATAAATTTGGCAATCGTCCTTCCATTTTCATTTTGTGAAATATTTGAGGAGTATTGTCACCGAAAGTCTTTTAGAATTCTGTGCTAAATCTTTCTAGCCATGACTCTTTTCTTTTTTTTAAATTTTTGGTTTTGTTTGTTAGTTTTCTAGTTGGTTGGTAGGTTAGTGCTTAAATGAAAGTTTCTTTTGTCTTATTGATTATGAGTCTATTTAATTTTTTCTGATTTTGATTTAACTTTACTAAATAGTATCTTTCAAGAAGACTATCCATTTCTTTTAGATTTTCAAGTTTTCTGAAGTACAGGTTTTAAAGTATGACCTAATGATTCCTTAGATTTCCTAGCTCTCCTTTCCTATGTTCCCATTCTCATTAATGATGGTAATTTTGATACTCTTTCTGTATCTTTTAGGTAGTTTGAATAAGTTTTGTCTACTTTGTTGATTTTCTCAAAGAACCAACTTTTTGTTTTACCAATTCTAAGTATTGTTCTCTTTCTTTCTATACTTTGGCTTCACCCCTCTGTTTGACTAATCCTCCCTGGTATACTTACTGCTTTTTTTTTCTTTTTCGTTTATTATTTTTATTTTCTACAATTTTTTATTTACATTCTAAATGATTTCCCCTTTCCCGTTTCCTCCCTCCCTGAAAGTCCCATAAGCCCCCTTCCCTCCTTCTGTTCCCCATTCAACCCCCTATCTCTTCTCTGTCCTGGTATTTCCACCCCCCAGGATAGCTAAAACTATTCTCAAGAGTAAAAGAACCTCTGGGGGAATCAATATCCCAGACCTCAAGATGTACTACAGAGCAATATGTTAAAAACTGCATGGTATTGGTACAGTGACAGGCATGTAGATCAATGGAACAGAATTGAAGACCCAGAAATGAATCCACACTCCTATGGTCACTTGATCTTTGACAAAGGAGCTAAAACCATCCAGTGGAAAAAAGATAGCCTTTTCAACAAATGGTGCTGGCTCAACTGGAGGTCAACATGCAGAAGAATGTAAATTGATCCATTCTTATCTCCTTGCACTAAGCTCAATTCCAAGTGAATCAAGGACTTCCACATAAAACCAGACACACTGAAACTAATAGAAAGGAAACTAGGGAAGAACCTTGAACATATGGGCACAGGGAAGAATTTCCTGAACAGAACTCCAATAGCTTTTGCTCTAAGATCAAGAATTGACAAATGGGACCTCATATAATTGCCAAGTTTCTGTAAGGCAAAAGACACTGTCAAAAAACAAAGCGGCAACCAACTAACTGGGAAATGATCTTCACCAACCCTACATCCGACAGAGGGCTAATATCTAATATATACAAAGAACTCAAGAAGTTAGACTCCAGAGAGCCAAGTAACCCTATTAAAAAATGAGGTCAGAGCTAAACAAAGAGTTCTCACCTGAAGAATATCTAATGGCTTAGAAGCACCTAAAGAGATGCTTACTGCTTTTTATCTAGAGCATTCAGATGGACTGTTCAGTTGCTGGTATGATGTCTCTCCATTTATTTTATTTTTTTTTTCTTTTTAAAGCACAAAGTTCTATGAACTTTCTTTCCTATTTGTATTGCTGTCATTGTAACTAATAGGCTTGGGTATACGTTGGGTGTGGGTATTCACACCCAACGTTTTTGAAAAACTTTCGAAATATATTGATTCTAAAATGTCCTTAATTTCTATTTTTATTTCTGCCTTGACCCAGCAGTCATTCAGTTGAGAGCTGTTCAATTTTCATCAATTTGTAGGCTTTCTGTTTTTTTTTTGTTGTTGTTGATTTCTAATTTTAATCTGTTAGTCAGAATGCTATTTTTTGTTTTGTTTTGCTTTGTTTTCAGTTTTCTTGTGTCCTTTGTGAGTTGGTCACCAAACATGAGGTCAATTTTGAAAACAATTTCATTACATACTGAGAAGAGGATATGTTCTTCTGAGTTTGGGTGAAATGTTTTGTAGGTATCTGTTAGGTCAATTTGGTTTATAATGTCTATTAACTCCAGTATTTCAGCATTAATTATTGTCTGGGTGACTGACAATTGGTGAGGCTAGGGTATTGATGACTCCTCTATCAATGTGTAAAAGTCAATGTATAATTTAAGATATATAAATATAGGGGGTTAATTCCCCCTCCTCCTCTTTCTATGAGGGTATACTTTCACTGACCCACCCACTCCAGTCACCCTGCACTAGAATTAACCTACACTGGGGCATCAAGCCTTCACAGGACCAAGGGCCTCTTCTCCCATTGATGCCTGACAAGGCCATCATCTGCTACATATGTGGCTGGAGCCATTGGTCCCTCCATGTGTACTCCTTGCTTGGTGGTTTAGACCCTGGGAGCTCTGGTTGGTTGATATTGTTGTTCTTCCTATGAGGTTGCAAATACCTTCCACTCCTTCAGTCCTTTCCCTAACTCCTTCATTGTGTACCCCATGAGCAGTTCAATGTTTGGCTGCGAGCATCCACCTCTGTATATGTCAGACTCTGGAAAAGACTCTCAGGAGACAGCTATATCAGGTGTCTGTCAGCATGCACTTCTTGGCATCCAATAGTGTCTGGTTTTGGTGACTACTTATGGGATGGATGCCCAGGTAGGCAATCTCTGGATGGCCTTTCCTTCAGTTTCTGCCACACACTTTGTCTCTATATTTGCTCCTGTAAGTATTTTGTTACCCCTTATAAGAAGGACTGAAGCACCCATACTTTAGTCTTCCTTCTTGAGCTTCATGTGGTCAGTGAATTGTATTTTGGGTATTCTGACCTTTTGCGTTAATATCCACTTATCAGTGAGTGCATATGATGTGTGTTCTTTTCTGATTGGGTTACCTCACTCAGGATGATATTTTCTAATTCCATCCATTTGCCTAAGAATTGGGATGGATTCATGGATTAATATTGCTTAAATTTGTCTTTATCATGAGATATCTTATTTTCTATATTTGTGGGGAATGAAAGTTTGGCTGAAAACAGGTGTCTTGGCTAACATTTGTCATTTCTTATAGTCTACAGAACATCTGCCTAGGCCCCTATTGCTTTTGGAGTTTCATTTGCTAAGGCAGGTGTGGTTCTGAAATGTCTGCCTTCAGTGTTACATTATTTCCCACTTTCTCTTCTATGAGATTTAGAGTATGAGGTTTTACTTTGAGGTCCTTCATCCACTTGGACTTGAATTTTTTAAAGGGTGATAAATATGGATCTATTTTAATTCTTCTACATGTAGACATCCACTTTGACCAGCACCATTTGTTGTAAGAAGTGTCCATCTCTGGCTCTTTTGATTAATTTTGGTTGAAAGTCTATTTTATCGGATATTATTATGGTTATTCCACCTTGCTTCTCGGGTTCATTGTCTCAGAATTTCTTTTCCAGACCTTTACTCTGAGGAAATGCCTATCATTATTGATGAAGTAAGTTTCTTGTATGCAGCAGAATGGTGGATCCTATTTTTGCATCCATTCTGTTAGCCCATATCTTTGGGGGAGACCAAGGATTGTTATTTCTTATTTTTTGATGTTGGTGGTATTAGTGTGTGTGTGTGTGTGTGTGTGTGTGTGTGTGTGTGTGCATTTGTGTGTGTGTGCGTTTGTGTGTGTGTGTGTTTGTGTGTGTGTGTGTGTCTGTGTGTGTACACGAATGCACATGTACACACACATACACTGGTATTGAATTATTTATTTCCTGCATTTTCTTGGATGTAGTTATCTTCCTTGGGTTGGAGATTTTCTTCTGGTATTTTCTGTAGGACTGGATTTATATATACTATTGTTTGAACTTGGATTTGTCTTGAAATATCTTTTCTCATTCCCTAGTAAGTGAGAGTTTTTTGGTTATGGTAGTCTTGTTTGGTGTCTTTGGTCTTTAAGAGATTGCAATATATTGTACAGGCCCTTTTATCTTTTAGAATCTGTGAAGAAGTCAAGTGGGCTCTGGTAGGGCTGCTTTTGTATGTTACTGGGTCTTTTTCCATTGTAGCTTTATTCTTTCTTTGTTTCTCAGATTTTGTGATTTGATTACTATGAGCCGGCAAGATTTTCTTTTCTGATCCAGTCTACTTGTTGTTCAGTAAGCTTCTTGTATATTTAAATGCATCTCTTTATTTTGGGAAAGACTTGTTTTCTATAATTTGTTGAGAATATTTTCTGGGCCTTGGATCTGGGACACTTCACCTTCTACTCCTATCATTTTTAGGTTACATCTTTTCATGGTTTTTCAGAATTTTTGAATGTTTTGTTTCAGGAATTTTTTAGATTTAACACTTCATTTGATTGATGTATCAATTTATTTTATTGTGTTTTCTATGCCTGAGAGTCTGTCTTTTATCTCCTGTATTCTGTTGTGATGCTTGCATCTGTTTTTCCTGATCTCTTCCCTAGGATTTCCATCTCCAGGATTTCTTCAGTTTGTGTTTTCTTTATTACTTCTCTTTCATCTTTCAGGTATTGCACAGTTTTATTTATTTCCTTCAAAGTTTAATTGTATTTTCCTGTGTATCTTTAAGAGACTTAGTTGTTTTATCCTTAATGTCCTCTACCTGTTTAATTGTATTTTCCTGTATGTCTTTTGGATTTATTCATTTTCTATTTAGAGACCTCTATCATCTTTATATGATTAGATTTAAAGTCACTTTCTTGTGCTTTGTTTATCTTAGGATATCCAGGGCTTGTCACAGAAGTGTAGCTGTGCTCTGAAGGTGTCATCTTGCTCTGGCTTTTTTTCATTGTCTTCTTTCAAGGACCTTTAGCCATCTCAATGGCTTTGGTCCCTGGATCATCATGTAATGCTATTCATTGGGAGGGGTTTAACTTTTATGGTCCTAGTGAGGCAGATATTTGATGGGTATCCTTGTGTTGTATGATTCCAGATCTGCACTTCTGTATGGTTTAGGATCTGCATGTCTGTCTCTATGGTTTAGGAATTGTAGATCTGATGAAGGTGGGCAGAGAGGTGCCAGGAGAATGGATGTCTGCCTGGGCTAGCATGCTGCTCATAGCACAGTGGCATACCCAGAGGACTCAGCAAGCTTGGAAAATGGGCAATGGGGAGTTAAAGATTACCTGTATGAAACCATAGCTCTAATGAAGGTGTGAGGAGAGGTGGTGGCAGAATCATGATCACTCTGGCATAGGAAACTGCTCAGGGCACCTTTGCTTGCACCAGAGGACTCAGCCTGTAGGGAAGTTGGGTGGGAGAAGGGAAGTTTACCTATATGCATCAGGCTTAACAGACAGATCTGATGAAGGGTCTATTCCTATTTTTCTTAGGTTTTGGCTTTTCATAGTGTCTCAAGTTTCCTGGATGTTTTTTCCAAGAATATTTAATTTAACATTTTACTTCTCTGCTGTGTCTATTTTTTCTAATGGATCTTTAACCCCTATAATTATTTCTTCAATCTCTTGTATTCTCTTTGTTATTCTTGTGTCAATAATTTTTGTCTGTTTACCTAGATGTTTTCTTCCCCAAAGTTCCTCTGTTTGTGTTTTCTTATTGTTCCTATTTCCATTTTCTGGTCTTAAACATTTTCATATATTTCTGTCACCTGTTTGTTTTTATTTTATCTTCTTGGTTTTCTGTTAAAAAATTATTCAATTCCTCTAACATTTTGTTTGTATATTCATTGAATTCTTTAAGGGATTTACTTATTTTCTGTTTATAGACATCTATCTCCTTTATAAATACAGTTTTAAGTATTTTCCTATGTGGTTTGGCTGTGTTGCCTTGTTAGAATATTTTGTGATTACTTTCATAGCAACTGTTGTTGATTGTGTTTTTGTGCTGTCATGTAGACCTCTAGTTTGGGGACGATTACAAGTCTAGGCAATGATTTCTGAGTTTGTCTCCTTGGAAGAGACAAGTTTGTTTCTTGGGTTCTGTTTTCTCTTTGGTCTGAGGCCAGGTTGGGGTACAATATGTTGATAAGGAGGAAAAGGATAACTGGGGATAGGGTGGGTGGGAATCAATAGAATGGGGAAGGCCAACTGTCAGGTGGCATACCTGGGTTTCTGATGGATTGTGTGTCTTCTAGTTGATAAGTGTGTCTCTGCCCCAGTACTGAACTAGGATACAGTGAACAGAGGGGAACCAGTTTGTGGGTAAGGTAGACAGGTTCTGAGAGAATGAGAGAGGTCTTAAAGTGGGCTGTCTATCTGAAGTTTTGGTGGCCTGCTTGGCCTCTGGTAAGGCAGGGAGTGTCTACCTGAATCTGTAAGATATATTTTAACAGAATTTTTCTTAAAAATAATAAGTTTACTATTATTCTATCCCTTTGCCTTCTCTTTCCTCCCTCCAACCCCTCACATTTATCTCTTTTGCTGTTTCCCAAATTAATGCAGATTTTTATTTAACTATTGTTAACAGTATATACAAATATAAAAGCAAGCAATAAGTTTCCAGTCAACAAATCAGTGACCCTTTGATCTAAAATGCCTAAGGAATATGACCATGACCTTGCAGAGAGTAAGTTTCTCACCTAGATTTCTTTTTCAAAGTACCCATAATGGGGGGCAAAATTTGGGAGTATAAATTATGAAAAGGTAAATTTTACAGGGATATAAATGAATACTGTTTCTCTTTTATAAAGTTACCTATTGAAGATATCATTGAAAACTCATTTATTGATAAAGACAAATATTTATTTTGCCTAAGAATTCACAAAATATTATCAAAATTGAGAGAAATAAAATACTTAAAACTTAAAAATTGTAGACAGCTTAGAAAGTCAAATAGACCCTTACTTGTTTTGAGATTTTATTACTCATGGAGATTCTAGATTAGAATCTAGCTTAAATATTTCATGGGAGGCATAATTGCCTTTCATTTTGTATAGCAAGTATAAGCATAGTAAACTACAGCTGAACAAACAAGTGAGCTTAGAGAGAAGTCTTCTTTAGACCCGATGTTTATACATCTTGAAACTGGAGGTTTCACAGGTAGAATGGGAATATAGATTATTTCATTGTAGAAATTATATTAACAGTCATGCATATTCCTCTCACTTCTATTTTATTGTTTTGTCATTTTGGTTGAATACTAAGAGTTCAAAGGCAAAGGCAAATATATCAGGCTACAATGGTTGTTCATTATTGTTAGTTTGGCTGGATTTAGAATCTCTAGAAAACCACCTCTTGGCAGACTTATGGTGTCCTATTCAGAGGAGGGATAGTTATTGAGTTTGGGAGACTCAATTGTTCTGTGGGTAACACTTTCCCATGAGCTGCTATTAGAAACTGAAGAAAAAGAGGAAATTAACTTTGGCACCAGTATTCATCACTCTCTGGTTCTGAACATGAGAACACTGACAAGCCAGCTCATGATTGTGTTACCGTGGCTTTCCCACAATTGACTGTACCCTCAAAATGTAAGCAGTAAAAAACCTTTTCTTCCTTAAGTTACTGTTTCCTGATGTCAGGTCCTCCTTTTTCACAACAAAGAAAAAAATAATTACTACAAAACCAATGTAATTAATAATGTTTTAACTCCCTAGAGTATTATTTTCTCAGTACTTACATAAAAGATTAATAATATATTATTTATAATATTTGTAATAATGGAATATTTGTTGTCTAGCAAAGGCTTATTTAAATGAAAACAATCCATTTTGAAGTCTGACAATGCATTATACTGATACAGATTTAAAGAAAATAAGAACTCTTTGGAAGAGCGAGAAGCAGAAAGGAAGACACAGAGAGAGGGAGAGAAAGAGAGAGAGACAGAAACAGACAGAATGAGAGAGACAGAGAACTGTAGGCGCTTTCTCAATGCTTTATTCCACAAATGACACACAGTGAATAGATTTGATCCACAACTAACATTTTATTATCTACAAAATGTTGTCTAAGTGTTGTGTCTAAGTAGAATTCTGAGTTAAAAGTTTCAAGTTTGACAAGTGTTAAGATGACTATCAGATATCTAGGAGGTTCTGACTGAAATTGGAAGCTGCCACATTTGTAGGAAAAGTAGATGCTAAGATTGATATTAAGAAAAAGAAAATGCAGGGAGAAAAGGAATGCTCAGCTATCTGTGTTTCTTTGTCCAGAAAATACAGGTTAATATCACTGGTGGGTAGATTCTTGGAGGAGTATCAGAAAGATAATTTGAGAATCTACTATTTAACAGTGTTTCTGGGATCCATCCCATATACAGTTACCAACCCCAGACACTGTTGTGGATGCCCACAAATGCTTGGTGACAGGAAACTGATATAACTGTCACCTGGGAGGCTCTGCCAGTGCATGACAAATACAGAGGGGGGGGCCTCTCAGCCAACCATTGAACTGAGCACAGGATTCCCAATGGAGGAGCTAGAGAAAGGACCCAAGGAGCTGAAGGAGTTTGCAGCGCCAGGGGAGGAACAACAATAAGAGCCACCAGTACTCCCAGAGCTCCCAGGGACTAAACCACCAACCAAAGACAAGACATGGAAAGACCCATGACTCCAGATGCATATGCATCAGAGGATGGCCTTGTTGGACATCAAAGGGAGAAGAGGTCCTTGGTCATGAGAAGGCTAGATGCCCCAGTATACGGGAATGCCCGGATAGGGGAATGCGAGTGGGTTGTTTGGTGAGCAGGGTGAGGAAGGATGGGTTAGGGAATTTTTTTTGGGGGGGAACCAGAAAAGGGGACAATATTTTAAATATAAATAAATAAAATTATCTAATAAAACAAAAGAAAAAAAGAGTCTTTCCCTTATACAGTTGGCTCTTAATTCCTTAAGGAAGTACAAGTCAGATTTTCAAGCAAACCTATTTTTTAATAGCAGATAAAAAAGAAAGATATTTTTCCCTAAAAAATTAGACTGCTTCATATATCTCAACTATAAAAGATTTTAATGTAAACATCACATATAATTTTTTGGAACAACTGTATTATCAACTTACATTGTGTATTAAAGTTGATTTAAAACTAGTCACTGAATGAACACTCAGAAATCAAAGTTAGCATTGACACACATCGTAGGTTATTTGATATAGATCTTTTATTTCCATACTTTATTTAAAGGGATGGTATAAAAATCAACTTTAATGAGATCCAAGTTTAGGACCCTGAACAACAGACTCTTCTCACATACACACTTGTGTATACATATGTATGTGTGTACATACAAGCTTATGTACATGTATAAATATTAAAATTCAAGTATATGTTTCAAATAACCAGTACTTGGAAAATACCCGTTTGAAAATCATGCCTTTCTGATGAATGTGAAAGAAGGAAAAGCACAGGTACTGTTCTAACTCTGTTTAAAGGTCCCATGAGATCACTGTCTGGTATTCCATCAAATGTATCCTGGTCATACATGTAATACAGCATAATGAAGTTATATTTATATATATTTTCTAATAGGAACACAGTTAAAAATATAGATAGATATTAGTGAGATTAAAAAATTCAACAATCATTCTATAGTCCGTGCAATTAGAAAGCACCTTAGTCTTGTACTTTGCAAAGAATGTAGTAAAGTATTTCAAACCTAGAAACATAATAAAAAAATTATAGCCTTAAAGGAACTTGTACATTTGGCTCCTAAACTGTTGCCAAGGCATTGCATAAAATTACCTACATACCTATGCTGAGGTGTGAGAGACCATTCCAAAAATATTTATATAGATAATCAACTCATATGTGTCTGATAAGACAAAAAACACTTAGAAATGATGGGATTTTGTAACTTACTTTGCTAGGAATTTAGTTTATTTACTAAAATTAAAGGAAGTTCTCCCATGCAAAAGAAAAATAAGACGATTTTAAGTCGAAAATTTGAGAAATAAAGGTTTAAATATCAGACAAAATTAGAAAATTAATATTAGGCTATAAAAACATAAGAATGTAATTGAAAGAACTGTGCAGTTAGAGGTAATATTGGAAAATGGTGATTAATTTGTTTGATTTATTTGTAAATTTTGTGTGCTGGGTAGGAATTTAAATTAAATTTAATTTGTCAATATGCATTGTGTAAATTTCACTAAATTGACATTATATGTAAAAAGTCAATGAAATATTTTAACAATTATTGTGATTTTTGTATAGAGTTTATAATATTTAATCTGTTAGCATCCATAATCAATCTATTTCTAAAAACATACTGCTAGGATGGAAGAATACCCAAACAGGCACTCCCATAACTAGCTCACTTTTTTCTTTTAGAATTTTTTGTCCCTTATGATATTTGAATGTTTCTTTTATGGACAAAAGTGCAGGGTTATTATTGTGGAGGGAATGTTCAATGTAACAAGGTTGTCTGCACATAGACTGTTCTGGGAATACATTGTCCCAAGAAAATATAAGTCACCTTTTAGCATTATGGCTCTCTTCAATAAAAGTAATATTAAAGACATATATCAAAATATGCTCGTTTTACACTGACTTAAGGGCTATATAGGTACAGTACAATTTAAGGAAGCAATAAGCTTAACATCTTCCTATAGATATTCACACTCATGTGATCATGTTTCATCTAATCATAAGAACATTTTATATTATATAATGAATATTGCCAAATTAAATTCATACTTAACTCCATTGAATATATTGATAATTGTTTAGAATGCACGCATTAATAATTTTTAAAGTGATATTGAAATGACAAAATATATTATTTTATTGAAAACCACAAATATTGAATAGTGAATTCTCTTTATTATTGTATTTTCTAATTACATTGTCTCAATTAATAAACTGATCTTTTAGCTTCCAATGCAAGATAAATTTTAAAGCCTTAGTGCCTCAATTTTATTATTAATATTTACGTTAAATCACAATTAATATCAAAAGCTATGGACTGAATTTCATATTAGCTGTCAAGTAATGTGTGGTAGTAAATGTAGATTACCACAGCTTCAATTTTCCACATAACTACATATTTATAAACTATATACAACAAAAATCAAACAAATTAGATATGAAATTTTTCTGAAATCTCAGGTTGTTTTTTTTTTCATCTTACATTTTTCAGTAGAAAATATATTTTACAGTTAAGTAATTCTCATTTTTTTATTTTCTAAGTTTTTTTATTTACATTCAAAATCATTTCCCCTTTCCTGTTTCCTCCCTCCCCAAAAGTCCCATAAGCCCTCTTCCCTCCCTCTTTTCCCCATTCAACCCCCTCTCGTTTCTCTGTCCTGGCGTTCCCCTACATCCAGTCTTTCCAGGACCAGGGTCTCTCCTTCCATCTTCTTGGAAATCTATTGATATGCGGATTGTGTCTAGGGTATTCCGAGATTCTGGGTTAATATCCCCTTATCAGTGACTGCATACCATGTGTGTTCTTTTGTGATTGGGTTACCTCACTAAGGATGATATTTTCAAGTTCTGACCATTTGCCTAGGAATTTCGTGAATTCATTGTTTTTAATTGCAGTCTCATATTTTCATAACAATAATTAAATATGCCATATTTAATTACCAAAACATAATAAAGCATTTTCAGGTTATAAACTGAAATATATAACTGTTATAAAATAATTTTAAAGGATTAATTATGAGTTCGCATTAATAAAGAAAATAAAGAAAAGAGTAAACACAAGACATGAAGAAAAACACTGACACAAAATAACAAGCACAAATGGGAAGCCGATAGCATTAAGAACCATTTTCCCTGAAGTTGCCTAGGAGGCTGTAAAAGCAGAGACTTTGTGGAGTGTACTGGACATGTCAGATATTTTATCAGATTTCTACTTCAAATTTTTAAATAATGTGAAAACTGTGCTTAAGGGAGAAGTGGTTATACTTTCACAAATATTAATAACAGAAGTTATGAAACAGAAAATATGGTGGGTATTCTGAGTCAATCCATGAATAACAGGGGTGGACGAACTGCACAGGCTAATGGATAAACTTTATAGGTGGGACTTCAAAGAAGCCATTGAAAAGTTGGCATAATCAAATAGCAATAGTGGAGCTTTGCACAGGAAGAAGATCTTAGTCTGCTGCAAGTAAATGTCACATGTGCAGTGTGAGTAAAATATACAATAATAAAGTCAAGAATCCACAGGAATGACCAGAATGGTGATGTATGACATTCATCCCAGAACTTGGGAGTGAGGCAGCGGCTGGCTGATCTCTGAGTTACAGGACAATCAGGGCTAAACAGAGAAACCCTGTCTCCACAGAACCAAACCACATCAAAACAAAACAAAACAAAACGAAACAAAAACAAAACAAAAAAGCAGAAAGAAGTGAGCTATATTTTCTGTAATTGAATTATACTAAAAATAGAAAGAATTGAACTGCAATTTTAATAAAAAGACAAGAGGAACCTCTATTTGATACGGACTGTATCCAATAGTGTATTTTAGAGCATTTACTATGTTTGTGAAATATGTATTTAGACTGAGATGGTTTCAACTATGCTAGCTACATAAAGGAGAACACATGCAGAAGTTATAGAGCATGGCATCTCTATATTCCAATTTTTATTTAATCTTATTCTCCTATTTGTATGTCACTGTAATTACCACCAATATCTGTTATGCAACAATCTTTGCAAGTTCCTTTTGATTACACAGTTGCTAAAATTAGATATGGTTATATATTTGGATATAAACTGCTCAATAGTGGGTATTGTATTAATCTGGATGCCCCAGTATAGGGGAATGACAGGATAGGGAAGAGGGAGTGGGTAGATTGGTGAATAGGGGGAGGGTAGATGGGATAGGGTGTTTTTGGAGGGGAAACCAGGAAAGGTGATAATATTTGAAACATAAATAACGAAAATATCTAATAACTTTTTTAAAAAACAAGAAAAAGGGTTATTTGGCTCTCTGGAGTCTAACTTCTTGAGTTCTTTGTATATATTGGATATTAGCCCTCTGTCGGATATAGGGTTGGTAAAGATCATTTCCAAGTTTGTTGGTTGCCGCTTTGTCCTTTTGACAGTGTCCTTTGCCTTACAGAAACTTTGCAATTTTATGAGGTTCCATTTGTCAATTCTTGATCTTAGAGCATAAGCCGTTGGTGTTCTGTTCAGGAAATTCTCCCCTGTGCCCATATGTTCAAGGTTCTTCCCTAGTTTCCTTTCTATTAGTTTCAGTGTGTCTGGTTTTATGTGGAGGTCCTTGATCCACTTGGAACTGAGCTTAGTGCAAGGAGATAAGAATGGATCAATTTGCACTCTTCTGCATGTTGACCTCCAGTTGAACCAGCACCATTTGTTGAAAAGGCTATCTTTTTTCCATTGGATGGTTTTAGCTCCTTTGTCAAAGATCAAGTGACCATAGGAGTGTGGATTCATTTCTGGGCCTTCAATTCTGTTCCATTGATCTACATGCCTGTCACTATACCAATACCATGCAGTTTTTAACACTGCTCTGTAGTACAGCCTGAGGTCCGGGATACTGATTCCCCCAGAAGTTCTTTTACTCTTGAGAATAGTTTTAGCCATCCTGGGTTTTCTGTTATTCCAGATGAATTTTTGAATTGCTCTTTCTAACTCTATGAAGAATTGACTTGGGATTTTGATGGGAATTTCATTGAACCTATACACTGCTTTTGTCAGGATGGTCATTTTTACTATATTAATCCTGCCAATCCATGAGCATGAAAGATTTTTCCATCTTCTGAGGTCTTCTTCGATTTCTTTCTTCAGAGACTTGAAGTTCTTGTCATACAAATCTTTCATTTGTTTGGTTAGAGTCACACCAAGATACTTTATATTGCTTGTGGCTATTGTGAAGGGTATCATTTCTCTTATTTCTTTCTCAGCCTGCTTATCCTTTGAGTATAGGAAGGTTACTGACTTGCTTGAGTTGATTCTATATCTGGCCACTTTGATGAAGTTGTTTATCAGCTGTAGGAGTTCTCTTGTGGAGATCTTTGGGTCGCTTAAGTATACTATCATATCGTCTGCAAATAGTGATAGTTTGACTTCTTCCTTTCCAATTTGTATCCCTTTGACCTCCTTTTGTTTTCTAATTGCTATAGCTAGAACTTCAAGTACTATATTGAAAAGATATGGAGAGAGGGGGCAGCCTTGTCTAGTCTCTGATTTTAGTGGGATTGCTTCAAGTTTCTCTCCATTTAGTTTGATGTTGGCTACTGGTTTGCTGTAAATTGCTTTTACCATGTTTAGATATGGACCTCGATTCCTGATCATTCCAAGACCTTTAACATGAAAGGATGCTGAATTTTGTCAAATGCTTTCACAGCATCTAATTAAATGACCATATGGTTTTTTTCTTTGCGATTATTTATGTAGTGGATTACACTGATGGACTTCCTTATATTGAACCATCCCTGCATCCCTGGGATGAAGCCTACTTGATTGTGGTGAATGATCATTTTGATCGGTTCTTGGATTCAGTTGACAAGAATTTTATTGAGTATTTTTGCATCGATATCCATAAAAGAAATTGGCCTGAGATTCTCTTTCTTTGTCGGATCTTTGTGTGCTTTTGGTATTAGCATAATTGTGGCTTCATAAAACGAGTTGGGTAGTGTTCCTTCTTTTTTTTTTTAATTTAATTTAATTTTATTTTTTTAATTTACATTCCAAATCACTTCCCCTTTCCCGTTTCCTCCCTCCCCGAAAGTCCCATAAGCCCCCTTCCCTCCCTCTTTTCTCCGTTCAACCCCCTCTCATTACTCTGTCCTGGCGTTCCCCTACATCCAGTCTTTACAGGACCAGGGGTCTCTCCTTCCATTTTTTTAGAAATCTATTGATATGCTGATTGTGTCTAGGGTATTCTGAGATTCTGGGTCAATATCCCCTTATCAGTGACTTCATACTATGTGTGATCTTTTGTGATTGGGTTACCTCACTAAGGATGATATTTTCAAGTTCTGACCATTTGCCTAGGAATTTCGTGAATTCATTGTTTTTAATTGCAGAGTAGTATTCCATTGTGTAAATATACCACATCTTCTGACTTGAAGTTCTAGCTAGAGCAATTAGACAACAAAAAGAGGTCAAAGGGATACAAATTGGAAAGGAAGAAGTCAAACTATCACTATTTGCAGACGATATGATAGTATACATAAGCGACCCAAAGAACTCCACCAGAGAACTCCTACAGCTGATAAACGACTTCAGCAAAGTGGCCGGATATAAAATCAACTCAAGCAAGTCAGAAGCCTTCTTATACTCAAAGGATAAGCAGGCTGAGAAAGAAGTAAGAGAAATAATACCCTTTACGATAGCCACAAACCATATTAAGTATCTTGGCGTGACGCTAACCAAACAAGTGAAAGATCTGTATGACAAGAACTTCAAGTCTCTGAAGAAAGAAATTGAAGAAGACCTCAGAAGATGGAAAAATCTGCCATGCTCATGGATTGGCAGGATTAATATAGTAAAAATGAGCATCTTACCAAAAGTAATACACAGATTCAATGCAATCCCCATCAAAATCCCAACTCAATTCTTCATAGAGTTAGAAAGAGCAATTCAAAAATTCATCTGGAATAACAGAAAACCCAGAATAGCTAAAACTATTCTCAAGAGTAAAAGAACCTCTGGGGGAATCAGTATCCCGGACCTCAAGCTGTACTACAGAGCAATAGTGTTAAAAACTGCATGGTATTGGTACAGTAACAGACATGTAGATCAATGGAACAGAATTGAAGACCCAGAAATGAATCCACACTCCTATGGTCACTTGATCTTTGACAAAGGAGCTAAAACCATCCAGTGGAAAAAAGATAGCCTTTTCAACAAATGGTGCTGGCTCAGCTGGAGGTCAACATGCAGAAGAATGCAAATTGACCCATCCTTATCTCCTTGCACTAAGCTCAATTCTAAGTGGATCAAAGATCTCCACATAAAACCAGACACACTGAAACTAATAGAAGGGAAACTAGGGAAGAACCTTGAACATATGGGCACAGGGGAGAATTTCCTGAACAGAACTCCAATAGCTTATACTCTAAGATCAAGAATAGACAAATGGGACCTCATTAAATTACAAAGTTTTTGCAAGGCAAAAGACACCGTCAAAAAGACAAAGCGGCAACCAACTAACTGGGAAATGATCTTTACCAACCTTACATCCGACAGAGGGCTAATATCCAAGATATACAAAGAACTCAAGAAGTTAAACTCCAGAGAGGCAAGTAACCCTATTAAAAAATGGGGTACAGAGCTCCACAAAGAGTTCTCACCTGAAGAATATCTAATGGCTGAGAAGCACCTAAAGAGATGTTCATCATCCTTAGTCATTAGGGAAATGCAAATCAAAACAACCCTGAGATTCCATCTCACACCAGTCAGGATGGCTAAGATCAAAAACACAGGAGACAGCAGTTGTTGGCGAGGATGTGGAGAAAGAGGAACACTCCTCCACTGCTGGTGGAATTGCAGGCTGGTACAACCACTCTGGAAAGCAGTCTGGCGGCTCCTCAGAAAACTGGGCATGACACTTCCGGAGGATCCGGCTATACCTTCTTGTTCTATTTTGTGGAATAGTTTGAAGAGTATTGGTGTTATGTCTTCTTTGAAGGTCTAATAGAATTCTGCACTAAAACCATCTGGACCTGTGCTTTTTTTGGTTGGAAGACTTAACAAAGAGTTTTCACCTGAAGAATATCTAATAGCTGAGAAGCACCTAAAAAAATGTTCAACATCCTTAGTCATTAGGGAAATGCAAATCAAAACAACCCTGAGATTCCACCTCACACTGGTCAGAATGGCTAAGATCAAAAACACAGGAGACAGCAGTTATTGGTGAGGATGTGGAGAAAGATGAACCCTCCTCCACTGCTGGTGGGATTGCACGCTGGTACCATCACTCTGGAAAGCAGTTTGGCGGTTCCTCAGAAAACTGGGCATGACACTCCCGGAAGATCCTGCTATACCACTCCTGGGCATATACCCAGAGTCTACATGGCATGCAATAAGGACACATGCTCCACTATGTTCATAGCAGCCTTATTTATAATAGCCAGAAGCTGGAAAGAACCCAAATGCCCCTCAACGGAGGAATGGATTCAGAAGTTATGGTATATGTACACAATGGAATACTACTCTGCAATTAAAATCAATGAATTCATGAAATTCTTAGGCAAATGGTCAGAACTGGAAAGTATCATCCTTAGTGAGGTAACCTAATTACAAAAGAACACACATGGTATGCAGTCACTGATAGTGGGATATTAACCCAGAATCTCGGAATACCCAAGATACAATTCACATATCAATAGAAGTCCAAGAAGATGGATGTAGAGACCCCTGGTCCTGGAAAGACTGGATGTAGGGGAATACTAGGACAGAGAAGCGAGAGTGTGTTGAATGGGGAAAAGAGGGAGGGAAACGGGCTTATGGGACTTTTGGGGAGGGAGGAAACGGGAATGGGGAAAATATTTGGAATGTAAATAAAAAAATTAGAAAATAGCAATAAAAACAAAGAAATAAAAACAAGAAAAACAAACTGTTTCCAATACAGAGAGGGTATGCCAAAGAGTAATGTACTTTGGAGAATACCACTTTATATCGAAAGTCCATTTCATTAAGGTATTTCTCACTCTCTGTGAGGTATGTCCAACTATTAGTCATCTTAATAATGTCAAAAAAAATGCAACATGCATGTTAATAATTTACTTAACTTAATGAATGACCCTTTATAGTTTTTTCAAGATGAGATTTTCCAGATCAAATTCTGGGTAGGAGACTGCCATGTGTGTTCCATTAGTTTATATATTGTAGGGACACTTGGAAGACTACGTGCCTTATTGATGTCTATTTATTTCTCATGATTCTGAGAAGTTAGAGAGTAAGATGCTATCAGATTTTGTGTTCAGTAGGAGCATACTTGCTGGTTACAAGGGAGCATGTAAGTTTTTTCTTTACCTTTTCATATGTGGCCACTGTTTTGTCATGAAGGATGTTGGTCATACTCAATAATCTGATTCCATTATCATCTGAGATCAATAGTTAATCACACTCATAGTTAGGCTTATGGCATCTGAATTCCAGGAAGAAAGAGAGAGGGGAAAAAAACAACCCTTTAAATTTAAAATAGCAAGAACTGTAGCAGTTTAACAGCATTTGCTGGCCTAACAGAGGACCAAAGTTTTGTTCCAAGTACCAATTAGGTGTAATGGGTCTGATGCAATGTTCTGTCTGGAATCCACAGGCACTTGCATATATTTACACACACAAACACACACACACACACACACACACACACACACACACACACACACATTTTCAGAAAAGAACACAACATGTAAAAGAAAGCTGAGTATTATGAAATAGTTCTCTGGGTAAACTGTTCCTTGAGTTCACATCTCCAGAAATATTTTGCAAGTTTGGGGAAGGTGAAAAGTTTGGGGTTCTTGTTCATCTAGAAATTGAGGCCTGTTTTAAATGTACTAATGTTTTATAGTAGAAGCATAAAAGCAGTCAATATTGTCTGAACAAGAATAGAATGTATTCATTCCATGGGACTAGGTTGACTTTAATTGGTAGGAGTTAAGCAGCATGATTTAGAAATGAAATTACACTGGATGAATGGGATGCTGAATTTATGAACATTAGCCAGAGGCGGGATCATTGCTGAAGGTGAAATAGAGAGGGACTCAAGGTCTTTATATACTAATAATCACAGTAATACTACTTCTATAATAATTAAATAATTCATTATTGAGACTCATCTAAAAGATACTTTGATACTAAAAATTATGTAAAAAAGATAGCCATTTTAAGAAAAGAAATCTGGAAGACCACATCAGGAGATCCAAGGAAAAGCTGAGAGTATTTGAGATATTAGATGAAGAATGTTTTTCTTTAAGGTAGCTAAATTTTCCCATCCACTAGCAATAGAAATTTTGCTACTGATTCAAATATTAATGAGACTTTGGAAGTTGTCTTAACAATTTAGCGCGATTGATATTAAGCTAATGCTAAGAGATTGCACACGTGCTATTATAGAAAATTTGCAATATGTTGTAATAAATTGTTTAAATCGCAGTCCAGAATTTCTGCCTCACCTTTGGTGTTTAAGTTCCTGTTTGGAAGACATGCTCACAGCCTTTATATTTATAATTAGCCTTAAATAGTACAAGAGCTGGGCAGCTGCCCACCCTCCATGCTGATAAAATCTACTTTAATACTGACAGCCCCTAAGTTATTTCTTACTATTTACTATGTTTCATTTGGGCTGCTCCTAACGCCAGCCCTCAAGGCTACCTTTTTATGTTTCACCTAACCCATGGCAGCTTCTCTCCTTTACTTCTGCACTCTTTTTTTTCCTCATGGTTCTCTCTGACCCCGAGCCTAAGAAACCTACACCCCATATATATCTCTTCTGCCTAGCTATTAGCTGTTAGCCTCTTTATTGATCAATTAGAAACCATTTGGGGTCAGGGTTGCAGGGGCTACATGCAGACTGCTGGGATGATAGAGTGGTTTCTTGCTGTTCATACTCTCTTTCCAAGGACAAGGCCCTGATTATATTTGGAAACGTGCCTTTTATTTCTTTATATCATAATCAGGAAAGATTTCCACAAATGGAACTCCTAGGTAATCATATAAAGTTTAAAAATTTATGGAAATTTCTCTCATGGAACTCCTCTTACCCTCCATTTATAATCAATAATATATTTCCAAAGAGTGACATAACCTCATTCATGTTGAGGAGTTGATTTCATTGCCTTTATAGAGAATTTATGCTATTATTTAAAAGTAAGAACTCATAAAAATAATAACATTACTTTCCCCCATTATGTTAAAAACCATTTGTTTACCTACGCCCAAAGACTTCACTGCAATGCTTTGACAAAGCCATTCATTTCATGGACTCTGTATTTGTGTAATCATAAATCTCCAGAACTCACTTAATATTTTCTTGTTCTCCAGTTTGAGGGCTTTAGAGAAGGGCAGGAAGGACTTCAATTACCATTATCAACTTTCCATCCCATTTTCTTGTTTCTGATGATGACCTCTTCAACATCACATTCACAGAAAAATAATACGCAAGAATGAAAAGCAAAATGGTATTTTTGGTAGTGCTATTTTGGTTTGATGTTGGCATTTCAAGCTAAATCTTTTTTTACTGAAAATTTATGTTTTTCCTAGAACAAAACAAGTGTTTCTATAAGTTTCCAAAGGCAATGTTCCAAATCTAAATAAGCCTCCTTACTGTTCACAGATTTTTTGATTGAAAGTTAGTGATTTTAACTATTGTGAGTCCTCAACATCAAGATTATGGTTTCAGGCATGTTACATGATTAGTTAACCCCTACATCATTTTCCTGTGCATGTTCCATATGTGTTTTCCTATATGAGATACTGTTTTCCATTAGTATATTGAATAAACCTTTCTGAATACAATGGATCATTCCTTCCACTTTTTACCTTGGTCCATTTAGTCGAGTCACTCATGTTCTTATGCTGTAGAGTTCAAATACTGCCTAGTTGCCCCTTATTTGTTTCATACATTGGAATATTGTTACAACATTACACTTTTGAGTATACACAATCTTTTATATCTTCAAAAACAAAGATTCTCCTGACTCTTCATCTTAGTTCCTTCAAAATGTTGAGATTAAGATACCAGTTGGGTTGCAAAAATTTCAGGGTCTGCCTAGTTTCCTTAACATCTAATAGAAAATAAAAGACTTGTTGGTGACCACTGTCATTCATTTTGGCCTAGAAATCATGGAGAAAACTCATGAAACTTCATAAAGAAATGTATCACCTTGAATTGAGTTAAAATAAAAGTACTAAAAGTCCTTAAACTATCTTCCAATTGGCTTTCCACCACAAATTGATGGTAAGGTTCTATTATGTCATTGAAAACAGAGAACTTGACCTGCCATCTAACTAGAAATTTCCTACTGATATATGATTATTGTGCTAGCAGTGGAGAGAATTAATCATCAATATCATACAGCTACAAACCATTCAGTCTACAATTTCAACCTGCCTGCAAGATGAAAAGGTACAAATATCGAAGAGATTTTATGGTAATAACCAAGCACTCTTATATTGTATTTATAACCCACTACGTAAAAGAGGACTGGACCTATTCCTGACAATGCTAACAATGTTAATATGACCAACAATTTGAGAGGATATAGTCCATGATACCTAGGGATAAAGCTACTACTATATTTCTACAGGAACATAACAATAAAATTACTCTTAATGACATGACACTTTACACATTTACCCAACCAAAAAGTTGTTGGTTACTCCCATAACATTTTGGTGAGTATGATATGTCACAGGATTTTCCCTGTGCAGTTACATTAGTGCAGAGGGGGTTTGTGATTGAACAGGGAAAAGGTAGGCAGAGCCAAAAGTTCCAAAGAGAGGGAGTATGTCAGAGGGTAAGGAAGATGAACCATGGCTGAGGATGTGAACCAGAGTGGCAAATACCAGTCACAAATACTTAAGTTTTCAGAAAGTTAGAAATGTTGGGATAAAGATTTTATCATTATCAATTGGCTCTAAAATTATTGTATTGACATCTTATAAATTGTGATTTTATTAATACATAAATCTGATTGTTTGATTAAGCTTTAAGAATCTTGATTCTACTGATAACTTGGTGTTAAGATGGCTGATTGTGGGGTGTGTGGGGCATTACGTAGAAGAGAGAGGTACTCAGGACCCCCACCAGAGAGATGGCCCTATGGGTGCTAGAGAGTTGGCAGGCCAGCAGGATGGCTGGAGAGCTGGGGTCACATGAGTGGGACCCTGTGGGGACATAGTGTTGTGGCCCACCAGTGTCAGTACTAGAGTGGTACCATGTCATAGAGGGGGCCAGAGATTTGGCATGTCAATTTTTAATATTTTCTGCAACAATGGTAGAAATGTTTATTTCATGTAGCTTGTTATTGTAAGTGGTAGGTTTGTAACATGATGTGTCAGCATTAATTTCTTTTCTGGTAACATGTAATGTACCTTGCAATAATATAAATGACATTTACTACAGGTAAAAGTTCTAGTTGGGAACAAATTTGATATCTTAATTTTTAATGACAAAAATAAGTGGGGTTTCAAAATTAGGGCATTTGTATCATGTTGTGAAGAGTAACACTGACATAAATATCCTGGATGTTTTGTTGATGTGTATGGAACTCCTTTATCTAATGACTCAAGAGGATGTACACAATTACAGCCTTGGATGTTTTTCATCCTGGAATAATGTGATAAAGTGTAATCTTGGCTTCCATCTGTCTTCTTACAGTGTTCAGTACATCCTTGTAATTGTTACCTCAGAGGCTTACTGTCTCTGTATGCTAACCCAGGCCTAGTCCTGGAAATTTCTTTCTTTCATACAATCTTATCTAAGCCTAGAATATTTACAGCTTCTGAGATATGCTGCTGAATAAGCTCACTCCTTGTTATTTCTTTCTGATCTCTGTCTGGCTGGTTCAACTTAACTGTTTAGGCTGAAAACTCCTCTCCAAATTCACTAATAAAATATGGTTTCTCTTTGAGTCTATGACTTGTTCTGTTTGGCATCAAACTTACAGGCAATCGATTCCAATCTTTTGGTTCTTTCTAATTCTCTAGCTTGTTCTTTCTTCACCTATGTCTAGCTTGATTTCACTTCAATCTATGTCTAAAACTTTCCTGGTAAATCTCAATCTATCTCCCTCTCCCACTTCCCCTTCCTTTCCCCTCCCCTCCCCTTTCCATCCCCTCCCCCCTCTCTTGTCTGTCTCCCTGCACTGTTCCTAAACTGTTCTCTTAAGCAGCTTTTCTATTCTTTCTCTTCGACTTTGAGTTGGGCATGCCCTACTTTGTCAACTCTTTCTCTGATTTTCAACTTTGTCTGCCTATCAATTAGACATCACTTTCTTTCCTTTTTTTTTCCTTTTGGTTTTTCAAGACAGGGTTTTTCTGCATAGCCCTGGGTATCCTGGAACTTACTCTGGATGTTGTGCTTCTTGGCCACTGGAGATTTCTCAGTTGACAATTCTTTGTTTAGTTATGTACCCCACTTTTTAATCTTGTTATTTGGTTCTCTGAAGTATAACTTCTTGAGTTCTTCGTAGATATTGGATGTTACACCTCTAGGGAAATGACAGCCTTCACAATAGTCAAAAATAATGTTGGACTCTAAACAAGCAAGTGAAATGTCTTTACGACAATATCTTCAAATATCTGAAGAAAGAAATCAGAAAATGGAAAGATCTCCCATGTTCATGAATCTGCAGGATTAACATAGTAAAAATTGCCATTTTACCAAAAGCATTCTACAGATTCAACACAATCCCCATCAAAATTCCAACTCAATTCTTCACAAAGATAGAAGGAGCAATTCTCAAATTCATCTGGAATAACAAAAATACCAGAATAGAGAAAACTGTTCTCAACAATAAGAGAATTTCAAGGGGAATCACCATCCTGACCTCAAGTTATACTACAGAGCAATAGTGATAAAAACTGCATGGTATTGGTACAGAGACATCCAGGTACATCATGGAACAGAATTGAACAACTACAATTAAACCCTCACAACTATGGTCATCTTATTTTGACAAAGAAGCAGAAACTATTCAGTGGGGAAAAAACCCAGCATACTCAACAAATGGTGCTGGCTCAATAGACATGTAGAAGAATGCAAACAGATCCATTTTTATCTCCTTGTACAAATCTCAAGTCCAAGTGGATCTAGGACCTCCATAAAAAAGCAGGCATCTCTATCTTTAGGTTAGAATTTTTTTTTCTTTAATAATATTGTTGCAAGAATTTTGGGGGATTTTGAGCTAGTCTCTTTAATATATCCCTACTGTATTGGCTTTGTTCTTTTCAAAGTACCCCAGATTTTCTGGATAATTTTTTTCAGAGATTTTTTTTTAATTTTTTTGTGTTTAACATTTCTTTGACTGAGGTATCATTTCTTTTCTATTGTACCTTTGTTACCCAACACTGACTCTTCCAACTCTTGTATTGTTTTTGAGAAGCATGCCAGTGTGGTTTCTGTTTAAATTCCTAAATCATTTTATTCCTAGAATTTCCTCAGTTTGTATTGTCTCTATTGATTCTATTTCCATTTTTGAGTTGTGAACAACTTTATTTATGACTTTCAACCATTTGCTTTTGTTTATTGGAAATAATACTGTTTTGAATATAGTAGAGAAAGTTTCCTTGTTATATGTTTGTGCATCTTTTGCAAATATGTCTAAAAGTGGTATAACTGGGTCTTCAGGTGTAACTGCCTGCAGTTAATTCGAACAGGTTACCAGGTTACCTGGAAAGAAAGCTGGGGATATAAAAGGGGAGGCAAGAGGAAATGAAGCCAAGACTAATTTCCTGTTCAAGGCTCGAAGTTTAATGCGGTCTCCAAATACATATAGGCAGGGAGGGGGGGAATCTCTTTCCCCAAAGGCTAGAAAGTCTTGGCTTGCTTGCTCCACTGGTGGCTAGTGCCTCTCAGGAAACTGTAGGTCCTTGGAGAACAATGGCCATCACCTTGGTCTGAGCACTCCACCCTAGGTAGTGACTAGCACAGGAATTCCTGCTCAAAGCCTGGGAGAGGAACTTCACCTTGGTCAATGTCAAATTCCTGCCAGGTGGCATGGCACCCAAATACAGCTCTTTACATTCAGGTAGATATATTTCCAATTTTCTGAGGAAACTCCATATTGATTTCCAAAATGGTGGTATCAGTTTGATCTTCCATAAACAATGGAGGAGTGTTCCTCTTTTCCCACATTCATGCCAACAAGTGCTGTCACCTTAGTTTTTTTAACTTAACCATTCTAATTGATGTAAATTAGAATTTCAGGATCATTTTGGTTTGCATTTCCCTGATGACTCAGGACTTTGAACATTAAGTGCTTTTTGACAATTTGAGATTCCTTTGTTTGGGATTCTCTGTTTAGCTTCATACCCCATTTTTTTTTTTGACATTTTTTGATTGGGTTGCTTGGTTTTGTGGGGGTGAGATTCCTGATATATATGTGGAGCTAGTGAAAATTTTTTCCCAGTCTATATGTTACCAATTTGTCCTATTGTCTTAACAGAACTTTTCAAGTTCATGAGGTGCTGTTTTTTATTAAAGCTAAAAACACATATCGAATCCCACACAATAATAATGAGAGACTTCAACAACCTGCTCTCACCAATGGATAGATGATTTTCTACAAAGATTTCACTTACTGAAGATAAATCAAGAGCAGGTAAACCATCTAAACAGGCCCATATCTTCTAAGGAAATAGAAGAAGCTCAGGCCGGATGGCTTTAGTGCGGAAATCTACCAGACCTTCAAAGAAGAGATAATACTCCTCAAACTATTCCATAAAATAGAAACAGAAGAAACACTACCTAATTCATTCTATGAAGCCAAATTTACTCTGATACCAAACCACAAAAAGTCCCAACAAAGAAAGAAACCTTCAGACCAATTTCACTTAAAATATCAATGCAAGCAGCCAAATAGGAGGTTCTGCTAGTGCATGACAAATACAGAGGGGGACACTACCAGAGCTCCTAAGGAAAAAAACATTAACCAGATAGTACACATGGTGTTACCCATGGCTCCAGATGCATTGGCAGCAGAGGATAGCCTTGTTGGACATCATAGGGAGGAGAGGCCCTTGGTCCTGGAAAGGCAGTGTAGGGGAACACCAGGACAGGGAAGAGGGAGAGGGTTGATTAGGGAACAGGGGGAGGGGAAATGGTTTATGGGATTTTCGGGGGGGCACCAGGAAAGGGGAAATGGTTTGAAATGTAAATAAAGAATATGTCTAATAAAAATAATAAAAAAGAAAAAATACTCAATAAAATTCTAGCAAACCGAATCCAAGAGCACATCAAAACTATTATTCACATGATCAAGTATTCTTAATCGTGCAGCATTATATAACACTATAGCATTGAAAATCATTATTGAAAACCATTATTTCCATTTCTTTATATATTTGTTCACTTTACATCCTGATCTCTCCTCTTACCTCCTCCTAGTTCCAATCTAGCACAGTGCCACCAACCAACACTCCCTTCCTTCTGCCCTTTGAAAGGTGCAGGCACCCACTATGAATCCCATCACCATCCCAGTACATCAAATCTCTGAGGTCAGACAGAGTAGTCCAGTTACAGGCTGCAGGATCCACAGATAGAACTTTGACATATCCTTTCAATTCATTAGTATGAGAACTCTCCAATTTTTTATTATTATTCTATTTTTATTGGATATTTTCTTTATTTCCATTTCAAACATTATCCCCTTTCCTGGATTAAACCCCAGAAACCCCTTATTCCTTCCCTCCCACCACTTCTATGAGGGTGTTCTCCCACCCACCCACCCACTCCTGCCTCCCTACTCTCACATTCCCTGCACTGGAGCATTGAGAAGGCAATTAGTGCTATGAACTATCCTCTTAGCATTGCTTTCATATTATCCCATAAGTTTGGGTATGTTGTGCCCTCATTCTCAATGAATTCTAGAAAGTCTTTAAATTTTTTCTTTCCTGATTCAATGATAATTGAGTAGAAAGCTATTCTTCTTCTATTACTATGCAAGCTTTCTTCTGTTTCTGTTGTTGAAGTCAAGCTTTAATCCATGTAGATCTGAGGAGATCCAAGGAGTTATTTCAATCTTCTTGTGTCTGTTGAGGCTTGCTTTGTGAATGATAATAATGTCAATTTTGCAGAAGGTTCCACAAGGTGCTCATAAAAAGCTTTATTTTTTTGTGTTTGGGTGGGTGTTCTATAGACATCTGTAAGGTTCATTTAAATCATAATCTCTGTTAGTTTTATTATATCTTTGTTTATTTTCTATTTAGATGGCTTGTCAATTGGTGACAGTGGGGTGTTAAGATCTTCAACTATTAATTTGTGGAGTTTTACGCATGATTTAGCTTTAATAATATTTCCTTTATGACTGTGTGTACCCTCACATTTGGGGCATAAATGTTCAGAAACTTGGTGAAATTTGCTCTGATAAATATGAAGTGTCCTTCCCAATCTGTTTTGATTATCATTGCTTGAAAGTCTATTTTATGGGACCTTAAAATGGCTATTCCAGATTGTTCCTTGGATATATTTGCTTTGAAAACATTTTTCCCAGCTATTTACTCTGAGATATTGTCTATCTTTGTTAACTAGGTGTGCTACTTATATGCAGCAGAATGATGGATCCTGTTTATGCATCAAATCTGTTAGCCTGTGCCTTTCTTTTTAATTGGTGAATTGAGTCCATTAATGTTGAGAGATATCAATGGCCTATGTTAGTTTTGCTACTTTGATGTTGGTCGTGTGTGTATGTGTGTGTGTGTGTGTGTGTGTGTGTGTGAGAGAGAGAGAGAGAGAGAGAGAGAGAGAGAGAGAATCTTATGTATTGCGTGGTTCCATCACCTGTCAATTTAAAAGCCTATGGCCTATGATTTTGGCTGGGAATAGAAGGTGGGATACCTCAGAGGAGAAAGAATTCTGGGATAGAATCAGGCTCAGGGGAATCAGACCAAGAAAATGTGAGACTAGGTGACCATTCACATGGCGGTACTTAGGTTAAAAATGAATGGAATAGCATGAAAGGATGCTGAATTTTATCAAATGCTTTCTCAGTTTCTAACGAGATGACCATGTGTTTTTTTTTCTTTGAGATTATTTATATAGTGGATTACATTGATGGAATTCCTTATATTGAACCATCCCTGCATTCCTGGAATGAAGCCTATTTGATCGTAGTGAATGATCGTTTTGATGTGTTCTTGGATTCGGTTGGCAAGAATTTTATTGAGTATTTTTGCATCGATATTCATAAAAGAAATTGGCCTGAGATTCTCTTTCTTTGTCGGATCTTTGTGTGCTTTTGGTATTAGCGCAATTGTGGCTTCATAGAACGAGTTGGGTAGTGTTCCTTCTGTTTCTATTTTGTGGAACAGTTTTAAGAGTATTGGTGTTAGGTCTTCTTTGAAGGTCTGATAGAATTCTGCACTAAAACCATCTGGACTTGTGCTTTTTTGGTTGGAAGACTTCCAATGACAACTTCTATTTCTTCAGGGGTTATAGGATGGTTTAGATGGTCTATTTGATCCTGATTTAATTTTGGTATTTGATATCTGTCAAGGAAATTGTCCATTTCCTCGAGATTTTCTAGTTGTGTTGAATAGAGGTTTTTGTAGTAGGATCTGATGATTTTTTGAATTTCCTCAGTTTCTGTTGTTATCTCTCCCTTTTTGTTTCTGATTTTATTAATTTGGATACTGTCTCTGTGCCCTCTGGTTAGTCTGGCTAAGGGCTTATCTATCTTGTTGATTTTCTCAAAGAACCAACTCCTCGTTTTGTTGATTCTTTGTACGGTTTTATTTGTTTCTACTTGATTGATTTCAGCCCTGAGTTTGATGATTTCCTGCCTTCTACTCCTCTTTGGTGTATTTGCTTCTTTTTGTTCCAGGGCTTTCAGGTGTGCCATTAAGCTCTTAGTGTATGCTGTCTCCCGTTTCTTTTTGGCGGCACTCAGGGCTATGAATTTTCCTCTTAGCACTGCTTTCATTGTGACCCATAAATTAGGGTATGTTGTGCTTTTATTTTCATTAAATTTCAAAAAGTCTTTGATTTCTTTCTTTATTTCCACCTTGACCAAGTTATCATTGAGTAGAGCATTGTTCAGCTTCCATGTGTACGTGGATTTTCTTTTGTTTTTGTTGCCATTGAAGACCACTCTTATTCCATAGTGATCTGATAGGAGGCATGAGATTAGTTCTATCTTCTTATATCTGTTGAGGTCTGATTTGTGACCAATTATATGGTCAATTTTGGAGAAGGTACCATGAGGTGCTGAGAAGGTGTATTCTTTAGCTCTAGGATGAAATGTTCTATATATATCTGTTAGTTCCATTTGGTCCAAGGCTTCAATTAGATTCACTGTGTCCCTGTTTAGTTTCTGCTTTCCTGAACGATCTATTTCAGAGAGCGAGGTGTTGAAGTCACCCACTATTATTGTGTGAGGTGCGATGTGTGCTTTGAGCTTTAGTAAAGTTTCTTTTACAAATTAAAAATTAAAAAGAAAATTCAATTAAAAAGAAAAATCTGCCATGCTCATGGATTGGCAGGATTAATATAGTAAAAATGACCATCTTACCAAAAGTAATATACAGATTCAATGCAATCACCATCAAAATCCCAACTCAATTCTTCATAGAGTTAGAAAGAGCAATTCAAAAATTCATCTGGAATAACAGAAAACCCAGAATAGCTAAAACTATTCTCAAGAGTAAAAGAACCTCTGGGTGAATCAGTATCCCAGACCTCAAGCTGTACTACAGATCAATAGTGTTAAAAACCGCGTGGTATTGGTACAGTGACAGGCATGTAGATCAATGGAACAGAATTGAAGGCCCAGAAATGAACTCACACTCCTATGGTCACTTGATCTTTGACAAAGGAGCTAAAACCATCCAGTGGAAAAAAGATAGCCTTTTCAACAAATGGTGCTGGCTCAACTGGAGGTCAACATGGAGAAGAATGCATATTGACCCATACTTATCTCCTTGCACTAAGCTCAATTCCAAGTGGATCAAGGACCTCCACATAAAACCAGACACACTGAAACTAATAGAAAGGAAACTAGGGAAGAACCTTGAATATATGGGCACAGGGGAGAATTTCCTGAACAGAACTCCAATAGCTTATGCTCTAAGATCAAGAATAGACAAATGGAACCTCATTAAATTACAAATTTTTTGCAAGGCAAAAGGCACTGTCAAAAAGACAAAGCGGCAACCAACTAACTGGGAAATGATCTTTACCAACCTTACATCCGACAGAGGGCTAATATCCAATATATACAAAGAACTCAAGAAGTTAAACTCCAGAGAGACAAGTAACCCTATTAAAAGATGGGGTACGGAGCTAAACAAAAAGTTCTCACCTGAAGAATATCTAATGGCTGTGAAGCACCTAAAGAGATGTTCATCATCCTTAGTCATTAGGGAAATGCAAATCAAAACAACCCTGAGATTCCATCTCACATCAGTCAGAATGGCTAAGATCAAAAACACAGGAGACAGCAGTTCTTGGTGAGGATGTCGAGAAAGAGGAACACTCCTCCACTGCAGGTGGAATTGTAAGCTGGTACAACCACTCTGGAAAGCAGTCTGGCGGTTCCTCTGAAAACTGAGCGTGACACTCCCGGAGGACCTGGCTATACCACTCCTGGGCATATACCCAGAGCCTTTACCTGCATGCAATAAGGACACATGCTCCACTATGTTCATAGCAGCCTTATTTATAATAGCCAGAAGCTGGAAAGAACCCAGATGTCCCTCAACGGAGTAATGGATTCAGAAGATGTAGTATATTTACACAATGGAATACTACTCTGCAATTAAAAAAAATGAATTCACGAAATTCCTAGGCAAATGGTCAGAACTGGAAAATATCATCCTTAGTGAGGTAACGCAATCACAAAAGAACACACATGGTATGCAGTCACTGATAAGCAGATATTAACCCAGAATCTCAGAATACCCTAGACACATTTCGCATATCAATAGATTTCTAAGAAGATGGAAGGAGAGACCCCTGGTCCTGGAAAGCCTGCATGTAGGGGAATGACAGGACAGAGAAACGAGAGGGGGTTGAATGGGGAAAAGAGAGAGGGAAGGGGGCTTATGGGACTTTCAGTGAGGGAGGAAACGGGAAAGGGGAAATGATTTGGAATGTAAATAAAAAAAACTTAGAAAATAAAAAAAAATGAATGGAATATTCTAGTTATGATCTAATCAGAGTAGAGCCTAGTTATATGGGTGAAGTATTTCTAAATATATTTTGAGTCTGAGTCTTATAGCTGAGATCTTGGGTCTGGGAAGCAGAATCAGACACTAAGTTCTACAAAGTGGCACACAACATAAAGGGAATTAAAACACAAGTTACAGCCTGAAAAGTTTCAGTTAAAAAGGGGGGAAAAGTCAGACTAAGGAGACAAGAGGTCTGATCTCCTGAGAGAGAGAGAGGGAGGGAGACAGAGAGAGAGAGAGAGAGAGAGAGAGAGAGAGAGAGAGAGAGAGAGAGAGAGAGAGAGAGAGAGAGAGAGAGAACTAAATTAGATCAAAGCCAGAAATGACCATAAGAATACAAGATGAATAGCTGGGAAGTGTCCTAGGCAAGAAGCAGGGACCTTCAGGGAGAGAGTGTATTGAAAGTGACTTTTTAAGAAATCTCTACTAACTTTAAAAGCAGAACACACAAGTTGTGGATTCTTCCAAGTACAGAGAAGCCAAAGGGTTGGAACCAGGCTCAAGTTTACACAAGTCTTCCTTTAAAAAGTGGGGAAAAGTCAGTCTAGGGGGACAAATGCTGCTGATAATGAGCAGATGGCCAAACTCCTAGAAACTTCTAGAAGAACACAGCTTTTGTATAAGCCACATCAGGTTCTCTCAAGCTTGACATGACAGGTCAGCATCATCCTGTTTTATCAGAATTAATGCTCTGTGCTCATGTATATGAAAATGCAGCCCTATGTTGGTTGCTAAGGCAGAGGGAAGCTTAAAAGGCCTCGCTCCATAAACAAAGGGACGGGAGCATGGCCAGGGCCAGCATAGCATATGAGCTAAAAAAAATAAACTCAGGAGATAAAGACAGACAGATCTCTGTGAATTCAAGACCAAGTTGGTCTACACAACAAATTCAGGTTGGGACAGAATTAGATAAAGTGACTGGCAGTCTAAAATTCCAAACGATATGTTTTTTTCCTTAAGGGTTCTATGTAGATTTTTTACTTGATAATAAGTAGAGATGTCCTTAGTAATTTAAAAAATAAATATATATAAATCTTAAATTTATATAAAGAGAAAAGGAATATCTATCGGCACATTTATCCACATGCATATTAATTCCCAAAAAAGGAATTAAAAAACAGGAATTTATGTAAATTTTTTCAAGGGTACATAGATAATAAATAAATAAATCCAGGCCTTTGATCTTAATACTTGTGAGACAAAGGCATGGACAGATAGGTTCTTCGTGATTTCAAGACCAGTCGAATCTACAGAGCAAATCCAAATCAGCTCAGGCTACTCAAAGAAAACCTATCTCAATAAATGATAATAATAATAATAATAATTATAATAACAATAATAATAAATGCATAAACTAACAAAATGAAGATGGTATAAGTTCATTGTTTATGGTGATATGATATTCCCTATTTGGAAGAGATCAAATAGAGCAGATCTAAATAGAAAAGGGGCTGTTAAATTGAATCAGTCTATGCTTTTAATGTCTTCAAATTGCTGAATCAAGGACATGCTATGTTGGAATAGAGGCTCTAGATTTGTGGTAACAGGCAAAGAAAATGGTTTGAACTTCTTCCAATTAACAATGGTCAGATGTTGGAATACCCACTGAAGATCTATGCTGCAGACAGAAAAAAATCAAAAGGTCTGAATGCACTGGTAATGTATACTGCTAAACCCACTATTGAAACAACTCTGAAACTGACTTGGACATATATGTGTCTCCAGCCAGAACTTCAGCTTACATGAACAAAAATAATTCTTGGCCTTAGAATTCTCTTGACTTATTATTACGTACTATCTGTTCATATCACATCAATGGAGATTTATATTACAGTTTGATTATATGATAAAATCAACTTCTAAAGAAATACAGTTGTCTTTCACTTGTTCAAAAAAAAAGCAGGAAATTATCCTTAATTGATTTATGTACCCTGAATGTTCTATTCAAATGTCTTTCTAGATTTATGTATGTACTGCTTATAAGGTTTGTATATTGCAGTGTGGAAGATAAGGAGGGCAACATTTATAGGATTCACACTCATGGTTGTTGAGATGCTGAGACCTACTGTTTCTGAACCTTGATCAATCCTGCTTCAAAGTGACACAATTTCCAGAGATGATTCTTGAACAGCTTCAGGAAGGGCTGCTCATCCTTAGTTCATCCAGCTTTATAGACTAGGTCAGTTAGGACTCAGTGCCCAGTCAGGACTTCAGTTAAGACCTGATATTTCTCAGCATGTAGAGACTGGACAACAAATGATTAAAGCTAGCTTTTAAACGACTAACCATTTTTCTAATTTTCTTGGAACTACACAGAAATTCTTCAGTCCAATTCAGCAGGAAGCAATTATCAGGAGGTCTTCATCACAGTCCCTTAAATTGGAGTGGATAGTTTTGGTTATTTTATAAATAATAGATAGGTTATCATTTAGGGGTTGGTTATAAATAATTGTGGGCTTGAATGGGAGGAAACAAAATAGGGAGCACAGACTCAGGAATTTCTATCTTTCCTCTTTCTATCACTCTTTTTTAGATAAAGGGTAGTTGGTTAAAAAGAAAAATGAGGATATAGGAGTATAAGAAATTAGACAAATAAGGATAGATTATTGAATCTATGCTCAAAATAACAATAAAAACATTTTATAGCCATAAACTTACATTGGTAGAGATCTTTATAATTTGATGTAAAACTGGGGCTGTATTTTATTATATTGGTACAGAGTTTTGTATGTCGGTATAGGTCTAATATTTTTATTCATATAAATCTTTGTATTTTCATATGTAATTTAAGATTAATTTTGTTACAACATAGTATGTATGATGTATCAACTCTTCAGGATTGCACCTATGCAACTCATTTAAAAATACAAGTTAGGAATTATTAGGAATAGTTGAAAAATACAAAATAATAGTCCAACTCTCGATCATGTTTGATACTAGTTTAGTTAATTACCATAAAATGTTTTTGAGGTTACTCAAATAGAAACTAGCTAAGAATAATCAGAGTTTGTTAGATTAGGTGTGCTATAAATAGATTGTTGATCTTCAAAATCCCCAGATATCCACAGAAAATGGCACTTAAAATTATTTCATTATTAAAAGACCTTTTGACTATGAGACAGGTCTGCTGTTAACAGTTCCCCCATTCCACTTCAAAGAAGATGATGAGCATCAAGAACCTCTATGTGGAATTATTTCAATTTTGGCAAACTAGTCACTGGGCAAATACCCTAACTTCATCTGCAGACAAAAGACTGTTCAGAAAGGACAAACACAGTGAAGTCAACTGCTAAACTCAGATAAGACTGGATAAGCAATATTTTACATTTCCTGCTTTATAAAAGGTCTGTCAGATATTCTGGGCCAGAAGGCTGAATATAGATGTTCCAACATTATAGAAAGTATTGGAAGTTGTCCTGGTGGTCAGCTGTCTCTGTAATTTCTATAATTTTTGAAAGCTGAGATCTCTGAAGGGTTGAAGACAAGATAGTCATACTCTTAATATAAACTTCAGTTGTTGAGGTAAAACAACTAAGACCCTAACTTACTCTCTCTCTCTCTCTCTCTCTCTCTCAATATATATATATATACATATATATGTATACACACACATATATACAATACAAGCACAGATATATATATATATATATACATATATATGTGTGTGTGTTTCTCTTCTCTGTGTTTTGCTGTAGAATTATTAATTTCATATGTTTTTATGGGGTATAGTTATTTCCTTTGTGTTGGGAATTTTCCATAAGTTATACTCAGAAGGGTCAGGGCCAGATTAGTAAATATTGTTTAAATTTGGTTTTGTTGTGTAATATTTTGGTTTCTCCATATGTGCTCATTGAAAATATTGCTGGGTATACTAGTCTGCCCTGATACCAATGGGCTCTTCAGGTCTGCAAGACATATATCCATGCCCTTCTGGCTTTTAGAATCTCTTTTGAAAATTCTGGTATAATTTTGATAGGTTTGCTTTTATGTGTTACTTGTTCTTTTCCACTTATAGCGTTTAATATTTTGTCTTTGTTTTGGATATTTAATGTTTTGCTTATTATTTGTTGGGAAGATTTCAATTTCCTATCGAATCTACTTGGTATTCTTTAAGCTCTTGTACTTTTATAGAAGGAGAAATGGTTTCCATAATGCCCAGTCTTTTTTTTTGGTTCTGTTCTTGTGTTGGTATTTATCTATCTTGTTTACTCTGGTATTGGATGGCCTGATAGACCCTAATGATAGCAGGCTGGTAGGACTTCAGGCAGAACAAATAGTTCCTATGGCAGCAGGTCACTGGCTGTGTTGGGCTGCAGCAAGTCTTGAGGAAAGCAAATGGTGTTGACTGTCTTGGTTGTCCTGGGTGACAGCAAGCCAACTTGTAGGCTAGATTATCCAATTGTTCCTGGTGGTAGCAGACCTCCAGGGAGGCTTACTAAGCTGTGTCTGGGGATATAGAATATAGATCCAGAATAGTTGATAGATGTGTGAATGAGAAAATGAAACACAAAGTGGATGGGGTAGACCTCAGAGCTGATGAGCTTCCCAGGGTCCCAGCAGGTTGGGGTTGGAGCATGAGTATCTACCCTGGTACTCCCAGGTTGCAGAAGACTTCAGAGGAGGCAGACTAAGCTGTGGACCAGAGATTGGAATGTAGATCCAGGATTTCAAGTCCAATGTTTTATTGTTTTTTTTTAATTGACAAGTTATTTAGTAACTTTACACCCCAATCATAGCTTCCCCATCTTTCTTTGCTTCCCAGTCTTTCCCGTTCACTTCACCTTGCCATAGAACCAACTCCCATTCTCCCCAGAGAAGAGGGAGCTTCCCACGGACATCAACCAGCCTCAGTAGATCAAGCCTAAGGAAGACTATGTGCATCTTTTTTCACCAGAGCAGTTAGGGGAAAAGAGTCCAAAGAAAGGCAGTGTAGTCTGAGATAGCCCCTACTCCCTCTTTAGGATACATACACAAAGACCCAGCTGCATAACAGCTACATATTTGCAGAGGGCCTAGGTCTGCCTTCATGCTCTCTGCTTTGCAGTTTAGGTGCCATGAGTCTCAATGGACCCAGGTGAGCTGACTCTGTAGGTTTTCTTGCAGTGTCCTTGATCCCTCTGGCTTCCTAAATCCTTCTTCCTTCTTTTCCATTGGATTTCTCGCTTTCCACTCAATGCAGGCTGAGGGTCTCTGCATCAGCTTCTTGTGGTTTCTAGAAGTCCTTACTTAGACAACAACACTTATGCTATGTGCTTGCCTGCAAGTCTGGCAAAAATACCACCAATAGTCTCAGGGGTGCGTTCCCTCTCAAGGCATGAGTTTCAAGCTGGGCTAGTCATTAGTTGGTCCTTCCCTCTAATTCTACTCTATCCTTGGCCCCTGCATATCCTGTAGGCAGCACGAATTGTAGGTATAAGTTTTTGTTTGGGTTGGTATCATAATTGTTCCATTGGAACTTTTGTGTGGTTACAGGAGATGGCTGGTTCAGGTTCCATAATCCCCATTGTTAGTAGTCTTAGCTAGTGTCATACCAAATAGATTCCTAGGACTTTTCCCCAACCTTATCAAGTTCCTATCCCCACCCCTTCTTCCACCCAGTTTCATACCTCTATTGATGCTAAAAGACTAATCCATTTCCTCTTCTGAGTGAGATTCAAGTGTGCCCCTAGGCTACCCTTCTTACTTAGCTTATTCAGTTTTGTGATTTGTAGAGTGATTAGTGTGTTGATAAGCTTAACATAATGTGGAATATGTTGGACTCTATTTTCATTCTCTGTTCTTATCTTCCTATTTATGCCAAAATCAAAAACCAGAATTTTGAAGATACTATTTTCTGCTTACAAAATACATATTATCATCATGACTGATAATTTTCCAGAATGTGGTATCAATATTAATGAATCATGAGAATAATATAAGGTGCAATTTTTGTCCATTAAATAAATAATGTTACATCAGGTCTCCTAACAGAAATAAAATAAAACAAATAGGAAAGCAACTTCTTTTCCTTTCCCTTTATATATTTTCAGTGTCACACAAAGAGATAGTTTGACATTTCATATGTTGCCATCAAATCCATGTACATCTGCACTTCTCCAACATCATATACTGATAACACACTGAGGGAAAAATATCACAGAAACAGATTTCACAGCAGAATGCAGAGGGTTCAGTATTTTTAATATTAAGATATAAATTGTATTTGATATATAATGTCTATATATCAAACACATGGGAGTGACCTGCAAAGTGGAAGTTCAGTTATTAATATCAAAGAAACCACAGCTCTTATGTGGCATGTAAGAGATGGGTTGCATTCAGTAGCATGAGGTTTACGAATTCGATGGAGGTAAACAGATAAACATGCTTTATCATGTTTTGTTTGCTGGAAGTGGTATTGGTTTGCTTTGTCAAATAGAGAAATAGGCCCGTGAAAAAGTTAATGCAATAGCTTTCAGAAAGCCATTGAAAACTTCATAAAATACTAGAAGAAAATTCACTGAGCCATGATTTTTATGCACTCCTTGATAAAAAAAAATTATAAATAATTGAATGACATTCTGATTGTTGTCAAATCAAGAGCCTTTTAATATTGGTCTTTAGTTTTCTTAAAGCTCTTGATTTAGCAGTGTAAACACGGTTAAGCACAAAGCTGAAGAACAGCTTAATCTTGCAATCATTTCCTTTCGTGCTGCAGGTTTCCATTTAGCTTTATTCATTACAGCCCTGAAGCTCCTGCCTTCTAAATATGTAGGTTAGAGAAAGTACCTTGGAGCTCACCTGCTCAAGATTAATAATATCACTCCAAGAAGATTAGAGCTATTACTCTTCCTGACCTGATCCAAATGGTACAAATGGGATTTTAAGGATGATGTCTGTTCCGAGATCCAATGGACTGATGAGGTGCAGGGGATAGCTACCCGAGGAATGAGGAAAGATAGACTGCAGTGTTGTACAGATGATACACCATTAGCTTTAGCTATTATCCAAAGAAAAGATTATGGCTATAAATAAATTCATCCAGATCTCTAATACAATGGATAGGCAGACCAAAAGATGAACAAGCAGGGAACATAACCATTATTTAAAAGGAAAGTCTGAGCACGAATTTCTTTTTCAATAGCAGAATCACAAGTGATGCTAAATTGAATAAAAATACCCTAAAAATATCAACTGAGTTTTAAAAATATAATTTAGAAAGAATTACCTGCTCTTGTCCTGCTTTTAAACTCCCATTGTTCAGGTAAAGACTACAATTTGTCTTTTATCTAATTAATTATCCTTTGTGACTAGTTTAATGGATCTTTCCGGAACTTGAATTTTCACCTTGAAGAATGGCAGTAACTAACTTTATAACTAACTTTATTAGCAGAAGCACATATATAATGTGTGTGTGTGTTATATATTATTTTTGTTACATTTTGACTTTTGTTTTCATGTGGTTTATAAGTGATTAAAATAATACTCTATTTGTTCAAAGAATTATAGAAAATCACTATTATCCTTTGTCTAAAATAGCCAAGGAAACAGAAAAAATTTTTCATGATAGATTTCAACTCAATAAGTATATTTTCCCATGCTCAGCTAGAATTCTTTTTGTGCTACTTTTATATTATCCTCTCTTCCATGTGTTAGTATTGTACACATTAGGAGAGAGTTTGATCTTCTCAAATAATATTCTTTATTATAGTTATGGATTTGTAAAGGTGTATTTCACTAGTCTTGTAGGTGACTCTAAACCAAGTTAAAATGTAAGGTTTAAAGTTAAAATTAAACATCATTATGAGTCTATACCTTATCAATTTGACACTAAAATCTGTTACTTTAAACAATAATCTACCCTTTGCCACCAAAATATTTTCTTTTCTTTCATAATGAAAAATGACTTCAATTCATTTCCATGAGTCTCAAAAGACTTAACTGTCATAACATTGTTCATAGCCAATTTCAAAGTTTCCTTCAAGGTTCAGGCAAGGCTTATCTGTAAGCTCCTATAAAATAAAGGTCAAGTTACTTATTTCTAACACATAGTGTCTCAAAATAAACATTTCTTCTCCAGCAGGTAGGAATGGAAGAATGGCAACAAAGTTCTGGGGCAAGAAAGGAAATAGAACAGGGAAATAGTATTTCCTGTAGCAACATGTCTTAGCTCCTATGACAAGTATTGTTATAATGTAAGCCTCAAGGGATGTGGCCATCCCTGTCCCTATATCGGTGGTTGGAATAAGAATGCCCCTCAGAATTAAGTGTTTTAATGCTTGGCCCATATTAGAAGTGTAACTATTAGGAGACATGAATTTTTTGAAGGAAGTGTATCACTGTAGGGGAAGTGTTTGAGGTCTCATATGTTCACATTAAGTTGATTGAGATTATCATTCTCCTGCTGTCTGAGGATGAAGAAGCAGAGATCTCAACTCTTTTTCAAGTGCCATGTCTGTCTTTAAGTCACCATGCTTCTCTCTATGATAAACAGAAATAGACTACTGAAACTATAAGTCAGCTCCAATTAAATGTTTTCCTTTATAAGAGTTGCCACAGGCGTGGTGTTACTTTACAACAATAAAACACAACTAAGAGACTAGCTTTGCCATTTGCAAGACATATGACTCTGTTCTGGAGAGTACTATGGGTTGCATATCAGTTTCTTTGGCGTATGTTCCAGATCTTAGCATTCCCAATATCACAATGTTTTCAGTACATCTGAGGATTCTCCCTCCCAGCTTTACATAATACTACATTCCTACACATCACTTGGTATTCCACACCTTCCTAGAAAGTATCATCCATAGTTACATAAACGTGTATCCAATGCATTCCTATGCTTGCTAAACTAGCATCATTTATAAGGATGATGTCAAAATGTGCTGCCATCTTGGGCAATAGCTAGCTAGATTATGCAAACTATAGAAAGAGTGTCTATACCTTGTGGCAGGGAAATCATTTCCTCAGGAAGCTCTCTTTAACAGGACCTTCAGGTTGTTTTGTCTATTCAAAGGAAAGTCTTCGAATTGGAACAAAAGTTCTGTATGTTGGAGCCTGTGATAGCCAGTGTTGACTTGATCTCTGAAATATTCTGAAGGGCTTTTTTCTATTTTCTCACTACAGAGGGCATGACTGCCTTTTAATTGGTGCCAATCATGACAACCACACCACTTATAACTTTCAATTTCTTCCTTTTCTTTCCAAACTGCATGTTTTTCAATTTCTTTTTACTACTTTTCTCTCCAGATATTTACCAAGGATTGTTAATTACTTACAAAAACCAAAGCAATGGCCATGTTACAGACTGAATCTAGAGAACTCCTGACATTTCTTCTGCCCATGTAGCATCAAATCAGTTTCAAATCAGACCAATTATAGACACATTATTTGTCAGGCTAGAACAGAACTGCTATCTCACTTAATTTTCATTTTACATTTCATATATGTAATGGAACTCTCTCTCTCTCTCTCTCTCTCTCTATATATATATATATATATATATATATATATATGTGTGTGTGTGTGTGTGTGTGTGTGTGTGTGTGTGTGTGTGTATCTGTTTTATACATTACACCACTACTATAGTCTATGATTTTCACAAGAATGACACATTAATCCTTGCTTACAGGAACCTAGAGTTTTCTTTATGCCAGCTTCTGTGCATTTTTCAAATACTTTTGATACCATCTCCAAATATTTAAGAACTATACAACAGGTTTAGTTCAAGAAGTAGCCTATCTTAGTAAATCCTGTTATTATTGTGACTCAGATACCTCACAAAACTACATAAGGGATGAATAATTTTCTTTATTCACTGTTTCAGAGTGCTTAATTCAGAATGAGTGTAAGAACATGATAAGGAGCAAATATCATATCTAAGAAGACCTGAACACATATGTAAAAGTAACATTATAGGAATTCAGAAGGTTTTAATTAAGAATATAAACATAGAGAGAACACCTTGTGACTTTTCTGGATGCATCACCTGTCAATTAAAAAAAGAAAACTCTGGCCTATAGGAAAGGGTGAACTAGACGGTGGGACATCCATGAGGCAGAAAGAATTCTGGTATAGAGCCACGCATGGAAGATTATCTTAGTGAAGATGTCACAAGATGAATATATGGTACCTTAGCATAGGTAACCAATCACATGGCAGAGTGTATATTAGAAAATTTTGGTTAATTTAAGATATGATCAATGCAGAAAATAGGCTAGCAATATGATCAAAGATTTGTAAAGGTATTTTGCATCTGAGTTGTTTTTCTGGGACCATGAGGCTGAAAGGAAGAACTAGACCTAGCTTCTACAAATATATATGTCTATATACATGTCCATGTGATAACAGTATTTAAAAATTACTGAATTTGAAGGAAAACAGAAAAAAATATGAGTGGTGGTAAAAAGGATTAAAGGGAAGGGAGAAATGGTGCTGTTATTATAATTTCAAAAATAAAATGAAAGGAAAAAGAGACAGAGAGAAGGAATTTACTTCATATGGTTTAATTTTTCAATTTCTTTTCTTATTCTTTGGGAGATTTATGTCATGGGAACTGTATTATTATATTCAGAGTCAGTTTTTCATGCTTTATAATGCTCAGGAAATGCATTTACAGGGATGGTAGATGTGTGCACCATCCATTTACCTGGCAATTCTGAATCCAGTGAAGTTGACAATGAAAATCAAACACCAAAAATATTGGTACTAAATTAATATTTGCACATGTGACATATTATATTTATCTAATATGAATTAATCTATTATATTCTCACAGTACTTTTATAAAATCACTTATAAGATGAAAAACCTAAGTTTCAAAAATATATTATGATGATTAGGTTTACTTAAAAATTTTTAACATGAACTTAAAAAAAAAACAGTATAAACTCTAGTGATTATCTAGTGCCCACATTTCTTTTATTTAGGACCATAATTCTCATCAATGTCAAGACAAATTTGTTCTTACTACACTATGCCCTTTACAAAAAGTGTTACAGGGGATGTTTTCAATTAGGACTTGACAAAATTCTTTAAAATATTCCATGAAAAAAATCACTGATATGTTATGGGTTTTAGCTATATCAATTATTTATTACATTGTCTTCATGTGATTTCCTAAAACAAGAGTTAATTATGCTATAACTCCAGCACTTAGTACAGCACAAAAATTTATTATGTCATTGATACACACTTATTAGAATAATTAATGAATAGAATAAATGAATATGAAATTGGTAGCATGAGAAATGTTAGGAACTGGCTATGAATATAGTAAAGAAATATAGTTCAATGAATATTTCTGTTTTAGAATCAATCAAATGGTTGAGTGATGTTACTATAAAAGAACAGAACAAAGAAAAGGTCAATGTTAGAGAAGGAGAGTTTTAATGAGAATCCTTTACGATATACTGGCTTTAAGACACCTTAGAGATATTTTATTGGGTGATTTCCACAGGCTTTTCAGAATAGTTGAAATTTAAGATGTGATATGTATCCGGATAGATAGGAACAATTAAAATTTTAATGGAGTAGTTGACACTCCATGGTTTGATGGGAATTTATTGAGAATTGTTTATTATATGTTATAACATGTATAGACTGAAAGGGCTATTGGATAAAAGCTAGAGGACTGAAAAATGAAATAGATGAAAACCATGCATAGAATTCCAACCATCTCATGATGGCAGAAGTTGGAAAGCTGTAGGCAGAAGTCATATGCCAGGATTCTATGACTTGAAATACGAAATCCAATTTATGTCTTTCTTGTTGAACTTACTTTTTGAACATCATTGTTTAATTTTAGCCATCACAGTGCTCATAAGTATTATAGCTATCTATTTTTGTTTCTATATTCATTAAAATAATGAAAAGGTAAAAGAAGGGATGAGAAGTATAAATATTGTCAATAGGTAATTAAGTATTCTCAATATTTTCTTTCTTTTCTAGGATTCACATTTGCTCTTAGTCATGCAGGCCTCCAAACTTTGAAAAATTATATATTTCTTCGTATGTATACCTCTCTATGTTGTTTAAACACCTAACAGACTGAATAGAATACCTGCATAGATTATAATGGTTCATAAATGCTTTCTGGAATAAGGGATGTAGTACAGAACAATGAGAAAAATTAAAACTATGACCAACCTGTTAAAAATAGACTGAATGAGAAAAGTGAAGGATATAATACAGTGAAATCAGCTTATGAACATACATGTGCATGATTATGGCTAAAGCAAAATGATATATATTTCATTAGTCAGGGTTCCCTAGAGACAGAATAGATGGAATGAATCTATATATCCTAGATTGAAACATATTTGAATGACTTATAAACTGTGGTTATGCTAGTATATCAATGTATCTTTCCTAACACAAAAGCCATAAAACAATAGTTCTTTTGCCTTAAAAGCTGTCTCAGATTATCTTCAGTATAATTTGGAATCTTGAACCTGTACACCCTGATATTAGCAATGGTAACACCTAGACAACTGTAGATCGAGTAGCCAGGTGGAGTGAGAAGTATGAAATTAGCCACAGACCCATTCTTTCATGTCCCTTTAATATAGCTACTGCCAGAAAGTATGGTCCAGATTGATGGTATATCTTACCACTGCAAATGATTCAATCAAGAAAACCCCTTAACATTTGTTCCCCACTACTAGAATTTTACTGCATTATAGATTCAAACAAGTTCACAACCACGACTAGTGATCAGATACAGAGTAAACAAAACCAAAGAAATCCATCGACGATTTGCATGTAAGACAAAAATGTTTATATTGCAAGGTCACCAACAATAGGAAAGTAGAGTCAAGCTACTATAAAATAGAGATTAGGGTCATGGATTTTATTACTGAAAAATATTACATAGGCTATGGCAGATTGATGTCTGCTTTGTTCCTTTATATTTTTAATTTCTTCTTGGTGAGGAAAAGTGTTATAGCAAGGGTTAGATTTTATGCACATAAATCACTGAGAACTATATTGACTTAGTAAATTACTGCAGCTGGGGCTACAAAGGCATTAATCTAGTGCCTGTGAATGCTATATGGTATTATAGTTCTTGCTGTTCTTGCAGTCTAACAAATCGGGCTTCACAGTTTTATACATACACACAGACACACACACATCAAACACAAACAAACACACAACACACACACACACACACACACACACACACACACACACACACACACATATATGTATATTTCTGACATAAGCCAACATGAGGCTTCCTGACCTGAAGTTTATTACTCTCATCAAATGCAGAAGCCAGCAATATCTTATATCTGGTTCCTTGAGCCCAGTACTTATGAGACAGCAGAGTTAGAAGTAGATATTACCCGGAAATGTAGTGAGTTTCTCCCTAGTTGATAATCCCTAAAGTTAGGATACTCGGGGTTTATGAACGGGAGCCAGCATTTATTTCCATCCTGAATTCCAGAAAATGACATTATTTATTAAGAATATCTCCAAAGAGCAAGAGGAATTTAACAATAATTTTTTCCATGAATGCAAATAAATGCTTCCTAATGTAGAAATGAAAGCTCTTTTTCATTCTAAGTGTCTCCTGAGGATCTGTTTTTGGAGAATATGTCATGTCTACTTTTAAAATATTTTTTATAATGTCATGCCAGAATTATAAAAGTAGTCTTTACCTATAATATGTTTCTAAAAATTATATTCCTCCAGACTGTTATACTTCTCTCCAAGATTCAACTTCACTGAATCCAAATAATTTAGACCACAAAGAACCTTTCAAATGCAAGCCAAATACTTCTTCAATGAAAGTTTAGCACAAATTATGATCAAGGCTCAGATTACGTTGTATACCTTCAAAAGTGAATATTTCATACTTACCAATTTATTTATAACAAATTTATTAAATTTAGGTACATGATGATTTTCTTGAATTTTTCTAAGTCATGAGTGTGGAAAAACTAAATTCTGCTTTCTAGCAATCTCCCTCAAACAAATGAAAATGAAGTGGTCACTAGTCAGATAGCACTATCTTTCATGTGATTTACTCCCATAAGGGCTTTGATATAATTTCCTTTATGTTGTCTCTTCCAACATTTCCTGTGATTTTTGGATTATCCAGTATTGTCATCTCAATTTAGGTATTCTGTATTTTTTTGACTAATATGCACTTATTAGTGAGTACATACCATGCATGCCCTTTTGGGTCTAAGTTACCTACTTCAGGATGATATTTTCTAGTTCCATTCATTTGCCTGCAAAACTTAGGATGTCCTCATTCTTAATAGCTCAGTAGTATTCCATTTTGTAAATGAACAACATTTTCTGTATCCATTCTTCTGTATTGAGACATCTAGGTTGTTTTAAGCTTCTGGCTATCACAAATAAGGCTACTATGAACATAGTGGAGCACATAACCCTGTGGCATGGTGGGGCATCTTTTGGGTATATTCCCAAGAGTGGTATTGCTAAGTCTTCAAGTGGATCTATTTCCAATTTTCTGAGAAACATCCAAATCGATTTCCAGAGTGGTTGTACCAGTTTGCAATCCACCAGTAATGGAGGATTATTCTTTTCTCCACAACCTCGCCAATAAGTGTTGTCACCTGAGCTTTTGATCTTAGCCTTTCTGATTGGTGTAAGGCAGAATCTCAGGGTCGTTTTGATTTGCATTTGTCTGATCACTAAGGATTTGAACATTTCTTTAGGTGCTTCTCAGCCATTTGAGATTCATCTGTTGGGAATTCTCTGTTCTATACCCCATTTTCTGATTGGGTTGTTTGGTTTTTGTTATTGTTTTTGTTTTGTTTTGTTGGTGGTTAGCTTCTTGAGTTCTGTATATATTTTGCATATTAGCCCTCTATCTGATGTGGGGTTAGTGAAGCTGTTTTTCTAATCTGTAGGTTGCCAATTTGTCTTATTGACTATGTCCTTTGCCTTACAGTAGCTTTCCAGTTTCATGAGGTCCATTTACCAATTCTTGACCTCAGAGCATGAGCCATTGGAGGTCTGTTTAAGCAATTTCCCCCTGTGTCAATGAGCACAAGGCTCTTTTCCACGTTCTCTTCTATTAGATTGAGTATATTTGGATTTAAATTGAGGTCCTTGATCCACTTGGATCTGAGTTTTGTGCAAGGTGACAAATATGGGTCTATTTTTGTTTTTTCTTCATGCAGATAGCCTCCTAGACCAGCACCATTTATTGAAGATGCTTTCTTTTTCCATTGCATACTTTTGGCATCTTTGTCAAAGGTCAAGTTTCTGTAAGTGTGTGGTTTTATCTCTTGGTCTTCAATTCTATTCCATTGATCAACCTGTCTATCTCTGTATCAATACCATGCAGTTTTTTTTTTTTTATCACTATTGCTCTGTAGTCAAGCCTGAGGTCAGGCATGGTGCTTCCACCAGCCATTCTTTTATTGTTAAGAACTGTTTTCACTATTCTGGGTTTTCTCCTTTCCAAATTAATTTGAAAATTGCTCTTTCCATATCTTTGAAGAATTTTGTTGGGATTTTGATGGAGATTGCATTGAATCTGTAGATTGCTTTTGGTTGGTGTCCATTTTTACTATGTTAATTCTGCCAATACATGAACTTGGGAGAACTTTGCATTTTCTGACATCTTCTTCTATTTCTTTCTTGAAAGACTTAAAGTTATTGCCAAACAGATCTTTCATTTGTTTGGCTAGAGTTACCCCAAGGTATTTTATATTATTTGTAGTTATTATAAAGGGAATTGTTTCCCTCTATAATTTCTTTCTCAGCTTGTTTATCATTTTTATAATGGAAGGCTATGGATTTATTTGAGTTAAAATTATATCTGGTCATATTACTTAGGTTTTTTTTTATTAGTTGAAGAAATTCTCTAGTAGAATTTTTGGGATCACTTATTTATAATATATCATCTGCAAGTAGTGATACCTTTATTTTTTCTATCTCAATTTGTATCCTCTTGATCTCTTTTTGTTGTCTTATTGTTCTAGCTAGCACTTTGAGTACTATATTGAATAGAAATGGAGAGAGTGGGCTTCCTTGTCACTTTTTATTTCTAATTCTGTTAATTCGGATACTGCCTCTGTGTCCTTTAGTTAGTTTGGCTAAGAGTTTATCTATCTTGTTGATTCTCTCAAAGGATCAGCTTTTGGTTTTGTTCACTCTAAGTATTTTTTTCTTTGTTTCTATTTGATTTCTTTCAGCCTTGAATTTGACTATTTCCTATCATCTACTTCTCTTGGGTGAGTTTGCTTCTTTTTGTTCTAGAGCTCTCCGGTGTACTGTTACATTTTTTTGTGTAAGATATTTCCAGTTTCTTTACCAGGGCACTTAGTGCTGTGAATATTCCTCTCAGCATTGCTTTCAGTATGCCCCATAAGTTTGGATCTGATATGTCATCATTTTCCTTAAATTCCAGGAAGTTTTTAATTTCTTTCTTTATTTCTTACCAGACCAAGTTATCCTTGAGTAAAGAGCTGTTCAGTTGTTCAGTTTCCATAAGTATGTGAGCTTTCTGGGTTTTTTTTTTGTTTTTTGTTTTTTGTTTGTTTGTTTTGTTTTTTCTGGTATTGAAGACCAGCCTTAGGCCCTAGTGATCTGATAGAATGCCTGGGATTATTTCAATCTTCCTGTATCACTTGAGGGTTTTTGGTTACCAATTATAAGGTCAATTTTGGAGAAGGCACCATTAGGTGCTGAAACAAGGTGTATTGTATTTTTTTTAGGGTGAAGTGTTCTATAGATATCTGTTAAATGCATTTGGTTCAAAACCTCTATTAATTTTACCATGTCTCTTTTTATTTTCTGTTTCAATGACCCGTCCATTGGTGATAGTGGGGTATTGAAGTTTCCCACTATTACTGTGTGGGATTCAATGTGGTTTGAACTTTAGTAAAGTTTCTTTTATGAATATGGGTGCCCCTACATTTAAGGCATAGGTGTTCAGAAATGAGACTCTCTTAGTAGATTTTCCCTTTGAGGAATATGAAGTATTTTTCCTCATTAAGCTTGAAACTTTTCTTTCAAAGTCTATTTTATTGGATATTAGGTTGGTATCTCTAGCATGTTTCCTGGGACCATTATCTTGGAAGACTTTTTTCCATCCTTTATTTCTAAGATAGTGGCTATCTTTGTTATTGAGATGTGTTTCTTCTATGCAGCAAAATGCTGGGTCTTTTTTTTTCCATATCCATTCTGTTATTTATGTCTTTTTATAGGTGAGTAGAGTCCATTAATATTGAGAGATATTAAAGAGAGATGATTGTTGTTTCCTGATATCTTTTTTTTAGGTGACTTTATGTGCTTAAGGTTTTCTCCTTTTAGCTTTGCTGTGAGATGACTAATATCTTTCCTTTTCTTTGGTGTAGGTACCTTCCTTGTGTTGGAGTTTTCTTTCTAGGATCCTTTGTAAAGCTAGATTGGTAGATAGATACTGTTTGAATTTCCTTTTGTCCTGGAATATTTTGTTTTCTCCACCTATGTTGATTGTGAGTTTTGATGGGTATAATAGCCTGGGCTGACATTTGTGTTCTCTTAGAGTCTACATGACCTCTGACCAGGCTTTTCTGGCTTTCATAATCTCTGTTGAGAAGTCTAGTGTAATTCTGATTGGTTTACCTTTGTATGTTACTTGACCATTTTCCCTTGTAGTTTTTAGTATTCCATTTTAGACATCTCTGACATGATTGCAGAAAGTGGATAGGAGGTGCATTTATGATTTTAAAAAGACTTGTCTGTTACATAGTACTCTAAAAATTAATGATATACTAACCAAATGATCCAAAGCTAAACACTCAGTTGGTCTTATTTTATCATCATCTGTATTTCTTCATATTTTAAATAATCAATTCCTACATATTAAACAAAGTTTAAAAGTTTTCTCTTATTCTGTCTTTTCCCCCATTTGATATGAGCCATAGCTTCAATTACTTTGAAAAACTAAATTTTCATATGCATATTAACTGCTTACAAATTCTATTTTCCTGATAAATTCAGAATTCATTTAAATATACATTCTGAAACTACATGCCAAGCATTATTTCATTTTCTAAATTTTATATAGCATTTCTCTAAATTCTACCAAAGTCTATCATAAATATCCCTTGTCATATGTATTCTTTTCAGTTCAAAGCAATCCAAGCATCTAGGACACTTTTCAGAATTCTCAACTCCCATGCCACTACCGTGTTGTAAAGCCATTACAGACTCTCCTCAAACTTCATTGCTTGTTGCATTTCTCACACACAGACTCACTCTCTTCAGAGCTCAACCCTAGATAGCTCCTCATAAGAACTTTAACAAACTATGGAGTAATAACAATAAGGAAATAATAATAATAACAATAACAATAATGATGATGATAAGGATGATGATTAGATGATGATCATGATGATGAGTAAGAAAAGCTACATTTATAGAAAAGACTGATTATTTGTATCAAAACAAAAACTACATTAGAATTAATCAAATATCTTTTAATATTCTTATCTCAAATATTTAATGATAGCATAAAAACCTATTAAAATATTTTCATAGTAGTTACTGTACATTTTATTAGTGATTTGTGAATAAATCGTGTGTTACTATCAGATCTGGGAGAGTAGTTCAAAGTACTTCCTTCTCCTTCAGAAATCTCGAGGTTAGTTCTGATAATCCTATTTTGGATGACTTATAATCACCTGTAGCTTAAACTCCAAGGCATCTGACAACCTTGTTATAGCTTCCAAGGGTATCCACATGCACATACATAATATACACACATACATACACACAAATTCATACTAATACAATAAAAACGAACTTTAAAGCTAAATGACAGAAATCATATTTTATTAATTACAATTCAAGTAAATTAAAACATGTTTTCACATGGTAAGACTCAAATTTGTAGGTAACTGACAAAGATAACTTTTTTTCTGACATTTTCTATCAATGATCATCATTTCGTGATCAAAACATTTACTCAAAGTGTACAAAATAAAATTATTTGTATTTTTTCCATGTAAATCTTCAGTTTTATTATATTTTTTCTCTTTTTTAACCTTTTTTGTTTATTTGTTTGTTTGTTCATTTTACAGTCCAGATTTTATTCCCTTTCCAGTCTATCCTCTGATTATTCCACATCCTATACCTCCTTACCCTCATCTTTATGAGAATGTCCCCACCACCCACCCCACCAGACCTGTATACTCCCTGGGGCCTATACTCTCTTGAGAGGTAAGTGCATCTTCTCTGATTAAGCCCAGACCCAGCAGTCCTCTGCTGTATATGTGTTGAGGGCCTCATATCAGCTGGTATTTGCTGCCTAGTAGGTGATCTAGTGTCTGAAAGATCTTGAGGGTCCAGGTTGATTGAGACTGCTGGTCCTCCTACAGGGTTCCCCTCCTTCTCATCTTCTTCCAGCTTTTCCCTAATTCAACCACAGGGGTCAGCAACTACTGTCTATTGGTTGAGTGCAAATATCTGCATCAGACTCTTTCAGCTGCTTTAAGTGTCTCTCAGAAATGCGCAAAGAATTCATTAAGGAACGACACTAAAAGAAATGTTGAGAAAGAAAAAGTTATTTAATGTCCCTCTACTACAAAGGAATTAAGAATCAGAATTATGTTTAAATTACAGTTCAGTAGCATTTCTGTTTTATAAAAAACAAATGAGTTGTGAGATCTTGTACCTTGAGTCCAGATTAATTTAAAATTTAAAACTATTTATTTTATCTTGAAAATAGATTCTTCTCTCACACACTAAATCCTTACCACAGTTTCCCCTCTCTCCACACTTCTTAGCCATTCCCCTCCCTTCCTTTGGATCCATTTCTTTTCTACCTCACATCAGAAAAGAGCAGACCTCAAAGAGACAACAAGCAAACATGACAAAACAGAACACAAAACTAAAACAAGACAATGCAAAACCTCTCTCACTGAGGCTGGATGAGGCAACCAATTATGAAGAAAAGAGTCCATGTTACATTGGTACCACAGCTAAGAGTCCTGCCCCCCACACCCCCCCCACACACACAAAGAAAAAAAAAACTCAAGAATCTAACAGCTGTGACCACTATGCAGAAACCTGGGTTGAGACCCCTGCAGGTCTTCCGTTTTCTACTTCAGTCTTTATGAGCCACAATGTACCCTGCTCAGTTGATTCAGTGGATTACATTCTCCTTGGGTCATCCATCCCCCTCTGACACCTACAATGTTTCTGCTCCCTCTTATAAAAGACACGTGGAGATCCCAAGGGAGAAATCCAATGAAGACTTTCAATTTATAGCCTCTTTCCACATAATGTCTGACTATAGGTCTTTGAGTCCACTACTATGTGGAGGAAGCCTCTATGATGATGATTGTATAAGGCACCGTTCTAAAAGTATATCAGAATATCATTTCCTTGACATATATTTTTTAAAAAAAATGTATTTTGTTACACCCTATGCTTTGGGCTAACAAGTTTCTTGTTCACAGCCATCAAGCAGTGTTGGAAATAGGCTCCCTTTCCTAGAATAGGTGCTAAGTTAAATCACATATTGAATGTCACTCCCTCAAGTTCTGTACTACCCTTGCCCCAACAAATCTTGTAGGCAGGACAGATGGTAGGACAAAATTTTTCTGGAAACATTTCTACTTCAGTAGTCTACAGAGTAACTTCTAGCACTAAAAAGAATAAAGCATAATGTTGAAGACTCCATTTAGGCACTGAATTGAACCCTCTCCATTCAATGAGCTGTGTGGATGTTGTCCTAGAAAATAGGGTCCTGCTGTCAGTTTTGCCTGAGTGACTTATCTCCTAGTAGAAGCCTTAATTGTTTGTGAAACTCCAAAGGACCACATCGGCCAATAATTCAACAGAGTATACCTCAGTATTGCCAGGACTAACTTTGACGAGCTACAAAAGATGCCAAGTTCAAAATCTATATCCTTCATTACTAAGAGTCCTCCCTAGGATCACCTTCATACATGCTGTACTTTCTGCCTAAGATTTTTCATAACTCCACAAAAGCCACACAATTGCAGTCATCTCTTACCTCCTTACCTTACTTTCTCCCTCTATCACTTTTCTTTCTCATTTGGTCCCTCCTGCTTCCATTACAACTCATTCCAGTCCAACTGCAAAATCTATTCTACTCTACTTTCGAGGAAAATCCATACTTCCCTCCTAGTGCGCTCCTTATTGACTAAAGTCTTTGACAGATTATAGCTTAGTTATTATTTACTTAGTGACAAATATCTACTTGTAAGTGAACACATACCACTTTTGTCTTTCTGGAAACAGATTGTCTCATTCAAGAGGCATCCATTTGCTTAAAAATTTTATAATGTAATTTTTTAATAGTTGAGTATACTGACTCATGGTGTAAATGTACTACATTTTGTTTATCCATTTTTTTATGGGGTTAATCTGGGTTCTTTTCAATTTCTGGCTATTGTGAGTAAAGTGAAAATGATCATAGTTGAGCAAGTATTCTTGTAATAGGATGGAGTATCCCTTGCTTATACGACAAAGAAATGCGTACCTGGTTCTTAAGATAGATTAATTTCCTATTTATTGAGGAATCACCATACTGATTTCCATAGTGGCTGTACATGTTTACACACCCACCAGCATAAAAGGAGTTTTCTCTTAGCTTCATATCTTTGCCATCATAAACTGTCACTTGTGTCCTAGCTTTTTCCTTTCTGACAATTGTAAGATAGAATATCATAACAGTTTTGATTTTCCTTCATGCCTAAGGATGTTGAACCTTTCCTTGACTGCTTTTTAGACATTTCTCTATTTAGAATTTTTCTTTAGATTTGTACCCTATTTTTAACATTGGATTATTTGGTTTTTGATTTCTATTTTTTCTTGAGTTCTTTAGATATTTATAATTTTGATATGTACTGCATGCGGAGTTCGTAAAACCTTTTTGCATTCTATAGGCTCCTGCTTTGCTAGATGATAGGGTTCCTTGCCTTATAGAAGCTTTTCAGTTTCCTGAGTTCCCATTTGTTATTGATCTTAGTGACTGCACCAATGGTGTTCTGTTCAGAAAGTTATTTCCTATGCCAATGTATTCATGGCTATCCTCTGAGAGGTTCTGCCAGCACCTAACTAAGATAGATTCAGATATTAACAGGCAACCATTGAACTGAGTCTGGGAACCCCAACAGAAGAGCTAGAGGAAGGAATGAAAAGACTGAAGGGGATTGCAAGCACCTAGGAAGAACAGCAATATCAGCTGACTGGACCCACCCCAGAGCTCCCAGGAACTAAACCACCAACCAAAGAGTATACCTGGATGGGTATATGGCTCCAGCTACATATGTAACAGAGGACTGTCTTTCTGGTATCAATGGAAGACAAAGTCCCTGGTCTTGGGAGGCTTTATGGTCCAGCAAAGGGGGATGCTAGAGTGGTGAGTCAGGAGTGAGTGGGCAGGCACGTTGGGGAGGAAACTCATAAAGACAAAAGAGATGGAAGAAGTGATGGAAGGATTGCAGAGGGGAGAGCAGGAAGGGGAATTACAATGAAATGTAAGTAAAAACATAAACAAACCCACCCCTCCAAAAAATATTCCCTCCTTCCTCTTCTGTCCAGTTCAGTGTATCTGGTTTTATGGTGAGGTCTTTGGTCCACTTAAACTTGAGTTTTGTACAGAGGGATAATTATTAATCTATTTGTATCCTTTTGCATGCAGATATCTAGTTGGACCAGAATTGTTTATTGGAGATGCTTATTCAATTCCAGTATGTATTTTTGGCTTCTTTATAAAAATATCAGATGTCCATAGGAGTACAGATATATATATATATATATATATATATATATATATATATATATATATATATATGTACATATATATATATATATATATGTATATATATATATATATATATATATATATATATATATATATCTGAATCTTCAATTTGGTTCCATTGGTAAAGGTATCTGATTTTATTAAAATACTATGTGATTTTTTTGTTACTGTAGATTCTGTAGTATAACTTGGCATCAGATTTTGTGATACATCCAGCAGTTCTTTTATTGTTTATAAATTTTTACCTTTCCTGTTTTGTTTATTTCATATGAAGCTGAGAATAGTAGTTTCATGGTTTGTATAAAATTATGTTGTGTTTTGATAAAGATTTTATTGAATCTGTAGATTGTTATGGTAGATAGCCATTTTCACTGTTATTCCTCTGGATTCATGAGAATGGGAGATGTTTATAAAATCAGATATCTTCTTCAATTTTTTTCAAACACTTGAAGTTTTTGTTATACAAGAATTTCCCTTGCTTGGTTCCATTTACCTCAGGATCTTTTATGTTATTTTGAGGCTATTGTGAAAAGTGTTGTTTCAGTGATTTGTTTTTCTCAGTTCATTTGTCACTTATATATAGGAGGTCTACTGATTTATTTTTTTAATTTTGAGTCATTTTCATACTGAGACACTTTGCAGAAAAGTGTTTGTCATATATAGCAGGTCCCTTGTGAAATGTAAGAATACTTATGTGTACTGCCATATCAGTTACAAATAACGATACTTTGAATTACTTTCCAATCTGAAAACTCTTAATCTACCTCAGCAGTTTTATTCCTTTTGGTAAGACTTCAAACACTATATTAAATAAATATGGTTAGAGTGGACAAAAATGTTTTGTTCTTAATTTTAGTTCAATTACATTTTTTTCTCTCCATTTTAACTGATATTGGCTATAAACCTGCTGTATATTGCCTTAATTATATTTAAATATGTACCTTGTATTTGTTTCCAGGATATCTATCTTGTAGGAATTTTACATTTTGCCAAAGACTTTTTTTGCATCTAATAAAATCATCATGTGGCTTTGTCTTCCAGTTTATTTATATAGAGAATTATATTTATCCTTTTGTATATTAAACCATCCTTACATATCTTGAATGAATCCAACTTGGTCAGGATGAATGATCTTTTAAAATCTGTTAATATTTTGTTGGGTGTTTTTCCATCAATAGTCATAAGGAAATTTATCTGTAATTATCTTTGTTTGTTGAGCATTTATGTGGTTTGGGTACCTAGGTAATTGTGGCCTCATATAATTTGGCATCAACTATCAACTACTACTACTACTTCTATTACTACTACTACTTATTATTATTATTATTACTTTTTTTTACAGTCCATCCATTTCCCTCCTCCTGGTATCTCCTCCCACAGTTCCTTATCCTATTCCTCCTCCCTTATTAAGAAAGAAGCACATACTTATCTGTGGTTGAATTAGGGAAAGTCTGGAAGAAGCTGAGGAAGAGGGTGACCCCATAGGAAGACTAGCAGTCTCAACTAACCTGGATTCCTGAAATTACTTAGACATTGAACCATCAATCAGGCAGCATACAGTAACTACTCCAAGACCCTTGACACATATATGTCATCAACTATTGTTGGAAAGTCTGGTAGCTTCTTTACTAAGACTGTCTAGTGAGAGGCATTAAAAAGGTTTAGACATTTTAGTGACTACTTCTATTTCTTTTTTTATTAGATATTTGTTTTATTTACATATCAAATATTATCTCCTTTCCTTGTTTCCCCTCTGTAAACCCCCTATCACATCCTCTCCTTGCTCACGAACCCACCCACTCCCACTTTCCTGTCTTGGCATTCCCCTTTACTGGGTCATCAAGCCTTCACAGGACCAATGGCCTCTCCTCTCACTGATGTCTTAAAAGGCCATCCTCTGCTACATATGTAGTTGGAGCCATGGGTCATTCCATGTGTACTCTTTGGTTGATGGTTTAGTTTCTGGGAGCTCTGGGGATACTGGTTTGTTCATATTTTTGTTCCTCCTATGGGGCTGCCAATACCTTCAGCTACTTGGGTCCTTTCTCTAGATCCACCATTGGAGACCCTGTGCTCAGTCCATTGGTTGGCTATGAACATCAACTTCTATATTTGTCAGGCACTGGCAGAGCCTCTCAGGAGGCAGCTATATCAGGCTCCTGTCAGCTGGCAATTGTTGGCATCCACAAAAGTATCTGGGTTTCGTGTCTGTATATGGAATAGATCCCCATGTGGGGCAGTCTCTGGATGGCCTTTCCTTCAGTCTCTGCTCCATATTTTGGTTCTGAATTTCCACCATGTGTATTTTGATCCTTCTTCTAAGAAGAAAGAAAGTATGCACACTTTGATCTTTCTTCTTCTTGAGCTTCATGTGATCTATGAATTGTATCTTGGGTATTCTGAGATTTTGGGCTAATAGCCACTTATTAGTGAGTGCAAACCATGTTGCTAGTGGGATCGCAAGCTGGTAAAGCCACTCTGGAAATCAGTTTGGTGGTTCCTCAGAAAATTGGACATAGTACTACTGAGGACCCAGCTCTACCATTCCTGGGCATATACTCAGAAGATGCTCCAACAGGTAATAAGGACACATGCTCCACTATGTTCATAGCAGCCTTATTTATAATAACCAGGAGCGGGAAAGTACCCAGATGTTCCTCAACAGAGGAATGAATACAGACAATGTGGTATATTTACACAATGGAGTACTACCCAGCTACTATAAACAATGAATGCATGGAATTCTTAGGCAAATTCAGGGAACTAGAAAACATCATCCTGAGTGAGTTAACCCAATTACTTCTATTTTACTAGTGGTTATAAGTTTATTTGTCTTATTAGTCTGATCATGCTTTAACTTTTTTAATTGGAATACATTGAGACAATTATCCATTTCTTTGTAGTTTTTCAGTTTGATGAAGTGTAGGTTTTTAAAGTCTGTTCTTATAATTCATTGGATAGTTTCATGTATACTGTTATGTGCCCCTCCCTGTTTTGTTTCTGATGTCAATTTTTATATTCTCTCTGTCTTTTAGTTAGTTTGGATAAGGGTTTGTCTATCATCTTGATTTTCTCAGAAACACCTCTTTATTAAATTGAATCTTCATGTTGTTCTGTTTGGTTGCATTTATAGATTTCAGTTGTCTGATTATTTCTTGCTCTCTAGTCCTTAGATGTGCTTTAATCTTTTTGTTCTAAAGCTTTTGGGTATGCTGTTAGCTGCTAGTATAAATCTTTACATTTGGTTTTATGTAGGTATTTAGTGCTATTGCTTCTTAGCAGTGCTTTCATTGTGCCCCACACATTTGTATATTCTGTATATTCATTTTCATTGAACTCTAGAAAGTATATATTTTTTTTAATTCTTTCTTGAACCATCATTATTTCCGTAGACGTGTTCAGTTTCCCTGGACTTATAAACTTTCTATTCTTTAAGCTGTTGTAGATAGTCAGCTTTAAACAGTGGTGATCTCATAGGATGAAGGGAATTATTTGACTTTTTTATGTAGTGTGAGACAAGTTTTGTATCTGAATAAGTGGTCAACTTTGGAGAATGTCCCATGAAGTACTGAAAATAAATCATATCTTTTTGTGTTTCAGTGAAAAGTTCTTTAAATATCAGTTAGAGCCACTAGTTTTATTCCATCTGTTAGCCCCAGAATTTTTCTCTTTAGCTTTTCTTGTAATTTTTCTCTTTAGCTTTTCTCTGTCTGTCTCTGTCTCTCTCTCTGTCACTCTGTCTCTCTCTCTGTGTGTGTGTGTGTGTGTGCTTCTCTTTGTTTTACTGGAATGATCTTATTTATTTCATGTTTTCATGAAAATAGTTGACATCCTTGGGTTGGAATTTTCTTTCTAGAAACTTTAGTATGGTTGGATTTCTAGATAGTTATTGTATAAATGTGAATTTACCATGAAATGTCTGAATTTCTTCTTCTATGATAAATGAAAATTTTTTCCGGGTATTGTAGGAGGAAAGCTAATACTAAAATCTGGTTCCATAATTGGTTCTTGATTTAGTCAATAAAGAAAGTAGAAGCTAATTGCTGGGTGAAGGTTAAAGGAGGTTCTCAGGAGGAAAGAGAAAGTCTTTTGGGCTGGGCTTTGGAACTAGAAGGATGCAGCAACCAACTAAGGCCTCAGGAAACCTAGGGCCGTCAGCCTTTTCTTCAGGCTGGTGCTGAGGTTGGTAGAGAATAGCTGTTAACTGATAAAATTAGGGCAGGAGATTCTTAGCCCATCAATTGTATTAACTGGGAAGTTTCAAAATAATAAATCTGTCTAGTGTTTTCCATCTATAGAACAAAGGTGGACAGAAAAAGGGAGAAGACAGGCAGGACAGTAGCTGGCGGCTTAGGAAAGCTAGCTGAGAGAAAAATAGAAAAGTCAAAAGGGACCCAGTGGAGTGTAGATAGCAACTCCCAGCTTTCCCAGGTTGGGGTTTGGTAGTGATCAATCTGGAACTAAGCCAGGAGGAACAGAAAGCGAGGAACACAGGCTGTGGTCCCACAGAAAGGAGGAAGCATTTTTTTTAAAAATTCCATGCAACAAGTTATCAAAGTCTAGGATATCATTTGTGGTCTCTTAGTGTTTATAGCACTTCTGCCCATTTTCTTTTGGTTTTTAGAGTATCTATTGAGAAGCCAGATATAATTTTAATAGGTCTGCCTTTATATGTTACTTATTTCCCCCTTGCAAATTTTAGTATTTTTTCTTTGTCTTATATATTTTCTGTTTTATTATGTTTTGAGGGGAATGACTTTTCTGGCCTGGGAATCATCATCTTCTATAACTATTATTTTAGATTTTGACCTGAATTTCTTGGATCTTTTGTGTTAGATTTTTTATATTTAACATTTTATTTTATTGGGTCTACATTCTTGTATCTATAACACCTGATACCATCTCTCTCATCTCTTGTATTATTTTGAAGAAGCTTGCCTCTTAGATTCTTTTTGAATTTCTAAATTTTTCATTTACAGAATTCTATCAGTTTGTTTGCTTTATTCATTTTAATTTCTTTATTTAAATTTAATTTTTGCATTTTGCTTTATATCCTGCTCACTCCCACTCTCCCTGTCATCCCCTCCCACAATCTTTCCTCCTTCCTACCCTCCCATTCCCCTCTAAGTGGATGGGAACCCCTAGGTATCCCACCTGGAATTCAAGTCTCTGTAAGGCTAGGCCCTTCCTCTCCCACTGAAGCCCAACAAGGTAGCCCACCTAGAAGAACATTTCACACACTCAGGAAACAGATTTCGGTGTGCCTCCCATTCCAATTTTTCAGTATTCAGATGAATATCAAGCTGCACATTTGCTACGTATGAGATGGGAGGCCTAGGTCCAGCCTGTGCATGTTCTTTGGTTGGTGGTTCAGACTCTGAGAGCCACAAAGGTCCATGTTAATTGAGTGTTGGTTTTCCTGTGGGGGCCCATTCTATTTACGGTGCCCAATCTTTCTTCCTATTCTTTAATAAAGAGTCCTGAAGTTCCATCCACTGGGGATGTCTGTATTTGTCTGAATCAGCTGTTGGGTGTGACCTCTCAGACAACAATATGCTCCTGTCTGCAAGCATAATAGAGTATCATTAATAATGTTAGGGATTTGTGCTTGCCCATGAGCTCAGTCTCAAGTCAGGCTGGTTATTGTTTGGCCATTGCCTCAGTCTCTCCTTTATGCCCAGTGCCTGCATTTCTTGTAGACAGGATAAATTTGTGTTGAAATTTGGTGGGTAGGTTGGTGTCTTTATTGCTCCAATAGGTTTACTGCCTATCTATAGGAGATGCCTCTTTATTTTCCATATCCCCAATATAATGAGTCATAGCTAAGATCACCTCCACTGATTCTTGGACACTATCCTTATCCAAGGTCTCTGTCTTTTCTTGGAGATACCCTACCTCCTCACTCCCATCAATTGCAGATTTCTATTCATCTTCATGGCCATCTAGTCATCTCTTCTCTCCTTACCAACACCTGATCCTGCATTCTCCATTCCTGTCCCTACCCTACATCGCTCACTGCTCCCTATCCTCATCTGTATGTTATGACTATTTTATTCATCCTATGTGATTCAAGCTTCCTCGATTGGACCTTCCTTCTTGTTTAGCATCTTTGTGTTTGTGGACTTTAGCATGGTACCTGTATTTTATAGCTAATATCCATTGATATTAGTTCAAACCATTCATAACTGTTTTGGGACTGGGTAGCCTCACTCAGGATGCTGTTCTCAAGTTCTATTCATTTCCCTGCAAAATTCATGATGTCTTTATTTATATAAAATTTTCTAAAACATTTTTAATTATTTAATTTAATTTATATACATTGTTGTTTTGGCTGCAAGGATGTTTGTATGAGGGTGTCGGAGTCCCTGGGATAGGAGTTACAGATAGTTGTGTGCTGCTGTGTGGGTGCTGTGCATTGAACCTAAGTCCCCTGGAAGAGTAGCCCATGGTCTTAACTTCTGAGTCATTTCTCTAGGCTGATGTCTTTTATTTTTTCTTTAATAGCTGAATAGTATTGTATTGTGTACACATACTACGTATGATTTATCCATTCTTCAGATGAGGAGGGACAAACAGGTTGATTTCAGTTTTTGGCTATTATGTACAAATCTGCTACGAACATAATGGAGCAAATGCCTTTATGTGATAGTGGAGCAATTTCTAGGTATATATCCAGGAGCTATAAAGCTGGGTCTTGAGGTAGAATTATTTCAAGTTCTAAAAAAAATTGCCGAATTGATTTCCACAGTGATTGTACAAGTTTGCACTTCCAATAGCAATGAAGACCTATTCCCTTGCTCCCCAATCTGGCCAGCATATATTTCTTTAACTGCTTCTCAGCCATTTGAGATTCTTCTGTTGAAAATTATCTGTTTAGTTCTTTACCAAATTTTTTAAGATATTTTCTTTATTTACATTTCAAATGATATCCCCTTTTCTCATTTCCCCTCTGAAAATCCATGTCCTATTCACACTCCCCCTCTGATCACTATCCCACCCACTCCCACTTCTCAGTCCTGGCATTCCTTTGCACTGGAGTGTCGAGCCTTCAAAGGACCAAGGGCCTCTCCGCTCATTGATTTCTGACAAGGCCATTCTCTACTACATACGTAGCTGGAGCCATGGGTTCCTTCACATGTATTCTTTGGTTGGTGGTTTAGTCCCTGTGAGCTCTGGAGGGACTGATTGGTTCATATGGTTTTTTCTCCTATGGAGCCACAAAACCCTTCAGCTACTTGGATCCTTTCTCTAGCTCCTCCATTGGGGACCCTGTGCTCAGTCCATTGGTTGGCTTTGAGCATCCACTTCTGTATTTGTCAGGCACTGGCAGAGCCTCTCAGGAGGCGGGTATATCAGGCTCCTATAAGCAAGTGCTTCTTGGCATCCACAAAAGTATCTGGGTTTCGTATCTGTATATGGAATAGATCCCCATGTGGGGCGGTCTCTGGATTGCCTTTCCTTCTATTTCTGTTCCACACTTTGTATCTCCTCCCATGGGTATTTTGATCCCCCTTCTAAGAAGGTCCGAAGTATCCACACTTTGGTCTTCCTTCTTCTTGAGCTTCATGTGGTCTGTGAATTGTGTCTTGAATAATTCGTGCTTGTGAGCTACTATCCACTATCAGCAAGTGCATACTTTGTGTGTTCTTTTGTGATTGGGTTACCTCACTCAGAATGATATTTTCTAGTTCAATCCACTTGCCTAAGAATTTCATGAATTCATTGTTTTTAATAGATGAGTGGTACTCCATTGTGCAAATATACCACATTTTTCTGTATCCATTTCTTTGTTGAGAAACATCTGAGTTCTTTTCAGGTTCTGTCTATTATAAATAAGGCTGCTCAGAACATAATTGGAGCATATATCCTTATTACATGTTGGAGCATCTTCTGGGTTTTTGTCCAGGAGTGTTATAGCTGTGTTCTCAGGTAATACTATGTCCAATATTCTGAAGAACTGCCAAACTGATTTCCAGAGTGATTGTACCAGCTTTCAATCCCACCAGCAAATGGAGGAATGCACCTCTTTCTTGACATCCTGCACACCATCATCTGCTGTCACCTGAGTTTTTGATCTTAGCCATTCTGACTGGTGTGAGGTGGAATCTCAGTGTTGTTTTGATTAGCATTTATCTGATGACTAAGGATGTTGAACATTTCTTTATGTGATTCTCAGCCATTATGTCTTCTGTAGTTGAGAATTCTATGCTTAGCTCTGTACCCCATTTTAAAAAGGGTTATTTGGTTCTCTGAATTCTAACTTCTTGAGTTATTTTTATACATTGAATATAATTTCTCTATCAGTTGTAGGATTGATAAAGATCTTTTTCCAATCTCTTGGTTGCTGTTTTGTCCTATTAACAGTGTCCTTTGCCTTACAGGATAGTTTCAATTTTATGAGGTTCCATTTGTCAATTCTTGATATTAGAGCATAAGAGAGTGGACACCCTTGTATAGCCCCTGATTTTATTGGGATTCCTTTAAATTTATCTTCATTTAGTTTGATGTTGGCTACTGGTTTGCTGTATATTGCTTTTACTATGTTTGGGTATGGGCCATGTATTCCTGATCTTTCCAAGTATTTTATCTTGAAGCAGTATTGGATTTTGTCAAGTGCTTTTCAGCAGCTAATGAAAATGATTATGTTTTTTTTCTTTGAGTTTGTATATATAGTGGATTACCTTGATGGATTTCCATATATTGAACCATCTCTGTATCCCAGGGATGAAACCTACTTGATCATGACGGATGATCATTTTGATGCGTTCTTGGATTCCATTTGTGAGAATGTTATTGAGTATTATTGAATTGATATTCAAAAGAGAAATTGGTCTGAAGTTCTCTTTCTTTGTTGGGTCTTTGTGTGATTTAGCTATCAGAGTAATTGTAGCTTCATAGAATGAATTGTGTAGTGTTCCTTCTTTTTCTTTTTTGTGGAATAGTTTAATGAGTATCAGTGTTAGGTCTTCTATGAAGGTCAGATGGAACTCTGCACTAAAACCATCTGGTCCTTGGCTGATGTTTTAGAGACTATTAATAAGTGTTTCTACTCCTTTAGGAGTTATGGAACTGTTTATATCATTTATTTGATCCAGATATAGCTTTGGTACCTAGTGTCTCTCTAGAAAATGGTTCATTTCATTCAGATTGTCCACTTTTGTTGAGTATAGGCTTTTGTAGTAGGATCTGATGATTTTTTTTTTTTTTGGATTTCCTCATTTTCTGTTGTTATATATCCTTTTTCATTTCTGACTTTTTTGATTTGAAAACTGTCCTTGTGCCCTCTGGTTAGTTTGGCTTGGGGCTTATCTGTCTTGTTGTTTTTCTCAAATAACCAGCTCCTGGTTTGATTGATTCATTTTATAGTACTTTTTGTTTCTATTTGGTTGATTTCAGCCCTGAATTTGATTACTTCCTGCTGTATATTCCTTTTGGATGTCTTTGCTTCTTTTTTTTCTAGAGCTTTCAGATGTGCTGTGAAGATGCTAATGTATACAATCTCCAGTTTCTTTTTGGAGGCACTCAGAACTAAGAGTTTTCCTCTTAGCACTGCTTTTTCTTTCTGTGTCTTATAAGTTTGGGTATGTTGTGACTTCACTTTTTCATTAAATTCTAAAAAGTCTTTAATTTATTCCTCTCTTTCTTTCTTTCTTTCTTTCTTTCTTTCTTTCTTTCTTTCTTTCTTTCTTTCTTTCTTTCTTTCTTTCTTTCTTTCTTTCTTTCTTTCTTTCCTTGTTAACCTAGTTATTATTGAGTAGAGTTTTGTTCAGCTTCCACATGTATTTGGGATTTCTATTATTTTTGTTGTTATTGAATATGAGCCTGAGTCCAGGATGATCAGCTAGGATGCATGGAAATATTTCAATTTTCTTGTATCTGTTGAGGCCTGCTTTTTCACCCAATTATATGTTAAATTTTGGAGAATGCTCTCTGAGGTGCTGAGAAGGATATATATATATGTTTGTTTTAGGAAATATGTTCTACAGATATCTGTTAAGTCCATTTGGTTCATAACTTCTGTTAGTTTCACTGTGTCTCTGTATAGTTTCTGTTTCCATGATCTATCCATCAATGAGAGTGGGGTGTTGAAGTTTCCCACTATTAATGTATGAGGTGCAGTGTGTGCTTTGAGCTTTAATAAAGTTTCTTTTATGAATGTGGACGCCCTTGCATTTGGAGCATAGATGTTCAGAATTGAGAGGTCTGCTTGTTGGATTTTTTCTTTGATTGATATGAAGTGTCTTTCCTTATCTTTTTTGATAACTTTAGGTTGAAAGTTGATTTTATTAGACATTAGAATGGCTACTCCAGCATGTTTCTTGTAAGCATCTGCTTGGAAAAATTTTTTCAGCCTTTTACTCTAAGGTAGTATCTCTCTTTGTCACTTAGGTAGATTCCCTGCATATCTCAAAATGTTGGGTCATATTTACATATCCAGTTTGTTAGTCTATGTTTTTTTATTAGGGATTTGAGTGCATTGGATTTTATAGTCTCTGATGAGAATTCTGGTGTAATTCTGATAGGTCTGCCTTTATATGTTACTTGACCTTTTTCCCTTACTGCTTCTAATATTCTTTCTTTATTTTGCATATTTGGTGTTTTGATTATTATGTGACAGGAGGAATTTCTTTTCTGGCTCAATCTCTTTTGACTTCTGGAGTCTTCTTCTATGTACATGGGCATCTCTTTCTGAAGTTTTCTTCTGTAATTTTGTTGAAGATATTTTTTGGCCCTTTAAGTTGGTAATCTTCGCTCTCTTCTATACCTATTATCCTTAGGTTTGTTCTTCTCACTGTGTCCTGGATTTCCTGGATGTTTTAGTTTAGGAGCTTTTTGCATTTTTCATTTTCTCTGTCTGTTGTGTCAATGTTTTCTATGGTATCTTCTGCACCTGAGACTGTCTCTTCTATCTATTGTATTCTGTTGGTGATGCTTGCGTCTATGACTTCTGATCTCTTTCTTAGGTTTTCTATCTCCAGAGTTGTCTCCCTTTTTGATTTCTTCATTGTTTCTATTTCCATTTTTACATCCTGGAAGGTTTAGTTCAATTCCATCACCTCTTTGTGATTTTCTGTAATATTTAAGGGATTTTCTGTTTACTGTTGAATGGCTTTTACCTGTTTACTTGTGTTCTCCTGTATTTCTTTAAGGGAGTTATTCATGTGCTTCTTAAATTTCTCTATCAGTATCATGAGATGTGATTTTAAATCCAAATCTTGCTTTTCTGTTGTGTTAGAGTATCCAGGACTTGCTGTTTTGGGAGAACTGGGTTCTAATGATGCCACGTAGCCTTGGTTTCTCTTGGTAAAGTTCTTAGGCTTGCCTTTCACCATCTGGTTATCTCTGGTGTTAGTTGAACTTGCTGTCTCTGGCTAGATCTTGTCCATCCTGTGGACCTATAAGCCTGTGTAAGCACTCCTCTGAGCCCAGGGAATCAGAGCACTCCCTGGAGATATGCCTTCTCCTGGAAGGACCCATGCACAGAGACCTGTGGAACAGCCCCAGTTCCTGGGTGCAGATGGGGACCAGAAGAACCATGTCCCAGTTGCTCTGTTCCTGTGCCCTGTGCACTCCTGGCAGTCCAGTCTTGGACAGTCACAGGAAAGAAATGGTGATCTCATCTCTGAGCCTGAGAGTCAGAACACTCCCTGGAGACCAGCTCTCCCCTAGCAGGACCCGTGCACAGAGGGGCTTGGAGCAGCCCCAGTCCTGGGCGTAGATGGTGACCTGAAAGACCCTGTCCCAGACCCTCTGTTCCTGTGTCTCCCTGTACCCATTTTTAATTGGGTAATTTGGGTGGTTGGTGTTTAGTTTCTGGAGTTCTGTATAAATTTTGGGTATTAGACTTCTGTCAGACATAAATTTGGTGGACCTTTACAGTCTGTAGCTGCCAAATTGTTCTATTGACCATCTCCTTTGCCTTATAGAAGCTTTTCAGTTTCATAGTCCCATTCGTCAAGTGTTGATTTTAGAGCCTAAGTCATTGGTGTTCAGTTCAGGAACTTGTCCCCTGTACCAGTGCATTCAAGGTTATTTCCCACTCTGTCTTCTGTGAGATTTACTGTATCTAATTTTATGTTGAGGTACTTGGTCAATGTTGATTTGAGTTTTGTGCTGAGTGGTAAATATGGATCTACTTTTATTCTTCTACATGGAGACATCAATTTACTCTAGCACCATTTGTTGAAGATGGTTTCATTTTTCCATTATATGGTTTTGGCTTCTTTACCAAAATCAAGTGTCCATAGGTGTGTGAGTTTATTTATCGGTCTTTGATTTGATGCTATTGATGAGTCTGTATGTTTCTATAATAATACCATGCAGTTTTTGTTAATATGGTTCTGTAGTACAGGTTGAGTTCAGGGATGGTGATTCCTCTGAATTTTCTTTTTTATTCAGGATTGTTTTAGCAATCCTGGTATTTTTCTTTTCCCATATGAAGTTGAGAATTCTTCCTTCAAGGTCTATGAAAAATTGCATTGGAATTTTAATGGGGATTGCATTGAATCTGTCTATTGCTTTTTGTAAGATGTCCATTTTCACTATGTTAATCCTATCTATCCAAAGATACTATGGAATATCTTTACTATCCTCTGATATCCTTTTCAATTTCGTTCTTCAGGGACTTAAAGTTCTTGTCATACAGATCTTTCATTGCTTTGCTAGAGTTCCACTAAGATATTTTTTGTTTTTGTTGGCTATTGTAAAGAGTTTTTTTCTCTAATTTCTTTCTTAGCTCTTTTTTTAAATTATTTATATAAAGGAGAACTACTGATTCCTTTGAATTAATTTTGAATCCAGTCACATTGCTAAAGGTGTTGATTAGTCCTGGAAATTCTATTGTAGAAGTTTTGAGTTCACTTGTACACACCTTCAAATCATCCACACATAGTGATACTTTGACTTCATTTACAATTTGTATCCCCTTGGTCTCATTTAGTTATCTTATTGCTCTGGCTAGAACTATATTGAATAGACTGTGGAAGAGTGTTCAGCATTGTCACTGATTTTAGTGCAAATGTTTAAGTTTCTCTCAATTTAGTTTGATATTGTCTATTGACTTGTTGAATATTGCTTTAATTAAATTTAAATATGTGCCATATATCCCTGATTTTTCTAATACCTTTGACATGAAGCTGGGTTGGATTTTATCAAAGGCTTTGTCAGTCTCTAAGGAGATAATTATAATTTTTCATTCAATTTGTTTATATGGTGGATTATGTTGATTTTATTTTATTTTTATTTTTATTGTATTCCTGCAATAAAGCCTATTTGGTCTTGATGGATGATGTCTTTGATGTCCTCCTGGATTTAGATTAGTAGTGTTTTATTGAGTATTTTTGCATCGATCTTCGTAAAACAGTCTGAAGTTATTTTTTTTTTTTTTGTCGAGTCTTTGTGCTGTTTAAGTATCAGAGTAACTGTGACCTCATAGAATGAATTTGCCAATGTTCCTTTTGTCTATTTTGTGCAATAGTTTGAGAAGTATTGGTATTAGCTCTTCTTTAAAAGTCTGGTAAAAATCTGCACTAAAACCATCAGACCCTGATACTTTTTATTTGGAAGACTTTTAATGACTGTTTCTGTTTCTTTAGGAGATATGGGGCTGTTAAAATATTTTACCTCTATTAAACATTTTCAGTAAGAGATATCAGTCTATGAAATCATCCATTTCATTAAGATTTTCCAATTTAATTGTGTACAGGCTTTTGAAGTAAGACCTAATGATTGTTTGAATTTCCTCAGTATCATCTATTATGTCTCCCTTTTCAATATTGAATTGTTTATTTGGATATTGTCTCTCTGTCTCTTGATTAGTTTGGCTACGTGTCTATCTTATGGATTTTCTCAAAGAACCAGTTCTTAGTTTTGTTGATTCTTTGTATTGTTTTCTTTGTTTCCCTTTTTCTTTTTTTTTCAAGTTCAGAAAAATGCTTTTTTAAAGACTCTTAGTAGGACTTCAACATCAAAGACTATCAGTGCTCAGTGTATTAGATGCTGTGATGAACCCTGCTTCACAACCACCATTATGAATGTTTACCAGTGGTGGATGGTGGATGACATGATTCAACATATTACTTAAATATTACATGAACTGGAGTTTTCTAAGAATGAGATGAACTGTACCTATGGATACCTTTTCACAAAGGTTACAAATATATATGGACTATCAACTGAGTTATTTAAAATATATATGAGCATACAACTGTATCATTTGATTTGGTATTTTGTAATGTTTATTTTAAATCTAGCCCGATAATATATATTCATTAATTTTTTTACCATATTTATTTTAAATTACAAAAACAGACACTACCTCAGAGTAAAAGGTTGGATAAAAAAAATCTTCCAAGAAAATGGTCCCAAGAAACATGCTGTAGTAGTCATTCTAATATTGAATAAAATCGACTTTAAACCAAAAGTTATCAAAAAGTTAAGGAAGGACACTTTGTACTCGTCAAAGGAAATCTACCAAGATGAACTCTCAATTCTGAATGTCTATGCTCCAAATGCAAGGGCACCTCCATTCATGAATAAAACTTTACTGAAGTTCAAAACACACATTGCACCTCACACAATAATAGTGGGAGACTTCAACACCCCACTCTCATCAATGGACAGATCACAGAAACAGAAACTTAACAGAGTCACAGTGAAACTAGCAGAAGATAAGAATCAAATGGATTGAACAGATACCTATAGAACATTTAATTTTAAAACTTTTTGTTTTCTAAGCTTTGGGCTGTACTTTGAAGTTGCTTGTATGAGAACTTTTTAATTCATTTATGGAGGCTCTTAGTGCTATTAACTTTCCTCTAAGAACTGCTTTCATTGTGTCCCATAAATTTGGGTATGTTTTATTTTATCTTCATTATATTCTTGAAAGTCTTTCATTCCTTTATTTCTCTATTGACTCAGACATCATTGAGTAGAGACTTATTCAACATCCATGAGTATATTGTCAGGCATTCTCATGTTTCTGTTGTTTTGAAGTCCAGCTTAACTCCATGGTGGTCTGATAAAATAAAAAAGTGTTATTACAATTTTCTTGTATATGTTGAGGCTTGCTTTGAGATTGACTATAAATCCTCTCCTTTTGGAGAGGATTCATTAAGCGCTGAGAAGGTTTATTCTCTTGTGTTTGAATGACATATTCTATTGCTATCTACCAGGTCCATGTGATTCATACATTCTCTTAGTTTTACTATTTCTCTGTTTAGATTTTGTCGGGGGACCTGTCAGTTGATGAGATTGGAGTGTTTAGTGTCCTATTATGTAAGTGAGGAGTTTGATGTTTGATTTAAGCTTTAGCAATGTTCCTATTACAAATGTGGATGCCCTTGTGTTTGGGGCATAGATGTTCAGAATTGCAGGATCACATTGGTAGATTTTTCCTTCAATAAGTTTAAAATTCTTCTGTATCAGTTTTGGTTAATTTTGGCTGAAAATCTATTTTATTTGATACTAGAATGCCTCCTCCAGTTTGCTACTTGTGTCTATTTTATTGGTTAACTTTTGTCTTCCATCCCTTTACTCTGAGTCAATATGTATCATTATTACTTATTTTTCTTGCATGTAGCAGAATTATGAATCCAATTTTTGCCTTAATTCTGTTAGCCTGTGTATTTTTATTGGTAAATTTAGTCCATTGATGTTGAGATATATTAAAAACTAGTGATTTCCTGCCATTTTGATGTGTGTGTGTGTGTGCGTGTCCATGTGCATGTGTGTGTGTGTGTGTGTGTGTGTGTGTGTGTGTGTGTGTATGTGTGTGTGTGTGGTTTTTTTTGGTTTTGCTTGTGTGGAATTAATTATTTCCTGTCTTTCCTTGCAGTTTTCCTTCTAGTATTTTCTTTAAGTTGGATTTTATTTGTATTTATATATGTCTTTAACAATCCTTTTTCTCTATCTATGATGATTGAGAGAGTTTCTTGGTATAGTAATCGAGATTGGAAACTGTGGTTTTTGGGGAGATTGCATATCTGTCCAGGTCCTTCTAGGCATCTCTGTCTACCTTTATCTAGTCTCTGTTGATAATTTGATGTAATTTTGATAGGTCTGCATTTTATGTTACCTTCCTTTTTCTCTTGCAGCTTTTAATATTCATTCTTTGTTCTGTAGATTTGCTGTTTTGATTATTAAATGCTGGGAGGATTTTCTTTTCTGGTACAGTCTAAATGGTATTCTATAAGTTTCTTCTATGTTTATATGCATGCTCTTTCTTTATTTGGGGAATGTTTTCTTCTATGATTTTGTTGAGATTATTTTCTGGGCCTTGGAGTTAGGACTCTTCACCTTCTATTCCTATTATTCTTAGGTTAGGTCTTTTCATGGTATTGCAGATTTTTTGGATTTTTGTTTCAGAAATCTTTTTGGCTTAACATTTTCTTTTGAGTGATATATCATTTTCTTCTATTATATATTTTACATCTGAGATTCTTTCTTCCATCTCCTTTGTTCAGTTGGTGATACTTGCATCTATTTTCCCTAATCTCTTTCCTATGTTTTTCATCTCCAGAATCTCTTCAGTTTGTGTTTCCTTTATTGCTTCTATTTCCACGTTCATGTCTTACACAGTTTTATTGATTTAATTCACTTGTTTAATTGTATTTTCCTATGGATTTTTAAGGAATTTGTTTCCTCTTTAAAGATCTCTACCTGCTTGAACATATTTTCATGTATTTCTTTAATGGATTTATTCATTTCCTCTTTAAAGGCTTCTATCATCTTCATAACATTAGATTTAAAGTCATTTTCTTGTGTTTCAGTTGTGTTAGGATATCTAGGACTTTCTGCAATGGCAGAGCTGTGCTTTGCAGGTGTCATATTGTCCTGGATTTTGTTGTGTTCTTTTGAGGGCCTTTAGACATCTGTATGGTTTTGGACCCTGATTGTTCTTGTTGAAGTAGATATTTGGAGAAGAGTGATCCTCGATGGTCCTTGTATAGCAAGGTATCATTGGACTGTATCTTTCCAGACCTGCAGGTTCTTGTGTTTCAGGAGTCTTATGAAGATGGAGGAGAGTCGATGGGAGAATGGAGGTACCCTGTGATAGTAGACTACTCAATTATTCATTTTATTTGTTTTCAGTTCTTGAAAACTTTGATTTTAACTGCTTCTTAATTTTTTCTTGGCTTTCCTTAGTAGATATTTTCTTTTTCTCCAATTGTTTGGTTGTGTTTTCCTGCATTTCTTTATAAGAATTACTCATTTTCTCTTTAAAGACCTCTATCATCTTCAAAGAGTTGGTTTAAATGTCTTTTTCTTTTGTTTCAGCTATGGTGAAATATTCAGTACCGTCTGTTGAAGAATAGCCAGGTTCTAGGGGAGATATATTGCCCTATCTGTTATTGGTTATTAACTGATTGATTGATTGTGTGTGTGTGTGTGTTTTGCTGGCATGTTGATAACTGGGTGAGAGATGGTTATATATCTAGATATTGATATCTGAATTTGTGTTTGTTGGGTTGATGCTTTATTTTTTTTTTGTATTCTAGTTCCTCTCAGAATTTTCGGAGATTTGTGATTGTTGTGTGTTGCCAGTTTTATTTGCATGCTCAGTGGATGTGGATACAGGGAATGCCTGCTGGTGTTTGAGGCTGGGACATTGATTGAGTGGGTGGAGATAGGATAGTAGAGATAGTTTAAGGAATCAATAGGTGGTGCAAGCAGTATCGAAGAGAAGAGACAATTAGTGATCTATTGCAGAGCTAAGGATGAGACTGAGGGATTAGGTTTAGGGGGACAAAGAGAGAAGAGGAGGATGTATGCAGTTCACCTGGTCTTCTGGTTTTTGTTGACTTTGGCTGAAAGAAGATGCCTGCTTAAGTTGGTGCCTGGGATCCCACATATGTTCAAAATATTTGTCTTTGAACTAATTTTTACTACCACATTGACTAAAACTCAACTAATATATTACATAATATCATTTCTCTCTGTATCTATATATACAAAAGTCGGAGATTTTTTTTCCTAAAATGGGTTTCTGGCTGACATGGTCTGTTGCTAACTACAGTGTGCCCACCCTAAACTGGGATATGAGTCACAGTGACCTGTGGAGGAATGAATTCAGAGTAGTTGTGGATAGGAAAAAGAGAGGCTGCAGTTTGTTTTTGGGTTTTTTGTTACTGTTGTTGTTTCTTTTTTGTTTTTGTTTTTTTTTCCCCCTTTTTTTTTTTTTAATTCGTCACTTTCCCTGTCCTTAGACTTCTTTTTTTTTTTTTATTTACATTCAAAATCATTTCCCCTTTCCCGTTTCCTCCCTCCCCGAAAGTCCCATAAGCCCTCTTCCCTCCCTCTGTTCCCCATTCAACTCCCTCTCGTTACTCTGTCCTGGCGTTCCCCTACATCCAGTCTTTCCAGGACCAGGGGTCTCTCCTTCCAACTTCTTAGAAATCTATTGATATGCTGATTGTGTCTAGGGTATTCCGAGATTCTGGGTCAATATCCCCTTATCAGTGACTGCATACCATGTGTGTTCTTTTGTGATTGGGTTACCTCACTAAGGATGATATTTTCAAGTTCTGACCATTTGCCTAGGATTTTTTTTTTGTTTGTTTTTTGTTTTTTTGTTTTGTTTTGCTTTTCAAGACAGGGTTTCTTTGTGTACCCCTGGCTATGCTGGAACTTACTCTGTAGACCAGGCTGGCCTCGAACTCAGGAATCCACCTGCCTTTGCCTCCCAAGTGCTGGGATTAAAGGCGTGCGCCACCACTGCCTGAGGCTGCAGTTTGTGTCCGGTTGCAGCTCACTGTAAAAGCATAAGAGATTGGGTCTGGGGAAAAAGAGAAAGTAGAGAAGTTTTGTATGCAGTCTACTTGGTCTTCTGGCAGTTGCGACTATTTGTGTATGTGTGTGTATTATATTCTGTTGCCATACTTTTTCTGGTAGTTACCTTGAAACCTGGAAATCTGACGAACTTTTAAGCAGTACTTCTTAAGGTAGTATTAGTTAAAATTCAATGGTGTGTTATTTGTGTATATTTGAAAACACTTTGAAGAAAAATTTACCAGAATTAATAGATCTAGAACCCTCATGTTTAAGAAGTGGTATTGGGGAGGCAAAATATTTTAGTTGTTAAGTATAGTTACTGTTTCCCAGAAGATTTGGATTCACTTCTAGGCACTCCCATTAGGCAGCTGCTCATAAGTGCCTGTAACTACTGCTACAGGAGATGTCTTTTCCTCCATCCTCAATGGGCATTGTCTTCAAGTGTATTTACCCCATATAAATATTCACATATATCATTAAAATAAAAATAAACTTCATACGATTGAATAGCATCTTACCAGGTTTAGACAATCTTGCTCTTTCTTATTAAGGAACATGTTGAGGAATAATTTGAACATTTTTGAGAGTATGCATGACTTTTTGAAGTTAAAATGGAAAATAAAAAGGATACATTTTCTCAGATTTTATGAAGATACAAAAGTGAATAGATAAATGGCATTTAATAGAAGTGGAAAATGTAAACAATAAGCATTAACTATATAGATTTATTTTTATTTTTATTTTTAAACAAAATATTATATTAGTGTATCAAAATGGCATATTAATGTGTATATGTAAATTATATCACTCTCATGTGACATGCACAATTGCAAGATTGTTTCACACATGTGTTTCTATGTTAACAAATGTGTATGTTTGGTGATTTATTTGCTTTACTGTTAGGGAAACCAAAGGCCTCACAGTTAACTAATCAAGATGTCAACAACTGAGCTGTTCCTTCATCTTCAGTAAACAATACACATTTATTATAATTTCAGTATTTGCTTAAATGTTTTCTGAATGGAACTATAAACTAATCTGTTTATTAGCAAGGATGCATTGCACACCTGCTCAGCAAATCCATATTAGTTTTATCTTCAAACAACTCCCTACAAGGATATAGGCATTTCATATGTCAAAAAGTTGATGAAACTGTAAATTGTCATATGTACTTTTATTTTTAATTATAAATAGTCAGAAAATTTTCATAGAGTTTTGGCTATGAACTAAGATTATTTATATTAGGCAAAGGAATAATGAATATGCAATCTCTCCTTTATAGAAAAGAATTTTGGTAGGATATACAGAAAATAAATAGCTACATGCTAAACTAATTCTTTTCTAACAATCAGTGAATATCAAAGGAGTAGAACTTTTTCATATACAAAGAAGACTAAATCAAGAAAACAAAGGTTAAGTATTTTAAAAGTAATTATATAAAAGTTGTGAATAGTTGAGTCTGAATTAATTATGAGACAAAGAATAAACTAAAAAGGAGCTGCAGCTTTGGCAATTATCTAAAACAGAATGGAGCAAGACACAGGCATAGTATTTCCACGAATACTACGAAACAAAGAAAAGTAGAGTAAGAGTTGCAAGAAGCAGAACTTGTTTACAAACTCCATGTTCTGCATGAAGACTCATGAAAAGCTATACCAGAGATTTAGATAAGATATGAAGTAGAAACTATGTAAAGTGGATGCTGGTATATTTTTAACATTTAAATTATGGAGACCTGTCAAATATGGAGGTTTGGAAAATCAGGCAACTCACAGAGATTTTGCCTTTCTACTATTTCTTTAGTTGGTTGAATATTATTCCTGATACCTGAACTTGACATCATTGATACATGCACACATTTTTATTTTGGATTTTGTTTTAGTTCGTGTGTTTTAAATGAATATTAAGTATAGACAACAGAAAACCAAGCTCTGACAGAATATGGTTTTAAATAAGTAATAGAAGAATCACAATATTCTCCATAATGAGAAATTAGGATGTTTTGTGTTTTCTTAATTAAAAAGAGGAAAAGTTAGATAGATCAAAAATAGGTAGTTACTACCAGTCTAAGAAATAAGAAGGGGGATTGGATAACCCATTGCAGAAAAGATTTTATTTGGCTCAGCAACCTTAAAACTAATATAATTAAACAGAATGCATATCACCATGCTTTCACTATTTGCTGACTTTCAAAAAACAAAAACAGCAAGCACACCAAAAAGACAATGTACCTCAGAATCTTTTAAGCTATATTTGTGTGTTATGAAAACAGATAGATAGATAAATAGGTATGTACATAGGTAGATAGATAGATATATAGATAGATAGATAGATAGATAGATAGATAGATAGATAGATAGACAGACAGACAAGAGAGGGATAGTTTGTGTAAAATACATGACACATGCACATACACAGACATACACACACACACACACACACACACACGGAGATCCAAGAACAAGTTACAGGTGTTATTTTTCCCAATCTGTAAGTTGCTGATTTGACTTATTGGCTATGTCCTTTGCCTTATAGAAGCTATGAAGTTTCATGAGGTTTCATTTATCAATTCTTGATCTTAGAGTATGTGTTATTGAAGTCTGTTTAGAAAATTCCCCCCTGTGCCAATGAGTTCAAAATTCTTTCCCTCTTTCTCTTCTAATAGAGTCAGTGTATCTGGTATTGAGGTCCTTGATCCATTTAGACTTGAGCTTTGTGCAAGGTGACAAATATGGGTCTATTTTCATTTTTCTATATACAGCCACTTAGAACAGAACCTTTTATTGATGCTTTATTTTTTTCCATTGTATATGTTTGGCTTCTTTGTCAAAGATCAATGCCCGTGTGTGGTTTTATCTCTGGGTCTTCAATTCTATTGCATTGATCAACCTGTCTGTCTCTGTATCGATACCATGTAGTTTTCGTCACTATTGTTCTTTACTAAAGCTTGAGGTCAGATATGATGATTACCCCAGCCAATATTTTATTGTTAAATATTGTTTTCACTATTCTAGGTTTTTTTCTTTCCAGAATGGAAACAGACAGCCTCAGGAGGTAGAAGGTTGGGAATGGGACCCTCCAGAATGTACCAGAGACCTGGGAGGTGAGAGACTCTCAGGAATCAAAAGGAGGGACTTAGACAAAATGCCCTGAAATGGGGAGAGGGAACTTTTAAAGGCCACCTCCAGCAGAAAGACAGGTCATCAAGTGAGGAATAGGATTGTCATCCCACAATCAATCTCTGACCCATAATTGTTCCTGTCTGAAAGAGCTGCAGCAATGGAAATGGAGAGAAGCCTGAGGAAAAGAAGGTCCAGTGACAGGCCCAAAGTGGGACCCAGCTGATTTTTTTTAATTTATTTTGAATCTAGCCACTTTGCTGAAAGTGTTTTTCTGTTGTAGGTTTTTCCTAGTGAGATTTTTGTTGTTATTGATATACAGTATCATATCATCTATAAATAAAAATATATATTTATATATTTCCTTTTTTAATTTATATGCTCTTGTTGTACTTCAGTTGTCTTATTGCTTTAGGTAAATCTCTGTGTACTATATTGAATATGTATGGAGTTAGTGGTCAACCATGTCTTATTCCTGCCTTAGTGAAATTGCTTTGAGATTTTCTCCACTTTAATTAATGGTGTAAACTTTGTCATTATGTTTAATTATGTCCATTGTATTTCTAAGATACCAAAAGTATCCTGCCAGTTGATTATGTAATGTTATACAAAAAAATGCCCTGAATTTTCCATCACAAATTTCTAGGTATGATAAAAAACATTCAGCAAATTAGTAGAATTTTAAAAAGAAGCACAGATAATTATGTAGCTTTCCCAACACCAAAGGAAAATAACTAAGCATAAATATGAAAAAATGTATTCACAGCAGCCTGAAAATTTTGCAGAATAAATCTTACCAATGCAATAAAAGACTTAATGAAAACTTTACAACACTGAAAAAGGTAACTAAGAACACACTGAAGGTCTGACATGCTCAGTATTATTTAGAAGAATACTGTGAAAATGCCATTGCACTAAAAACAAATTAAAGATTCAAGACCATCTCTGTCAAAATCCAAATCTAATTCTTCAAAAAATTAAAAAGTTTAAATTTTATATGGAAACACAAATGATCCAGGATAGCCAAAATAATACTGAAGAACAAAAGTATCACCAGCTCATATTACAAGTTATATGTCAAAAACATGGTCAAAATAGACATTTTGGTTTAAATGAGCTATCTGTGGCCACACATAAAACCTTACACTCCTATGGCCCTTTGATTTTGAGAAAAAGGCCAACAATACACAGTTGACAAATGAAATATTAAATAAAGGGTACTGTATAAATTATATAGATGCATGCAGATAGATGCAACTAAATACTTATCTCTTACCCTAGCAAAATTCAACTCCAAACTTATCAGTTACCTCTAAGACTAAACACCCTAAATCTGACAAATGATAAAGAAAAGAGTCTGCTTGAACTTAAAGATATAGGAAAGAACTGTCTGACTAGACAGCACCAAATCCATTACAACCAATATTAAACAAACAGTACCTCATGAAAATAAAACACTTATGTAAAGCAAAGGCCTCTCACATAAGCTGACAGTCTACTGTCATAAAGTATATAAATCTAGATTATTCAATATACTCAAAACCAAACAAAAATTCTATGCCATCAATTGAAACTTGTAGTGAGAAAAATTGGGTTACATCTAGTTATGTTGTGGCCAACTTGGTTCTAAAACAACTTAAGTTATTATTAAAGATATTTGTTGTTTTCAAAAACTGATATTAGGGCTCTTTTGTGATTAAAAAAAAAACACTTAAACAACTCATCAAACATAGAGAAATTGAGCTGGTATATCACTAGATCCTTCACCCTATTCACTGTCAATCATACTAAAAGGTACTCTGTATATAAAAGAAAAATGTTAATCATCAAGCTAGTTACATATGTTTCTAACTACCAAGGTATCCTACCTATAAGATGCTTGTGCTATAGTGACACAAACTTCTTGGGGGTAACTAATGAATCTCTGATTTGACTTAGGGCCCATGTCATGAGATAGAATTATTGCCTACTAGTACTCAAGTGGCTAAAAACCTGAGATTGGATAGATTATTGACCCAAGGAGAAATGAAACACTCTTGTTCTGTTAAAGCACATAGCAGTGCTAAAATGGCTCCTAATGCTGCTCTTCTATACCCATAGATCTGTGCCTCTTTCACCTATCAATTGAGATGATTACTCTTGCAGGAGTTGGGAACAAAGACAAGGACTCATAAGTGAACAATGTGCTGTGAAGAGAGTGAGAGATTTTGAAAGACTTGGTTCTGCATGGTATATTTTCATCATTCTTTCTTCTCAAGGGCTTAGGGAGTTATACAAAATAGGAAATAGAAAGACACTAAAAGTCAGAAAGTGTGGATGACCTGAAGAAAAGAGTGTCATCCAGACAAAACAACATTAACGAGCCACTTTTCAGCAAGTCCCTATTGCTCATTGCGACACTTACTTGAGTCATAGAACATAGGAAATCATACTGGTACTCAGATAGAGATTTCATCTCTATTGGCTTCTTTTCATAGTAATGAATTATGACACTGTGCCATAGGAGAAAATGAATAATCATTTGTACATGCTTGTGAACATTGTTAGTCTAACAATTGCTTTGAAAGATATGACCCCTGGGACAAGAATGGCATGAATACCACGAGAATAACCAAACACTTTCTGTTTGATAATTGAAGTCTGGAAGCTAAGAATCTGTGTATTGACAGATCATGGGTTCTGAAGGAGTACTTACTACTGTTACTTTGCTAACTCTACACAATATTATAATATATATATATATATATATATATATATATATATATAATGTATATGTAATACATTAAATTATATAGCATAGTTAAACTCATAGGTTAATATATCCTTCAACCATGATAAAATAAACTTTCTTTTACAGAAAATGGTAATTGTAATTGAGACCTACAACTTCTCAAAGTGCAGAAAAGAAGAGGCTGTGGAATGCTTACACCTAAATTAGATGTCTACATCACACCCCTTATGCCAAAACTTAGAAGGTATTGTGGGGAAAAAATTTAAGAGCGGCAAATTGTGAGAACTACTGGAAGCATGATTTCTGAACACAGGTCAATTCACACATTAGTTTATAGAAGTTATGGCAACATGCGCAAAAACCCATACAAATTCAATCTATACTAAATTACAGAATGGAGAGGAAGCAAGGACAACATTTAAATCATACCAAAGGAATTGATTATAATTGACAGCTGCTAGAAGAGCAAGAATCAATTTTATTTAAGACTGCAGTCTCTGTTTGGTTAAACAACTGCCCATGAAGGCCAAACATTTGAATAAATATGGACATCAAAAATTTTAATTCATGGTACTTAAAATTATGATAGAGTTGGATGGGTTGAGAAGGGCAAAGTTAACTGGGAAGAACTGGGGAGGGGTGAATATGATCAAAATATTTTGTGTGAAATTCACCAATAACTCATAAAATGACAAAAATGACTAAAATTCATATTAAAAGTAACCAAAATTTGTAATACATTCTAAAATATTACTTTGATATTTAATAAAATAATCATTTCTTATATTTTATAAAGGAATTAAAATTAACACTCAGGAAAAATAAAATTTACTATTGATTGCTATCATTTAGTAGAATTTGCACAACCATTATGCTTTTCTGATCAATTTATTTCTCTAGGTAATAAAGTGACTATTCCAAACTTCATAAGTGGTGTCTGAAATAGTTATTGTAAACAACAGAATAAAAAAGACACTAAGGTTGATAGAAAAAATAGAACAAAGAATGGTAATGTTATGTCATCCATCATTAGCCAAATTATAAAATATTAAGGGAAGTTATGCTTAGGAACTGAGATTAATTGTTACTAATCGAGTAAAGTCACAAAACCAAGTGTTGCTTTCATTTGCTATACTAATGCCATTTACAAGGTTAATTACTGTGTTGCCTCACAGCCCCTAGTTATTTTTCATATTATAGCAGAGAAGCTGAACAGATGGACCAGAATAACATCTGGCTCAGATGAGAAGCAAGGCTACAGCTGACATCCTGGAATGATTTCCTTCAGTATCACAGGAAGTAATGAGAAACATGCAGGTGACAAAAGTAAACAACTTGATAATACAAAGCAGTGTTTGCCATGTCCCCAAGAGGAACAGAATCAGCATACAACCACTCTTACAATAAAAATATTTTATAATTCTTATAGTAAAATAATAATTACAAATAACAAATAATTATTATAATGAAAATATTTTAAGACATTTAAATTTTATTTACTCAATTGGTTATCACTATATTACTTCCCATCTCTCTCTCTCCTTCTCTCTTTCTGTCAAGATTACATGTGTATGAGCATCAAACTAAAAATACTTCATGGAAATTTACTTTTCAAGCTTATATTCCGATTGATTCCCAGAATAACATGACAGAATTTATTATACTTGATGATATCTAAACTAGTAAGATCCATAAATATATACCAACATTTAAATGGGACATAATAGCAAAATAATGGTAAGGAACGAGAATTAGTGAGTTGAACCAGATGTACTCACATTTACTGCTACCTTATTTTAATCAAACAGAGAGGCATCCTTCAATTAATAATTATGACTAAGAAAAACTTCTAAAGGAATTCTGTGTGAATAATAATGACTACCAGGAATGCAGGACACAACCAACATATTCCATTTTATGCTATACTTTAAGGAATGTTAGCACCACTTAGTTACAGATCTGAGGAAATTGATTCCAAATACTCCTGTATTACATGCTTGTGCCAACTGCTGGACATATTTATTTCAATTGTATGGAAATTTGCAACTATGTCATTCCTAGCTTACAATATCTGTTCAAACAACGTGAAAGAGAAATGCATGGCCAAATGACAAATACAATCTCACAAGAGAGAAAATCAGAAATGCCAAGAACCTGTTCATCTTTAAAAACCAGGACAAAATTTTTCTGCTGTTTGTGGTGTAAAATATTTTTGTATTGCTAAATATCTTTGGTGTCCAGAATCATTCATTATAGAAACGTAAATGACAATTGTCTCTTGGAGAAGTAGCTCAGAGAAGAACCCCTTGTTCTGAACTTCTTTTTGCAGTCTAGAATATTATTACTGCTGTCTTTTATGATGAAAATCCCACAGCACAGAGCAATTGTAATCATGGCTATTGTTATGACTGAGATTCAGCTAGGCATATTCTATCACTTTTGCTTCTATTTAGGGTATGTTCATTTTATGATATATTCATTTCATGATGAAGATCTGGAGACTACCGTTTCTATTCTCAGGGTTAGTGTTATTTTTGTATCTTCAAATATATGAAACTTGGTGAAAAAGTGATCGTTCAAGCCCTATTTTCTTTTGTTTTACTTTAAACATTGTTTCAATCATAACCACTTTTCAGCTCATCAATATGCATGACTCTAGAGAAAATATTAGGATAATTTAGCTATACGGAATACTTCAGCGTATTGACACATAAGTCATGGTTTCTGAAGTAAATTGGGTTATCTAAACTATTGAAACATATTTTTTCCAGATATATGGACTATGCCAAAAACTGTATAGTGGTATACAGTTTGCTGTTGATTACTTTTACTGGTATTACCAAGATATTGTTCAGAGACTATACAATTTACCAACTTAATATATGAAATTCAGTAGATATTTTTAAATATTCATGTAGATGTATGGATAAAACTATGATAAGTTTTAGGATATATCTAAACTTTAATGCAACTAAAAACATGATTTTGGGATAGGTAACCCAAACCATGAAAGATAAATATAGAATGTATTGACTTCAAAGTGGATATTAGATATTACATAGATGATACAAGCTACAATCAATAGACCTAGACAAATTAGGTAATATGGAGGACACTAAGGGAAACCCATGTATCTCCCTGTACATGTAAAATAGAATGATTTTGTGGAAGGACTTGGGGCATGTGGCAATATTATCAGGAATAGTCAGGTAGAGGGTGAATAGGGAGAGTGAATTATTGGACAATTGGGAGTGGTGATGGTATAGAAATCTAGTGCAGTGAAAATTTATGGAATCACTGAGGTTGGCATTATTGAGAACTCCTAGCAACGGAGGATACGGACTATGCACTGGCCATATTTTATAGCCTGGTGAAGTTTCCTGTGGTGGGAAAGAGATTCACTCAGATGAGTTTTCGGCTTAGGGGTCCTGTACTGATCCAAAAAATAAATAAATAAATAAATAAATAAATAAATAAATAAATAAATAAATAAATAAAACAAGTTAATCCTAAGACAGTGGGTCACTTTTCAAATTTGACAGTAGGGTCCTATGGACGCTATTGACAAGGACAAGATCCATAAATTTCTTTGAATGTATAAAGGTCAAGCAAGTGTCTGCATGGAAACTTCACACGTATATTCTAGTTTCTTTGACCCTGGAAGATACTCTGTAGGCTACTTAAAGAGAAATTTTCACATCAAATCAGCTGCAAAACTATTAACCTCTAATCTCTCCTGCCTGCAAGATATGTTAGTCCAATGGTGGTACAGAACTTGAGAGATGGGCCAATCAATATCTAGTTTAAATTGAGGTCCATGCCATGAAATGGCATTCATGTCCTATATTTGGATGACCAGGAATTAGATATTGGATAGCCCAGAAACTGATGGTAGAACACAAAACAATTTACAGAAAAATAATGAAATGGTTCCTATTGATATTCTGCCATAATCATAGATCGGTGCCTTGTTGAGCTGTTACCAGAGACGCTTTCTCTGGCAGCAGACAGGAATGGATACAGCGACCCCTAAGAGTGGAAGAGGATGTGTCACTGTCTTATTTGCCTATTGGAGAAACTTTTTTCCTCCTATAGGGTTGCTTTATCCAACCTCAATATGAGGGCTTCTGCCTTGTGTTATTGTATCATGTTTTGTAATGTTTGGTTGTTGTCTCTTGGAGGTCTGTTTTGTTACAAAGGGAAATGAAGATCAAGTGGATCAGAGGGAAAGGGACATGGGAGAGACCTGGGAGGAGTGGAGGAGTGAAGAGAGGCAAAACTATTGTCAGAATGTATTGTATGAGGGAAGAATCTATATTCAATATTAAAAAATACAGAAAATGTATTCCCATACCCCATCTATATTTGTATTCCAAACACTAAAATAAATGTGATTTGATTTGGCTCTCTCTATTCCACATATACAACCTTATGTATTTGGGTAAAATAAAACATCCACATAGACTAAAAATTAAAATATAACTAAAACTTAAAAACCCACTGTCACTATCATGGGGTACATGTTTCCATGGCATTGACTCAAATATAGGAGATAAAGGAGAGACAGCTCTAAGCAACCAGAACTAGATTCAGATGCTAGAGTCCATTTTACCTTCAAACACAAACACCAGGAAAGGAATGGATCTGTATCATTAAATGGAAAGAGGTATTTTCTGGAAATTCTCAATATAGTCCTGTCAGAAATATAGCTGGTAAAGCTTTTCTTCCATTCATAGTGACTGTAATTTACTGACAGCTTTCTTTGATGGATACACACTCTTTGTTATTAATTATCATTCATTATGTTTTGATCAGTTTCCCCTAAATTCTCCCCACCTCTCTATTCATTTGTTTTTCTAGTTCTATATTTTCTAGTGGTTTGTAAGTGGATCTAGTTTCTGTGCTTTTGAAATCCTGTTCGGAGAGTGCTTGCTTACTCCAGTATCTTAAAGTGCACTACCTACTTTTAGGAGTAGCTTTAATGTTTTATCTTTTAAATTAAAGTCTTTGATCTATTATAATTTTTTTTGTAAAAGTAAATGATGGAAATAGTTTCATCCTTCTTCAGGTGTATATCAAGTTTTACTAGTACCATTTGTTGAACAGCCAATCTTTCTCCAACTCCATATTTTACCTCTTTTACAAAATTAGATTGGCAGAGTTTTGTTCATTTACTACTGTTTTATTATTGAATATATTCTTCATTTACATTTCAATGTTATACCCCTTCCCGGTTTCCGCCCTCCCCAAAAACCCCCAACCCACCCTCCACCCCCTGCCTCCAATAATATGCTTCTCCACCCAACCTACTCCCATGACCCCCACTAGATTTCTCCACACTGGGGCCTCTATTGAGTCTTCAGAGGACCAAAGACCTCTCGTCCCACTGATACCCGTGGAGGCATTCCTCTGCCAATCTTTTGGCTGGAACCACGTGTACCCATTGGTTGATGGCTTAGTCCCTGGGAATCCTGGGTTGTCTGGTTGGCTGACATTGTCGTTCTTCCCATGGGGCTGCAAACTCCCCACCCCCAGTTCCTCCTGTCTGCTATCCAACTCCTCTATTGTGAACACCACGCTCAGTCCAATGGTTGACTGCTAGTATTCACCTCTGTATCTGTAAGGCTCTGCCAGGGCCCCTCCAAAAGACAACCATAACAGGCTCCTTTTGGTACACACTTCTTGTCATCCATAGTAGTTTCGGGGTTTGGTGACTGTTTATAGGATGAATCCCCAGGTAGGACATTCTCTGGGTAGCCTTTCCTTCTGTCTCTGCTCCACACTTTGTCTCCATAGCTGTTCTTGTGATTATTTTCTTCTCATTCTCAGAGGAACCAAGTCACCCCTATTTTGCTCTACCTTCTTCTTGAGCTGTGAATTATAACATGTTTATTTTGAGATTTTGGTCTAATATCCACTTATCAGGGAGTGCACACCGTATGTGTTCTTTTGTGATTGAGTCACTTCCCTCAGGATGATACTTTCCAGTCCCATTCATTTGCCTAAGAATTTCATGAATTCATTGCTTTTAATAGCTGAATAGTATATGTATGTATATATATATATATATATATATATATATATATATATATATATATATATATATATATAACAATTTCTGTATCCATTCCTCTGTTGAAAGACATCTGGGTTCTTTCCACCTTCTGGCTATTTTAAATAAGGCTGCTATGAATGTAGTGGAGCATATGTCCTTATTGCATGTTGGAGCATTTTCTGAGTATATGCCCAGTAGTGGTATAGCTTGATCGTTCAATTATTTCTAAGGTTTATATTCTATTCCACTCTTTTACCTGCCAGTTTTTAGGCCAGTATCTGACTTTCCTTACAACTATATTTCCATAATACAATTTTAGACCAGGTATTGTTAGACCACTAGCTATGTTCTTTCTTCTTTGGTTTACTTTGATTCTTCATAGCAGTTTGTGATTCCCAACAAGAATTCTTGGACAGTTTTTGTTCATATTTGTACAATTTATCATTAGAATAATGACAGGTAATGCATTAGAAATGTAGCTTAATTTTAAAATAAAGTCATTTACACAAAATTAATTCTGCCAGTTCAGTGGACTTGAAAATATCAAATAATTTCATCATTGATTTCTCTTTTCAATGTTTTGACATCTTTTAGTAGAGATCTTTATTTTCTTTGGATAAGTGTATTCTCCAGTCCATAATTTTTGGAGCTAATATGAATAGGATAATTTTTCTAATGTTATTCTCTGAGAGTACATTGTCATTATATATGAAGAGTCTGTTTATTTATTAGTATCCTTATGTGAAAATTTAAGAAGTTTTTATATCTACAGTTTTCTAGCAGATCTTATGAGGCTCAAGTACAGAATTATATCATCTGCAAAAAGGGATAGTTTGATTTCTTCCTCTCATTTTACATCCTCTTTATATTCTTTACTTATCCTTTTGCTCTTAGACTTCAAAAGTATTGGAGAAACCAAGCATTCTTGTTTCCTTGTGATTTTAGTAAAAATGCTTTGAGTGCTTCTCTCTTTACCATTTAATTTGATTTCATTTGTTAGTCTTTGTCTATTATCTTCCTTATGCTAAGATCTATTCCTTATAGTCCTTGTCTCTGAGTGCAGATGAAGTTGACTTATCAAGTGGATGATATTTTGGATGTGTTTTTTTAATTTGGTTTGAAAATATTTCACTGAGTTTCTATTTATTGCATATATATTCATCAGTGAGATTGGCCTACCTTGGGTCTTTTCCTGGTTTTGGTATCATGATAAAACTGACTTTATGAAAAGAACTTGAATAAGAGCCATAGATCAGTAAATTATTCAATACTAGTTGCTCCAATATTGAATGGAGAGGTGGATAACTGTTGCTGAACATGCAGGGACATGTTCAGACAAGGCTGAGAGCTTAATGATACCTCTTGTGGTACATTTACAAGCCAGGTATGGTACAAACATACTAACTAACAACAAGAAATAGGGTACTGGTGCTCGGAGGTCAAGGCCATTTTCCAAGACAATGCTACTGATGCCTGAACTAAGAAACTTCTTGATTCTGATCATGCCCATTTTTATATCACTACCAAAGATATTTTGGCATCATTGCCATTGTTGCTACCATAATGGTGGGCTCACAGCTGCAGCAGCTACAGCCACTAAGGTTGGAGTCTTACAAAATTTGGTGCAGCTCAGACACTGAGCCACCAAACAGGCAGCAGAGAGTAGCTGGTGTGTTCCATCTCAGTGGGAGAAGATGTGCCTCATCCTGAAGAAATCTGAAGCTCCAGAGAGTGGGGAGGGATCTTGGTGGGAGAGGATCCTCTCAGAGACGTGGGGAGGAGGAATGGTATCTGGATTGTGGCAGGGGAGACTGGGAAGAGGGGAAAACTGCTGGAGTGTAAACTACTACTATTACTACTACTACTACTACTACTACTAATAATAATAATAATAATAAATTTTATGCTGCCATAGTATTAAGGTGTGTTTGATACTGTGTTGAGCAGATAGTGGGATAACATAATCACAATTAATTTGAGCAAAATCCCATAGTTGATTAACATCATCCTGTAAAAGTCCCACTTGACATGGTTATTATATTCAAAGAAGGATCATAGAATTCAATAATGTAAAGCAAAAAAGAAAATAATGGGACAAAAAGGGTTAAATGGGGTGGCACATGGTAGGTAAAATAAAGTTAAAGGGGGGAATAGTTAACATAATATAGTACAAACTGGACCACTCTTAATTTCTTTAAGAAATTAAGTAGATGGGCATATGTACTATACAAGTTCTACTGATTATGAAACTCACCACTTAGTGCCTCTAAGATTGCTTCCGATATAAACCATAGAGCAGGCTTAATTTAAGTCATTGGTATTTTAAGATTATTTCTTTAGGGACTTACCAGCTTGATATATCATGACTATATTCATAAACATCTTTATTAAATGATATGCATTAGCCTTTATTCCCCTCAACTTCTACGTATGGAATAAAAAACTTCTACATACTTTACTGTCTAGATTACATAACTACTATGCTAAATTACATTATAGATTTTTTAAATCTGTACATTTTTATTGTATTCAACACTTCTCTAGTTAGCATTGTTGTAACTTGATACTACCTATTGGTTTGTAGGAGAGATGATGGTATGTATTGATGGGAGGCCTCCTGATATCCAATAAGAAAAGGTTTTTCCCTTACAGTAAAGTCACTTGGCACTGAGGGAAAGATCAGGGGATATCATGTCTACAGAGTTCACCATACTTGAGTTTCTCAAGGTTTACAACTTCTGCACTGCATAGTTTTGGAATAGATCCCAAGATCCCTCTTCTTTCTAGTGCAAAGCCTTACTCTTGCCATTGAAGTCTTTTTGTGTCTCTGTAATCCATTAAGTTTAAGTTCTTGTGTTGAACATGAGTGTCTCTGTGCTCTGCCTAAAGGAGAGTCTCTTTATTTCTCCTTGATGAAACCTGTCTTTAACAAATTAAATATTTTGCCAGAAACATTGTCTTTTAATTTCATCATATATTTTTATTGTTACATTATATTTTCATTGAAATATTTTATTTTTATGATGCTGTTATGGAATGCTTCTAATAACAGTATTTGTGTGGCCTCTGTGCCATGAGCCATAGGAAAAAAAAATCTACTTCACAATTATATTTTGTCCTATTTCATTAAACACCTTTGTGCTGCCAAAGTATAGGTTGTTTTGGGAAACAGACTTGGAGAAGATTACCAGAAGGAAGTTATCAGAGATATACGCAAGGAAACAGAGATAACATAGTCACATAATTTGATCTAATCTCTTTTTTTTCTTCCTGATAGCACATATTCAATATATAAAACAATGTGTTTCTTCATAGCACCTTGATGTATTTGTGTCATATTTCATTCTCCAAACTCTCCATCCTCCAAAATATTCAGCCATACTCAGTCAAAATGATTACAAAAATATTTTTAAAAAGTTAAAGAGATAGTTACCATATTCCTTAACAGTATTGTAGACATTATTTAATTATGGTAATTTTCATGAACAAAAATATTGGAGAAGGACTAAACATATGTGGAAAGGTGTCCTGCTTATAAGAATTTTAGGCCATGCCTCTGATAAAAACAATCACTATATTTGGGCAGGCTTTGCTTTCATGCTGGTGTATAACACCAGCAATGATGAGAGAAACCAATTATTAAAAGTACAGTAATGCGCAAGAAAGACAGTTCTGAAACTAAGGCATTTTTTCTCATAATTGCATTCAATAGCTTCTCTCTGTCCAAATCTATTTTGATTCATGATTTTATTATTCTTTTAATGACCCATACACCAGCACTGATTGTAAGTTTCATACTTGCTGATGGTATATAAACATGAAACTAGTGACTTATATATAGTGAGTCTATTAACTATGATTAAGTCATGTATGACTTCAGTATGCATTTGTGTGGCTATAATTATTACTCTCTTCTAATTAGTGAAACTATCAAGACAATTAATAAAAGAACATTTCTTTTTGACTCACAGGTACAGTTTAACTTTTTATATATGTGTTTTAATTCATTTGATTGCTACTTATAACCCTTGATAACTTTTTAAAAAATGATTTCATTTTATTATTTCTAATTTTGTATATGGGTGTGTGTCTCTGTGTGGTATATGCATATTCATTTAAATGCATCAGATCCTTTGGACTTAGAGTTGTAAGCAGTTGTAAGCCAATTGACCAGGTTGAATGGGAACCACACTCATGCACTTTGCAATAACAGTTTGTGCTCACATTGTTGAATAATCTCTTGAGCCACAGATACCTTCTTGAACATAAAATTCAACCTCTGTGAGTGTTTTCAAATCTGGCAATAATGTTTCCCACTTAGTGTTAAGTTTCTACCTCACTTGGATATTAAGGCTGATAATATATCTTGAAAATTAATTAACCTCACTAATTTAACTAGTTTAAATGAGAGGAGGAAGAATATTCAAAATGGCTCAACCAGCTAAGGCATGTGCCAATTCTGTCCACCATGTGTTCTTGGAATGCCTTTAGCACAGCACTGATTTTGATGTTTGACTTGCATTACAGTGTTGCTTCATGATGGAAATTGATCTTCCAACAATTTGCAACTCTTAAATGTGGCTGAAATTTCTTTTCAAAGGAGGATAAAAATGCAAATCTTGTGTTTATTTAGAATATATATTTGAAAACTGATATTCCTCCTTTAAAAATGTAAGTAATAAAATTTAAGGCAACCACCAGCCATGTTGAAAAGTCAAAAAGCTCCAGCAGCTTAGGCTATAGATTTCCTCTGGTATGAATTTTATCTGATTTAGGAGAAACACTGTCTTTTTCAAATTGCTAAAAGTAAATTATTCTTCTGGCATCGCCAAGAAAAGAACAATAAATATCATTTAAAGCTGAGATTTGAAGGATTTCTTAAGGTCAGAAGGTTAGTATTGTTCATTATATAGAGTTCCTGAAAGGCTATCATGAACATGAAACACATGTTCTGACAGACAACTGGGTTATTTAGGCTTTGTATTTGAGAATGAGAACAACAACAGAAAAAAAATTTCAAAACTCATACTGTGAAGAAATAAGCTTTGATATAAGACTGTCATTAAAAGCCAACCAGTGGAGTATGGCTTAAAATAATATGTCTAATACATATTTGTAATAAAGTGGTATAATTTTCAGTGAAAAGCAGACTGAGAACAATGAAGGAAGATACTCATGTTAGATAATACATTCTTTTGTTATTCTTAACACTGTTTAGTTTGAACCTTTTGCAAATATGAGACTGATGTTTCCTCTAAGATTTAACCCTAAAATTTTAGAGTTTTTTTTTTATGATCCCCAATTAAAAAATGAACATAAAATAAACAAAGTGAACAAAATTAAGATAAAATAAATTACTGCACAGAAATAATTCAGAAGACTGACAAGAAACCACCAAGAGATAGGTTATGCAAAATTCTAATAAAAAATTGTCTTTATAAAACACATCAAAAAACTTATCTTCATCACTTGCAAGAGGAAAATCAATGGTCAACAATGTAATGCCCACCTACAATCCTTAATCTTCCCTGTCTGTGTTAAGTGTGGTTTCTCCACTCCGCTGTTGATATCATCTCCTTGTTTATTTCTGTTCCCTTGATGATTTGCTTAAGGATTTTCTTTCAATATGTCATCTACATAATGCTTATTGTCCTGGCTTCCAAGTAATATCTAATGTGCAAACACCTTTTAAAATGAGAGCACTCCTAAGAAGAGAATGACCTCATCCAATTTGATTCATGAATAATAAGATTATGGTAATAATAATGAAAATTGACTTCCACAATGCTTTGGTAAAGAATTTGATAATCAACAAATCTCTGCTTCATTTGTATGACTAAATATTTTCTCTTCATTGGGTGTTAAAGAAGAAAAATAAACTATGAATTAGTGAATCAAGGTATTTGTTTAGTAATGGACTGGTCTTGGTTTCTATTTTATTGAAACCATTTCTGAGACCTTAAATGAAATGTATAACTTCCCTAATATACATATATATATATATATGTATATGTATTATCCCCTAATATATATATATATATATAAAATTAATTTTAAAAGAATATATATATATTATATATATATTATAATTTTAAAAGAATATATATATTATATATATTATATATATATTATATATAAATTATATATTATTATATATTATATATATAATATATATATTATATATATTATAATATATAATATATATTATATATTATTATATATATTATATATATATTATATATATATTTATATATATTATATATAAATTATATATATATTATATATAAAATTAATTTTAAAAGAATATATATATACATTCTTTTAAAATAAAGAATATATATATATTTTATATATATTAAAATAATTAAAATAAATAAAAGATATATATATATATCTTTTAAAATAAAGAATATATATATATATATATATTCTTTTAAAATTAATTTTCTTAAGTCTTTACTTTTTTTTACAATAGTCACCGGGTTATCCACACTCAACTTCTCTGGAGCTTTACAAGTACAGATGCCCTTAAATGACAACGTCTCTCATCTTTATGTTTCACAAATTTTTCTCTGTTCTCACTATAAATGTGGCTCACAGCAGGCAGTAATAACTATGCCAAAACCTGACTGATATTTACTTTGAAATTTAATCTGCCATGTAAATTTCTCCATTGTCTTGGTTTATCCTCAACTAATTATGAGAATGGAGAAAGTCTAGCCAGATTTTTGCCAGAATATACCAAAAATATTCTCTGGTCTTGATATATGCCTTGTTCAACTTTAAGTTATTTCAAGCACTCTTTATTGTTAGCACATCTCTTGATGTTCTGCTCTTGCAAATTGCCACTGAACTGGTCCTTATACCACAGCTAATACTTCCCTTACACCAGTTTCAAATGCTTTCAAACCACTTGATCCAGCTTAATACAACAGACTCACTTCACAGCATTGATGTTCTTTGTTTTGTTTTGTTTGTTTGTTTGTTTGTTTGTTTTTGAGATAGGAAATTCACCTGCCTCTGCCTCCCAAGTGCTGGGGTTAAAGGGATCTGCTTCCACTGCTGGGCCTACATTGATATTCTTCTACTATTTTTGTCATTGCTGTAATAAAATACCTGATAGAAGAACTTAAGTGAATCAAAAGAGAAACAAAAGGCACAGGAGGAGTGGATGGAGGGAAGGGAAACTTCGTTCTGTTCTCATATTATTGTATGAGGAAAGAATAGAAAAAAGAAAGAAAAAGAAAGAGAAAGGAAGAAAGGAGGAAAGCAAGGAAGATCTGAAGGGAAATTAGAAGTACATATAACCTTCTAAGTCCACAATGGTTACAATGCCCCAGTGGTTGCCAAGCCACCCAAAACAGCATCTTCTATTAGTTAACCATGGCTTAAATCATAGAACACTGGAAGACATTTCAAATTCCAATAGTGGTACATGCATTCATTGGCATTCTCTACATAACAGCATACCTTAACCCTATCTTCCTTATGCCTTAGTCACAGTTTTCTTTAGTCTTTATAACATACTTACGAATGACTCATTTCTTCTTGAGTTCTTTGTATACACTGGATATTAGCCCTCTTTCAGATGTAGATCTTTTCTGGATCTGCTGGTTTTGTACTATAGACAGTGTCCTATGCCTTACAGAAGTTTGCAATTTTGTGAACTCCAATTTGTCGATTCTTGTTCTTAGAGCATAAGCCAGTGGTGTTCTTTTCATGAAATTTTCCCCTGTTCCCATGTGTTCAAGGCTCTTCCCCACTTTCTACTCTATACATGGAGGTCCTTGATCTACTTGGACTTGAATTTTGTACAAGGAGATAAGAATGGGTCAATTTGCATTTTTATTCGTGCTTACTGCCAGTTGATCCAGCACCATTTGTTGAAAATGCTATTTTTTTTCCACTGGATGTGTTTAGCTCCTTTGTCAAATATCAAGTTACCATTGGTGTGTGGGTTCATTTCTGGGTCTTCAATTCTATTCCATTTATCTTCCTGCCTGTCTCTGTACCTAAAACATACAGTTTTTATCAATAGTGCTCTGTAGTAGAGCTTGAGTTCAGGGGTGGTGATTCCCCCAGAAGTTCTTTTGTTGCTGAGAATAGTTTTCGCTATCCTGTTTTTTTTTGGTTTTTTTTTTTTGTTGTTGTTGTTTGTTTGTTTTTAGTTCTTCCAAATGAATTTGTAGATTACTCTTTCTAGATCTACGAGGAAATGATTTGAAATTTTGATGGGGATTGTATTAAATCTGTAGATTGCTTTTGGCAAGTTGGCCATTTTTTACTACATATAGAATCAAATAACTTTTTTTTATGAATTTATGAAATTCATAAGCAAATGGGTGGAAGTAGAAAATATCGTCCTGAGAGTGGTAACACAATCACAAAAGAACATGCATGGTATGCAGTCACTGATAAGTGGATATTAGCCCAGAATTTCAAAATACCCTAGATACAATTCACAGACCACATGAAGCTCAAGATAAAGGAAGAGCGAGTTGTGGATGCTTCGGTTTTTCTGGGAAAGGGAAGAAAATACTCACAGGAACAATTATGGAGATAAATTGTAGAGCTGAGACTGAAGGAAAGGCCATCCAGAGACCATCCTACCTGGGGATTCATCCTATAAAATGTCAACAAACCCTGACACTGTTATGATGGCCAAGAAATGCTTGCTGAAAGGAACCTGATATGGCTGCCTTCTGAGAGGCCCTGCCAGAGTCTTACAAATACAGAGGGAGATGCTAGCACCCAACCATTTTACTGAGCACATGGTCCCCAAAGAGGAATTAAAGAAAGGACTTAAGAAGCTGAAGGGTTTTACAGCCTCATGGGAAAAACAACAATATCAATCAACAAAATCCCCCAGAACACCCAGGGACTAAGCCATCAACCAAGGGGTACAAATGTCTCCAGCTGCATTTGTAGCAGAAGAATGCCTTGTCAGGCATCAATGCGAGGAGAGGTCCTATGTCCTATGAAGGCTTGATAGATGCCCCAGAGTAGGGATATCAAGCGAGGGTAGGTGAGAGTGGGTTGGGTGGAGGAATATTCTCATAGAAGCAGGGGAGGGAGGATGGTTAGGGATTTTCTGGGAAGGGGGAAATCTGGAAATTGAGTAACATTTGAAATGTAAATAAAGAATATATTCAAAAAAAAAGAACATTATAAAAAGTGATTCACTCAAACCATTTGTCCAATAGTCTGGTATTTAGGCGTCACCAGAAACAAGTTCTAAAGCCTACATTATCATTTTCTCTTTGGTTGGTTGTACATGCATCAAACTGTTACATTATATTCTCATAATTATTAATGCTCAACATTTTTAATAAAATGTTCATTTGCTATATTTATTCTCATTTTACTACCATGTATGTTGTTTTTGATGATTATTGTTAGTATTATGCTTGAGAATTTACATTCAAATGAAAATATTTTGTACTTTTGCTCATATGGACATTTAATTTGTGTTCAAAGAGTATGCCATGAGTCAATTATTACCCAGGAAATAAAGCAAACATTTGAAGTCAAGAGTTTCCTATGCTTTGCTGAATGGTTTGAGATGAACTGCTAAACAGGTATCAGACTTCTCTCTTCTCTATCACATACATATCTTTTGTGAAGACTGAAGATTAAATAGAAATGGGAAATTAGAACCTCTTCAAATATTTTCTGGAAAACTATACAGATGTACATTTGTTTGTTGTCTTTTATTGTTCTATAAATTCTTTGAAATTTAAAAAAAATTGTGTGTGTGTGTGTGTGTGTGTGTGTGTGTAACTTTAATATTAGTAAACAAAGAGGCCAGAAGAGGATGTTCACTGCATACCTATTTTCTATAAATCTGTAGTTATAGATTGCTCTGAGGAGTGATATTGGAAAGGAACTCATGTGGTTTATATGAGCAGTGCACAATTTAACTGCTGAGCCATTTATCAGCATTTTAACAGCTATCATGGGCATTTTGTTCTTCACTTTTCCTTTTCCTTTATGTTAGTGTGTTAGTATTCATAATAGTTATTGTCACTTTAATAAGCTGTGATATTGAACAATTATTCCTGAAAATTGTGAGAAACATTAGAAGAATGGAGCTGAATTCTGAGAAAATAACTCAAGAAAAATTTTGGATTGGAACTGATTGGATATTACTATTTGAGTTCAGTTGGGTAAATACTGATCATTCATGGAGTATAACAATTTGAAGACTTGTGATTCATTATTAATTTTGTAATAATTCATTACAAAATGAATTATTACTTTCGTAGTAATTCCTTATTACTTTTCCATTGGCTATTATGCTGCTAATTTCCATATTGAATGGATTGTAAAGTTTAGAGAAAGGAACATTACATGTCCAAATCTACTAAGGATAGCAAAATCAGCCATTTTTCTGGGAGGCAGAGTTTTCAAGAATTATAAGTTATTCATTAATTGTCATCATGTTGAATCTTTGCCTTGGACAATTCTAACATAATTTCATTGGTTGAACAGAAAGATCATATTTTTTAAATCTACTAATATATCTTCTTAATAATGTAGTTATTTCTTTGGCTGAAGTAAGAATTGAATATCAGGTTTCGTACAGCTGGCAAATGTTGTACCACTGCCCATAGTCATATTTTGTTGTTCTTCAGTCTTTTCTAGATACATTCTGTACTGTTTCAATGTAAGAGCACACTATAACCTGTAAGCACAGGACTATGTAATAAGCAAGTAGTATTTTTATGGTTTTATTAACATGAATTCTAAGGACAAAATAATACACAGGAAAATTTCTGGAATGGGACAATGTATAATCTTGTCTGAAGCTGACATCCTTCTGTTCTCTTCAGGTTTTGAATATATTTCACATAATTGTAAACATATAGTATCTATTATTAAATTTTAAAAATTCTGTTTTATGCAGACTGCCTTGAATATAACTTTATGCATACATGATTAAATATGCTTATTAATTGGACATGCATTTTGGCATTATTTTCTGTTTAGGTACTCCAGTTTTGTTCTCTTTAGGAGAGCCTATACCCTTTCTGAAGTATAATAACATACAAATTTTCTTCCTTAATATATGTTTATATTGTGTTTTTAGTTTTACTCAGACGATGATAAGTGAATGCTTTGATGGATTTTCCGAGATTCTAATCTATAAGTATTAATTATTTTAAGGAGACTACCCAGGACCAATTAAAATGCCACTTATCTGTGTGAATAATTCGGTCATTTCTCTCTTTTTACACTGGCATGCCTATATGAGAAGTAAATAGGTAATTATCACTCAAAGCCACTGCAGAATTCAAAGAAAAAGATAATTAAGGCACACAGTTACTATACAGTTTGCCTAATTTTTTTTTGTTTTGTTTTGTTTTTATTGTTTTTTGGTTTGGTTAGGTTTTTGTTTGTTTGTTTGTTTTGGTTTGTTTTGGTTTGGTTTTTGGTTTTTCAAGACAGTGTTTTTCTGTGTAGCCCTGGCTGTCCTGGAACTCACTCTGTAGACCAGGCTGGCCTTGAACTCAGAAATCTGCCTGTCTCTGCCTCCTAACTACAGGGATTAAAGGCGTGCGCCACCACCGCCCAGGTGTTTGCCTAATCTTGATGAAGCACAAATTGCTGTTATTATGAAAAGTCAGTGATTACCTATTTGAGTATAGTGTTACATGCTTCATTTCTGCTGGAGAAAAATCATAGCAATTATGGGATGTATGGTGATTATATTTAAATTGGCTTATCAATGTAGTCTTTGAAAGACAGCAAAAAAAAACAAAAACAAAAATAAAAAATTAAACAAACAAACAAAAACAGCAACAACAAAAACTCTTCAACATCAGCTCAAGAGACTTATTAGTCTTTATATTCAAAAATAAAAAAAGCAGAATTATTAGGCTTAGCAAAATCTCAAGGTCCCTGGAATTTGAGTAACATTTTTGGAGCAAAGGTCTCGTGGATTCCTTGGGATCACATGGCCAATTCCTCATCTCACTCCTTTTCAGGTATCTCAGATTGATAATGAAAGTTCCATGAAGGACAGCCATGTTCAGCAGTTCTGATATCTACAATCAAGGCTGCATTCACAGGATTTGAGCATGGTGATCTCAGAATGATGAGTTCAGTTCATCATAACAGAAATAAATCAATCAAAATCTCTCTTATGTATTCCTAGACTAAAAGCAGCGATTATTCTCTGACTAGGATTGTAGAGGTTTCTGGTCTGTTTCAGAGACAGAAGGCAATTATTTGTGTGGTACAAACAATTTTATTCTATGTTTCTGTTGAGACTTATCTACTACTGTCCATTATTTAATTTTGTACTATGCATTATGATGTTTGTTTCAAAAGTCAATATAAAATTTGTTAATAAAATAAATTTTATAATTGCTACTTTCTTCACCAAGAGAACTGGATGAATTTTCTCTGTGTTTACTTTTGATGATACTTTTGATGTGTCACATTAAGATGACACATATTGAAAATATACTTTCAAATTTGCAGTATCCTTTCCAAATTTTTCTACTCTTAGCACTCCCAATAAGGCTAAATTTAGTTAATGTTTACTAGACATATAACACTGTCATAATAGGACATAAGTATCTGTTGCTTTTATCGACATTGTCCAAGTCCTGTTAGTGATCTTGAGGGTGTTTTTATATACAGATATATTCATGTAATATTATTATTATCTGTATTTCTTTTATTATCTGTTACCATTTCCTTAGCCCAATCATAGATTGTGTTTTGATAGCCAGGGATGTTATGAATTTACTTTACATTTGTTAAGGGTTCAAAAAATCATATATGATGTGCCTTCATGAATTATTTTTGTTTTCCAACATTTCAAGTAAAATGTATATATTTTGAATAGCTTTCTCCTACTAAGTTTAAACATGCCACTTACAGCAATGCTTGTATTATTGTGTTGAACATAATAAAGATTCTGTCAGTATCAATTTCCTTCCTTTGAGTTATTGGAGTGCACTGAAAAGGAATGACAGATGTTTGACCTGTTTTTTTTTTTAATAAGAATATAAGACAATGGTATTATCATATCTTTGCACATTCCTACCACATGTTTTGTTCTTTTCCATATCCTATTAACCTATTAAATGCCATTTTAGAGGATTTTTTTAAGCCTTTTTTTTTTAAAGATTTATTTATTTATTATGTGTGAGTACACTGTAGTTGTCTTCAGACACACCAGAAGAGGGTGTCAGATCTCATTACGGATGGATGTGAGCCACCATGTGGTTGCTGGGATTTGAACTCAGGGCCTTTGGAAGAGCAGTCAGTGCTCTTAACCGCTAAGTCATCTCTCCAGCCTAATGTCCTGAGGATTTTTTTAATTGAACCTCTAAACTGTTATCAGACATTTTTATAATGTATCCTGACTTATAGTGTAGCTTGATGAATATATAACATGATGTATTAGGTCAATAAGTGTACCTATAAGCTCATTGATAATTTTAGTGCCAGAGTTTGGATAAGAACAATATAGTCATGCAAAAGAATCTGGTCATTAATTCATTTTATAATCAGGAGTTTCAACACAAGTCCCCATCAAACTAAGTAGCTGAGCTCATCACCTTCCACTCTCTCTACTCCTACCCCTCTACCAAAACACTAACCATGCCAGCATGCCATTTAATAGCTTCATGGTGTCCTCTCAACAGCAGTCCCTTATTTATTTTAGAGTTTTATATTTATACAAAATGCCTCAGCAGTAGCCTAGAAAAATCTAAGAGCTTGCATATAAACGTAACAGTCAAATAAGCTGTAGAAGTAACCTTGTGATATTCCCCTTACATCCTGGTCATTGGGATAATGCTACCGACTCTTTCAGAGTTATGTCTTATTTCTCAAATGAGGAAATTGACTCTGCAGCCATTACTGCACTACAAAAATACTTTCAGCTGTGCTATAAAGTCTATTGTAATGCTTAACAATAGAAACACAGCGAGCTTTGTTCAAATATAAGTTAGAATGCACAAGGCAAGGGAATGTTTACTAGGGAGTAATATATATCCTCTGTACAGCATACACATTTTTATGTGACTAAGGGGCAATCTTTATAACAAAAGATCACTTTGTACAACAAAATTAGCAATATTATAATGTTATACAGTTTGCAAAGAAATTTAACACTAATACAATAAAACCTCTGCTTTACATGTCTTAAACTTCTCCTGATGAGGGCATGTTGAGAAAATGCTCATTTCTTTGAAGCATTATGAAGTACTTGAGTGTTATCACACATTCACAGAATCTTTTTGTTTGTTTTTACAAGCAATAATTTTTGTTGCCTGTATTCTATTTTTTCCTACTAATCTGAATTATTTCTAAGGAGACATAACAAAGCACACAAATCCCTCCATAAAATAAATACCTAGAAATGCAAAGTGCATGAAAGTACAAGACTAGCCGAAAGCAAGATGGTATCATTTTAAATAACAAAGCAATCATTAATGGAATGAGTCTTAGCAACATTATGTCTAAGGTTAATGGCAGATGAGAAAGACATTTGTTCTCAAGAGTGGTATGAGACCTAGTCACTGGTAGCAGGATTCAATTTGAATGGACAGAATGGGATTTTTATTTATGATATTAGAAATGCTAAAAAATTCATATATATTTTCATTCTTTGCTGTTTAATCTTAGACATCTTCTCATCACAAAAATCATACATATCTAGCAGTGCATTACCTGAGCGAATCAGAGCCTATAGTAGTTATATCATTTAATGTGTATAAAGTTTAGCATATTTAAAACATAGTTAAAGATTAATAAACATTGACTAATATTCCAACTATCTTCTTATATTATGGCCATAACATTGTTACTATTAAGAAGCCTTAGCGAACAGAAAATATAATAAAAATATATATTAAGCAAGGATTTATTTGACATTTTGTCCCAAGTAGTACAACAATGGTGGCCTTACACTGCAGTGAATCAGTGTTCTATACTTCACCAGTCCACTTCTTTGAATGTATCACTACTCGCAATCTGGTATTGAAGAAATACATATTTTCTGGAGATTTGCTGGTCTTCAGTCTATATTGGACAACTAAACAAATTGGTCCTCATATCATCAACCGCGTGTCACTTTACAAGGATAAAGAAATTTGCAGATAAGAATAGGAACAAGCAGGCAAAAAGAAGTTTTCTTCTTCCATATTCTATTTTTCTAGACTACACAGCAAAAAGTGTCCTACATTTGTTGTGTATTTTCTGACTTTAGAAAATATGTTTTGGAAGGCCCCTTGCAAGAGTGCCCAGCAGTTAAATTCAGATGTAGGTAAGTTAACAACCAAAATGACCCACCCCTGTGATTAGAAGTACCCTGGAGAATTAGAATACCAAGATTCCACATGACTGATTCAAATGTCTGCCTTTCAAATATACCCATGCTTAGGATATCTACAAAACTGTTTCCAAAATCTAAGTGGATAGGTGAAGTCACTTCTTCAAAATTGTAGTTTTAACTGTAAACTCCATTTAAAGGTTAATTAAAACATCAGCTGAATATACGGAAAGTTGTTGGTTGGAAACAAAGATTAGTATGGAGTCCCATTGGACAAGGTAGTTGAACAACCTTGGCAAAAATCAAACTAAATAATCTCAGTTAATCATCTGGAAAACAGTGGTAGCAACTCCACCAGAATTTTATTAAATTTAAAGAAAATATTGTTTACAAAGAAAGAAGATGAGAGCCTGAGATGATGTTAGTCTTCACAGTTATCACTCTACAAAGTTAAGAATTAATGCTCTTGTCTATTGGTTACAAAGTAAAGTATGCTTTTCCCATAACATACTGCAATGCAATAATGAAAGTGTATGCATAAATATTAATACAAATTTTGTATTTCCAATAAATTATTAAACTCACTCATTGCCTTTATAAAGGGTATCAATTTAAAAAATATTCTATGTTAACTTTATGCATGTCATTTCTTTTTTATGAAATAATACATTTAATTGGGAGCTTCCTAACAGTTTTATAGGATGAGTCCAGACTACAATGGTGAGAAGCATGGCAGCAGGGAGCAGTAGCTGAGAGCTTACATCTTATCCACAAGCCAGAGGCAGAGACAGACAAACAAACAGACAGACAGACAGACACACACACACACACACACACACACACACACACACACACACAGAGAGAGAGAGAGAGAGAGAGAGAGAGAGAGAGAGAGAGAGAGAGAGAGAGAGAGAGAGAGAGAGAGAGGAGCAAGTCAGAGAAAGAGACTGATCCTAGTGAGGGTTTTGAAAGCTCAAAATCCACTCATAGTGACACGTTTATATCAACAAGGCCATACCCCCTAAAACAGTTCCTCCCTCCAATAAGCATTCAAACATAAGCCTATTGGAGCCATTATCATTAAAACTGCATCATCTTATTCTAGATCCTCTGCAACTTTGGTATTTCTAACTTTCCACACATTTGCCCACATGGTCCTTTGGTTCTATTCTAATTTCCCAATAACTATTGACCTATGCATATTTCCTTATCTGAAGTAATGTTTTGTTTCATAAACTATTGCATACACACACACACACACACACACACACACACACAAACACACACACACACACGTATGAATAGCCAAGAAGCAAACAATGTTATATCAAATTTGTTTCTATTCAACCATCACAAGGAAAATTATTTCTTAAGGCATCTATGGAATACATTTATTTAAACTATATTTAACTCATTTTGTAATTATCCTTTAGTGATGTTGGAGAAAAAGAGTACAGGAGACAAACTGATGGTGACAAAGAAAAGAGGGGAGGTTGTTGAATGTTTACTATAGTTGAGACAAGTTATGCTTAGTTATACCTGGCTGATAATCCATTGTCATTACTAAATGCCTCTTTGAGATAACTTAAAATAACCAAAATTGTCTCATTTCATTGCAGGCCTCTTTAGAACATCTGTTCTCTGCTGATTTCTAAGGCTACAGTGTTCTTCAGGTATGCACAAAAGAAGATGAGGAATCATGCCAAGTTTTAGTAAGATTATCCTCAAGTGAAAAGTCAACAAAATAATTTCATAGAGGAAAAACATCTATTACGTAGTTTCCCAAATTATACAGGTCATTTCTAATGTTAATTTTTTCAACTTTTGCTAAGTTTTTTTTCTCAAAATGACTTTTTAAAACTCAATGTAATGTTCATATTTTCCCATTACTTACTTCTTATGATTGATGTTATATTCATTTATATATATATATATGTATGTATATCTTGTTCTTTTGTATTTTCAATTTGAATGGGAATTATTGAGAATTGATAAAGCAAATCAAATAAAATTCAGGGTTCATTAAGTATTTCACATTATAAATAAATCCTTATAAAAATTTTAAAAATAAGGGTCAGAATCATTGTGATTCTTTTTCATTATCTATCTCTTGTGAAGTAGAAATGCCATTGAATTACTCACCTTATTCTATAAGAGATAGCCCAACATATATATGTATTTATATGTTTAATCATAATACATTACAGCTATTATTATGCTAATAACTTTAATTATATTACGTACTTTTGCAGAAGTCTATCAGTTTACATGTACATGTAAAAATGATGTTGTGAAGAAAATGTCCAAAAAGTCACCCTCATTTCTACTGGGTCTTTGCTTGTGTCACACTAAAATTACAAAAGTAACATAAACCAGTGTGCCTTGTCCACAGCCTCTAAGACTCTGTGCTCCTTTTGTAAGACACACAATCATCCATGCATATTATTTAAATGTGGTATAAAAACATTCAAACTAAAAATAAAAGCATGTCCTCTGCATGCAATAAGGACACATGCTCCACTATGTTCATAGCAGCCTTATTTATAATAGCCAGAAGCTGGAAAGAACCCAGATGTCCCTCAATGGAGGAATGGATTCAGAAGATGTGGTATATTTACACAGTGGAATACTACTCTGCAGTTAAAAACAATGAATTCATGAAATTCTTAGGCAAATGGTCAGAACTGGAAAATATCATCCTTAGTGAGGTAACCCAATCACAAAGGAACACACACGGTATGCAGTCACTGTTAAGGGGATATTAACCCAGAATCTCGGAATACCCTAGACACAATTCACATATCAATAGATGTCCAAGAAGATGGAAGGAGAGACCCCTGGTCCTGGAAAGACTGGATGTAGGGGAATGCCAGAACAGAGAAGCGAGAGGGGGTTGAATGGGGAACAGAGGGAGGGAAGGGGGCTTATGGGACTTTCGGAGAGGGAGGAAACGGGAAAGGGGAAATCATTTGGAATATAAACAAAAAAAAAACCTTAGAAAATAATAAAAAAAATAAAAGTATGACCTCAAATGTTTTCTCACATTGCTTTGAAGAGCGACTTGCTACATTTCTGAGTATTTTAGACATCTCTTCTGCAGATATAATGAAAAAGATATTTCTAGACACAGGTCAAAAGGTCAGTTACTTGGAAACCACTCTAAATATATCATAACTAGGGGAATGCAGTTTAAAGTGAAGTATGACCAGAGTTCAAGTGCTAGATATTTAGGTCAAAACAAATATCAGACCTGGAAGGTTAGCAGCAGGGAGCAACACATAAAGATGACTGATTGATATTTTAGTGAGAAACAAAGATTGCTGTAGATTTCAGTAATGAGATGTCAGTCTATGTCCTTTTCTTTGACCTTTAAACTGTCTTTGCTTACCCATAGTCATGAGAAAAGTAACATACAAATGTTAAGGATTTCCTAGATAAGCCTTAGAATGTGTCCTGTTCTTGCTCTCGCTGTCCTGCTCAGGTGATTGGAAAATATCGAACATATCATGACTTAGGTCTTTACATACCTGTAAATGTCCATATGTTAAACTGTTCTGTAAGTCCCTGTATTGAGACAGAGAACTTTCAATTGTTACTGTTTTGTTGACATCTTCTAATGTACATAATTGAATTTATATAAATATATGCTTAATGCAAAACTTGAAAGGTGACTTGTGTGTATCTCTCTCTCTGTGTGTGTAAGTGGAGAGACAGAGAGAGAGAAACAGAAAGAGACAGAGAGGCAGAGACCTACAGAGAGAAGATATGTTATGATATTTGGTGGCAAAACCATAAAACTGCCCTATGTATCTAACTGACATATTGCTCACCAGTAGTCAGGTGTGATGGAAAGCAAATTTTTGCATTAAGGCACCATATATTTTTTTCTGTTCCAATTGCCATAATAGTATTAATTTGAACAGAATTCATATAATAGGAATGTTATTGTGCTCTAGCCTATGTATTTTTCCAAAACTAGTAAGTAATCTGAGTGTTCTCTCAGCAATTTAAATCAAATTTGGAATCATTAATCTTGAATTTTACAGAGAGTCAGTTAAAATTGACATTGATTAAGTTGTTTCTTCTCTTTCTTTGGAGCATAATTTGTGAAACACATCTTTTACATCTCCTTATGTACATACTGTTAGTCTTTCAAACCCAAGATAGATGGACAAGTAAGCTGTGAAGCACTCTGACAGTCAGAGTACATATGTTGTACAATTACACAGCTTTCTTCAACATAAATATTTGTTGTTGAAAGGCTTTTTAACTATTCAGTATATTCATCTAACATGTTCAAAAGTCCTATATACTAGTTCAATATTTTGTCTTGGCCAGTATTTCATCTTAGGGGCCATAGAATAACAGTTTGAAGTGAGCTTCATTAAGAACACCTCTATAAAATTGGCATCATGGAGTCTTCAAGGCACAGCAAATGTGAAGCAAGTGCCTATATAACATCTGCCCTTTGGGTGGCAGAACCACAACCTTGTGTCATGCAGAGAAAAATTAAAGCAGATATCCAATTGCAATAAAATGTAGAGTTTTGGTAAAGCAAACACCTCCAGACAGAAAAAGGCAGTTTGGTAATATATTTCTTTGGTGTTTTAAGCAAAATATTGCTTATCAGAGGACCACTATGTGACATTACAAGAAGTCTTTAATATTTTAAAATATGTTTGAAATGCCCAGTTTAAGAAATCAATGTTTTTTTTCTGTATAGGAAGCTTACATGCAAAATTAAGCTGGACCTCACAACCATGTCATATTATATCTAGGATTTTTATGAAGTTTGGTGATAATATTATAATACTTCCTTGTATCTAACTGACTAATTACTCACAAATAATAAGGGATAATGAAAGGTAAATTTTTGTATTGAGGCATTTGTTTGTCATTTATTTATTGAGGTTTCTTTAAAGTTGTGGTTTGTGTATGTCATTCTTAAAAACAAAGCAAACAAGATTATCCTGGACTGGAGAAATGGCTCATCCACTAGAAACTCTTGCAGTTAAGCACTAGCATCTGAATTCATATCTCAGCACCGTGTATAAAGTTAGGTGTACCCAGTCAGTTGCAACGAGTAGTTACCTGGAAGAATGAAAGACTATTATCATCTGTGGGTAAATGACAATTGTTTAATGATTTTTAGAAACTATGTTGGTTTATAATTTAGTGCTTCTAACTTCTTCTATGACAATTACTTCGCTAACACTGAGTACTTAGGTTTCCAGAAGCAAGAGTGTTTTATTTCTGTTAAGTGAATAATAAATCCCAGTATAAAGGTGCTGCTTACTACTATTTATATATGCCACTACTGAATCCATAGTGTTATTAGGACATGCTATTTATTGTTATGACTATAAACATCATAATTGGGTATTACTGGCTGATTGACTCTCGTTTAGATATTTGGGTGATGACTTCTGTTTCCATGAAAACAAGATCTGTGAGAGTTCAGTGAGGTCTAGCTCAGGCATCATTGGACCCTGTTTCTGAAGTATGTGATGTCTTCAAAAGTATCATCAAGGCAACAACAATATGCTACACATATGGGGAATTTCTTGGACAACAATAGCCAACAACTCAAAAGATGGCTTCCCATGTCTATTATTTCAGTTTTTCTTATTTTTAGCTCTTAAAGGAAGACTTCCAATCCAAATAGAAAAGGTTTATTAAAATATTTTAGACACTATTTTTAGACACAGAATTGTGTAGATTAGAGCTTTCTTCTTTAGGTAAATATTTAATAATAGGATTCCCAGGCAGGCATCACTACAGAAAACCTCGAACATTAGAAATGCAGAGTTATGGATCCCAGTTCCAATGAATGCATACACAAAACTCCTGCAACTGTGGCTTAGGGAAAATTGAGAAAGAGGGAGCTGAAAGACTATAAGAGCCAGAGGATTGGGGATTTTGTTTTAGGACTGTGCCCTCGATTAGTGTCAGAAGCTATACATATCAGCTCCTACCAATATGACTGCCCAAACTTGAACTAAAATGCGATAACATCAACAAACCAACAAAACTTGAGAGGAAAAATCTTATGAGGCATTAACCTTATACAATGAACTATATGCAATTAAGGAAAGCTAGAAGTAAGTGAGGTTCTTCCCAGGGAAGAGCACATTTCATTGTTCAGTCTCAATAGTCATATATAAAAATGCACACACAAATAACTCTAAACAAATTGAGAATATTATATTTAGAAATATGCATGTATATAAATTTCATATATACATGCAAGAACAAATAAAAGTTAATGAAAAATGAGTTTCAAATTTTAAGAGAGTGGGGAGGGGTATCAGGGAATGTATTGGCTTAAGAAAGGGAAGAGGTAAGTGTTGTAATTTATAATTTTAAAATTAAAAAAATAAAACATAGATGCAGAAGGAAAAATACTATGATACAGAACAAGTTTTCCATCATCCCAGGACTGTGGATGATTGACCAAGACAGGATTATCACTCTAGTTTCTGGCTTTTGGACTAGCTATAATTTCATTGGCACTTCTTGTCTCAAAGTAATAAGGTATAGACTCATAAATCATAAAATCAATCATCAAACTCCAATGTCTACCTGAACAAAAGCACACATACTTTATATACCACATTTTGTTATGAATACAATTTGTAATATACCTCAAAAGCAAATTGGTAAGATAAGGCAGGGCTAAAACATTTTTATTATATTTTAATTTTTAATTGAAAAAAAATAACATGATATATTCCAATTACAGTTTTTCCTCTCCCACAAATCTTCCTAGATCCTCCACATTTCCCCATCCAACCAGCAACATATCCTTTCTTTCATTTTTTAAATCAAATGAAGTAAGGAAACAAACAAACCTAAAAGAGGAAAAAATAAGAAATTCACACACACATGCACACATGTACACACACACACGCACATGCACACAAAAACACACACACACATACACACACACTCGCATGCATGCATGTACACCCCACAAAAGCACAAAATTAAAAACAATTATATAGAAACAACAAACCAATAAGACAAAATCTGCCCAAAGAATACATTGTGAGATTTAAAATCTACAAAAATACTGTTGAATTAATTATTACTATCCATCTATGTTTGGGCATGTGTCATACCATGAAAAGTGATTAATAAATTCAGGGAACTCCAGTGGAGAAAACATTTTTTTTTTCGCAAATGCATGTCAATTTCAGATAACTTCTTAGGTGAGATAAGTTCCCATATTCAATTTCTCTTCTTACTTCTGAGATCCTGTCTGATTGAACTGATGTAGACCCTGTAACATAGACTCTGTAATTTCATTTGTACACCAGTACCTTTGAATCTGCAAGACACACTTTTCTTAAAGTCATCCATTTGCTCTGGCTTTTATAATGTTTTTGGATCCTATTCTGCATGACTTCCTGAGCCCTGAAGGAGAAGGCTTATACGAAGACATCCTAGACTGAATTTCCAAAATCTCTCACTTTTTGCACATGCTCCAATTTCTTGTGCTCTGGTGATGCTCTGGGACACGGAACTATTGGTATAGCAGAATGTCCTTAGGCATCATTTTAAAGCAATATTCCTTTAGAAGAATAATAACATTTAGTTTCTCCCTAGGTCTTTGACTTCTGTAGTCTCATTCTTGACCACATGAGCAGTATCATGTAGGGGGAGAAGCTGATCACTAAATGTAGTTCCCTAATTGTTTCTTGATTGGGTCAATAAAGAGAGCAGAAGCTAATCATTGGGTGAAGGCTAAGGTGGGATTTCCTGGCTGGATGGTAAGAGAAGGAGACACAGAGAGGAATGGGGATTTTGGAATAGACGGTAGCGCTGATAGGATGGACACAATGTAGGCCTGGAGACTACTAGAGCCGGTGGTGCCTTCTGCCACCAAAATTCTGATACAAGATAGCCAGTGAGTTTAGGACAATAGATTCCAAGCCCAACAGTTGTGTTATCTGGCTGGTTTTAAAATATTAAGGCATCTGGTGTTTTTCATCCACAGAAACTCAGGTGGGAGGACAAAGCAGGCACCAGGGCAGTTGGTTGAGCATTCTCAGAAGGGATATTGTTGGGCAGGTTAGCAGAATCAACTGGAAAGACAGTCAGGATGGAAGTGGAACACTATCTCAGAGCTAGGTCACAAAGGGCCACATAACCCATCAAGGAGACCAGGCAAAAAGCAAGCAGGCTATTTTAAAATTACACACAACAGTAACTGGCAAGTATTGCATCTCATGGGATGCTTTTAAGTACAATTAGAGAGTGATTTGTTAGTCCTAAAATAGGTGTACTACTATTGCAACAGCATAATTGTAGTAGTTCACCATTGTAGGTCAAAGTGTTTACAGCATGGTTGGTGGTTATATGTATCTTGTGTTATCTTCTAGTGTCAGAACTGCTAATCAATAATCATGAAGAATCAATTATAAATTTTCTCAACTTCTCTAGGTTCAATGAGTTATATAGATATGGTCTTCAACATTAGGACCTTGCTATCAGTATATGAAAAGCAACCAATAGCCTTGCCAATATTTTGAATTGTATCTTTGCAGATCTTTCAGCCAATGCCTCAACTAGACATAACCCATTCTTGGCAGTGAATTTTTCACTTGGTTACAGAAGATGTCTTATTGGGGAATTTTCTCTCCATTATTTGATTACTTTATTTATCCTTCTGTCATATATGTATGTATTTAATGAGCGGGACCCTGTTGGGACTTGGTGCAGAGGCCTGATGGAGCAGGAGAGTTGCAGGGCACTCATTTTTGTTTGTTTTTGTTTTTTTGTTTTTGTTTTGTTTTGTTTGTTTTTTTTAATAATTCCTGATACATATAGTTCTAAATATATAGGCTTATGTTTTGATATGTCTTTATTATTTAAAAACAAATCTAAAGGAAATAATAAATACATCAAATGAAATATTTGTTATTATTATTGGAAGAATATTGATAAATGGGACCTCATGAAACTGTAATACTTCTGTAAAGCAAAGGCAATAGTCAATAAGACAAATTGGCAACCTATGCTGACAAATGGCTAATATCCAAAATATATAAAGAACTCAAGAAGCTAACCTCCAAAAACAACAAATAACCCAATCAAAATATAGGGTTTGGGGCTAAACAGTGAATTCACATCAGAGGAATCTTGAAGGGCCGAGAAGCACTAAAAGAAATGTTGAAAGTCCTTAGTCATCAGGGAAATGCAAATCAAAACAACCATGAGATTCTACCTCACTCAGTCAGAAAGGCTAAGATCAAAAACTCAGGTTCTTCTCAAGTTCATATTTGTGAGAAGGTAAAGAAAGAAAACACTCCTCCATTTCTGGTGGAATTGCAAGCTGGTACAACTATTCTGGAAATCAATCTGGAGGTTCATCAGAAATTGGAAATAGATCTCCTAGAGATTATTCAAAAATTTATCTTCTAATTATGTTAACCTCAGCATCTTTATTTTAATTTTATGATACCACACATATTTTCAACTAGTTTTACACCTAAGTTTTCACGAGTTGCCATCTGGAGGTAGGAATTAGAGAGTAAGGAGTACAAAATAGAAGTGAGAGGAGACAATAAATCTACAAGAAAATGAAGTTGCAATTTTGTCATAACCTTCTTTCATAAAATATCTCCAATTTTTTGTCTATGGTATGTTCAGTATATCGGAGGTATGTTTTCTTTAATGAATGATTAATGTTCAATAAGTCCAAATTAAATATTTGTAATATAGTTACTAAAACCTATTAAATGCATCAGGTAAACATTTTCTTTTATATAACATTATTTTCATTAGTGGCATACCTATAAGAGTCATCATTAATATCTGTTAAATAAATGATGAAGGCACAAATTCAGCACCAGCATGGTAATAAGTAGGAAATATTCTTCAATTGATTGAGTAACTCTAATCCATAAGTATGTGACTAACTGCATCTTCTTGTTCATGATAGTTAAAGTACAAGTATATTCTTCTAAGTCTCATAATTAGTAAATAAGTTTGTATTTTAATAAAAATCATTAACTTTATTTCCAAGTTCTAAATGCTGTAAGATTTTGGAGCATATAATATTTTATGTGATAATAAAAGAAATGAGTCCTATTAGTATTCTCATCTGCTGTTACTTATAATTAGGATGTGTGGATGCAAATGATTTTTATGTATCTGTGGTCATAAACCAGCAAATGAATAGGTTTCTCTGAAAATAAGCAGAGATATTTTAATGGGTTTCTGGAAATTATTTTTATACATTTGGAATATGAATACTAAGCTCAATCTAAAACAAATTTCAAATGAAATAAAGGTATATATATTTTTTTCCGAAGGTGCTGCAAGTGATTCTTAGCAACAGTTAACCTCCTTAGAATATACAATGCTTTGAGTTCAACCTTCAAGGCACAAATCATTAAATTTAGCATTAAAATAGTTAAAAATTACAAAGCAACTCTAAGACAAAAGAGATATTCATATCTCATTCTGTGCAAGGTGATAGCACCAAATAATAATAATAATAATAATAATAATAATAATAATAGTAATAATAATAATAACCACAAACACCCAATTGATTCTTACATGGGTTCCATGAGGCAACGGATAGATTTTGTAGCTGAGATTACTATATTGGAAAATTCCATATGAACAAGGTCATCAGTAACTGTTTAAATAAACCAGTAACTACTATGTTAGCCAATGCAATTGAAGAAAAGTGGTTACAGAAACAGAATCTGGGAAATCTTTTCAAAAAGGAAACATACCTACAAAAGCCATAAGGAAAAATTGAGGAATTGTACTACATGAGTGAAATGACATAGAAAAGTTTGTCATTGTTTCAACAAAACTCAAGAAATGATTTATACTCTTGTAAGACATGAGAAAGGCAAGAAAATAAATATTTTTAAAAACATATAATCAAGAGTCCTGTTTTTTGATACAATACATATCAACTATTTTTACCTGTGAGAGTAGAACAGCACATTGCTGTAATTCTCTAAATTTGTACATACTGTAATAGAATTAGTCTATTTCAAGCAAACTCTCAATAAAAAAACTCTGAACAAAAAATTTTGTCTACAGAACCATAGTTTAAGTTACATCCTTCATGATATAAATGTGAAATCAATATGAATTTCGAACAACCATGAGGTGCACTTCTTACTGAGAAATGAGAAAGAAAAAATTCACTCAGATCAGTTAATAGTTAGGAAGAATCATGATGACGGCAGAAAGGATATCTTTCATTTATAACTTCATTTCATAAAAGCAGTGAACAAAGAAAGAAAAAGAGTAAGAGCATCTATTAAAGCTAGTGGAAAATGCCAAGAAACCCATAGCCTTTTGGGAAATACTCCAGAGTAAAATGACATAGAGAGAGAGCCAATTATAAACTGGAACAAAAGAATTTCTTCATACAGGAGATGCAAACCAAACTGTTACCCAGAAAGAGATCCAGCAAATTGATTGTCCATGAGGAGATAGCTAAAAGCTGCATCACTGCATGGGATATCTGAATAACATGATTTGAAAGAGAGAAATGCAAGGAAAAGCAACAGGGAAGAGTGACAATATTCATTAAAAAGAAAATCTAAGATACATCAACATGATGGAGCTATGCAAAAGACGACAAAGAGAACATGGTCAATATTAGTGTAATTCTTTCCAAAGGATCTTAAAAATGCAATAATTACTGTACTATTTTGGCAGACAGCACTTATACAATTGTGCAAGCTCATGAATAAGACATATTACTAGAATTAATTTAGCAAACTAAAATCCCTTGTTTTTTTTCTCTCTAGATTTTAAACTCATTTTGTATAATTTTATATTATTTTAAATATTGTAGTTGCTTTATGGGTTTGAGATTCAGTGCTTTTTGTGACCCTTAATCATCCATTACACTTGGGGAAAACAGTTTGAAATGATGACTGAAAGTTTGCATCTCATACATAATTTTCTAAATCACATGCTTATCAGTGCTAACAAATACATTTCAAACACTTATTACTTGTTTTTTTTAAACAGTCATATCACAGTTTTAAGCCTTATATCAACCCAATAATTAAAAAGTGTGCTTTTTTATGAACAAGATATTTGAGAATATGGGTTCTTAATTATCCACAAACTGACAAGCTCCAATTTAAATTGAATTATTACTATACAATAATGAAAGTGAACAAATGAGTCATCTATTCTGAAACTGGGTGAAAGAATACCACACAAATTAATAGATTAATATAAAAATCTTTAATTAGGAATGAAATACCATAAGAGAATTGCCATTATCAAGTTTTAAAAATATAATTGTGTCTTATTTAAAAGTAAAGGCATTGAGATGTGTCAATTGTCTATGTGGTGGTAACCAAGTATATAGAGAATTTGGAAATAGCACCAAATTATAATGAGAAAATTTATAATAATGATGTAAGAAAAGCAAAAATGGAAGGTTTCAAAAAATGTGTCTTCATATTTTAAAAGAGCAAACTGTCCCATTATTAAAAAGAGAGGAAATTCATCCCAGGATCCATTTCTTACAGATGAAAAATGTTTTATTAGACTATGGAGGCAGTTAAAGAAGACATAAGACATCCAATTTTCTCTTTAGATTTCTCTATTGCGTATGTATTTAGCCAACTATATCTCTTTGGTTTTCTTCATTCAGAACTCTTCGTGTTTTCCACTGCTTTGTGGTTTCTTGTTTTATTTATGCTCCCATATTTATGGCTCTGTCCTTACTTATTCAGGGTTACTTAGCATTTTTATTAAGGTCTAGTTCATAGAAATATTAGTGCATATAGGTTTTGCTGCTTTAAAAATGTAAATGATGTCTCAGGTATCATGAACATTATGAAAATAACAGATACATCCAAAGCCTTCTAAAAAATGCATGCATCTTGTGTGTGTGTGTGTGTGTGTGTGTGTGTGTGTGTGTGTGTGTGTGCGCACACATGCACACACAAGAATTTCACAAGAAATTAATGAAGGTAAACCCCTGGATTAGAAAGAAAACTGCAATGTATATATGGAGAGTTAGGAGAGAAATGCAATTGTAGCAAAATGTCAAAAAGTTAAGTAAAAAGTTTTTGTTTGCTTGTTTGATTTATTGTTTTTCTTTTTTTTTTTTTTTGGTTTTTCGAGACAGGGTTTCTCTGTGTAGCCCTGGCTGTCCTGGAACTCACTTTGTAGACCAGGCTGGCCTCGAACTCAGAAATCCTCCTGCCTCTGCCTCCCAAGTGCTGGGATTAAAGGCGTGCGTCACCACCGCCCGGCTTAGTAAAAAGTTTTTAAAAGCAAGTGTATTTAAAGACCTAATGTGCATATTATTTTACTATTTCCAGATGGTTCTTGTATGGAAAGTTTCTTGACTGTAATCTTGCATAGCCTCTGAACAACCACTCGCATTTTCTTCACTGCAGACCTATCAATAAATATCTTACCAGTGGCAGACCTGAAGGGTTTTTTGTTTGTTTGTTTTTGTTGTCTTATAAGACACTTTAAGTGAGTGGAATAACATACACATGGCTTTCTTTCTATTGTCAGTTACCCCACTGAGCTAAAAGGACTCTAGAATCATTGGGGCAAATGTTAAAATTTCTTACTAATTCTGAATAATGTTGCTTTGGCATGTATGCATTGGCAGTTTCATCCTACGCTTACCAATGGATAAGTAAGTACTACACCATAGACTTGGTCATTGTGTTGGATAGTTTAATGTCAACTAAAATTTATTTGAGAAGAGAGAACCTCACTTAAGAAAATAGGACAAACTAACAACAAACAGATTGGGAAAAGATCTTTACCAATCCTACATCTGATAAAGTGCTAATATCCAATATGCACAAAAAATTCAAGAAATTAGATATCAGAGAACCAAATAACCCTATTGAAAATGGGGTACAGAGCTAAACAAAGAATTAACAACTGAGGAAGACCAAATAGCTGAGAAGCATCTAAAGAAATGTTCAGCATCCTTAGTCATCAGGGAAATGCAAATCATAACAACCCTGAGATGCTACCACATTCAAGTCAGAATGGCTAAGATCAAAAACTCAGGTGACAGCAGATATTGGTGAGGATGTGGAGAAAGAGGAAAACTCCTCCATTGATGGGGGATTGCAAGATGGTACAACCAATTTGAAGATCAGTTTGGCAGTTCCTCAGAAAATTAAACATAGTACTACCTGAGAACCCAGCTATACCACTCCTGGTCATATACTCAGAAGATGTACCAATATAACAAGGGCACATGCTCCACTCTGTACATAGCAGCCTTATTTATAATAGCCAGAAACTGGAAATAACCCAGATGTCCCTCAACAGATTAACAGATAAAAAAAATTGGTACATTTACAGAATGGAATACTACTCAGCTACTAAAAACAATGAATTCATGAAATTCTTAGGCAAATGGATGGAACTAGAAAATATCATCCTGAGTGAGGTAACCCAATCACAAAAGAAAACACATGGTATGCAGTCATGATGAGTGGATATTAACCCAGAAGCTCGGAACACCCAAGACACAATTCACATGTCAATTGATTCCCAAGAAGAAGGAAGGAGAGGCCCCTGGACCTGTAAAGACTGGATGTAGCAGCTTAGGGGAATACCAGGACAGAGAAGTGGGAGGGGGTTGACTGGGGAACAGGGGCAGTAGGACGCTTGGCTCCTCCCGCGAGGGCCCACGTGAGCGGTGGGGAAACGCAGGGGCGGCTTCTGGTTGCTGCTACTGTCTTCGCCGCCGCCACCACCACCGCCGCCTTGGAACCTGGGCCTGGGGGGCGGTGGGGCCTCGTATGGAGCCCCCGCCCCCCGGAGCTGCCGCTTTCCAATTCCACAGAATTGGAAAGGGGGAGGGAAGAGAGCTTATGGGACTTTTGGGGAGGGGGAAACTGGGAATGGGGAAATCATTTGGAATGTAAATAAAGAATATAGAAAAAAAGAAAAAAAAAGAAAAAAAGAAAATATCATCCTGAGTGAGGTAACCCAGTCACAAAAGAACACACATGGTATGCACTCACTGATAAGTGTATATTAGCCCAGAAGCTCAGAATACCCAAGATATAATTCACAGACCACATGAAACTCAAGAAGAAGGAAGACCAAAGTGTGGATTCTTCATTCCTTCTTAGAAGGGGGAACAAAATACTTGTGGGTGGACATACAGAGGCATAGTGTTGAGCAGAAACTATTGATTTATCCATTCAATAAATAATTACCAAATCCAGAAACTATTGTTGATGCCAACAAGTACTTGCTGACAAGAACCTGATATAGCTATCTCCTGAGAAGTTTAGCCAGTGCCTGACAAATACAGAGATGGATGCTCTCAGCCAACCATTGGACTAAGCACAGGATTCCCAATGGAGGAGAAAGAGAAAGGACCCAAGTAGCTGAAGGTGTCTGCAGCCCCATAGGAGAAACAACAATATCAACCACCCAGTACCCCCAGAGCTCCCAGGGACTAAACCACCAACCAAAGAGTACACATGAAGGGACCCATGGCTCCAGCTACATATGTAGCAGAGGATGGCCTTTTCAGACATCAGTGAGAGGAGAGACCCTTGGTCCTGTGAAGGCTCTGTGCCCCAGTGTAGAGGAATTCCAGGAAGGGGGAGTAGGTGGGTTGGTGAGCAGGGTCAGGGGGATGGGATAAGAGGTTTTTGAGGGGAAACGAGAGGATAGAATTTGAAATGTAAATAAAGAATGTGTTTAATTATAAAAACACTAATATTGACATATTAGATAACTCTATAGGTAAACCCACAGAATTGGAAAACCTATTTTAGTAAACAGAATTCATTAACCTCACTTAAAATTTTTCTCTATATAAGAAAATACTCTTTTTTTATTTTTTATTTTCTATATTCTTTATTTACATTCCAAATGATTTCGCCTTTCCTGGTTCCCCCCTACCCTGAAAGTCCCATAAGCCCTCTTCCCTTCCCCTGTTCCCCATTTGCCTAAGAATTTCATGAATTCATAGTTTTTAATTGCTGGGTAGTATTCCATTGTGTAAATATACATGACAAATATCTCTGATAAAATTGAAGAAATATGTAGAAAAACATGTTAAGATTGAGTATTTCATGGACAAATTATACAGATAAAATGGTAGGCATAAAAATATCCCTAAGTTTTTTGAAAGTGGAATTATAAACATTTTCTGATAAAATTGAAGATCTACAAGGAAAATATTTCTAATAAAACTCAAGAAATATATAGAAAAACACATTTATCTGTATTATTTTTCATGATATTCTCAATCTTAACATGTTTTTTATGTATTTCTTCAATTTTATCAGAGATATTTTCCACATAAATCTTCAATTTTATCAGAAAGAAAATGTTCTTTATAGCAAGCAAGAAGAAAGCAAGCAAGCAAGCAAGCAAGAAAGAAAGAAAGAAAAGACAGAAAAAAAATGCCTCTGTACATTAGGCTGTAGGGAAACATGAAAGGCATTTTCTTAGTTAATGTTTGATGGGAAGAGTTCAGGAAATTGTGGTTGCTGCAATCGCTGAGCTTTTGGTGAATGAAATCTAAAAGAACACAAAGAAAGAAGCAAATCGTAAGCAACACACTCTACAGCCTCCTGAATAAGTTCTTGCCTCCAGGTTCCTGCCAATCTTAGATTCTATCCTCACTTCCTTCACTGATGAATATGTTGTGCAAGTATAAGTAAAACAAATCATTTTCTCCCCATATTATCTTGATTATAATGTTTCATCACAGCAATATTAACCCCAACTAAAACAGTCATTATAAATAAGAAAGAAAGGAGCATGTAAATAACTGTAAAAACTCAGTTTACATCATATCCAGAAGGGGAGTGTACTGGCTAGTTTTTTATCAACCTGATGTGAACTAGAGTCATCTGAAAGGAAGGACACTCAAGTGAGAAATGTGTCTATAAGATCCAGATCTTGAACATTCTCCTAATTAGTGATTATTGGGCGACAGCCTAGCCCATTGTGGGTGATGTCAACCATGGGTCCTGGTTTCTACAAGGAAGTCGACTGAGGAGGCAATAAGGAGCAGGGCAGTAAGCAGCATACCTCTATGGCCTCTGCCTCAGCACCTGTCTCCAGGCCCTATCCTATTTGAATTACTTCACTGTAAACAATGATAAGAAAGTGTAAGAAAAATGAGTGCTTTCCTTCCCAGTTGCTTTGGCTGTTGCTTTTCATCTTAGTAATAGAAACCATATTTAAGATAAAATTGATGCTGGCAGTAGGGAATTGGTGTGACAGAACTATCCATAGCATATTGGGAATGATTGTGGAAGGACTTTTGACCATTACATTGCAGAAAACATAAAATGCTTAAAACTTTGTGAGCAGGGGACTTTGCCTGTTTGGTTTTTGTTTGTTCATTATTACTGCTGTTTTTGTTTTGATTTGTGATTTTGTTTTTGTATTTTTGTTTTCCTTTGTTTTCTTTATCATAACGCTTTTATTGAATAATTGAATGATTCACATAATGCACACTGATTGCCTTCACTTCCTGGTCTTCCTATGTCTACCTCTTCCCTTGTAACCTCCCTAAAAGAAAAAAAGAAAAGAAAAAAAATGTCCAATTTGTCTTGCCCATATACTCACTGGTAAGTGGTGAGATTCTCAGTCCATTAACAGTCTTTCCCCACCTCTACCCCTGTCATAAGCTATCAACCTTGAAGAACTACAGATCATGATCTCTGTAACAATTGTTAAGAGTTCTCTTCAATGGTTTCCAGTCTAGACTGTTCTCTTGTGGGGGACAGAGAGGAGAGGATGGAAGCTTCATTCGCAGTGATATAGATGACTACATATCCACAGCTGAGAATAAAAGACAAAGAAGGGCTCTTTGGTGAGCTGTTTTGTGGAAGAAAATGGTGTTGAGAACAATAGAGATGATGGACCCTGGCTCGTGATGTTTTAGATGAAATTTGACAGTCCTTTAAAAGCTTTATCAGTGCTATTGCATACTTTGGGTTTAGGTCCTCTTATTCTGGTAAGCTGGGGTTGTAGAAGCATCAGTTGAATTAATCAACTTTGTGATTAACAAAATACTCACTGAATAACAAAATACAAAAGAAAAACATTTGATTATCTAGGACAATTGATGCTGGTCAGTTAGAGCTAAGAAGTGAGTGGTCATTAAAATGATACCAGCCTCTTTGAGGAAAAGTCTTCTAGGAATCTTTCCTCAAATTAAGTACAGAGAATGTATGTTCCAGAGGTGGCTATAGTTGTAGGTTGAACAGGCAGCTGAATTTGTAGTGTGAGAGTCATAGATCACTCTGATTTTGATGACATAATGGGATCATGAAAAGCAGCTCATATTTAAAGTAGAGCTTGGTACTATGAAGAGAGCACAGGGCAGTCTATTGGTAAAAATGTAACCCAGTTACAGCCAGAGACCCCAACATTTTAGAGATAACAGTACCATAAAATGACCACCAAGAACAGCAAAATGTGAGGAGTAGAGCTTCCCTTTGCTTCAGAGACGAGCTGAAGAGAGTCTTTAACCATATGTAATTTTATAGAATACCAATATTGAGAGTCTTTGAGCTTTAAATGTTGGAGTTTACGAAGACTTGAGATTTTAAAAAAAGACTGGATATTTTAAAGATATTGCTTTTTAAGGAAAATTTGAAATTCTTAATACTACAATTTTAATATTCATGTATGATCTTTGGGATGAGCAAGAAAGTAACGGTAATATCTTAACAGTTATATGTTTGTGTATAAGGTTGACAAGGGCCAAATAGCTGGCTAGTTTTATTTCAGCTTGACACAAATTAGGGTAACCTGAAATGAGGGAACCTCAATTAAGAAAATTTCTCCATAAAATCTGGGTGTAGGTCATTTTATGAATTAGTGATTGATGTCGGAGGGCACAGTTTACTGTGGACGGTGCCACACCTGGCCTGGTAATCTTGGGTTATATAAGAAAATGGGCTAAATGAGTCATGAGGAGCAAGACAATAGCAATACCCTTCCATGACCTCTAGTCCTGCCTCCAGGTCCTTGCTATGTTTGAGTTCCTTCAAAGTGAATAGCAACTTGGAAATGCAAGCTGTTATGGGAGCTGCTATATTTTTAAAAACCAAATACTGGCCACCAAGATCTGGTTGCAGTCCAGAGGAGCACATTATCAAGTACATCAAATAATGTTAGATAAACTTTGTTTGCCACATTCTTTGACTAGTTAAATAAAAGTGGCCAGCAGCAAATTACTGTGGAGACTAGAGGTAGGAATCATTTTAGTTGCTGGGTAGAAGTGGAAGGTAGGGTTACCAGGCCAAAAAGAAAGAAGGTGGGAGAAAGAGGCAAGCAGGGAGAGAGGTAGACAGAAACAGACAGAGACAGTGAAAAAGAGAGCAAGGCTTTTGGGCAGGGAGAGAAGATAGAGAACCAGGAAATGGCCTGATGGAGCACATCCAGCACAGACAAAAAGACTATTGGCAAGTAACTTGAGTGCAACTCTGAAGTAGCCAGTCTAGCTTAGGAAAAAAAATAGTTTAGGGATAATTGCCCAGTAATTTTGCTAAGCTGACCAAACAAATTAATAAGACTTTGTCTCTATTTTGGGGGGCATATTAAGTACTAATAGAGTTCTTAAACATCGAATAACAACAGTAAATCAAATAGACTGTTTCTTCCCCAACAGGCTTTGGTCATAGTTTTTAATCAATATAAATACTAAGACAGACAATATATGGGTAAGAAGAAATCTTTGTATTATTTTGAGATGGGGAATGTTTCCCAAGTAGATCTTGAACTCTCAAACTTGTCTCAGTTTACAGCATTTGGGGGATTATAGTAAAAAGTCATCATGTGTGACTCTGTTTTCAAATTATTCATGGTCTGTAGTATGTAATAGGATGATGTCTACACATCCTCTTCCATACTTTCTACCTTCAGATTCTTGGTCCAGTTATGAGTAAAATACTGAATATCAGACTTACGACAGTGCTGAGTATTCTTCATTAATCCTTTGGACATTTGTTAAGTCCTAGCAATACTTAAAACTCTTTTCTTCATAAAGTTTTATACTTTGCCTTCATTAATGCTTTACATTATTTACTAGTTCTTTGGATTCCTATCTCACAATTTTCCTTTGTATACCCTTACATTTCAGTACCACTTTTTTTTTATTGTCACAGCATGAATCTGTGTATAGTCTGCTGCTACGTTTGTATATACAAACTCTCTTTGTTATGTGAAAAACATAAGAAGGTTTTATATATTGGCCTCAGAATAATTAATATTAATACTATTTTTTCTTTTAGTACATTTTATATAAAAACAACATTTTAAAAATTGCTCAAAGAGTAATCAGTCATGAAGATAGGAGGGGTTTGCCAACTTGAACTTTGACATATTCTCCTAGGAAAATTCTGAGTCTGTGTAACAATTCTTGGAACTGTTAACCTAAATATTAAGAAACTGTTCTTTATATTTATAAATCCAAGTGTGCAATAAGTTATTCGTACTGTAATACTCTATAATTCTTCTCCTACATGGATTAGTGGCTAAACAATGCAGTTATTTTTTTTTTTTTTTTTTGGTTTTTCGAGACAGGGTTTCTCTGTGTAGCCCTGGCTGTCCTGGAACTCGCTCTGTAGACCAGGCTGGCCTCGAACTCAGAAATCCGCCTGCCTCTGCCTCCCAAGTGCTGGGATTAAAGGCGTGCGCCACCACAGCCCGGCCAACAATGCAGTTATTACTAGCTACTCCAACTGTCTACCAACACAATGACACACCTTGAAAACCTACACAAGTGTTGGCCTCTTAATGGGAAATCTGGATATGAGATAGACTTGCAAGACCATCTTCATACTTACTCGATTATTGTCTTCTGATAGATTCTAGGATAGGTATAGTAATTTCCTTTAGTTGTGCACACAAGGGTGAGCCTACGAGCCTGCAGTGGATACTTCTAAAACTATTGTCCAACAAATGATGTTGAGTAAAACCTCTGTCTTATTTACTGTTCTATGCAGTAAACAGATACCATATTAAGGCAACTAATAATAGATGTAGTCTAACACTATCATGGTGGGAAGAAGACATGTATTGTGTTGCAGGATTGGCTGAGAGCTTTACATCCTTAATTGTAGACACCAGTAAGAGACAGAAACATACTGGGCCAAATATGGTCTTTATAATTTCATAAGACAATCCACAGAGCTACAATTATCCAAAAAGGACATACCCAATTAAACAAGGACACACCCTTTAATCTTTCACAATCAGTATCACAAAATGGAGAGAAAAACATTTAAATATATGATAAAATGGGAAGCATTCAAATTCAGCCACTACCCAGGCTCACACAGATCCTGTTGAGTAAGCTGTTTGTCTCCTCAAACAAATAAACAAGAAATATACATCCATGGGAAAGGTGCTTTATAGGAAAAAGATAGCTAACAGGATGGAAGGAGATACTAAATAAAAAAGAATTTACAGATTGCTCTTTCTAGTTCTATGAGGTATTAATTTGGAATTTTGATGGGGATTGCATTATACCTGTAGATTGCTTACAGAATGATGGTCATTTTTACTATATAAATCTTGCCAACCCATGAGCATGGGAGATCTTTCCATCTTCTGAGATCTTCTTGGATATCTTTCTTCAGAGGCTTGAAGTTCTTGTCATACAGATCTTTCTCTTACTTGGTTAGAGTCACATCAAGGTATGTAATATTATTTGTGATTATTGTGAAGGGTGTCATTTCCCTAATTTCTTTCTCATCTTGTTTATACTTTGAGTAGAGGAAGGCTACTGATTTGTTTGGGTTAATTTTATATCCAGTCACTTTGCTGAAGTTGTTTATCAGCTTTAGGAGTTCTCTGCTGGAATTTTTGGAGTCACTTAAGTATACGATCATACCATCTGCAATTAGTGTTATTTTGACTTCTTCCTTAGCAATTATAAACCTTATACCGACTTTTGCTATCTAATTGCTCTGGCTAGGACTTCAAGTACTATATTGAATAGATAGCAAGAGAGTGGGCAGTCTTGTTTGGGCCCCAGTTTTAGTGGGATTGCTTCAAGTTTCTTTCCATTTAGTTTAATGTTGGCTACTGGTTTGCAGTATATTGTTTTCACTTTGTTTAGGTATGGGCCTTGAATTCCTGAACTCTCCAAGATTTTTAACATGAAGGGATGCTGAATTTTGTCAAATGCTTTTTCAGCATCTAATAAAATGATAATGTGTTTTTTTCCTTTGAGTTTGTTTTTGTAGTGGGTAACATTGATGGTTTTCCCTATATTGAACCATCCCTGCATTCCTGGCATGAAGCCTACTTGATCATGGTGATTTATTGTTTTTATGTGTTCTTGGATTCAGTTTGCAAGAATTTTATTGAGTATTTTTGCATCAATTTTCATAAGGGAAATTGGTCTGAAGTCCTCTTTCCTTTTTTGATCTTTGTTTGGATAAGTTATAAGCATTATTGTGGCTTCAAAGAATGAATTTGGTAGTGTTCCTTGTTTTACTATTTTGTGGAATAGTTTGAATATCTGTATTAGGTCTTCTTTGAATATCTTATAGAATTCCCCACTAAATCCATCTGGTCCTGGGCTTTTTTTTTTTTTTTGGTTGGGAGACTGTTAAAGACTGCTTCTATTTCCTCAGAACTTATGGGACTAATTATTTGGTTGATCTGATCCTGACTTAACATTGGCACCAGGTATGTGTCTAGAAAATTGTCCATTTTGCCCAGATTTTCCAATTTTGTTGAGTATAAGCTCTTGTAGTAGTATCTGATGATTTTTTGAATTTCCACAGTTTCTGTTGTTATATTTTCCTTTTCATTTCTGATTTTATTAATTTTGCAAATGCCTATGTGTCCCCTGGTTAGTCTAGCTAAGGGTTTATCTATCTTGTTGACTTTCTCAAAGAACCAGCTCCTGGTTTTGTTGATTCTTTGTATAGTTCTTCTTTTTTTCCCATTTGGTTGATTTCAGCCCTGAGTTTGATTATTTCCTGCTGTCTACTCCTCTTGGGTGCATTTGCTTCTTTTTGTTCTAGAGCTTTCAGGTGTGTTATCAAGCTGCTAGTGTAAGCTCTCTCCATTTTCTATTTGGAGGCACTTAGAGCTATGAGTTTTCCTATTAGCACTGCTTTCATTGTGCCCTATAAGTTTTGGTATAAAGTGTCTTCATTTTCATTATATTCTAAAAAGTCTTTAATTTTCTTCTTTATTTCTTTGTTGACCAAGTTATCTTTGAGTAGAGCATTGTTCAACATCCATGTGTCTGTGTGTGTGTTTTGCATTGTTTTTGTTTGACTTAAGACCAGCCTTAGACCTTGGTGATCTGATAGGGTGCATGGAATTATTTCAATATTCCTGTATCTTTTGAGTCCTGCTTGTGACCAAATATTTGGTCAATTTTGGAAAAGGTACCATGAGGTACTGAGAGGAAGGTATATTCTTTTGCTTTATAATGGAATGTTCTATAAAAATCTGATCGATCCATTTTGTTCATAACTTCCGTTAGTTTCATCGTGTCTCTGTTTAGTATCTGTTTCTATGATTTGTCCATTTTTGAGAGTGGGGTGTTGAAGTCTCCCACTATTATTATGTGGGGTGAAATGTGAGCTTTGAGCTTTAGTAAAGTTTCTTTTAATAATGTGGGTGCCCTTGCATTTGGAGCATAGATGTTCAGAAATGAGAGTTCATCTTAGTAGATTTTTCCTTGACCAGTATGTAGTGTACTTCCTTATCATTTTTGACAACTTTTGGTTGAAAGTCGATTTTATTCAATATAAGAATGGCCACCCCAGCTTGTTTCTTGGGACCATTTGCTTGGAAAATTGTTTTCCAAACTTTGACTCTGAGGCAGTGACTATCTTTGTCACTGAGCTGGGTGTCTTGTATGCAGCAAAATATTGAATCATGTTTCCATATCCAGTCTGTTCGTCTATGTCTTTTTATTGGGGAATTGGGGCCATTGATGTTAAGAGATATTAAGGAAAAGTGATTGTTACTTCCTGATATTTTCTTTGTTAAAGGTGGAATTTGGTTTGTGTGGCTATCTTCTTTTGGATTTGTTGAAAGAAGATTGATTTATTGCTTTTTCTAGGGTGTAGTTTCCTGCTTTGTGCTGGTATTTTCCACCTATTATCCTTTGCAGAACTGGGTTTGTGGAAAGATATTGTGTAAATTTGCTTTTGTCATGATATGTCTTGTTTTTTCCATCAATTGTAATTAAGAATTTTGCTGGGTATAGTAGCCTGGGCTGACATTTATGTTCTCTTAGAGTTTGTATGACATCTACCCAGGATCTTCAAGCTTTCATAATTTCTGGTGAAAAGTCTGGTGTAATTCTAATAGTTCTGCCTTTACTTGACCTTTTCCCATACTGATTTTAATACTCTTTCTTTGTATAGTGCATTTGGGGTTTTGATTATTATGTGATGGGAGGAATTTCTGTTCAGCTCCAGTCTGTTTGTAGTTCTTTAAGCTTCTTGTATGTTCTTGGGCATTTCTTTCTTTAGGTTAGGGAAGTTTTCTTCTAAACTTTTGCTGAAGATATTTACTGGCGCTTTAAGTTGTAAATCTTCACTCACTTCTATACATTTAATACTTTGGTTTGGTCTTCTCATTGTTTCCTAGGTTTCCTGGATGTTTTGAGTTACAAGTTTTTTTGCATTTTCTTTGACTGTTGAGTCAATGTTTTCTATGGTATCTTCAGCACCTGAGATTCCTTCATCTATCTCTTGTATTCTGTTATGGATGCTTTCATCTATGACTCCTGATTTCTTTCCAAGGTTTTCTATCTCCAGAGTTTTCTCCTTTTGTGATTATTTTATTATTTCTACTTCCATTTTTAGATCCTGGATGGTTTTGTTCAGTTCTTTCACTTGTTTTTCTGTGTTTTCCTGTAATTCTTTAAGGAACTTTTGTGTTTCCACTTTAAGGGCTTCTACCTGTTTACAGGGGTTCTCCTGTGCTTCTTTAAATGATTTTTGTGTTTCTTTTTTAAGGGTTTCTACCTTTTGACCCATGTTCTCATGTATTTCTTTAATGAAGTTATTTATGTCTTTCTTGAGGTCCTCTATCAGTGTCATGAGATGTGATTTTAAATCCAGCTCTTTCTTTTCCGGTGTGTTAGGGTATCCGGAATTTGCTGTTGTGGGAGAACGGGGTTCTGAAGGTGCCATGTTGCTTTGGGTTCTGTTGGTAATGTTCTTGCGTTTGCCTTTTGACAGCTGGTTATCTCCAGTGTTAGCTGTTCTTTCTGTCTCTGACTGTGGCTTATCTGTCCTGCAAGCCTGTGTATCTGTATTCCTGGGATTCCAGTTCTCTCTGTGCATACAGGTATGTAGGCTCTTCTGGGAGACCAGCTTTCCTGTGGTGCTGTTTGTGTATGTAGCTCCATAGCCCAGGATCATCTCTGTGCTCTCAGGTCTCTCCACAGTTGTGGGAGGTTAGCTATCTCCCTGTGCCACCTGGATATGGGGTACTGTGGCAGAAGATGGTCCCCAGCCTGAGACAGAAACCTTAGGACAGGTTCCTCTGAGTAGCAGGGGTGGTCTTACTTCTGCTCCTAGTCCTCTCCGTACTCCTGTAGAAGGACCCTTGGCAGAAGGACAGAAGGAAAGGAAGGGGAGTGGCTTTCGGGAGGGCGGAGGTTTTGGTGGTTGCTGGGTAGCAAGTCCAGCTGGGCCTCCAGCAGTAGCTTTGGGACTCCAGAAGTGGGAAGGGGTTCTTATCAACTCCCCTGAGTGCAGCAGGTTCTCCAGGATGTATCAGGTGATGGTGTCTTCACTGTGACAGACCCTGCAAGGGTCTGGCCCAGAAAAAAGGAGAGGCAGCAGAAGGGACAGAAGCAGTATATGATGTTTTAAAGTGTTTGATCTTTATTATTTTTTTTTTGGCATGGTAATAGGTAAGAAAACCAGACTTCTACTTCTTATTTATTTATTTATTTATTTATTTATTTATTTATTTATTTGGAGACATTCTCACTTTGTTCCCTGGATGGTCAGAAAAAAATTATGTATATCATGATGGCCTTGAAATTACAGAAATCTACTCACCTCTAACTTGATTCCTGACATCAGAGTATGGCACCACCACCAGCTATTGTTTTATTTATTCAGATTTATTTTGAGTTTTTTTTTTCAATTATACATTCCAACCTTTTATTTTATTTTATTTTTTTAATTTACATTCCAAATCACTTCCCCTTTCCCGTTTCCTCCCTCCCCGAAAGTCCCATAAGCCCCCTTCCCTCCCTGTTTTCTCCATTCAACCCCCTCTCATTACTCTGTCCTGACGTTCCCCTACATCCAGTCTTTCCAGGACCAGGGGTCTCTCCTTCCATCTTTTTAGAAATCTATTGATATGCTGATTGTGTCTAGGGTATTCTGAGATTCTGGGTCAATATCCCCTTATCAGTGACTGCATACCATGTGTGATCTTTTGTGATTGGGTTACCTCACTAAGGATGATATTTTCAAGTTCTGACCATTTGCCTAGGAATTTCGTGAATTCATTGTTTTTAATTGCAGAGTAGTATTCCATTGTGTAAATATACCACATCTTCTGAATCCATTCCTCCGTTGAGGGACATCTGGGTTCTTTCCAGCTTCTGACTATTATAAATAAGGCTGCTATGAATATAGTGGAGCATGTGTCCTTATTGCATGCAGGTAAAGTCTCTGGGTATATGCCCAGGAGTGGTATAGCCTGATCCTCCGGAAGTGTCATGCCCAGTTTTCTGAGGAGCCGCCAGACTGCTTTCCAGAGTGGTTGTACCAGCCTGCAATTCCACCAGCAGTGGAAGAGTGTTCCTCTTTCTCCACATCCTCGCCAACAACTGCTGTCTCCTGTGTTTTTGATCTTAGCCATCCTGACTGGTGTGAGATGGAATCTCAGGGTTGTTTTGATTTGCATTTCCCTAATGACTAAGGATGATGAACATCTCTTTAGGTGCTTCTCAGCCATTAGATATTCTTCAGGTGAGAACTCTTTGTGTAGCTCTGTACCCCATTTTTTAATAGGGTTACTTGCCTCTCTGGAGTTTAACTTCTTGAGTTCTTTGTATATCTTGGATATTAGCCCTCTGTCGGATGTAAGGTTGGTAAAGATCATTTCCCAGTTAGTTGGTTGCCGCTTTGTCTTTTTGACAGTGTCTTTTGCCTTGCAAAAACTTTGTAATTTAATGAGGTCCCATTTGTCTATTCTTGATCTTAGAGCATAAGCTATTGGAGTTCTGTTCAGGAAATTCTCCCCTGTGCCCATATGTTCAAGGTTCTTCCCTAGTTTCCCTTCTATTAGTTTCAGTGTGTCTGGTTTTATGTGGAGATCTTTGATCCACTTAGAATTGAGCTTAGTGCAAGGAGATAAGGATGGGTCAATTTGCATTCTTCTGCATGTTGACCTCCAGCTGAGCCAGCACCATTTGTTGAAAAGGCTATCTTTTTTCCACTGGATGGTTTTAGCTCCTTTGTCAAAGATCAAGTGACCATAGGAGTGTGGATTCATTTCTGGGTCTACAATTCTGTTCCATTGATCTACATGTCTGTTACTGTACCAATACCATGCAGTTTTTAACACTATTTCTCTGTAGTACAGCTTGAGGTCCGGGATGACTTTCTTTTTAATTAAAAATTTAAGATTTATCTTGATATTATTTCATTAATACTGAAGGCTATATCTCTTATATTTTCATTTCTGTAAGGTAGTTGCTGCGTATGATGATGGACTGAGTAGATATAGACTTCCTTGCACACAGCATTTTGGGTTTATTAGTTTCATTTTTCTAACCCTATATATGAAGGAACCTGAGAGCTTAGAGATTAAATAATTACTTTTATTTTCCAAGATTCTGTACTCAGCAATCTGTGCACTTCTATTAATCTCTCTGGAAACATTCACGTAGCTATGGTTTTCATCATGGCTATAGTTCCCATGTTAGCTTTTGTGAATTACTTGCAATTGTACATTACCATGGAGTACACATGGCCTCTTCCTGTGTCCTCTCATGCTCCGATAACTTAGAGTTGACTTTACAACTTGATATTCTCAGAAGTTAAAACTTATGCCTTCAAATATACGATTCAATGCCTATCATTCTGTGATATTCTGTTGAGCATACGATAGAATAAAAATAATTACACATATACAAGAAGAGCTTTGAGTCACGGATGGTGGATGAGTGAACATCACCTTAGGAGAAAAAGGGAAAACAAGAAAATTATCCAGGATGATTAGTCAGCAGTACCTACAATAACAACTTCTATGCTTTGTCATGTAACTTTTCCTTCAGTAATTTTTATTCAAATGAAGAAGTTTAAGTTTAAAATTTTAATTTTCATATGTACTTGGATACAAAAATATGATGTGGGAAATATTACAAAAGAGACCATCCCTTACTATACCCCTCTATTCTCTGCCATGGCAGTCTTGGTCTCACCACCTCCATGACTAGGCCCAGGAGGTGGTCTTCTCAGCTCTGTTTTGCCTGTGGCTAGTTGTCACAAATTCCTTTAACTCAGTATATCAAAACTCTAGAAACTTATAATTATCAGTGAGTTTTATATGTCAATAAATTCTCAATTTATAAGATGCCCACATAGTATTAGAGCCAAATGATAATGATACCACCTGCCCATCTACATTAGATAAGTTATCCCAATCATTCTATCCTAACTATATTCATAGCTATCTCTTCATATATAAAGCCATAGGGCTAAGGTTCGTCCTCTCCTCCATCCATCTTGTCTCATCCTCCTCCTCCTTCTCCCCTCTTCCTGTCTCTTTCTCTGTCTCTGAAACTCTTTTTTTTTGTGTTATTTTCTATATTTTTTTTTATTTACATTCCGAATGATTTCCCCTTTCCCGGTTCCTCCCTCCCCGAAAATCCCATAAGTCCTCTTCCCTCCCCCTGCTCCCCAGTCAACACCCTCTCGCTTCTCTGTCCTGGTATTCCCCTACATCCAGTCTTTCCAGGACCAGGGTTCTCTCTTTCCATCTTCTTGGAAATCTATTAATATGTGAATTGTGTCTTGGGTATTCTGAGTTTCTGGGTTAATATCCCCTTATCAGTGACTGCATACCATGTGTGTTCTTTTGTGATTGGGTTACCTCACTAAGAATGTTATTTACCAGTTCTGAGCATTTGTCTAAGAATTTCGTGAATTCATTATTTTTAATTGCAGAGTAGTATTCCATTGTGTAAATATACCACATCTTCTGTATCCATTCCTCTTTTCAGGGACATCTGGGTTCTTTCCAGCTTCTGGCTATTATAAATTTCTGAAACTCTTAGAACCACCTTTTTTTCCCCCTGTCCAATCAGACTTCTTTTTGAATTAATATTTAAATTTGTTGGAGGATAATTCTTCTAAAAAAAAAAAAAAGATCGTATTATTAATGAGAAACAGAAGTTTAACCATGTATTTTCTTACATACTATGTTAGTTTGTATGTCATCTAAGAAACATGAAAATGATGCTAGCAATATTTAAAAAAAAACAAACAACAACAACAACAACACAAGAATGCCATTCAGAGAATGAAATGTAATGAAAGCTGAGAGTAATCAAAAAACTCAGAGCCACTAGGTATCCCAAGTACTCTTGGAAGGAAAATACCCATGATTTCTTTCAAGTAGAGATTAATCACAGACAACTAAAGGAGAAATTGAAAGAGCTGAGAATAAAATCTAATTATTCAAGCACAAATCAATTTGTTATACCTGGAGCCAGTAGATGGATTAGAATGTATAACATTACCCAAACATGCAGCCATACACACACATACAAACACACACACACACACACACACACACACACACACACACACACACACCTGAAATCCTGAGTTCAATACCTGGAATCCAAATAAAAAATGAGATGGGAGAGAAGGCATTCATAACTTCCGAGGTAGAAAATAAAATCAGGGAAAGTTATCAAAGCCCAAGGGCCAGATGTCCTGTAGTTGCAGTCCAGCAGCAGAAGCAATAGAGAACTTGGGTGTAAATGAAGGTAAGGATGGGCTCATGAACTGAAAGTATTCCATACCCAGATCATGACATATCACTCATATACAGTACCAATAATAGCAGTAACTTAAAAAATTTAAATAATGATATTTTGAATAATGAAATTTGTAAAATCAAAGAGGTTAAATTGTTGTAGTTGATATTTAATCTCTATCCTGGAATTCTACCCCAATTTTAATTATTCAGTTCCCAGATAATAGACACAACGTTTATATTTATAATAACCCTTGATTAGCACTATAGCTAGGCAGATTATCTACTCATTATGCTGTTAGAATTTAGTTCCCATCAAGAACTCCAACTTGCTAGGTTATCTGGGTAACTATAACTCCAATTTTCCATCCCTCATGTTCATATTTTTATGACTAGCCTAACCTTCTTCTCCTCTTCCTACATTCTCTCCTTCTCTACCTCTTACCCTTCTCCCACACCAAAAGTTTAAGGTTATGTGTAGATGTGAGAAAGAAAGACTATGTGTGAGAGTATCAAGGAATTTGTTGTGATTGTGTCTGCTTGGAAAGTCAGAAGATACACTCATCAAAAATTAAGTGATATTAGTAAGTCTGGATTAATTGATCCAAATTTGAACAGATGACATGCTTAATTGTTCTGTGCATAAGACATGTGAATGGATTTTATTCATTATCTAAAAAGATCGTAAAACCTTACTTACATTGGCATGGTATAAGGAAGATCTACATTTACTTCTTCAAAGGAAAAAAATACATGAAATGAACACTAAGGATACTGAACTCTTTAAAAACTTTATTAGCATAGTATTCTACTGTTGCTTATTTTTGTAGAATGGTCTTTAAGTTCCATGGCCCATATTTTGATTAAGTTAATGTTCTTGATGCTTGTTCTTTTGAGTTAAATAGGTATTTTGGATATTAATTCTCTGTTAGTTATAAAACTGAAAATGTTTTCTCTGATCCTCAAAACTTTGTATTTACTCAGTTGGTATCTTACTTAGTTGTTCAGCACCTTTATAATTGTACTGGGGCCTGTAAACCAACTTTTGATCATATTTCTGGACTAACCAAGTCATTCATATGCAGAAATTCTTTACCTATGCCTGTACCGTGAAAGATTCTCTGTAAAGTTTTTCAAGCAGTTTTAAAATTTCAAGTCTCAGGTCGTGGATCGTGACACTCAAAAATGTAAATAAATAAACATCCAAAAGGAAAATACTATGAAATTCAAGTGTCAGAAGAAATACTGTATAAAGTAATGATTAATACATGAGGTCAAGTATAATGTGACATATATATATATATATATATATATATATATATATATATATATGCATCTTCTTCAAAATTTAAAGACAGTCTCAAATAAAACTTGAAATAAATAGTTCTTAGTATGTGAACCATAACAGTACAATGTTCAATTGAAAAGAAGTACTTTAATTTTGATGATTATTTTTATACATGCAAATATTTTTCCAGCATTTTGAAACAAACTACGGAAGATTTAAGACAGTCAAAAGACTATAAAATGCAAGAAACATGGCAATGCAGTAGCATAGCAGACAGGACTCATGGATGTGGGCAAATAGCAAGGAAATATTCATGTGATTAAAATGTGCACTTCATATATGGGAATCAAAGCTGATAGAAAAAAAGCTAGTTTGAGATTATTATCTAAAGTTGCAAGAAGAGCAGTAGAATAATTAATAGCAGGGTGCACAGCAAAAAAAAAAATCAGAAGGGTTTGAGTAAAAGTAGAGGTTGAGAAATGAACATGTAAAAGAATGCAGATAGATCCATATCTATCACCCTGCCAAGAACTCAGGTTCAAATGGAACAAAGACCTCAAAGTAAAACCAGATACACTGAATCTAATAGAACAGAAAGTGGTAAATAGCCTTCATCTCATTGGTATAGGAGACAATTGCCTGAATAGAACACCAATGGCTCAGGGTCTAGAATTCTCATAGGAAGGATAGATTTTGGGTTGAAAGTTTTGTAGGTAGGTTGGTGTACCTATAGTTCTACTGTGCTTCCTGCCTGCCTACAGGGGATGGCCTCTTCAGGTTTCATACAGGCACTGCTGTGAATTTGTGAGTTTGAACTAGAAACTGGAAACAACCCATATGTCCCTCAACAAAAGAATGGATGCACAAAATATGGTTCAGTTACACAATGGAATTACTCAATTCAGCTATTAAAAACGAGACCTCACGAAACTGAAAAGCTTCTTTAGAGCAAAAGACTCTATCATTAGGACAAAATGGCAGTATACAGATTGAGAAAGGAACTTCACTAACCCAACCCTATATCTGAAATAAGGCTAATACACAGAATATATAAAGAACTAAAGATGTTAAATCCTTTAAACCAAATAACTCAATTAAAAATTGAGGTAGAGAGCTGAATAGCGAATTCTCAACAGAAGAATCTCTAATAGCTGAGAAGCACTGAAAGAAATTTTCAAAGTCCTTAGTTATCAGGGAATTGCAAATCAAAAGGACCCTGAGATTCTGTCTCATACCCAATTAGAATGTCCACAATCAAATCACAAGTGACAGTTCATGCTGGGGAGGATGAGGAGAAAGAGGAACATTCCTCCATTGCTGATGGGAGTGGAAACTTGTCAATTGCTCTTAAAATCAACCTGGCAGTTTTTCAGAAAATTCAAAATGGTTCTACCTAAAGACCCAGCTATACTACTCCTAAGCATATACCCGAAAGATGAACCATGCCACAAGGACAAGTGCTCTACTATGTTCATTGCAGCTTTATTTATAGCTGGAATGAACTAGAAACTGGAACCAACCAGATGTCCCTTAACAAAAGAATGGATGCAGAAAATATGGTTCACTTACACAATGCAATTATACAATTCAGCTATTAAAAACAAGTACACCATAAATATTGAAGGCAAATGGAAGGAAGTAAAAAAATACCCTGAGTAAGGTAACATGAATCCAAAAGGACATAACTGGTGTGTATTCCCCTGTAAGTGGCTATTAGCCATAAAGAAGCACAGGATATCCATTAATCAGAGAGACCCGCTGACAAAAAAAAAAAAGATTAAAGAAGAAGGAAGACCCAAGCAAGGATGTTAGAATGTTAGTTATAACTGGAAATAAAATAGTTGTGGATACAAATGGAGGAGGAGAACTGGTGGAAGAGGGAATGGGAAAGGAATGGCAATGGAAGTTTCTGGTTCAGGTGTGGAGAGAGACAGTAGATGGGGGTTTGGAGGTGGAGAGGCATCTCAAGTACATGCTAGAGACATGGGATAAGAGAGGCTCCCAAGAATCAATAGGGGAACCTTAGCCAAAACTCACAGCAGTGCCTGTATGGAACTGAAGAGGCCATCTCCTGTAGCCATGCAGGAAGCACCTATCCACAAAACTTTCAACCCAAAATTTATCCTTCCTATAAGAAATGCAAGGATTGGGAATGGAGTAGAGACTGAGGGAACAGAGAGCAATAACAGACCCAACTTGAGATCCATTGCATGGGTAAGCACCAATTCATGGCACAATTAATGATACTATTAATGATAGTAGTCTGGGGGTCCTCTAGAGGATTCATTCACCAACTGACTCAGACAGGTGCAGAAACCTACAGTTAAACATTGGATGGAGCTTGGGTACTCTTGTGAAAGGTTGGAGGAGGAATTGCAGCCCCACAGCTCATAGAAATTCAACACGAAGGACACTGTCAATAGGACAAAATGGCACCCACAGATTGGAAAAAAATCTTTACCAATATTACATTCAATAGAGGGCTAATATCCAATATATACAAAGAATGCAGTAAGTTAGACCCAGACCAAATAACCCTATTAAAAATGGGGTACAGAGCTAAACCAAGAATTTGCAATGAAGGAATATCAAATGGCTGAGAAGCACCTAAAAAATATTCAACACCCTTAGCCATCAGGGAAATGCAAATCAAAACAACCCTGAGATTCTACCTCACACCAGTCAGAATGTTTACGATCAAAAACTCGGGTTACAGCAGATGTTGGCAAAGATGTGGAAAAAGAGGAACACTCCTCTATTGCTGGTGGGATTGCAAGCTGGTACAATCACTCTGGAAATCAGTTTGGCAGTTCCTTAGAAAATTGGACATAGTATTACCTGAGGACTCAGCTATACCACTCTTGGGCATATACCCAAAAGCTGTTCCAACATATCACAAGGACACATGCTCCACTATGTTCATAGAAGCCCTATTTATAATAGACAGAAGCTGGGAAGAGCCCAGATGTCCTTCAACAGAGCAATGGATACTGAAAATGTGGTACATTTACACAATAGAGTACTACTCAGCTATTAAGAACAATGACTTCATGAAATTCTTAGACAAATGAATGGAACTACAAAGTGTCATCCTGAGTGAGGTAACCTAATCACAAAAGAACTCACACACTATGCACTCACTGATAAGTGGATATTAGTCCCAAAACTCAGAATACCCAAGATAAAATTCACTGTCCACATGAAGTTCAAGAAGAAAGAGGACAAAAGTGTGAATGCTTTAGTCCTTCTTAGAAGTGGAAACAAACTACTCATGGGAGAAAATATGGAGTCAAAGTGTGGAGCAGAGACTAAAGGAAAGGCCATCCAGAGTCTCCCAGACTTGAGGATCCATCCCATATACAGTCACCAAACCCAGACACTATTGTGGATGCCAAGAAGAGCTTGCTGACAGGATACTGATATAACTGTCTACTGAGAGTCTCTTCCAGAACCTCACAAATACAGAGGTGGATGCTCACAACCACTCATTGCACTGAGTGTGTGGGCCCCAATTGAGGTTTTAGAGAAATGACTGAAGGAACTGAAGGGGTTTGCAACCCTGTAGAAAGAACAATATTAACCAACCAGACCCCTAGAGAACCCAGGGACAAATCCACCAGCTAAAGAGTACACATGGAGGGACCCATTGCTCCAGCCACATATGTAGCAGGGAATGGCCTTGTTGGGCATCAATGAGAAGAGTGGCCCTTAGTCCTGTGAAGACTTCATGCCCCACTGTAGGGGAATGCCAAAGCAGACAGGTGGGAGTAGGTGGATAGGTGGAGGAGCACCCTCATAGAAGCATGGGGAGGTGATATGGGAAAGAATATTTCCAGAAGGGAAACATGGAAAGGAGATAAAATTTGAAATGAAAAATTAAAAATATCCAATAAAAGAAACAAAAAGAAATTCCACATGGAGACCACGAGAGTCAATAAATCTGAACACTTGGGGGCTTTTTGATACTGAACCACAAACCAAAGTGCATTCATGGACTGGACCTAGGCCCCCAGCACATATGTAGCAGATATGCAGCTTGGTTTTCACATGGGTCTGGAACAAGGGAACTGGGACTATCCATAAAGCTGTTGTCGGTTATGAAATCTGTTTTCCTAACTTAGTTGTCTTGTCTGACCTCAGTAGGAGAAGCATCTAGCCATGCAGACACTCCATGTGTCAGGTTGGAGGGATAACCAGTGGGTGGGCTCCACTCAGAGGAGAAGGGGATGGCAATGTGGGAAATGTTGATCAGAATGTAAAGTAAAACAATAACAAAAACAATTTTCTTAACCTGAGTGTTCACAGATGAAATTAAAAACAAACAGAAAGCCAACAATAAGTTTGTTTGTACTTGAAAAAACTGTTGAAATGGAAGGCGAGAACTATTTATAATGCATAACTACAGGATGTGTGATTGGGAATTAGGCAAGTGCGAAGAGGTATTTCTGCCACTGTAATTCCCCCTATAGCACGGATGTACTCTGTCACATACATATACCAACCAAGCTCAGCTTCTCAACTATAGTTTATAAACAATACTCATAAAGGTATGTCAGAGTAAAGAGTCAAATATGCATTTGCAATAACATACCATCATCTCCTGTACAGTTTTGCATGATATAAATTCAAGTTAAAGATTATTTGGCTAGTTAAGGACAATTTATTCTTTCTATGAAGAAACAAGGTCATATAAAATAAATGATCAATTACAGCAATATATATGCATATGTATGCAAAGATATTCATTATATGTAGTTATCAATAGACATACAAAATAAAATTATATAAATTATTTATATGGCTCTATGCAAAAGTACACTGCCATGGATTAAAATCCCTGGGAAATATTAGTTCTTAGTCAAGAAATATTTCTAGAACCAACTTCATCTCTTTCCATTCTAGATAGGCTGAGTAGATGCTCTTTACATCACGCAGTGACTACAAATTAACCATGTGAAGCAAACTTTCACAGGAGTACCATTAAGTAACCAATTTAATTTTAGTACAAGGGTAAATGTTGCCAAATATAGAAATATTCAGCCAAATATAGGAGCAATTAAATTCCATCCTTGGGAAAGCTGAGACTAACCCTCAGGAAAAATTGGAATATTCACATCAAGTTAATTGTTATTTACTGATTTTCATACAGAGTTGAATGGTATTGTAGTGGAGATAAAAATCTAATACATAAATTTCTATCCAATAGGGGCCACAAAAATGTGTCTTAAAGTGATTGTGTCGATTGATATATCTTCTCATGAAGAACTACCTGGGCAAAATCGTCTGTTAGGAATGAGTGAAAGTGGTAATTACATACCTGAATTTGAAATCCTGATACAAATCACCTTTCATTATCTTATCATAAAATCTGAAGTCTTCATTGCATAAACAGAAATTATTATCCCATTAGTCTGACTTATTTTATTGGTGAAAATGACAAAGGAAATGTTGAACTGATAATGAAAAGACTCATGTACAATTCATAATACTAAAATGATTTTTAAAGCATAAAATTCTAGCTTCTAATATTTTTGTAAACTAAATGATATAGAGCTCATTTAAAAAATTTAGATATTTGGGGTTCAGTGGGTAGAATTGATTATGTCAATCCCTTTCAAAATAGTTACTGAAAAGCAAAATTAGACATTAACTGAAGTCATCTTCTCTTTGTTATACTAAGTGATAACAGACTTGAAGTATGAAAACATTTGCATTATTAATTGAGGTGTAGTCAAAAATTAAGAGACTTTATGATTTTTTCAAAATTCCTTAGACTCTAAAGCTTGACTTAAAAATAAAAATTAAACAATAAATTAAATAGATTATATAATTTTCCATTCTATTGAAAAATATACAATCCTAACTGAGCATTAGACAATCCCTCTTGTAGACATTTTACCTAGTATTTATTTTGCATATCACTGAATACAGCTGACAAAACTTAAATAATTGCAACAATAGTATGAACTGAGGATTCTTGTTGCTAAGGATAATACAATTAAATTATATCTCCTGAATACAGAATCTTTGAAAATTAGTAAGAATAAGCTACATATTTTGTGATTTATGGATTGAGAAGAATTGTTTTATGTTGCTGTAGTGTTTTATTTTCATCAACTAATCATGTGGAATAAAATATTGGTTTTCTTTAGTCATTAAATATTATTGATTCTAGGTATGAAATAGAAGCAGAGAAAACAACAGTGTCAATAAATTACTGTGCATAGGCCTATCAGCTCTATATGTGTAAAAATGATCATTAACAAAATTAGATAATTACAAGTATATAATTTCAAATAAATAAACTGGGCAAATAATACAACTTGAGAGCCCATATTCAGAATGTTTCAATTAAGGCCTTGAATACCATTCTCGGTTTCATTGGAAAGTCTGGTCTTTTATAGTATTTTAAAACAAAAAAATTATAGACCACTTAAAATATGTAATTTTCTTAATTAGAAAAGCCATAGTCTTAACTATGTTTCAAAATATTGCCTGTCACATTACCATTTTGACTGATCAGATTTCAGAGTAATGTGATATTTTATTAAAACTCTAAATTAAAATTTAAGGGAAACTAAAAAGCAACAATAACAAACCCAGCAGGGAGGGAGAAAATCTTTCTTCTTAATTATTCCTCTGAAATCCAATAGGAATAAAATTAATTTTTAAATGGCCATACAAAATTTATGAGCAAAATTAGCCATACATTGATAGAATCTTTTATTAATGTGGCTCATGTGGTTATTTCAAAACTTATACAATAAATGAGACTTTTTTTTTTTTTTTTTTTTAGATAGGGTTTCTCTGTGTAGCCTTGGCTGTCCTGGAACACACTTTGTAGACCAGGCTGGCCTCGAACTCAGAAATCCTCCTGCCTCTGCCTTCCAAGTGCTGGGATTAAAGGCATGCGCCACCACTGCCTGAGACTTATCTTCTAATATATACATTAGAATATTTTATTAAATTTTATTTTCTCATGTGTATCTCTTAATTATAACACATGTAGTTTCTGTGAATTTATTTCCTTCAAATTTCAATGTGTTTCATAATTCTCCACTATAGCATTCTGAATGGTGTGAGCCTCTACAACTACACTGTGAATTTTCACTGGTTCTTTAACAAAATCTTGAGCTTGGCATTATAAAATTCTCATAAAGTATTTTCACAAATGCTTGAATAGGTAGCACTTGTGCTATCCAAGTAAGTCTGCCTTGTTATTCTTTGTGTGAGAAGATAAATTCAAAACAAAAAGTCCATCTCTGTCTCACCTGTGTCTCTTTATGTTGTGCATTCAGTGGGCACGTAAGTGAGTCAGTTAAAGTGTAACAATGCATCAGGCAGTGAAAAGCAAAATCTTTCCCATGGAAAAACTTATTTTTTAATTCGACTCTGTGAAGGAAAACAGAGCAAATTTAATCTATGAATACTGGCCAAACTTTTGGTAAAAGTTCAGATAATCACAAACTTGGAAAAAAATCAGAACATTGTTGATAATGCAATATAGACTAGACAAATGTCAACCGTCTTCTTGGAATTGATAGTGAATGTGACCATACTATGACTGTTAACAGTACGTGTGCACTGTCACACGTACTAGACAAATGTCAACCGTCTTCTTGGAATTGATAGTGAATGTGACCATACTATGACTGTTAACAGTACGTGTGCCTAGAAATGCAGCACAACACTGTGACCTACTGAACGCACTTTAGTTAACTCTGCTGTACTCACTCAACTTATTCATTTACCAAAAGCAATGTAGGTTGCAAATAAATTCCATCTCTACTTGTGTTTCCATTTGTCCCCTCAAAATTTCAGGTTTTAGAGTTGAGGTTATGAAGGCTGTTCCCTAGGGTGAGGGATTGCTGGTTCACAATTCAGAAAGCTGGATGTCCTACTGACAGGAACATAATGTTACTGTGTTTCCTCCAAGAACCAACAAGCCATTCTAGAAAATGCAGCATAAATTTCCATCAGAGTCACACGTCCAAATTACATGTTGTACAGCAAAGAAAACAGAGACAGACAATACAAGTTTGATTTCTGCTTTAAAAAAATTGCAAATAGACAGATCCATAAATAAATCTTCCTGCAACCAAGAACTTCAAGTTCGTTGTCTCACAAGGTTGATTAAAGATGAGGATGCTCATGAGGATTAGATAAGTGGAAGCAACTTTAATAAGGAAAATCGAGGAATAGTGAAAGAAATGTAGACAGTGTGATATTATCCCAAAATTAGGTATAACTCTGAATAGCTACAGTGCAGGGGTATTTTATAACACCTAGAGCATGTTCTCCTACTCCAAAAAGAATAGTGGTCATATCACATTTGAGGATTGTTGGTCAAAGTAGAAGGTTTGAGGTGGATGGCCAGTGTCACACACTGAAGCCACCTTCTGTCTTTATTGACCTCTAACTTGTTAGCTACTAACTTTACTGCCTGCTTGAAGTTGGTCCTGTCTATGTTGCTAGTTTTGAATCTTGCAGATGATGATTGTGACTGACTTTGGCGAGGTTTGATAGCTTTAATTGATTTAAATTCTCATTGTTCTTAAGGTTATGTGACCAGGACGTTCATTAAGGCTTTTCACTTTACTGACTTTGTGGAGGTAGTAATATCTCAAATTTTTGTGATATCTCAAATGCTTCTGTGATATCAATTATTTTGTATGACGAAAATAAAAGTTGATAATAATGATAAAGTGAAATAAATCATCAAAGCAAAACATGAACAGAGGTATTATTAGCATACCATAAAAGTCTCATATCACAAGAAATCCTGGAACTTTGGTTTATACATTCTAGCCTCTAGAACAAAACATTTCTTTCTTTATGAATTACTCAAGATGTAGCATATTGTTTTGTAAGAACAAACAGGCTCTGCCATTCTCTCACACTAACAAGTTTACCACCTTATGTGCATATATAGTAAACAAATGGATGCCATGGACCATATCAGCATAGAGACTAGCATAAGTTCAGGAAATAGATTGTCTACTTTTGGCTAGTTGCATTAAAATAGTTTTGTTTTAAATTATAAAGATACAAAGTCAGAAAACCTTAATGACTGCAATGTTGCATCAAATCCAAGGTATGGAATTCTATAATATTTTCATCATTATTATCATAAAAACATTTTCTCTTTCAAAGAAAATTAGTTTTCATTAAAATGAGTTGATGGTCTCATACTCATGAATTTATTATTCATATGATATATTGTAATCTAGAAACAGTTTACTCTTAAATACAAGAATTTCCTATTGAGCATTAATTTCAAGTTGCACTGGAAGACTGACTATAGTATAGCATATTGTTTGTTTAGATTACAGGCAACCTGGAAACTCTAGTTATGCATTTTCCTTCCATTTGTTTCCATAAAGGGAATAACATGCAATTAACATCAGAGTCTATTTGGCACATGTAGGTAACATGGCCAGATTGAAAACTGCCCCTGATGTGTTTTGTAAAGGCCAGAATAAATCAAGATAATGTATTTATTTCTGGTTCATGCAATGGACTATCCAGTCTATAACCTGTGCTCCTGTACTGACCAGTAGTGAGTGATCTGACCACTACCCCATCAGCTGCTTCCTAGAGAGATAATGAGAATAAGGAGATTCAGTCACCCTTGAACTGATGTGCAGAGTGAATGGAAAACAAACATTTATTTTATATTCCTAGTTTCAGAAATTCATGGCTCCTTCTTACATGATTACATGGACTTTCTCAAAAGTTTACAATACATTGTCAGAATAAGTTGTCACTGACCAAAACAATGAACTATACCATATATATATATATATATATATATATATATATATATATATATATATATATATTATATATATATATAATTTTGTATATAAATATAATATATATATATTCATAACAAAATGTCATATCTTGAGTATATATAATTATATATGTGATATATCATATATATAATATAATATATTATATATATATATATAAATGTTGCCTGTGGTTATTTTGAATTTAATTATGTTCATAATGAGTTTATAATCTGAAGCTAGAAGTCATAAAGCATAATGTTAGAACAATAGGTGGTTACTCATGGCTGATTTTTATAAAGAAGTTCAAGAAGATGAGTTTAGATGAAGAATGAAAAAAAAAGGAGGACTGATATTCCAGCAGGATGTGATGGAGAACAGGGCTCAGAAACTTGGGGAATAACAGGGCTAGTTTGCCTCATTTTTTTTGGTTGATTGGTTGCTTGTTTTACTTAACTTTCATTTCAATCATATTGCAGAGAAGGGATTATATGTATATGTTAAACAACGAAACCAAATGCAAATTGTTGCAGAACTTCCTACTAAGCAGTAGATTAGGGCAATACTCAGAAGCTCAGTGTATCCTCAGGTTTAAGCTCAATTTCTAGCAAAGGTTCACTGTTATGTAAAATTAGTAATTTAGAAAAAAATTCATTTGACATGTTAAAAATACAATTATCAAAGAACTAACAAATATTTTTTAAAAATTCTTATTTATTATAAAATCAATAAAAAATAGATCCATCAACTTCTTGCATGCTGAGAACCCATAGTTCTCTTCACATGAGTAAATTCAAGTTATATTCATTAGTGAGTTATCATGCTCACACAAATGCCACAAATATGTAGATATTAATTTGAAAGTTAATTAGAATCAAATATCCATGGCATACCTTCACCTCTGAGTCTCATGCTCAAAGCAAGCTTCCTTATCAACATCACCATCACTCTGAGCTGTGCTTGGTCATGCTCCTTCTCTGTATTCAAAATGCAGGGTCAGCAATGAATTCTCAGTTGAAAAAGATTTAATTTGGAGCCTGTTTTTCAGGCTTTGGTGTACAAGTAGAGCAAACATCCACACAAATGTGAAAGAATTCTGATTATCTTTTTCCTACCTGACAATGGGATATATGGGAGAGAAAAGTATTTCCAGCATTTTAAAGAAGAAAACGAAAAGGATATTTCAGACTTTTTATGATCTTCCAACAATAATATCAACTGCATTAAAATAAAATAGGAAGGCTGAAAGAAGCTGAAGAGAAGGGCAATCCTGTAGGAGGACCAGCATTCTCATTTAATCGGGACTCCCAAGATCTCTCAAATACTGCACCACCAAACAGGCAGATTATACTAGCTGATATGAGGCCCCCAACACACATACAGTAGAGGACTGCTGGGTCTGTGTACATTCAGAGATGATGCACCTAACTCTCAAGAGACTGGAGGCCCCAGGGAGATTAGAGGTCAGGGTGGATGGGGGATGGGGACATTCAGGTGGATAAAGGGAAGTCAGGAGGAGGTATGCACATTTACACTATGGAATAGTACTCATCTATTAAAACAATGAATTCATGAAATTCTTAGGCAAATGGATGGAGCTAGAAAATACCATTCTGAGTGAGGTGACCCAATCACAAAAGAACACGCATGGTTTGTACTCCCTGATATGTGGATATTAGCCCAGAAGCTTGGAATACCCAAGATACAATTCACAGATCAAATGAAGCTCAAGAAGAAGGAAGAAGAAAGTATGGATACTCTGGTGCTTCTTCAAAGGCGGAACAAATACCCACAGGAGGAGATACAGAGTAAAAGTGTACAGCAGAGACCGAGGGGAAGACCATTCAGAGACTCCTCTACCTAGGGATACATCCTATATACAGTTACAAAACCCAGACACTATTATGGATGCTAACAAGTGCTTGCTGACAAGAGCCCGATATAGCTGTCACATGGGAGGCTCTGCCAGTGCATGACAAACATAGAGGAGGACACTCTTAGCCAACCATTAAACCGAACACAGGCTCCCCACTGGAAGATCTAGAGAAAGAATCCAAGGAGCTGAAGGAGTTTGCAGTGCCATTGGAAGAACAAAAATATGAATCACCCAGTACCCCCAGAGCTCCCAAGGACTAAACCACCAAACAAAGAGTACATGTGGATGGACTTGTGGCTCCAGATTCATATGCATCAGAGGATGGCCTTGTTGGACATCAAAGGGAGGAGAAGCCCTTGGTCATATGAAGGCTAGATGCCCCAGTATAGGGGAATGCCAGGACAGGAAAGCAAGAGTGGGTGGATTGGTGAGCAGGGGGAGTGAGAAAGCCGTGATATCCACAGCACACAGTATAGGATGACAACAAAGTAAAATGCACAATGTACATGGCTTACATAGGTGAAATTTATCAAATAAATAGACACAAAATACAACTGTTATGTTTTTGGTAAAAAATGAAGTTTATCAAACTTAAGACATTCAAAATTATGGATATTACCTTACTTGCTTTAAATGTGTTGATTTCACTGATTAACATCCTCATAGTCTCAAACATTAAGAAAACTTTCTCTTAAAACCACCCCAAAATCAAATGATGTCAGTTATTTTACTTTAAATTATAGGTATAAAAGTACAGGGAAATTATGCACTCTGTAGATGGAATTTTTTTAACCTAACACATGATAAAGAATATAAAACTACCCACCTACACCTCCTCTTCTATTCACCAATGAAATAGCTACCTCTTTTTACAGGTAACATAACCCACCAATTACTCTTGACAAATCCTTTATTCAGAACACCTGAACACCTGTGCTAAGACATTCAGTAACAAGTCATTACTCAAAGGTTATGATTTTTAAAAATCTAAATAAGTACACCTTTCTGTTAAGAGTGTTCTTTAATTGCAGGGCTTCTTTATCCCTTACAGTTTTAAATACTTCTCTGGCAATCTACCCTGTTCCCCCTGAATAATTGCTAGTTCACTGCTAATAGTACTATTTTTCAATGAATCCATCACATTAAAAATGGCACTAAAGACTGAGTCCTGAATCTTCCTAAATTTGTTTTTGTAATAAAAGCTGATGGAAACATTTATTGTTTTCCATATATTTGGCTAAGCAATCATCCTAACATAAAACTCTCTCTTATGGCCACAAATTTAAAACTATCAATTATTTGCAGAGTATTGTAAAATAAAGTAATATTTATAATAATAAAAGTCAAGTTATGAGTAAACTTATGAAATGATTAAACATGTAGTAATGTTTTAAGTATCTCTGTTTTCCCTTATCAGCTAGTGACTTTTCAGTTTACACTTTTGATGGTAATGAAGATAGAGAAGAATATGCTAGTGATACTAAGTTGTATGTTACAAACCAAAGGAACAGGAAAATACAGGATATGGCTAGTCTAATGCTTTAAGTAAACAGTTTACTTCATTGACTATTGTTACTCTCCTGTCCTTTATGAAACAGTACTAGAGCAATGTGGCTGTTTGGGTCATAGGAGGTAGAACCAATGGGTGGCTATTCTGCTAATGGCCAATACCTGCACACTCCATACTTATCTG